>CM060909.1:661672127-662872127 GCA_030737875.1 Allium sativum | reverse complement strand
CTCCTCAGCATCCACAAGCAGATTTCGCAAAGGTTTGCAAAGACTTTAAGGCGATGGGTGGCAAGAATTTTATTGGGACGGAGACTTTTGTTGAGGCACGAAATTGGTTGAAAAAAACTGAAGATCTCTTCGCCATCTTTGATGTGGAAGACCGTAGAAAGGTTCTGTTGGCAGCATGGCTATTGAAAGAAGAAGCTGCTTATTGGTGGGAGGTCACCAATGCTACTAGGCCTATAGAGATTTGGGCCGACTTTAGGACAAGGTTTGGGCTTAAGTTTCTATCATCTGCTGAGACGAATCTGCAATTTATCTTTGAAGCAAGGGGACATGACAGTGAGGGAGTATGTGAATAAGTTTAACCAGCTTGCTCAATTCGGTTTGGACATGGTCAATACTCCCCAGAAGAAGGCTTTACGCTTTGCACGAGGGTTGAATGAGCCATTACAAGGTTTAGCCATGTCTCATATACCCATGGGGGCCACTTTTGAAAGCCTAGTAGACATGGCATTGCTTCAGGGAGATGACAAGAATGGCAAGAAAGAAGTCAAGCCTAATGAGACTCAAACCAAGGAGACGGATTCTAGGTGGGGAGGCAATCAGAACAACAAGAACAACAAGAACAACAAGGGTAACAAGGCCAACAACAACAAGGCAAGGGACACAAGGAAGTGCAACTACTGTGGAATCGTTGGGCACATAGCCAAAGATTGTAGGAAGAAGAAGAGGAAGTTGGGCGAATGCTTCCATTGTGGAGAGACTGGACAATTTAGCAAAGATTGCCCCAAGAAGCAAGGACAAGGGCAAGGGCAGACTCAGCGTGCAGGACCTTCTGGAGGGCAAGTGCATGCTCTCAACACTGCTCCAGTTCAGGACCGAGGTAGTATTTCTGTAGAAAGCCTTGTTTATATTTATGATTTTCCTGTTCGCACTTTATTCGATTCTGGCGCATCGCATACCTTTATTTCTTCTGACATTGTTGAAAGTTTTCACCTAAGTACTAGTCTAGTTGAGGATCCCGTTAGTGTTTCAAATCCAATTGGGGGTTCCGCCCATCTATCTATGATTTGTGTGGATTTAAGGATTTCTATCTTGACCATAGAATTCACGTGTAATGCTTATGTTCTCGGGTTCACGGGATACGGGTTGATTTTGGGCATGGATTGGTTGTCCAGTTATGGAGCCATTCTCGATTGTGAGCATAGGGTGGTGAGGCTCATGACTCGCCTCGATAATACCCTAGAGATTTCTTGCAACCCACTAGATCCCGTCATGTTATGTTATCTTGAATCTCTTGACTCGTCCATCGATGATCTACAATCTATAAGGGTGGTTCGAGAATATCCTGATGTCTTTGAAGAGGTTAAGGGGTTACCCCCTAAATGAGAGATAGATTTCCGCATTTATCTTGTTGATAATGCCAAGCCAGTTTCATTGCCGTTAGGCACATGGCCCCGCGAGAAAGAAGAGAGCTCAGTAAGCAAATCAAGGAGTTGCTTGAGAAGAATTTTATTAGGCGAAGCATTTCTTAATGGGGTGCTCCTGTGGTATTCGCTACTAAGGCAGATGGTTCGCTTCGTCTATGTGTTGATTATCGTGAGTTGAACAAGCTGACAAAGAAGAATAGACACCCGTTACCGAGGATTGATGATCTCTTTGACCAGCTTGTTGGTGCTTCTGTTTTCTCTCAGCTCGATCTAGCCACCGGATTCCATCAGCTTAGAGTGGCTGAGGATAGTATCGATAAGACTGCGTTTAGGACTCCAGATGGATTCTTTGAATGGCTTGTCATGCCATTCGGTTTGACTAATGCACCCGCCTACTTCGTAAATTTGATGAGTAGGGTGTTCAGGGAGTTCCTTAACAAGTTTGTAGTTGTCTTCGTGGATGATATTCTGATCTTCTCAAAGGATGAGGAAGAACATGCTAGACATCTCAAGGAAGTGATGGATACGCTGAGGGCTCATCAGTTGAAAGCCAAGTTCTCCAAATGCCACTTTTGGAGAAGGGAAGTTCGGTTTCTTGGACATATAGTTTCTAAGCAAGGCATAGCGGTGGATCCCGCGAAAGTGGTTGCAGTTCAAGACTGGAAGACTCCTAGGAATGCAACCGAAGTAAGAAGCTTTCTAGGTCTGGCAGGCTACTATAGGAAGTTCATCAGGGACTTCGCTAAGATTTCAGCCCCTCTTACTAAGTTGACGAAGAAGAACTTAGTCTTTGCATGAGACTTAGAGTGTGAGCTTGCTTTTCAAAGGCTCAAGAGGGCCCTTACTACAGCTCCAGTTTTGGCATTACCCGATGGTGGTAAGATGTTTACCGTGTACACCGATGCATGTGGCACGGGGTTAGGTGTTGTTCTGATGCAGGAAGGAAGAGTGATATGTTATGGGGGTAGGCAACTTAAAGTTCATGAGAAGAACTATCCCACTCATGATTTGGAGTTGGCGGCGATCGTCTTTGCACTCAAATCCTGGCGCCGCTATCTTCTAGGCGAAAGGTTTGAGTTATATACTGATCACAAGTCGCTCAAGTACCTCTTCTCGCAGAAAGATCTGAATCTAAGGCAGCAAAGGTGGATGGAATTCTTGGCATCTTATGACTTCGAGATAGCTTATACCCCTGGCAAGGGTAATGTTGTGGCAGATGCACTAAGCAGAAGTAGGTTGACTTTGAGTCCCTTGTTTGTTGAGATGAAGAGCCTAGAGTTCTTGGCAACCTTTGATTTCACACCGGATGTTGAGTCGATGGCTGGTTCGTTAGCATCCCTTGAGCTTAGACCTATACTTCTTGATCAAGTAGGGACTTTGCAGAAGGAAGATCCGCAGATAGTCGAGATCATGGACAAGTTGATTCGTGGTGAGACGTCTTGATGACAAGGGTTGGCTAAGGAGTGATGGAAGGCTATGCGTTCCACAAGTAGGAGACTTGGTGCGTAAAGTTCTCGAAGAAGCGCATCACTCGAAGATGACTATACATCCTGGAGGAGATAAGATGTATAGGGATATGAAGCGCATTTTCTTTTGGGCTGGAATTTAGAAGGATGTGGCGGAGTATGTTTCAAAGTGCATGGTGTGCCAACAAGTGAAAGCCGAGTCGAAGAAACCCGGTGGGCTATTACATCCATTGGAGGTCCCGCAATGGAAGTGGGAAAGTATCTCTATGGATTTTGTGGATGGATTGCCTAGGTCAAGGAAAGGGAATACGAGCATATGGGTCATAGTTGAAAGACTTACAAAGAGTGCTCATTTCATTCCAGTGAAGAGCAAGAGGACCGCATCATGGCTAGCATCTGTTTATCTTCGAGAGGTAGTGCGATTGCATGGAGTTCCTTCTAGCATAGTTAGGGATCGTGACCCAATCTTCACTAGCTAGTTCTGGAATAGCTTGCAAGAAGCGATGGGTACGCGATTGAATCTAAGTACAGCCTATCACCCCCAGACGGATGGCCAAACCGAAAGGGTGAATAGAGTGCTAGAAGATCTTTTGAGGCTTTGTGTGCTTGACTTTGGTGGTACTTGGGAAGACCACCTTCCTCTTGTAGAGTTTGCTTATAATAATAGCTATCAAGCTAGCATAGGGATGGCACCATTTGAAGCTTTGTATGGGAGGCCGTGTAGGTCACCATCTTGTTGGTGGGAGACAACGGATAGACTTATCCTTGGGCCCGATATGATATGGGACACCTCCGAGAAAGTTGAATTGGTGAGAAGACGGATGAAAACGGCCCAAGACAGACAGAAATCCTATGCTGACAAGCGAAGGACAGATTTGGAATTCGAAGTTGGAGATATGGTTTTCGTGAAGGTTTCTCCTTTGCGTAATGTGGTTCGTTTTGGAGCAGTTGGGAAGCTGGCACCAAGGTTCGTAGGACCCTTCCCTATCATAGAAAGAATTGGGAAGATGGCTTATAAGGTAGAATTGCCCGAGAAGCTGGCCGGAGTGCATAATGTCTTTCATGTCTCGCATCTCCGAAAGTGCCTACATGAGTCTGCTGAGGTGGTTGAACCTTGAATTCTTGAAGACGTGGAGGTAGAGAAAGAAGCAACCTTGAGGAGAGCTCCGATTCGTATCTTGGGAACGGAGATCAAGAAGCTAAGAAATCGAGAAGTCAAATTGGTGAAGGTTCAGTGGAGTGAGGCCGAAGAGGATGCAACTTGGGAAACCGAGGAGAAGATGCGTGGGCTTTATCCATTCCTCTTTGAGGGTACATTCTCAATCTCTTTTCCTAGTTAGCATATCTTTCTTTTGCTATCCAAATTTACCTTGTTATCTCGTTAACCTTGTCATGAGATCCTTAGGTAGAAACCCTTTGGATGAAACATGTATTTGAAACATGTTATGCTTGATGTTTGCAAGTGGTTGCAAGTGGATACTCGTGGATGCATGATACACATTAGGCACTAAGATCGGCTCACACACTTTCATATTGCATATGCATGAGTGTTTATACTTATTCATGGCTGAAACTTGTTATGCTATCACGTGGACGTTGCATATGGATGAATGTTATGTGCACTCATATAGAGATTATGAATTATGTTAGGAATTTGCATACATATGGACTCATTTCACTAACATACTTTGCATTAAGGAGGTGTACTGAATCAGTAACCGCCTGATTTTCGCATTAGATAAGTACATATACACACACCTTTCGC
This sequence comes from Allium sativum, assembly GCA_030737875.1. Lineage (NCBI taxonomy): Eukaryota > Viridiplantae > Streptophyta > Magnoliopsida > Asparagales > Amaryllidaceae > Allium > Allium sativum. The sequence goes on along the minus strand of CM060909.1, from coordinate 662,867,472 downwards.
ATATGATCATACAAAATTTAGAATCTTTTAAGGACAATGACTGCTCGTGGATGATGTTTTGAGTAGATGGATGATGGATGGTAGGATACGTTCTTCCGAACTTAGAGATTTCGGGGACGAAATCCTTTAAGGAGGGGAGAATGTAATAACCCGTATTTTTAAATAACATGTTATAACATAAATCAAGGCAGAATTAAATGATAAAATCTGAATCAAGGGAAACGGGTTGTGCCATTGTGTTCATCTCGGAAAAATACGCGAAATAGAGTCCGAGTTTTCGAAAATCGGAGTTTGTATGACCAAGTTATGGCCCGTCAAAGTTTTCAGAAAATTTCAAGTTCAAATTTGAATTTAGAATTCAAATTCAGCTGGGCAGGACAGGCGGGAAAAGTTCCCGCCACCCCAAGTCGACTGGGGAGTCGACTTGGGAGTCGACACACCCCAGGCTGTGTCGACTGCCCAGTTGACACCCCTGTCGACTTGGGTGGTCGGCCAGTCTGGCCTGGGTGCACCTGACTTGTTTCTCAAGACATGCTTGGAGGCTTGTGACGGATTTTAAAGGCACAGATCTGAATTAGGGTTAATCCTATGGCCTAAACTAACCTAAACTTCTATAAAAGGACCCTAATACCTAGCCTAAATCAACATAAATCATTCCTACAACTAAACTATGCCAAAATGTTTAATCATGGCCTCCACCCTCTTGTCATAGTCTCCATCTTCATTCATATGAGAGTTCCTAAGCTTGTTTGAGAGTTTCTAAGCTTGATTCAAGGCCAAAGTTCAATCTTTCTTCATTAAAGCAAGGATCTTCTTCTAATTTCTCAAGGGTTTTCATTGGAGCTTGCTATTTGGGGGTTTTTAGAGTTGCTAGTGGCTTCGTCTCAATCTTATTTTTATTTTATAAGTCTTCATAGCATTGTAAGCCCTATTCTACTCTTAGATTCTAACTATGAAGTTAAATATGACATGTTGCAAGTTGAGTTTGGGCGTAAGTATGGTTTGTGCTTTGATTCTATCATGTTATGCATAGATTTATTCTATGCATGTTTGTAAAGCTATCACCTTGACTTTGTGCATAGAAAGTTATGAGCTTTGACTCTATCATGTTATGCATAGATTTATTCTATGCATGTTTGTAAAGCTATCACCTTGATTTGTGCATAGAAAGCTATGAGCTTTGTAACACCCCGAATTTCAATTAACACTAATGGTTAGTAATTAAAGTATAATTAATCTCAGATATGAGAATCAGGGGAAACGGGCTGCGTCATTGCGTTCGTCTCGGAAAAATACGCGAAATAGAGTCCGAGTTTGCGTAAAACGGGTACGTATGAAAGAGATATGGACGAACGAAGTTAGGCAGAAAAACCCGAAACAGGCCAGAAATGCACTGGCGCACTTGTGAAGTGCGCCAGTACAAAAATACACTGGCGCACTTGGGAAGTGCGCCCATGTCGGGACAGAAAACCTGCACAGTTTCTAGAGAGTTCTGTGGTTGGGTGCACCAGTTTGGGGTTTGGGCCTAGTCTTAGGGCTGGTTTCTGGAGAGTTCCGAAATCTAAGGGTCCTAATCTAATTTAGGGTTAATCTAAGGGCCTAAAACACTCAGCTAATCTATAAATACACCCTAAACCTACCCTAATCCATACTAAAAATAGAATTGAGGGCTACATGCCACTAAATTAAATCTTAGAAGGAGCCTCCACAAATTTATGAAGAGGGTTGCAAGCTAATCACTCTCTAATCAACCTCTAATCCATTCTAAGCATCTTAATCTTCTTCATTTGGAGTGCAAATTTGCTAGTTGTGAGTTTCTATCACTCTAATGATCAATTGCTAAACTAAGTAGATGAGATATGATGAGATCATATGGTTTTGTTTGGGGATTAATGGGTTTTAAGTCATATGACATGATGTTAGTTTGCTAATGTATGTGGGTTATGCAAGTTTTGTGCTTTGTGATCATATGTTAATATGCAAGTTACATGTATGATAATATGCAAGTTACATGTATGATAATTATGCAAGTTGTATGTTTCTTCATATGCAAGTTTATAAGTTCATATGCAAGTTTATAAGTTCATATGCAAGTCATGTAATATGTTATATAAGTTCATATGCAAGTTTATGAGTTCATATGCAAGTCATGTAACATGTTATGCAAGTTCATATGCAAGTTTATAAGTTCATATGCAAGTTTATGAGTTCATATGCAAGTCATGTAACATGTTATGCAAGTTCATATGCAAGTTTATAAGTTCATATGCAAGTTTATGAGATCATATGCAAGTTTATAAGTTCATATGCAAGTTTATGAGTTCATATGCAAGTCATGTAATATGTTATGCAAGTTCATATGCAAGTTATGTGACATATTATATGCAAGTCATGTATTTGTTAATATGTAAGTTTATGTAACATGTTATGCAAGTTAATATGCAAGTTATGTGACATGTTATACAAGATTATATGCAAGTTAAGTGACATGTTATACAAGATTATATGCAAGTTATGTGACATGTTATGCAAGTTCATATGCAAGTTATGTGTTTGTTAATATGCAAGATGGCCCCTTTGAAACATGTTCATACATATGCAAGTTGACACCTTTTATATGTGTTATGTCATGAGAACGAAATTACGTGGGAACGATGGGGTTAATTAAATGCATATGTTAATAAGATTGTGTGAAATTAATATAATTATGCATAACATAAAATAAATGAACATAGTATGGGAATTTGCCTATTAAGTTAGGTGTACCCATACTATGTGTTGGGAATTTGCCTATTAAGTTAGGTGTACCCACACTTTGGAGTTGGGAATTTGCCTATTAAGTTAGGTGTACCCATATTCCTAAAATAAACATGATAATTAACACAAATTATGGGGGTGATTAATTAGGAGTAATTAATCGATTAAGACACGAGGTTGGATCCGTTTGTAGTGTAAGACTGCCCGGAATTTACCGGCTTAACCGGGCATCTACAAATGACGGTCCAATGTGAGAGGTCTTAATCATAAATTAAATACGTAACAAGGGTAAATGACACGAGGTTGGACCCGTTTGTAGTATAAGACTGCCCGGAGTTTACCGGCTTAACCAGGCATCTACAAATGACGGTCCGATGTGAGGGGTCCTTTACACGGTTACGGTGTTAATCAATTAAGAAACACTTAACCAGATAAGCATGTAGTGGGGCATGGGGGTTAAGTGGGTACCTTGGGTGGTATGTGGAAATTGCTAGTGGTTGCCAATAGAAAATATGATTAAATACTTAACCAAGATGAAACATGTAATTAAACATGATTAAAGGGTTAAGTGGGAAATACTAGTGTGTGGGCCAAGCTTAGGGGGATGGCTTGTGCTGGGGGCCCATTTCAACCAGTAACCCATACGTATCTTAGTGGGCTCGACCCATGTCGAGGACGGGACACGCATACTGGGCTTGACTATAAGAGGCCAAAATGGGTTAGCGGTGGCAACGCATGACCAATGGGTTTCATATGCGTGTGTGGACCCGGGCTGGTAAATAAGACGTTGTTGCATCGTGTAGATATAAGCCGTGCACCGTTAATTTTATCAGGTTGCCACGTTGGGGAATGGTACACCCCACGGTGGGGCCAGCACGGGTATCTACGTTAGGGAGCCGATCGAATGGGGAGTAGTGTGTACACCTAGTGGATTGTAGGGCCCCGTGGCGTCTACTTAGTCACCTAGGGGTACGCGAGAACTATTAAGTTAATTTTATAAGTCCATGGGTGGGATCAACCTTTAAGTTAGGAACGACTGGTGTGGTGCAGTTTAGTAATTTACCTTTGGAAGGGTAGATGCGTCTTTATCTTTTATCTTAGTTTAGTTGACTGCTTAGTGTAGCCATTCATCCCCATTAGTTACCGTATATCAGTTTATGTCTTCTCTGGTTACTTTAACGATTGTATTGTTAAAGTTATAGGACTCGCTCAGACTTATGTCTGACCCCGTTGTTTTTATCTTTTTTTCCAACCCTCAGGTCCTACGGTGGATCCTAGCAGTAGTGGAGCTTGATCGGATTGCTGTTCCAGTCTTTAGGAGCTTGGATAGATGTAAAGCTCCAGTTACCCAGTTATCTTTTCTTTTGTCATGGCTATTGTATGAGAGTGGGATTATGTACTTCTTTATTTTGATGGATATTGTACTTGACTTTTATTGTGGTTTTATGATGTAACCAGACATGTTTTACTTCCGCTGTTATGAGATGATGTTTTAAATTTCAAGTACTATTTATATCTGTCTTGTTATAATTTTTCTGTTCTATATTCACTAAAAATACCCCACCGATGCTATGGCATTCCCTTGGTGAGTGATCATAGCGGGAGTGGGGTGTTACACGTGGTATCAGAGCTGAAGGTTACCGGAACAGATAAATTTTTGAGAAAAATACATTTTTTTAGAAAATAGTAAAGGTATTATTTTTGGAAAAAGTATTTTCAAAAACATGTCTTTTAAGAGAAAAGTTTTTGAAAAAGAAAAGCATAATCCCCAATAGCCATATCTTTATCTTTCGGAATCTCCTTTTTGAATCGTTCCTCTTTCGTTTCAGCATGGCTGAAGATCTTAACATCCCAGAGGGCTTAGTTATACGACTATGGTATAGGAGGTTACAAGAGGCTAGGGCCGCGGCTGCGGGTCCAGCCAATGCTACTACACCAGAGGTAACCGCTCCTCCTCCTCAGCCTAGAGTGGATAATTTTGCTAAGATTTGCAAGGAGTTCAAGGCTATAGGAGGAAAACCTTTTCTAGGTTCAGAGACTTTCGTAGAGGCTAGAGATTGGCTTAAGGAAGTGGAAGAGTTGCTAGATATCTTTGAAGTGGAAGAGGGAAAGAAAGTCAAGTTGGCGGCTTGGTTAATGAAGGGAGAGGCCTCATTCTGGTGGGAGGTCACTAATGGAGAACGCCCTGTTGACTCTTGGGCAGATTTCAAGCAAAGGTTTGGGGCTAAGTTTCTCTCAAGGGCGGAAGAGAATCTGTTTATGGAGAAGTTCTTGAATTTGAAGCAAGGGTATCTCACGGTGAAAGAATATGTCAACAAATTCAATCAATTAGCAAGGTTTGGCATAGAGTTGGTGAATACACCGGAGAAGAAGGCTTTGAGGTTCGTTAGAGGCTTGAACGAACCATTGCAAGGAATAGCTATGACTCACATTCCTATGGGGCCACCTTTGAGAAGCTTGTCTACATGGCACTTATACATGAGGATGATAAGAGTTCTAAGGCACCAGAGAAGAAGGGGGATCAGAAGAAACCGCAACAACAACAACAACAAGGCAAGGGTGGAAAAGGCAATGGTGACAAGGGGAAGAAGAAGTGCTTCAATTGTGGGACCCCAGGCCACCTCAGCAAGGATTGTCGCAAAAAGAAGAAGACCGGTTGCTTTCATTGTGGTGAAGCAGGACATCTTGTGAAGGACTGCCCAAAGAAGGGGCAGAAGACGGGGTCTACCTCAGGAGGTCAGGTGCAAGCTCTTATGGCACCAGCTCAGGCAAGGGGGCAAGTTCAGGCTCTCTCAGTTCCACCGATTCAGCAGAGAGGTAGAACTATTTCCGTTGAAAGTCTGGTTTTTCTGTTTGATCATCCAGTTCGTACTTTGTTTGACTCTGGCGCATCGCATTCTTTTATCTCATCATCGTTAGTTGAGTCACTGCACTTAGACACCGGTCTAGTTGATGATCCCTTGGTTGTTTCAAACCCAATTGGGGGCTCCATATATCTGTCTATGATATGTTTGGGTTTGAAGATTTCTATACTTAGCGTTGAGTTTGGATGTGATGCTTTTGTATTGGGCTTCACGGGCTATGGGTTGATTTTGGGCATGGACTGGTTATCCAGTAATGGTGCCGTTCTTGATTGTGAAAGGAGAGTTGTCAGGCTTATGACCCGCTTGGGTAATACTCTCGAGATCTCTTGTAATCCCATGGAATCTGTTTTGCTAAGTTATCTTGAATCGCTTGATGCTTCGGTCGAGAGTTTGCGTTCTGTCAGAGTGGTCCGGGAATATTCGGATGTGTTTGAAGAGGTGAAGGGTTTGCCTCCGAAGCGGGAGATAGATTTCCGAATTTATTTGGTGGATAATGCCAAACCAGTGTCTTTGCCAGTGCGCCACATGGCTCCTCGTGAGAGAAGAGAACTTCATAAGCAAGTAGGGGAGTTGCTTGAGAAGGGGTTCATAAGGCGAAGTATATCGGAGTGGGGAGCTCCAGTAGTGTTTGCCACGAAGGCAGATGGGTCCCTCAGACTTTATGTGGATTATAGAGAACTTAATAAGCTCACGAAGAAGAATAGACACCCATTACCGAGGATAGATGATCTCTTCGATCAGTTGGTTGGCGCCTCAGTGTTTTCGCAGATGGACTTAGCTACAGGGTTTCATCAGTTAAGAGTGGCGGAGGACAGTATAGAGAAGACTGCTTTCCGGACTCCGGATGGTTTTTATGAGTGGCTTGTGATGCCATTTGGGTTGACAAACGCCCCTGCATACTTTGTTGATCTGATGAGTAGAGTGTTCAGAGAGTATCTGAATAAGTTTGTAGTAGTCTTTGTGGATGACATCTTGGTCTTTTCCAAGAGTGAAGAAGAGCATGCCTTACATCTCAGAGAAGTGTTGGAGACTCTTCGAGCACATAGTCTTAAAGCTAAATTCTCTAAATGTCATTTTTGGAGAAGAGAAGTGCGATTCTTAGGGCATGTGGTCTCTAAGGAAGGGATAGCTGTGGATCCCGCAAAGATAGTATCTATCCAGGATTGGAAAGTTCCTAGAAATGCTACCGAAGTAAGAAGTTTCTTGGGGTTGGCAGGATATTATAGGAAGTTCATCAAAGACTTCGCGAAGATATCAGCCCCATTAACCCGCTTGACGAAGAAGAATCTGGTTTTCTCATGGGACGTAGATTGTGATGATGCTTTCCGACGATTAAAGAGTGCTTTGACCACCACTCCAGTTTTAGTGCTTCCAGATGGGAGTAAGCCGTTTGTTGTTTATACCGATGCTTGTGGGACAGGATTAGGCGCAGTCTTGATGCAGGAGGGAAGGGTAATAGCCTATGGAGGGAGGCAATTGAGAGTGCATGAGAAGAATTACCCTACCCATGATCTAGAGTTGGCCGCGATTGTTTTCGCACTTAAGTCTTGGCGCCATTATCTTCTTGGTGAGAGATTCGAGTTGTTCACTGACCATAAATCATTGAAGTACTTATTCTCTCAGAAGGATTTAAACTTAAGACAGCAAAGGTGGATGGAGTTCTTAGCATCCTATGATTTCGAGATAGCGTATACCCCTGGCAAGGGTAACGTGGTGGCGGACGCCTTGAGTAGAAAAAGGCTATCTTTGAGTCCATTGTTCGTGGAACGACGAAGCTTGGAGTTTCTTTCTTTGTTCGACTTCAGACCTTCTGTTGACTTTGTACCTGGTTTGTTGGCATCCTTGGAGGTTAGACCTACTCTTTTGGGACGGATTGGCGAGGCTCAGCGAGACGACCCACAGTTGGTTGAGTTGGTAGAGAAGCTTATAAGGGGGGAGTCGTCCAGCCATTTGGGTAGATACACCATAGATGATAGGGGATGGTTGCATAGAGACGGTAGACTTTGTGTACCGCAAGATGAGGGTTTGAAGAAGGCTATTTTGGATGATGCACATCGTTCAAGAATGACTATTCATCCCGGTGGAGACAAAATGTACCAAGATATGAAGAGAGTTTTCTTCTGGGCCGGTATGAAGAAAGATGTGGCCGAGTATGTGGCTAGATGCTTAGTGTGCCAACAAGTTAAAGCGGAGCAAAGGAAACCCGGTGGGTTGCTACACCCATTGGAAGTTCCGCAATGGAAGTGGGATAGTGTCTCGATGGATTTCATCGATGGGTTACCGAGATCGAGGAAGGGCAATACGGGAATTTGGGTTGTGGTAGACAGACTTACCAAGAGTGCCCATTTTATACCCGTGAAGAGTAAGAGGACCGCTCCATGGCTTGCTTCAGTCTATGTTAGAGAGATTGTTAGATTGCATGGCGTACCATCCAGCATTGTGAGTGATCGAGATCCTATCTTCACTAGTGAGTTTTGGAGAAGTTTGCAAGAGGCGGTAGGGACTCAGTTGTGTTTGAGCACCGCATATCATCCTCAGACGGACGGTCAGACCGAGAGGGTGAACCATATCTTAGAAGATCTTTTGAGGCTTTGTATCTTGGATTTTGGAGGTACATGGGAAGAACATCTTCCTTTGGTGGAGTTCGCATACAATAACAGCTTTCAGTCTAGTATTGGCATGGCACCTTTCAAAGCTCTTTATGGAAGGCCTTGTCGATCTCCTACATGTTGGTGGGAATCTACGGATAAGATCTTGCTTGGGCCAGATATGGTTAGAGAGACTTCAGAGAAGATTGATTTGATTCGAAGAAGGATGAAGGCAGCGCAAGATAGACAGAAATCTTATGCGGATCGGAGAAGGACGGATCTTGAGTTTGAGGTTGGGGACATGGTTTTTGTCAAAGTATCTCCGTTGAGAAATGTTGTTCGCTTTGGGTCCGTTGGGAAGTTAGCACCGAGGTTTGTTGGGCCGTTTCCTATTAAGGAAAGGATTGGACGGATGGCATATAGGGTGGAGTTGCCCGACAGACTTAGTGGTGTTCATGATGTATTCCATGTATCACATTTGAGGAAGTGCTTACATGAGACCGCAGAGGTGGTAGAGCCGAGCTTGCTTAGAGATGTAGAGGTAGAGCGTGATGCGACGATTCGACGAGCTCCTACTCGCATCCTTGGGTCAGAAACTAGGAAGTTGAGGAACAGAGAAGTTCAGCTAGTTAAAGTGCAATGGGGAGATGACGAAAGCAATGCTACTTGGGAGACGGAAGCGAAGATGCGTTCTTTGTACCCATTTCTTTTTGAGAGTATGTCTTTTAACTTCTCCTTTATCGCTTGTCTAGTACTTATCTTATCTTTAGTATATCCTCTCGCTAGTACCTATGACCTTTAGATAGGGTAAAGCCTATGGTTGAAACATGTGTTTGAAACATGTTATGGTTGATGGATGCATGTGGATGCAATTGGTTGCTAGTGGTTGCTCGTGGATGCATATACACACACATTAGGCACTAGATCGGCTCAGTCACTTCATGTTGCATATCGCATAAATGGATGTGGTAGTTAGATTGATGGATGTATCATGGCTGTGTTATCATGTGGATGATGCATTTTTGTGTATGGTTGTGCACGCATATAGAAATTGTATGTGTCAATAGGGTTTCGCATACGTATTGGATGCATGGCACTATCATGGTTTGCATTAAGGAGGTCGACTGAATCAGTAGACCGCCTGATTTTGCATTAGTATACGGACATATACACACACTTTCTGCATATGTTCATACATCATTAGAAGTTTCTAAGGATAATGGTTGCTTGTGGTTGATGATTTAGTAGATGGTTGTTTGGTTGGTAGGATACGTTCTTCTTGACTTAGAGATTTCGAGGACGAAATCCTTTAAGTAGGGGAGAATGTAACACCCCGAATTTCAATTAACACTAATGGTTAGTAATTAAAGTATAATTAATCTCAGATATGAGAATCAGGGGAAATGGTCTGCGTCATTGCGTTCGTCTCGGAAAAATACGCGAAATAGAGTCCGAGTTTGCGTAAAACGGGTACCGTATGAAAGAGATATGGATGAACGAAGTTAGGCAGAAAAACCCGAAACAGGCCAGAAATGCACTGGCGCACTTGTGAAGTGCGCCAGTACAAAAATACACTGGCGCACTTGGGAAGTGCGCCCATGTCGGGACAGAAAACCTGCACAGTTTCTAGAGAGTATTGTGGTTGGGTGCACCAGTTTGGGGTTTGGGCCTGGTCTTAGGGCTGGTTTCTGGAGAGTTCCGAAATCTAAGGGTCCTAATCTAATTTAGGGTTAATCTAAGGGCCTAAAACACTCACCTAATCTATAAATACACCCTAAACCTACCCTAATCCATACTAAAAATAGAATTGAGGGCTACATGCCGCTAAATTAAATCTTAGAAGGAGCCTCCACTAATTTATGAAGAGGGTTGCAAGCTAATCACTCTCTAATCAACCTCTAATCCATTCTAAGCATCTTAATCTTCTTCATTTGGAGTGCAAATTTGCTAGGTGTGAGTTTCTATCACTCTAATGATCAATTGCTAAACTAAGTAGATGAGATATGATGAGATCATATGGTTTTGTTTGGGGATTAATGGGTTTTAAGTCATATGACATGATGTTAGTTTGCTAATGTATGTGGGTTATGCAAGTTTTGTGCTTTGTGATCATATGTTAATATGCAAGTTACATGTATGATAATATGCAAGTTACATGTATGATAATTATGCAAGTTGTATGTTTCTTCATATGCAAGTTTATAAGTTCATATGCAAGTTTATGAGTTCATATGCAAGTCATGTAATATGTTATGCAAGTTCATATGCAAGTTTATGAGTTCATATGCAAGTCATGTAACATGTTATGCAAGTTCATATGCAAGTTTATAAGTTCATATGCAAGTTTATGAGTTCATATGCAAGTCATGTAACATGTTATGCAAGTTCATATGCAAGTTTATAAGTTCATATGCAAGTTTATGAGATCATATGCAAGTTTATAAGTTCATATGCAAGTTTATGAGTTCATATGCAAGTCATGTAATATGTTATGCAAGTTCATATGCAAGTTATGTGACATATTATATGCAAGTCATGTATTTGTTAATATGTAAGTTTATGTAACATGTTATGCAAGTTAATATGCAAGTTATGTGACATGTTATACAAGATTATATGCAAGTTAAGTGACATGTTATACAAGATTATATGCAAGTTATGTGACATGTTATGCAAGTTCATATGCAAGTTATGTGTTTGTTAATATGCAAGATGGCCCCTTTGAAACATGTTCATACATATGCAAGTTGACACCTTTTATATGTGTTATGTCATGAGAACGAAATTACGTGGGAACGATGGGGTTAATTAAATGCATATGTTAATAAGATTGTGTGAAATTAATATAATTATGCATAACATAAAATAAATGAACATAGTATGGGAATTTGCCTATTAAGTTAGGTGTACCCATACTATGTGTTGGGAATTTGCCTATTAAGTTAGGTGTACCCACACTTTGGAGTTGGGAATTTGCCTATTAAGTTAGGTGTACCCATATTCCTAAAATAAACATGATAATTAACACAAATTATGGGGGTGATTAATTAGGAGTAATTAATCGATTAAGACACGAGGTTGGATCCGTTTGTAGTGTAAGACTGCCCGGAATTTACCGGCTTAACCAGGCATCTACAAATGACGGTCCAATGTGAGAGGTCTTAATCATAAATTAAATACGTAACAAGGGTAAATGACACGAGGTTGGACCCGTTTGTAGTATAAGACTGCCCGGAGTTTACCGGCTCAACCAGGCATCTACAAATGACGGTCCGATGTGAGGGGTCCTTTACACAGTTACGGTGTTAATCAATTAAGAAACACTTAACCAGATAAGCATGTAGTGGGGCATGGGGGTTAAGTGGGTACCTTGGGTGGTATGTGGAAATTGCTAGTGGTTGCCAATAGAAAATATGATTAAATACTTAACCAAGATGAAACATGTAATTAAACATGATTAAAGGGTTAAGTGGGAAACACTAGTGTGTGGGCCAAGCTTAGGGGGATGGCTTGTGCTGGGGGCCCATTTCAACCAGTAACCCATACGTATCTTAGTGGGCTCGACCCATGTCGAGGACGGGACACGCATACTGGGCTTGACTATAAGAGGCCAAAATGGGTTAGCGGTGGCAACGCATGACCAACGGGTTTCATATGCGTGTGTGGATCCGGGCTGGTAAATAAGACGTTGTTGCATCGTGTAGATATAAGCCGTGCACCGTTAATTTTATCAGGTTGCCACGTTGGGGAATGGTACACCCCACGGTGGGGCCAGCACGAGTATCTACGTTAGGGAGCCGATCGAATGGGGAGTAGTGTGTACACCTAGTGGATTGTAGGGCCCCGTGGCGTCTACTTAGTCACCTAGGGGTACGCGAGAACTATTAAGTTAATTTTATAAGTCCATGGGTGGGATCAACCTTTAAGTGAGGAACGACTGGTGTGGTGCAGTTTAGTAATTTACCTTTGGAAGGGTAGATGCGTCTTTATCTTTTATCTTAGTTTAGTTGACTGCTTAGTGTAGCCATTCATCCCCATTAGTTACCGTATATCAGTTTATGTCTTCTCTGGTTACTTTAACGATTGTATTGTTAAAGTTATAGGACTCGCTCAGACTTATGTCTGACCCCGTTGTTTTTATCTTTTTTTCCAACCCTCAGGTCCTACGGTGGATCCTAGCAGTAGTGGAGCTTGATCGGATTGCTGTTCCAGTCTTTAGGAGCTTGGATAGATGTAAAGCTCCAGTTATCTTTTCTTTTGTCATGGCTATTGTATGAGAGTGGGATTATGTACTTCTTTATTTTGATGGATATTGTACTTGACTTTTATTGTGGTTTTATGATGTAACCAGACATGTTTTACTTCCGCTGTAATGAGATGATGTTTTAAATTTCAAGTACTATTTATATCTGTCTTGTTGTAATTTTTCTGTTCTATATTCACTAAAAATACTCCACCGATGCTATGGCATTCCCTTAGTGAGTGATCATAGCGGGAGTGGGGTGTTACAAGCTTTGACTCTATCATGTTATGCATAGATTTATTCTATGCATGTTTGTAAAGCTATCACCTTGACTTTGTGCATAGAAAGCTATGAGCTTTGATTTGAAATGTTGCATAAAGCAACATAGAAACTCTCATAACCCTTATGTTATCTTGCATATGATGTTATATGTGAATCACTAGCTATCATCCTATGTTATTTATGGCCATGTTTCACCTATTATGCTAAAGTTGATATCATGCATGTTTTGAGGCTTATAATGTAATATGCAAGTTTATGAACACATTTGCCTCATATGCCACCATGTTTAACTTGTGGCCAAACCTTATTAATTATGTCATGCTTCTAAAGTCCCCCCTTTGAGATCTATTTGTGTTTATGCGAACTTACATGTGATGGGGTTACGCTATGGGTAAACTAAAATGACATAAAATCATGACTTGAAAAATGATATGAAATATGACATGTGATTATGCTTGGAACATGAACATAGACTTGGACATGACTTCTAGAAAACATGAGAATGGCTAACTCGAGGTTGGGTTGAGTTTGTAGCATAAATCTACCCGGAACCGACCGGCTTAACTAGTGGCTACAAGCAATAGGACCCAATGTGAGTAGTTGGTCATGTCGTACTTGAAACCCGAGGTTAGACTAAGTTGTGGTGTAAAGCTACCCGGACCCGCCCGGCTTAACTAGTAACCACAATGAGGTCTATTGTGAGAGGTTGGGTGCATTAAATTAATTAATGCCACATGATAGAGTTAAGTCATAGACCACTTGAATACTTAACCAATTAAACACGATGGGTTGGTAGGGTTAAGTCATGGGCTACTTGGATACTTAACCAATTAAACACGATGTATTGATAGGGTTAAGTCATGGACTGCTTGGATACACTTGACCAACTCAATGCATGGTTAGGATAGGGTTAACCACATTTAACCCTCTTGAAATCCTAGTCACGAGGTCCTTTTCAGCAGTAACCCACTTGGGAGTATCTGGATACCTTGGACTAGGCTAGGGTGGGGCACGATTACTGGACTGATTGTAAGAGACCAAAAGAGACGGCTGAATGGTGCACCGGTTATTCAGGCGAACCATGGTCGTGCACATTAAGTTCGGAGTTGAACATGGGCACCAGTAGGTTTAGACTGTGCGTGCTTGAATTGTGTCTGTGGTTTACACCTTAGGGCTGGATACACCCTGGGGTGGACCTTGCACAGTTAACTACATTCCATGATTAAGTCGTATGACACCGATACACGACGAGTTAGGCTTATAGGGAGCCGATCGACTAGACCGAGTAGTTGGACCTTGATTTAGGTCACCTCATGATATTGGGCCAGCTTTGGGCCAAGGGATCACTTCTTGTTTATACTTGACATGGATTGGAATACTAGTACACACTTGGTGCAACTTAACCTTGTATATGCGATGCCACACTTGATCTATCTTGTTAACTTTTCACCATGCCAGTTATCACCCTATGTTTCATCTCTGCTTTACATGTCCAGTTAACTTTATTAGTTTTTATACTAATAGTAGGTAGGACTTACCAGTCTTTTTGACTGACCCGTTTTCTTTCGCCTCTTTTCTTCCGTTTCCCCCTCCCCCCCCCCAGGTTTACAGGGTGGGAACACTGGTACCTAGCTTGGATCTTTAGCTGCTTTTCTGGATAGCTCATGTAGGGTTTGGACTTGAGCATGTTATGGGTTTATTCTACTTTGGGGATAGTTACTTTATGTTTTTCCATTTTTCAGTTTATGTTTCTAGACTTTGTTTTGTGGGAAAATAATGACCAAGTACTTTGATGTAACTTGACTATGGTTTTGAAATGTTAGTTTTATCCGCTGCTTTACTTACTCTATTTTACTTATATGTTCTGTCTTGTGATATCTGCATGCATGTTTACCTTGTTTAACGCCCCTCCAAAGCTAGTGTGCTTGCAAGAGTGGCATTGGCGGAGGTGGGGTGTTACATTCGATAACTCTATTCAATTTACTCTATTCGATTAACCCTTATCAATTAACTCTATTGGACTAACGCTATTGGATTAACTCTATTTGATTTAACTCTAGTTGATAACTCCTTTAACTCTATTCGAATAAACCAAATTCGATTAACTCCTTTATTTTAACTCTAATCGATTAACTCCATTTAACTCTTATTCAAATAACTAATATTCGATAACTCCTTTTACTTTATTCGAATCACTAATATTCGATTAACTCAATTGATTCTATTCGAATAAACTATATTCGATTTACTCCTTTATTTTAACTCTAATCGATCAACTCCATTTAACTCTTATTCGAATAACTAATATTCGACAACTCCTTTTACTTTATTCGAATCACTAATATTCGATTAACTCAATTTATTCTATTCGAATAAACTATATTCGATTTACTCCTTTATTTTAACTCTAATCGATCAACTCCTTTATTTTAACTTTATTCGAATAAACTAATCATTTATAAAGATTTACTTTTAGTAACGATTCTTCAGTTTACAAATGATTTCCTTTTTAGTAATGTTTTCCTTTTTATAACATCCTATTCGGTTATAAACAAATTTCCTTTTTATAACTCTATTTGTAAATGGTTTTACAAATATCTTCTTTTCGATTTCATTTGTAAAGGTTTTACAAATATCCCCTTTCTATTTGTCTGACAAATATTTTCCCTTTATATTTGTTTTTACAAATATCTTCCTTATCCTTCTTTTACAAATAATTTCCTTAATATTTGTTTTACAAACAATTTCCTTTTTAATTCTATTTGTAAATGGTTTACAAACATTTCTCTTTCTGATTGAATTGTAAATGGTTTACAAACCTTTCTCTTTCTAATCTATTTGCAAATGGTTTGCAAATAATTCCTTTAGGGTTTTGTTTCTAAGTATTTTATATTTATAAATAATCCATTTATAAATAAAATTCTATTTATAAATATTCCATTTATAAATAATTCCTTTTATAAAATCTCCTTTGATTGTTATAAATATTATCTCTTTTATAAAATCCTTTGATTTTATAAATATTTTATTTTCAAATATCACTTTGAAAATTCCCTTATCAACATTCTGGTATGTTATCAAATTACGATGTCCAATATCGTCCATACACACACAATCAACAACAGGTTATAATTCACATCATATATCAAAATATAAAAAAAACAATAAAATAACTGTTGAGGAATCCAGTCGGATTCCTCTAACCTATTTCCCTGGATCCACAGATGTTACACAATAAAATCAACATCACTTTCAGTTCCATATGATATATTCTGTTAAACAGAATCAATATAGAAATTCAACTAACTGACTAGCAGTTCAATCAAACAGTCAACACACAGTCAATCAGCCAATATTTAACAGTTCTAAAAATACAACATGAAATTATAAATTGTTCAGAGTTAGTGAGATTTACTCACACTGGACTATCATCGTTAATTAACGATAATTGTCGTTGATTCAGATCAAACAATTTATCTTTCTATAAATTGTAACGAGCTCCGATGGACTTCCGGTAAGTTCCATGTTGTAGCCACCGTTCATACGATCCCAACAGATCTAACCGTTCGAATTTCTGATATCGTATGGCCAAGTTATGAATTTACGAAGTTCATACGTTATTTGAATTAAATTAAAACTTGAATTTAAATAGTTGGGCCCTCACCCCCTTAAACAAAATAGGCCCATATGAAGCCCAGACCCGCTCCCAATATCTTTTTCCCCAAATGTTTCTGCCGTGACCTCCGTGTTGCCATTTCGATCACTTTGAACCTCCATCGCGCCTTCACCTTTCCACTAAAAGCCGAACTGAAATCACCATTCATCTCCTTGCTTCGAGCTTGTCAACCCTGATGCCATCATTCCTTGCTCGAGTTCATCCCTGACATCACGACAGCCGGCTTCTCGTTCGTCTAAAGTACGAGCTCGACACCCAAAAGGCACCGCATACACCAATACTTTGACCGACCATGTTGTTTCACTCCCTCAACTCAAATCTAACATCGAAAACAAGTAACGATGCCTAAATCATCCGCCATATCCAACCCTAACACTGTTGTACGCGTTTTCAGTATCCGGAAACCAGTGTCGCTCTTCACAAAATGGGTACCAAAACGCAGAGATTTCCTTCACGATCTCAAATACATTTGATCTGTGATTTTTAGATTTTACTTTGGATTTCTTTTGAATTTATTTTGATCGAACTTTTCTGAAACAAATGAAATCGTTGGCCGCTCAAAGATATATTATATAACCGCTTTGTGAGGCTGAAAACGATAGTGACATGGCCATTTCTAGGCCTTAGAAATAGGGTAGGATATTTTTGTTTATTTTATTTTAATCCTTTATATTCGTTTTTGATTTCTAAAAATCCGTGTGATCACAGACGATACCTAAAAATCACGAAACTGGACATGCAGCTAGAGTTCGACATTACGGTCCCAACGAAACTGGTTTCGTCGAATTCCGACTCCTTTTGCTCACACAGCGTATTTTTAAAGGTCAAATTATCGACTGTATTTTACATTAAAATCCCGTACGGCCACATACTGACTTCAAAAATCACGGAAATTGAAATCTAGCAATAATTTAATATTGCGAATCCAACAAAATTAGTTTCGTTGAATTCTGAGGTCGTTTGCAAAACTGGCTATTTTTAAAGCCCTAAATGAGCCTTTTAAATATATAAATATATTTAAAAGAAATTAAATTAAATATTTATAAATTAATATTATCGTATATATCCGCATACGATATCGTTCAGCTCTAGAATATTCCTATATGAATTTCTAGCTCGATATCTCAAATCCTGATTAAATCGATATTCGATTTATAATGAAATTCCTTTTATAAATATAAATAAATTATAAAGGAATTCCATAGCGAATTTTCTAAATTTTATTTGGACATAAATCAAAATCTACACGACGAAATCTCTATTTTTCTCTTCCACTAGAAAAATATACTCCACCAGCTCCTAACGTTTCTTGTTTCACAGAAATCCGATTTAAAACAGACCCTGTATATTCAGTTGAAGTTCAAATCGCCAAATTACGAACTGCAGCGCCATTTCGAGCTCGATTTTAATTATAATATAATTATACGTTCAAACTGTCGTTCAAATAATATATTCATTATTCTAATTCAATTTTAAACTGAATTAAATATCACAGATGATCCAGTTCACACCATATTGCCATTTCAGCCAATTCTGATTATTTCAGAATTAAATATATTATTTAATTATTATTTTAATTAAATATTCACCATTATTTAATTCAACGACCATTAAATTCACTATATCACTATTTATATAATTAAATAAATTAATTATAATACCTATGCCAATGCGGGTCATTACACACTGTGCATCTTGAATTGTGTCGGGTCGCTATCATAAGGATTGATACACCTTATGGTGGGACCAGCACAGGTTATCTACACGTAAGAGAGGGCCGATTAACATAGAACACAAGAGAAATAAATACAAGTAGGGAGCCGATCGATAGGGTTGTAAGGGTGCATCTAACTCGTTCATGGCAATTAGGCAGATTGAGGTGGAATCCTCATAATAGATGTACACCTGAAGGCAACCACAATTGCGGGGATTAGGATCATGTTATCATATTTTCATTTTATACAGATTACTAGGTGGGACACTAGTTAGGTGATGCAGAGATATAGAAATCAAAATAACAAGGTAGTAGCGAAGTAGAGAAAAAGTAGAAGCGCATTCAGTTTATCTTGCCTTATCATACCTTATGCTTATATTATGTTATCATGTTAGCCCTATTATCACGGTATGGTCTTATATTTAGTTTATTCATGTCATGTTGCTTTTACCTGTTTAAATGCTGAAAGTCACTGAGCTTACCAGACTTATATCTGACCTAGTTTGTTTTCGTCTCTTTTGTTCCGTTCCCTCCCCCCCCCCCACCCATGTTCGCAGGGAGGGAATATTACCACTTAGATCAGTTTTCTTTCCAAGCTCAAATATAGTCGATGTATTGCTTTAGACTCTCTCTTCCATTGCTATGGCTGGTTCATGCTTTATTGGGGAATATCATTGTTATCTTTATGCTTCTTTTATATTTGGAAGTTTTTAAATCAAGACAGAAGTTCTATGTATTAGTTTAAAGTATGACTGAGACAACTATTGTAAAAGCTTGACTGAACCACATTGTTTATAAAATGACTTTATCTTCTGCTACTTTAATTGTCTATCTTGTAATTTATCTGCATCTTTTACCTAAAATGCTCAACCGAAGTTGAGGTATTCCCTTTGTGAGTGACCTTAACGGAGGTGGGGTGTTTCACTTGGTATCAGAGCTTAAGGTTACCGGATCAGATAAAAAATTTGAAAAATTATTTTCAAAACGATTTTAAAAGAAGCAATCTTTAAAGAAAAGTTTTGATTTCGAAGGCATATTCCCCAAAGCGATACGCACTATCTTTTGATCCTCTATTTGAATCCTTGTTTTCTTTCTTTACCGAGTTTCCGGGGCTCCTAGCTTTCTGGGAGGTAACCACATCGCGGCATGGTTCCGTAGGCTTGATGAGACTACGATATATGTCAAAGGGCGAAGAAGTGCCCAACTTCCATCTATAGCCGCAGTAGTTTCACCTGTAACTAATTTTCTTTCAAGCTTTGTAGGATTTTCCGTGCAATGGAGGCAGCTTTCGAGAGACTTGTCAACATGTTACACAAGGATAGTAAAGATGAGAATGAGGGAGTTTGGCTAAGGAGCACAACCCAAGGATGAGGAATTCATGGATATATACTTGGTTCACAAAGAAGGAAAGAATAGTAAAACCTAAAACAAGAGGAAGTGTCTTTATTATGGTATTACAGGTCATATAATTAAGGACAAGGGCAAGAACAAAGGACAGGATCTTCAGGAAGGCAAGTGCATGCTCTCACCGCCAGCATACCTGAGAGAGGGGTAGAGCTTAGTTTATCTTTTTGATCATCCTGTTCGTACTTTTTTTTAGCACTTCACGTTCGCTCATATCTGCTTCCGTAGCTGAGTCTCTGCACCTTAGTACTAGTATAATAGAAGATCCCATTATTGTCTCAAATCCGGTTGGTGGTTCGGCTCATTTATCTTTGGTTTGTAAGGATTTAAGAATATATATGTCAAGTATTGATTTTAAGTATAATGCTTATGTTTTTGGTTCCTTGGGCTATAGGTTGATTCTAGGCATGGGTTAGTTAGCTAGTAATTGTGAAAAGAGGGTAGTTAGATTTTTTTACTTACCACGGGAATACCCTCGAGATTTCATGCAATCCTGAGGGAATCAGTTAGGCTTAGCTACCTAGAATCACTTGATGCATCTATCGACGATTTGCAATTCGTTAGAGTAGTCCATGAGCACATAGATGTTTTTGATTAGGTTAGGGATTTCCCCCCTAAAACTCGAGATAGACTTCCGCATATATCTAGTTGACAATGCAAAGCCAGTTATGCGATCAACGATAGTTTTGGAGCAAGATTGGCGAGGATAGCCAAAGTCGGTTAAGTGCTCAATTTGTTTGGTTGTTTTGCTAGTATCATCTCACATAGATCATCCAAATTCGGAGGAGGTATTCCTTGGGTGCTTGTCTGATATTGGTTTAGGCCTTTGGGGCTTGTACTTGAGGGATGTCGAATTCGACTAGGATGGTTTGTGTGAGAAATAAATGGTTGTGGCAGGCACCCTAAGTAAGACTGACCTTAAGAGAGGTAAAAAGTACATAGCAACCTTTAGCTTTAAGACCCTCAGATTTGTGACATGATGGATAAACTAAGTAGAGGAGAGACCTCTAATCATCTTAGTATATACACTTAGTATCATGGTTAACACCCGTTTATCTTGGAAAGATAATTCGACTACATAGGATACCCTCTAGCATAGTAAGTGGTCGAGGTCCTATCTTTACTAGTGGGTTTTGGAAATGGAGGTCAAGAAGCTTCGCAATCGTGAGGTTAAATTAGCTAAGGTACAGTGGAGTGAAGCTCAAGAAGATGTGACTTAGAAGACTGAAGACTAGATACACGCAGCCTACCCTTTTCTTTTTAAGGGTACATCCTTGATCTCTCTTTCCTTAAGTTTATGCATGCTTGTATCTACCTTTTAAGTATATCTCCTCGATCCTATTCCTTATCCTTAGGTAGAAACCAATGGATGTAAACATGTGTTTGAAACATGTTACGATTGGTGGTTGCAAGTGGTTGTAAGTGGTTACTAGTGGTTGCTCGTGGATGCATATACACACATTAGGCACTAGATCGACCCAGTCACTTTCGTATTGCATATGCATGAGTGAATTTTTATATATACGAATTGAAACTTGATGAGTTTTCATATGGATGTTGCATTTGTATGAATGATTGTGCACTCATGTAGAAGTTATAAAGTACGATTAGGAGTAATTGCATACATGATGGACTCATGGCACTGACATAATTCGCATCAAGGAGGTCAACTGAATCAGTAGACCGCCTGATTTTGCATTAGATAAGGACATATACACACACTATGCATATGATCATGAAAGCATTAGAAATCTTTTTAAGGACAATGGACGCCTGTGATTGAATGGTTGAGTAGATGGATGTTGGATGTTAGGATATGCATTCTTCTTAACTTAGAGACTTCGGGGCTGAAATCCTTTAAGGAGGGGAGAATGTAACACCCCGTATTTTCTGAGAATATTAAACTAACAAATTAAAGTATACTTAATTTTTATAAGAAGAATTAAGGGAAAAGGGTTATGCCGTTGCATTCGTCTTGGAATTCTTCTTGAGATAGAGTCTGAGTTTGCATAAATCGAACTCCGTATGAAGGAGTTATGACCTTCAGAAGATTCAAGAATTTAAATAATAAAACCAGCCCGAAATTCAAATTTAAGTTTCGTAATTCAAAAACCACGAAGCAGGCTGGGCGGGAAATTTCCTGCCCAGAGACCAGGTCGACCAGGGGGTCGACCTGGGTGTCGACCTAGGTACTTAGGTCGACCAGGGGGTCGACCTAGGGGTCGACCTCTCCCTCGGACCAGATCTGAAACCTGACGTGTTTCTTTATGTGATGATTTTCTGAGTCATTAGAGCTTGTGTGTCAAGTTATGGTTGGTTCTATTAGGTTTGAATGGCTTTGATAGGTCTTAGGTTTATCTAGCGGCTCTTATTAAATCAAACTTCTATATAAGCAACCTAAATCTAAACCCTAACCACATAAATTCATACCAAGAGCCACCATGCCATCCATGATCTTTCTAATTTAGCCACCATTCCTTCTTCAACTTGAAAGCAAGATTAAAGCTACGAATCAAAACTAACTTAGAGAATTGATAGTTTTCTTCAAGGGAGAACTATTCAGTTTCAGAAAACAGATCCGAGAAAACAAGTTTTGCCTTTGTTTTATAAGTCAGTTACTTTTTAGATTTGAACACCTAAATCTAATTGTGACATGTAATAAAATGAATATGAGAATATGCCTGATGTAAGCTATCCTTTTATTGAATCTGTGCTTGAATATATATATATATTTGGGAATCATTTTTTACTATGAAATTGGTCCAATCATACCTCTCCTTGTTGTATATCGTAATTGTAATCCTTTTTAAGTTCATGATATAATTCTTGTCAAACCTATATGCCTGTGATGATTCATGATGATATTCGTATCATATCTATATGTCTGCGATGTATTCTATGAAAAAACTTGTCATTTTAGTAAATCAAGTTTATTGGACCAATAGTTCTTATCATCATATGACTATGCCCATCCTTACGATGTTCCATATTGCTTCTCCCCTTATTTTATGAATTTTGAGTTAAATCTCGAAATAAGTACGTTATGAATGCGGGGGTAATTGGGTATAACATAAAATTGACATTATTTGGCATAATTTGGAACATGCAGTAGGGCATGACTGTTAAGATGAAATTTGGGGTAATTTGACATGAATTATGGAATATGTAATTTGACGTATTGAACCTAGAATTGGCATGAACGACAAAGTATGAAATTGGCATATAAATCAAGTTTTGGGCATAAGTGAAACACCCCTAAATTTGGTGGAGGGTTATGGGTACAAGACACAGAAAAATTTACAAGACAGATAAATTTTAGCAGCGGAATTCAAATATTTATTTCATACGTAGTTCAATACAAAAGAATTACATCAAATTGTCTCAAAATAACTTCAAAACATTACACCATAATTTCTGTCTTGATTATTCAATAAAGAAGCATAAACCAAAAGTAAAAATGCTTAAATCCCCAAGGGTCGTATCCAAAAGCCATAGCCAATGCAAGAGAGTCCAAATCATACATATACTTTCTTGAAGCTTGCAAAGAGTCTGATTAAGCTAGAGTGTTTCCTCCCTGTGGACCTTAGGGGGGAACGGAAGAAAAGAAGACGAAAGAAAACGGGTCAGATAAAAAGTATGGTAAGTTCAGTGGTTACTAGTATTTAAATAAGGAAAGGGATCATGACAGTGATAACAGAATATAGGACAATACCCTAAAATAAGATAAGAAGAACATGTGATCGCACCCATTACTATAGTCTCTGCACCTACTTAACTGTTGGTTCAACCAGCCTATGTGTTTATAACAAACGATCCCCTTAATGATCGGCTCCTACTCGCATGCATTCATGTCCCGTGTCATTCGGCCCCGCTTGACTGTAGCTACCTGTGCTGGTCCCACCATGGGGTGTATCAGTCCCTCTGGTGGCAACCCGACACGATTCAAGATGCACAGTGTACACTACTGATGCCTAGTGCCTGATTTTTCCACTTCGGAGTACGTGCACGCCCATACTCCGTCGGAACCCACACTGGCCTACCAACCGCCGACGTTTTGACCGCTTATAACTCAGCACAGTAATCGTGCCCCACCCTGCCTTGTTTCAGGGTATCATGATACATCTTTGTGGGTTACTGCTGAAATGGGTCCCTGTTACTAGGGTTTTCTAATCAACATGTTTATTTGGTTAAGTGTCCAAGTTTACCTAACCCCGCCCATTCGTTTTAGTTAACATGTTGAATTGGTTAAGTGTTTTCCTAATTTACTTAAACCTACCAATCCCAACTTAGCTTTAATTTATTAAAGCACCAACCACTCACATTTGACAGGTCTTATTGTGGTCACTGGATGTGCCGGTCGATTCTGGGAAGATTTACACCACAACTCAGTCTAACCTCGGGTTCTTTTTGGGCTTGATGCACTAACCACCCACATTAGACAGGTCTTGTTGTCGTCACTAGATATGTCGGTCGGTTCCGGGCAGATTTACACCACAACTCAGTCTAACCTTGGGTTAGGCATATTCATCTTTTCTAAATTCATATTTTTCTATATATGCCAAATTTCTTTATGTAGATTAAATTTAATTTAATCATGCCATAATTATCCTTTGATTATGCTCACCATAAATGGTATATCAAATATACCATTTGATGAACAAATCTATGCCCTGAATTTCCATATTTCCCTTCGCTACCCTCGTGGAACGTACGCATGAATCACATAAAATGTTGGGCTAGCAATTTTAGCCAAATCCATAAACAAAAAGGGGTAATAAACAAGGAACATGAAATAAACATAAATAGCATACATTTAACTTATCACATGTAACTTGGCATAGATGTATCATTATCTAAACTAAACAGGTAAAGGTGAACTTGTGACTAAGTTGGATCTAATTTTCATGTAAACTTGATATGGGTATAACATGGAGGTTTAACATATAAACCACAATTTAGCATACTAACTTATGTATGTCAAAACATAAGAAAGCTACTATAATCATTTTTAAGTTGCAACTTAGCATGATAACTTATGTGTGTTAAACATAAGAGGGGTGTTATAAACATATTCAAATGACAATTTAGCATGATACTTATGTGTTAAAAACATAAGAGGATTACAATTCCAACTTTTACAACATAATTAGATTCAATCTAACATGAATATTCATGAGTGTCGATCTAACATATAAGCATGTGTTTTAGATCATAAACTTGCAAATAACCACAATTTATAACATGACATGTTTTACCATTTAATTGGCAAAATAAATCCATTACCCAATTATAATAGATTCCAAAAACATAAAATGTTGTTCATCACCACAAGCATATAGACATGATTAATATACAACATATTCATCGCCACAAGCATATAGACATGATTAATTACAACGATACTTTAAGATAAACGAGAATCAAATCTTATACATAAGCATCATTCTATATCCAAATTACAACATGTCATGATTCAATTGAAAGAATGTTTAAATCTGCGTAACAACTAACTTACAAACTAAAAAGGAATTCTTGCGTTCTGAAATATGAATTCTGAAATTGGATATGCGCGCCTTTGATGAAGATCGTTGAATTAGATTAATTTTAATTTAATTTTTGATGTAAGCTCTTATCTTGTCTTTGAATTGAAAACAGTGACGGCTACTCCAAGTCCTCTACTAACGGCATTTCAGTTCTAGGTTTATTTTTCTGTGTGTTTTTAGGTTGAGCATTGAGTTGTTTATATAGAATTCCAGTTTAATTATAGCCGTCAGATGAACCTAGGGTTAATCACAACCACTCTGACCAGATCGGGACCATCCAGAAACCCTAGTGACTCAGCATCAAGTCATTAGTCGTTCAAAATTCAGATCTGGCCGGGGGCCAGGTCGACCCCTAGGTCGACCTCTATGGGGGGGAGGTCGACACTAGGGTCGACCCCCTGGTCGACCTGCCTGGGCGGGAAATTTCCCGCCCAACCCGCTTCTGACTTCTGTTTGAATTTGAACTTGTTTTCGAGCTATTTGAATTTATTTGAATTTCTGAAACTTCTGGAGGCCATAACTTCTTCATACGAAGTCCAATTCACGTAAACTCGGACTCTACCTCAACCAGAATTCCGAGACGAACACAATGTCGTAACCCGTTTCCCTTAATTCTTACATTTTAAATTAAGTATTCTTGGATTCATTATTATAACGTTAATAGAAAATACGAGGTGTTACATTCTCCCCTCCTTTTAGGATTTCATCCCCGAAATCTCCAAGTCGAGAAGAACTTATATCCTACCATCCAATCAACCATCAAACACAGGCGTCCATTGTCCTTAAAAGGTTTCTAATGCTTCATGATCATATGCATTGTGTGTGTATGTGTCCTTATCTAATGCAAAATCAGGCGGTCTACTGATTCAGTTGACCTCCTTAATGAAAATTATGTCAGTGCCATGAGTCCATTATGAATGCAATTTTTCCTACTCAAAATTTCTTACATGAGTGCACAATCATTCATACAAATGCAATGTCAATATGATAACACATCAAGTTTTAATCCATAAACCAATACATATATGCATATGTAATATGGAAGTGACTTAGCCGATCTAATACCTAATGTGTGTGTATATGCATCTACTAGCAACCACTTGCAACCATCAATCATAACATGTTTCAATTACATGTTTACATCCAAATGGGTTCCTACCTAAGGATAAAGGATAAGATCGAGGAGATAAAAGATAGATACGAGCACAAACTTGAGGAAAAAGAGATTAAAGACGTACCCTCAAAAAGAAAAGGGTAAGTTGCGCGTATTCTGTCCTCAGTTTCCCATGTCGCGTCTTCCTCGGTGTCGCTACATTGAAATTTGATGAGCTTAACTTCACGGTTGTGTAGCTCTTTGACCTCTGTTCCCAAGATACGGGTTGGAACTCTCCTCACAGTTGCTTCTTGTTCAACTTCAACTTCTTCTAGCATACTTGGTTCTACCACTTCCGCAGACTCGTGTAAGCACTTCTGCAGGTGAGAGACATGAAAGACATTATGAACCCCGGCTAATCTTTCGGGAAGCTGTACCCTATAAGCCATCTTCCCAATCTTCTCGATGATAGGGAACGACCCTACAAACCTTGGTGTTAACTTTCCTGCGGATCCAAAGCGAACGACGTTCCTTAAAGGAGATACTTTAAGGAACACCTTGTCCCCAACTTCGAACTCAAGGTCAGTTCTTCTTTTGTCTGCGTAGGACTTCTGTCTATCTTGGGCAGTCTTCATTCTTCTTCCTATCAAGTCTACTTTCTCTGAAGTCTCCCTACTCATGTCTGGTCCAAGTATGAGCTTGTCTGTGGACTCCCACCAGCAAGTTGGTTACCTGCACAGTCTTCCGTATAAAGCTTCGAAAGGTGCCATGCCTATGGTGGCTTGGTAGCTATTGTTGTAAGCGAATTCCACCAAAGGTAGATGATCCTCCCATGTACCTCTGAAGTCAATAATGCATAACCTCAAGAGGTCTACTAATACTCTGTTGACTCTCTCCGTTTGGCCATCAGTTTGAGCGTGATAGGCCATGCTTAAGCATAACTGTGTGCCTATAGCCTCTTGTAACCTCTTCCAAAACTCGCTCGTGAAGATAGGGTCTCGCTCACTCACTATGCTAGAGGGTATCCCATGGAGTCAAACTATCTCCTTAAGAAATATGGATGTTAGAGATGAGGCAGTCCTTCTACTCTTAACGGGTATAAAGTGGGAGCTTTTTGTGAGCCTGTCAACTATTACCCAAATGCTAGTATTGCCCCTTCTTGACCTAGGAAACCCATCTATAAAGTCCATCGAGATGCTATCCCATTTCCATTGTGGGACCTCTAGAGGATGGAGCAGACCACTAAGCTTCTTCTGCTTCGCCTTGACTTGTTGGCATATTAAACACTTAGAAACAAATTCAGCTATGTCTTTCTTCATGCCATTCCTAAAGAAAACTCTTTTGATGTATTTATACATTTTGTCTCCGCCTGGGTGTATGGTCAGCTTGGAATGGTGTGCCTCTTCTAGAACCGCCTTCACTAAGCCCGTTGCTTGTGGGACACATAGTCTTCCATCTCGTCTCAACCAACCCTTGGCATCAATGGAGTATCTATTGAGGTGACTAGAAGTCTCAACCTTAATTAACTTGTCCACCACTTTGGCTAGCTGAGGGTCTTCTCTTTGCGCGGCTCCGATTGAGTCTAATAGAGTTGGTCGCACTTCTAACATTTCTAGCAAGCCAGGTACAAAGTCAGTGGAGGGTCTAATGTTAAAGCTTGCTATGAACTCCAAGCTTTGCCTTTCCACAAAGAGAGGGCTTAATGTCAGTTTCTTTCTACTTAAGGCGTCAGCTACTGCATTTCCCTTGCCAGGAGTGTAGGAAATCTCAAAATCGTACGAGGCAAGAAACTCCATCCACCTTTGCTGTCTCAAGTTGAGATCTTTCTGCGAGAATAGGTATTTCAACGATTTATGGTCAGTATATAGTTCAAATTTCTCACCTAGGAGATAATGGCGCCAAGACTTAAGCGCAAAAACGATGGCTGCCAACTCTAAGTCGTGGGTTGGGTAGTTTTTCTCATGTACATTCAACTGTCTTCCATCATAAGCCACTACCTTCCCCTCTTGCATCAGAACAGCACCTAGTCCCATTCCGCATGCATCTGTGTATACTGTAAACATCTTGCTTCCATCAGGCAATGTCAGAACTAGGGCTGTTGTTAGAGCCCTTTTCAAACGTTGGAAAGCAATATCGCAATCCAAATCCCAGTTGAAAGCTAGATTCTTCTTTGTCAATCTTGTTAGTGGAGCTGATATTTTTGCAAAATCTTTGATGAACTTTCGATAAAAGCCTGCTATCCTGAGAAAGCTTTGGACTTTGGTTGCGTTTCGAGGAACCTTCCAATCTTGCACAGCAACCACTTTCGCGGGGTCCACAGCTATCCCCTCTTTGGACACCACATGTCCAAGGAACCTAACTTCTTCTCTCCAGAAATAGCATTTGGAGAATTTCGCCTTCAACTGATGTGCACGGAGAGTATCCATAACTTCCTTTAGATGTTGAGCATGCTCTTCCTCATTCTTTGAGAAGATCAAAATATCGTCTATGAAGACCACCACAAACTTATTGAGGAACTCTCGGAACACCCTGCTCATTAAATCAACGAAGTAAGCAGGTGTGTTTGTCAAGCCGAAAGGCATGACAAGCCACTCGAAGAAACCATCGGGAGTTCTGAACGCAGTCTTATCAATGCTGTCTTCAGCCACTCTTAGCTGATGAAACCCGGTAGCTAAATCTAATTGGGAGAAAACCGATGCACCTACAAGCTGATCGAACAAATCATATATTCTTGGGAGTGGGTGTCTATTCTTCTTGGTCAGCTTGTTTAGCTCCCTATAATCAACGCACAGGCGAAGCGAACCATCAGCTTTGGTTGCGAACACTACCAGAGCACCCCATTCAGAAATACTCCGTCTTATGAACCCCTTTTCAGCAGCTCTTTGATTTGCTTACTGAGCTCCTTTCTCTCCCTTGGGGCCATGTGCCTAACGGGTAAAGCAACGGGCTTTGCATTATCTACGAGGTATATGCGGAAGTCTATCTCCCACTTCGGAGGTAAGCCCTTTACTTCTTCAAACACATCCGAGTATTCATAGACTATCCTTATAGACTGCAAGTTCTCAACAGACGCATTAAGAGATTCTAGATAACTAAACATGACGGAGTTCATGAGATTACAAGAAATTTCGAGAGTGTTACCGAGGCGAGTCATGAGTCTAACCACTCTCTTTTCACAATCGAGGACGGCACCATTATTGGATAACCAGTCCATGCCTAGAATCAACCCATAGCCCGTGAAGCCCAAAGCAAAGGCATTACATCTAAACCCAATGCTAAGTATAGATATTTTCAAATCCAAACAAACCATTGACAAATAGGCTGAGCCCCCAATTGGATTTGAAACAACCAAGGGATCCACTACTATACTGGTGTCTAGGTGCAGAGATTCCACTAAAGCAGTAGATATAAAAGAGTGCGATGCGCCAGAATTAAATAGTGTACGAATAGGATGATCAAAAAGATAGACTAAACTTTCGACAGAAAGATTTCTACCTCGTTCTTGCGGAGGTGCCGTGAGAGCGTGAACTTGTCCTCCAGAAGTAGGTCCAGCTCCCTGCCCTTGCTTCTTTGGGCAGGCCCTAGCCATGTGTCCTGTCTCACCATAGTGGAAACAGCCACCCATCTTCCTTTTCTTCTTCTTGCAGCCTTTGATCAGATGCCCGGGAATGCCACATAAATTACACTTTCTCTTTTCACTGGGTTTGTTGTTCTTCCCGCATTTCTTTGAATCAGCCTTCTTGTTCTGCGACCCTTCCCCCTTCTTAACTTGAGGCACTTCTGCTTTTGCCTCATTCTTGCCCTTGTCTTCCTCATGTAAGAGTGCCATGTCCACTAACCTCTCGTAAGTAGCCCCCATAGGTATATAGGTCATAGCCAAGCTGTGAAATGGCTCATTCAATCCCTTGACAAAACGGAGAGCCTTCTTATGAGGAGTATTCACTAAGTCCAGTCCAAATCGGGCCAGCTGACTGAATTGATTGATTTGCTCCTTGACCGTCATACTTCCTTGCTTAAGATAAAGAACTTTTCCAGCTGTAAACTTCGTTCATCTTGTGAAAGGAATTTCATCTCAAACCTTATCCTGAAATCCATCCATGTGTCAACAGGTCTTTCAGTGTTAGTGACTTCCCACCAATAGGAAGCTTCGTCTTTGAGCAACCATACAGCCAACTGTATCTTCTGCCTATCGTCCACCTAGAAGATAACGAACAGATCCTCAGTTTCTTTGAGCCACTTCCTTGCTTCTACGAATGATTCAGTTCCCTTGAAATCCTTTCCACCCATGGCCCTAAAGTGTCAACAAATCTTTGAGAAAGCATTTGCACGAGGAGGAGAGTGAGGAGGAACTGCTGCAGCTAGAGGAGGAATATCTGCTGGGTCTGCGTCATTGGCCCTAGCCTCTAAGTACCTCCTGAACCAGCCAGGTATCGGTACACCCTCTGGAAGGATAAGATTCCCGGACATGCTGAAACGAAAAAGAAAAGATTCAAAACTAAGGATAGAAAGATAGTGCATATGGCTTTGGGGATTATGCCTTTTTAAATTTAAAATAACACCTTTTCCTTGTAAAATGCTTCTTTATATTTCATTTGAAAATAGTTTTCAAAAATTCTTATCTGATCTGGTAAACCTTTGCTCTGATACCAAGTGAAACACCCCACCTCCGTTAAGGTCACTCACAAAGTGAATGCCTTAAATTTGGTGGAGGGTTATGGGTACAAGACACAGAAAATTTTTCAAGACAGATAAATTTTAGCAGCGGAATTCAAATAATTATTTCATACGTAGTTCAATACAAAAGCATTACATCAAATTGTCTCAAAATAACTTCAAAACGTTACACCATAATTTTTGTCTTGATTATTCAATAAAGAAGCAAAAACCAAAAGTAAAAATGCATTAATCCCGAAGGGTCATATCCAAAAGCCATAGCCAATGCAAGGGAGTCCAAATCATACATCTACTTTCTTGAAGCTTGCAAAGAGTCTGATTAGGCTGGAGTGTTTCCTCCCTGTGGACCTGAGGATGGGGGAACGGAAGAAAAGAAGACGAAAGAAAATGGGTCAGACAATAAGTCTGGTAAGTTCAGTGGTTACTAGTACTTAAACAAGGAAAGGGATCATGACGGTGATAACAGAATATAGGACAATACCCTAATATAAGATAAGAGGAACATGTGATCGCACCCATTACTATAGTCTCTGCACCTACTTAACCGTTGGTTCAACCAGCCCACGTGTTTATAACAAACTATCCCCTTAATGATCGGTTCCTACTCGCATGCATTCATGTCCTGTGTCATTCGGCCCCGCTTGAATGTAGCTACCTATGCTGGTCCCACCATGGGGTGTATCAGTCCCTCTGGTGGCTACCCGACATGATTCAAGATGCACAGTGTACACTACTGATGCGCAGTGCCTGATTTTTCCACTCCGGAGTACGTGCCCGCCCATGTTCCGTCGGAACCTACACTGGCCCACCAACCGCCGACGTTTTGACCGCTTATAATTCAGCCCAGTAATCGTGCCCCACCCTGCCTAGTTTCAGGGTACCATGATACATCTATTTGGGTTACTGCTGAAATGGGTCCCCGTTACTAGGGTTTTCTAATCAACATGTTTATTTGGTTAAGTGTCTAAGTTTACCTAACCCTGCCCATTCGTTTTAGTTAACATGTTGAATCGGTTAAGTGTTTTCCTAATTTACTTAACCCTACCAATCCTGACTTAGCTTTAATTTATTAAAGCACCAACCACTCACATTAGACAGGCCTTATAGTGGTCACTGGATGTGCCGGTCGGTTCCAGGAAGATTTACACCACAACTCAGTCTAACCTCGGGTTCTTTTTGGGCTTGATGCACTAACCACCCACATTAGACAGGTCTTGTTGTGGTCACTGGATTTACCAATTGGTTCCGGGTAGATTTACACCACAACTCAGTCTAACCTCGGGTTAGGCATATTCGTCTTTTCTAAATTCATATTTTTCTATATATGCCAAATTTCTTTTTGTAGATTAAATTTAATTTAATCATGCCATAATTATCCTTTGATTATGCTCACCATAAATGATATATCAAATATACCATTTGATGAACAAATCTATGCCATGAATTTTCATATTTTCCATCTCTACCCCCGTGGAACGTACGCATGAATCACATAAAATGTTGGGCTAGCAATTTTAGCCCAACCCATAAACAAAAAGGGGTAATAAACAAGGAACATGAAATAAACATAAATAGCACACATTTAACTTATCACGTGTAACTTGGCATAGATGTATCATTATCTTAACTAAACAGGTAAAGGTAAACTTGTGACTAAGTTGGATCTAATTTTCATGTAAACTTGATATGGGTCTAACATGAAGGTTTAACATATAAACCACAATTTAGCATACTAACGTATGTATGTCAAAACATAAGAAAGCTACTCTAATCATTTTTAAGTTGCAACTTAGCATGATAACTTATGTGTGTTAAACATAAGAGGGCTGTTATAAACATATTCGAATGACAATTTATCATGATACTTGTGTGTTAAAAACATAAGAGGATTACAATTCCAACTTTTACAACATAATTAGATCCAATCTAACATGAATATTCATGAGTGTTGATCTAACATATAAGCATGTGTTTTAGATCATAAACTTGCAAATAACCACAATTTATAACATGATATGTTTTACCATTTAATTGGCAAAATAAATCCATTACCCAATTATAATAGATTCCAACAACATAAAATGTTGTTCATCACCACAAGCATATAGACATGATTAATATACAACATCTTCATCGCCACAAGCATATAGACATGATTAATTACAACGATACTTTAAGATAAACGAGAATCAAATCTTATACATAAGCATCATTCTATATCCAAATTATGACATGTCATGATTCAATTGAAAGAATGTTTAAATCTGCGTAACAACTAACTTACAAACTAAAAAGGAATTCTTGCGTTCTAAAATCTGAATTCTGAAATTGGAGATGCGCGCCTTTGATGAAGATCGTTGAATTAGACTAATTTTAATTTGATTTTTGATGTTAGCTCTTATCTTATCTTTGAATTGAAAACGGTGACGGCTACTCCAAGTCCTCTACTGACGGCATTTCAGTTCTAGGTTTATTTTTCTGTGTGTTTTTAGGTTGAGCATTGAGTTGTTTATATAGAATTTCAGTTTAATTATAGCCGTCAGATAAACCTAGGGTTAATCACAGCCACTCAGACCAGATCAGGACCATCCAGAAAACCTAGTGACTCAGCATCAAGTCAGCAGTCGTTCAAAATTCAGATTTGGCCAGGGGCCAGGTCAACCCCCAGGTCGACCTCTATGGGGGGGAGGTCGACACTAGGGTCGACCCCCTGGTCGACCTGCCTGGGTGGGAATTTTCCCGCCCAGCCCGCTTCTGACTTTTGTTTGAATTTGAACTTGTTTTTCGAGCTGTTTGAATTTATTTGAATTTTTGAAACTTCCGGAGGCCATAACTTCTTCATACAAAGTCCAATTCACGCAAACTCGGACTCTATCTCAACCAGAATTCCGAGACGAACGCAATGGCGTTACCCATTTGCCTTAATTCTTACATTTTAAATTAAGTGTTCTTGGATTCATTATTATAACATTAATAGAAAATACGGGGTGTTACAATAATTGTTATTGTTGCGAATTTGGGGTAACTTGAGCATTTAAATCTAGATTGGGCATAAAATGTAAATTGGAACATTAAATCTAGATTTGGCCTAACTATTGATTTAGGGCGCGAAGTATAATGAATGTTGTAATTTTGGGGAATGACTATTTTTACAAACTTGGAAAGATTAGGTATAGCCTATTTTGAGTAATAAATTGAAATTGAATTTGGGGGCCATAACTTGCAATTTGCTTTTTAGGCATACCTTGAGAATTGGAACATGACTGGTTGGGATAATTAGCTTGAAAAATCCAGACTTGGACATTTATGGTAAATGTGGCATAATCTGAAGTTGACAACGATTGTGAATAATTTACATATATAAACTGTAAATATGTAAATTAGTGAAAAGATGAACATGCCTAACCCGAGGTTAGTTTGAGTTGTGGTGTAAAACTGCCCGGAACCACCCGGCACATCCAGTAACCAGAACAATACCTATCTAATGTGAGAGGTTAGTGCATCATGCCCAAGAAAAACCCAAGGTTAGATTGAGTTGTGGTGTAAAACTGCCTGGAACCGCACGGCACATCCAGTAACCACAACATCACATATCTAATGTGAGAGGTTGGTGCATTAATAAATCGATTAATTCTAATGAACCAGATGAATGACTAGGGTTAAGTAAATGAGAAACACTTAACCAGTATAACATGGATGACTAGGGTTAAGTTCATAGGAACACTTAACCAATATAGCAAGATGAATGACTAGGGTTAAGCTCATAGGAACACTTAACCAATATAACATGAATGACTAGGGTTAAGTTAATATGAAACACTTAACCAGTATAGCATGATAAATGGGTAGGGTTAAGTAATAAGAAACACTTAACCAATATAACTTGATTTGTGGGAAGGTTAAGATAAAACAAGAGGGCAACACTGAACCAATATGACTTGATTTGTGGTAGGGTTAAGTTAACACAAGAAGGCAACACTTAACCAAAGTAATATGACACGATGTAAAGGTGGGTTAAGTCAACTTGAATTGATTGGTGACACTTAACCAATACAACAAGATGAACACGTGGGGTTAAGTTAACAAGAAACACTTGACCAATATAACTTGATGAATGAATGGGGTTAAGTTAATAGGAAACACTTAACCAATCCAACATGATAAGTGAGGAGGGTCAAGTTAATAGGAAGCACTTAACCAACATGACATGATGAATGGGTGGGTCAAGTTAACATGAATGCACAAAACTTAACCATTAAATAAACATGCTTGAATCGACGGGAGGGTTAAGTACATCTCGTGGAGGTGGGTAATATTAGTAAATATAGGCCCACAAAACTTGTAATAACCCGGAAAATCTGAGCCAATTTAAAATTTTTATTTTGGCAATTTTAACGAATTTTGAATATTTAAAATGAATTATTTTAAATAATAACGACGAAAAATTTATTTTGAATGAAGTTAGAATGTATATATTTATATACGTCGTCGTTAAAATATAAATATTTATAATTATAAAAAGGAATTGAAAATGGCGCGGTAGTTCGATAATTCGATTTCAAACTTCAAATGAATGTACTAGGTGCAAAATAAACCGGATTTTAGCGAAACCAAAAATATTAGAATCTATTTGAGGATATATTTCCAATGAATCCGAAAAATTGAAATTTCATAGTGGGAATCAAAAGTTATGCCCAGTTGAAAATTCAGAATAGTCACTATAGAATTCTAGCCCTTAAAAATGGGAATTTCGCAAACGACCTCGGTTTTCGATGAAACCATTTTTGTTGGATCTGTGATGTCCATTTATTGCTAGGTTTCAAATTTCGTAATTTTTCGAATCAATATGTGAGCGTGGCAAAGGAAAACGCGTTTGACCAGTTTTAGTTGATTTTAATCATCTGGAAAATGGCCATTTTTCAAAAGGTCTCAGAATTCGACGAAATTAGTTTTGTTAGGACCGTATCATCAATACGAAGCTAGAAAATATTTTTCAAGAATTTTTAGAGTTCATATGTGGCCCCATTAAATTGAAATGCGCGTTCAAATTCAATATATAGAGTAATATGTTGATTTTGACGAAAACTGATCGAAATGGTCGAATTGGCCTACAATACATGTCCCATTGTGCTCAGAATAGGAGTAATTATCTGTGGACGATAGGCGGTGGGTCTCATTTCGAGGTCGAAATTAAAAGTTCCTTTTTGAAATAAAAAAAACCAAATCGCGCCACCAGCGACGGAAACCACCGCCGCCCTCGTCGAAGCTCCACCCCCAGGTGGCGCGTCGCCTCCCCGTTCTTCTTCTCCCTCCTCCTTCCTCCATTCTTCTCTCCCCTTCCTCTTCCTCAAATCGACCGTACCCCCAAAACCCCCGTTTAAAATCCGCCGCTTCTCCTTCTTCTTCCTCCCTTCAAACCCGCGAGAAACCCCGACCCCACTTCGACTCCCTCTCCTCCCTGAGACGCAGCGCCGAAGACCAGGCCCCCTCGAGCACCCCGCCGGCAGCAAACCTCCACCCTCTTTGAATAACAAAGTAAGTTCCTTTAATTTATTTATGTAATAAAAATTCGATTTTTATTGTATGTATAAGCTTATAAAAGTGAGATTCTTATTCGTATGAGCTAGCACATATAAGGAAGTGGTTTTTATTATAGAAAAGAATTGGTTACGAAGTTAGAGAAATAAAAGTATGGCTTTTATATGAAGTTAGCGAAGAGAAAAATTTGATCTTTACTTTAAAAAGATTTGATTTTTATCTTACGAAAAGAACCGATTTTTATAGTGAGGAAGAATTGATTTTTATAGAAGAAAGTATTGATTTTTAACAGGAGAAAACCGAGGTCTTTAATTTATCAAAAGGTGGGGTTTTTAAATAAGAAAGGATATAATTTTTATATGTGAAATGAAATAAAAATTCGTTCATTATATTTATGGTTTTAAATTAAAGGTTTGATTTTTTATTTATATGACTAGCATATAAAAATGAGATTTTTATTATCATGAAGGAGAAGTAGAAACATAATTTTTATTATATTACTAGCAAGATAAAAATATAATTTTTATCATAGGAGTAGTGGTGTAAAGGAGGGATTTTTACATATGCAGTAGAGATATAAAAATACGGTATTTATATATAAAAATGTGATTTTTATATAGAGAATGGCGAGAGAATAATATGATTTTTATATATGAAGCAACGATATAAAAATATAATCTTTATATAGGAAGTGGCGTTGTTAAAAATATAATTTTTAACACAAACAGTGTTGAACAGATCTCGTTGGAAGCACGGTAAGGATTTCCTACATAAGAAGAGTCGTGGTGAATTGGTTTAGCTAGTCGGTGAGAACTTCTCACCTTTAATTTAATTTTCTAGTTAAAAATATATACTAGGATGCAGACGGTGTTTAGTAGCACCCGATATTCGTCGTCTACAGACCATGGACGGCTTGTATGCTTGTTTGTTTGATTTTGATGTGTAGTTGATTGTGTGATGTGAAATGAAATAAAATATTTATATAGTTGAAAATATTTATATAGTTAAAAATATTTTATAGTTAAAAATAGAATTTTTAACGTGTATATGAAATGAAATAAATAAATATAAACAAATCAAAGGATTTGTTTATATACACACATTTGACTGATATTGATTGGGACGATAAATTTTACACATCACCCAACTACACAAATAAAACCTGTGTTTGATTGTTTGAAACCCCACACGGGTATTGGGATGATATTTGACGTACATTAATCCCGATTGTTTAGTTGTATGTCGATCGATTGGTCGACAGACTGTGTAAGCGTTAATTATTTATATTTAATGCTTATGCAGTTGTGTGGTACACTCTGGATGATGGTTGATTATTTATCATTGTTATTTTATACATGTGTTGTAGAAAATCCGTATAATAAACATTATATGGTAATTGATTGGGTCTCATTCCAGTTTTGAAAAAGAAATATTTGAAATAGAAATATTTTTAAAAGAAATATTTGAAATAGATATATTTGAAAAAGAAATATTTGAAATAGAAATATTTGAAATTGAATATTTGAAAATAGAAATATATGAATCCGAGTTGATTAGATTGACGCCATTTTGATGCGAATGATATTTATATCGATTTTATTAATTTTTCAATGAATATTGAAAGTGATTTTGAAATTCGAATTATATTGAATAGAATTGAAATTCGAATTAAATTGAAAAGAATTGAATTCGAATTAAACTGAATAGAATTGAAATTCGAATTAGATTGAAATAGAATTGAAATCATTTTGAATTGAGTTTAAAACGTATTGAAATTGAACTGAAAATCGATTTGAATAGAAATCAATTTGAAATGAATTTAAAATGAATTTGTAAGGGAAAATTCAATTTTGATTTGAATTTGAAAAAGAAGTGGAATTCATTTTAAAAACGAATTTTAAACGATTTATAAAATACGTTTTAAAAAGGAAACCGACGAAGTATATATTATATATATAATATAATGGCCTGAATAGAACGCGCCGAGCCGCGGCAGTTCGCGAATTTCGACCATTGACTTCGAATGGATATTACGGGAGATCCGACCGTTGGATTCTCCTAATACCAGAACCGTTGGGTTCGTATCAAAAAGATCTTTCTAACGAATATTAGAAATTTGAAATCTAACGGTTGGATTTGGAATTATGTCCAAATCAAATTTGGAAAAGGTCGCTGTAAGTGCAGTTCGATGGTCGTTGATGGAAATCGACTGTACGGGCCTTGATAAAATTATTAAAAATATCAATAATTTGTGTAAAATCATAAGAAATGATTTGTGAAGAATTGGGATGAAAAATTCCATATCTGAAAAGATAAAAATAGATTTTTATCAAAATGAACTAGTTTTGAACTGGAATAATAATTTATTTTTAAAATAAATAAATTGGATTTGAAATGGTTTTGAAATTAACCAGGATTTCCAATAAATGAATTGGAATGGATTTGAATCGAAATCATCTTCGGAATAGTTCGAGGTTGGATTTCGTGATTATACAGATATTGTTATGGAAATTTG
The DNA here is from genome assembly GCA_030737875.1 of Allium sativum. Classification (NCBI taxonomy): domain Eukaryota; kingdom Viridiplantae; phylum Streptophyta; class Magnoliopsida; order Asparagales; family Amaryllidaceae; genus Allium; species Allium sativum. The sequence goes on along the minus strand of CM060909.1, from coordinate 662,828,581 downwards.
AAAGATATATATATATATATCGTTATTCCAATACGATATTTGTTGGTCGTAGAATTTGATATTGAATATAAGCCGATATATTTTCTATTCAGAGCCTTGTATTTAATATCAAATGTGATTTGGGTTTGTCGTGAATGGTGTCTTCATTAACACTGTTCTTAAGCCCAGTTGAGAAAAAGATTAAATCTTTTTATTTAGATTTAATGAAGTGTACCAATTAAATAATATTTAATTGGAATTGAATTGGTATTGATTTTTGGGTTTATCGTGAACAGTGTTTTAAATAACACTTGTTCTTTAACCCGATAATTAATGGAATGTGATTTTGGGTTATCGTGAATGGTATCTTCAATAATACTGTTCTTAGACCCAAAGGAGTTAAGAAAATCAGAAACTAACTGGAGATTAGTTAAGTTGAATGATTTATGGGGTATTGATCTGATGTTGGTTTCGGCCTTCGGGGTTAATACTTAGGGAATTGCTCACTTGCTAATTTACGGTTATGGACTGATTGAAACGGAATGTGATTTTGGGTTTATCGTGAACCGTGTTTTAAATGACACTGATTCTTTAACCCAGTTAAAGATTAAAACTAAGTGGAGTTTTAATGAATCTTTAATTTGATTGAAAAGAATGAGAATGGAGTATCCCCAGCTTTGCTCCAGGCGATAGTTAAATCTTTAATTAGATTTGAACGTGAAATGGTAATTGAATTTACCGATAACACCATGGTGTTAGATATGAAGTATTACCGGTTTTACTTCATGAGATGAATAGGTTGGGGTTAGGAAATTAAAACAAATGATTACTTCGGTAAGGTTCATTAATCCCGACTAGTTTGAAGTGATATTCAAAGGAAGAATAAAGAATAAATTTAAAAGAATTTATCTTTGATAAAATTAATGGGAACCTTTCCCTATGAATGTGAAATTTAGAAACTAACGGTAGGTTGGCTAAGATGAATGGTTTCCTGGGTATTGATCTGATGTTGGTTTCGGCCTTCGAGGTTAATATTTGGGGAATTATTCTCTTGTTAATTTACGTTTAGTGACTGATGAATTGGAATGAGGCGTATGTTGTGTTTGTGTAACACTTGTTTATTATATACGCGAGTTATTCAGAAAGTCCGGGTTTATCCCATTCTGAATAACTGATTCGACGATGAGTCAAAGATGAAGACGGTGGTTGAAGACCGGAGGTCTTCACGTCGTTTGGATAATTACCGATGATCTTGATCGGGCCGTACACCCAAGAGGAGGGAATCAGTTAGTAGTCGTCCAGATGTACTTGGAGATCGATGGATATGCGGGGTACTAGGTGCCTCCGGTTTCGTTTAGACCCAGAACAAACTTGTAAATGGACTGTGTGCTTGACATTGGATTTCAGTCTGTGTGATTGATTTCTATTAAATATATATCTGTTTGGCGGCGGAGAATTTATTCTCTTGCTTAACGCCCTTCTCTGAGACGTACGAACTCAGGGGTTATATATTGATGGGTATCCATTGCATGGAGTGAATTGCCTGTGTGGCATGCTTAAATGGCAAATGATCAAGGCTTCTGTTGAAAAGCAAAGTCTTGTGGTTGATGATCAAAGCACGGCCTTTGTGGCGTAGCTTTGTGTAACGTAGATTCGCGAGCCTCACACCCCGGTTGTGAACCAGAAACGGGAGAGGACCTCAGGGAGGGCATGCGTTTCCTTCTAGCTAGAAGTGGCGTCAGTGGTTTTACACGCCCTGATGAGTTTGACTTATGTGGTTGTTGGTTTGCGAGGCGCCTCAGATATATCGGTCGATCCAGGACCGATGGAGTCATTCATTGGCTCATTTACGCCCCAAAGGGCGCGGAAACATAGTGTTCAAGCATAATATTCCACATCGGCGGACCGGCCCTGACGATCCAAAGGTTTGATGCGTTCTGATCCTGAGACACGGGCTAGAGCGTCTCGAATCGGTAAGGACTATCTTTTGCCTTGGTTCATAGATGGAAATCCAACTTCCAATACGTGATATTTGCGGTTTTGATTGTAGAGCCTAGTATGGCGACATGATATATGGTACCCATGCCGTCTATGATTGATATTTATGATTGAAATTGTTTTAACACTATACACTTATAGTAATAATAAAACATGAAATTTAGCGTATCAAGCATTTTTTGGCTATTATAAGGTAAAACCCTATCCTCCGGCTTGCGTTGCATTGTATGATGGGACCTGGGTCTTATAATAGCTTCATTGTTCTTTATTTAGCATTGCGCTGTTGTTTGATGCACTGGTATCCTTGGGAGGAAACCCGTTCCGTGTTATACGACGTGGTCCCTTGATTTACCGAACTTTAAAATAAAGATTAATAACTGTTTTAGTTCTCACACCAGTCCCATGACTGACCTGGAGTTTATTGTTTTAACCTAAACTCTGGGTGTCCTTATTTTGACACGGGCAGCTAGTAGTTTTGGTTTTGCAAATTTATATTCACAGGATCCTGGTTTACAGCTGGAATGATATCCGGAAAGCTTTGTATTCGTATATCTCTTCTAGTTGTGTATTGTACTATTCTCCGTTGTTATGTAATGTATTGTAATCTCTGATATTTATCGAATGTGTAATATTGATTTATACTCTGTATATTCTTGTAATCTGATGAATTGTTGTAATTAACAATGAAATGTTCTTCTGTCTGCGTTCTTTTGTGGTTTGTTCTCGAAGTATCCGCTCTTTCCTTCATGGGGAAGTTACGGGTTCTTACAGTTGGTATCAGAGCTTTGGTTTACAAATCTCAGAGAACAAGACACATTAGAACCATACGAAAGAATTCATCAGATATTGGATTAGAAATATCCAATGAGAATGACTCGTTATAGATAGGATCAGTAGTATCCTAGAACGAGTGTGTAGAGTATATTTTTAAAATGAAAACAATTTTTGGTTTTGAAAATAAAGTTCAAATATACGTATTTGATTATTTATTATATATTGAATTTGGACAATCCGGTATAAGAAGATTTTGTGTATTCGTCTGATCCGCGTGTATTCGAAGTTTTAATATACTGGATAGATATAGAATCACACTCTAGGCGCCCAGAGATGATTCTGATAATAGTTCGAACATCATCAGAATTGGTATTCGAGTTTCAAAGGTGTGATATTTATATATTTCCTATTGACTAGTGTGAGAACCAAAATTAGATAGGGCTTATTGTTGTGATTTGGCACCACAAATGTGATTTTTGACTATGTATCAAAATTATGAATTTGAAAAGCTAATTCACTAATTGATTGATGGTTGTGTTGTTTGATTATTGGTTGATTAATTAAATGTTGAACCTATAGCCAAATTGTATCAAATAGTGAGTTATATTGAATAGTCGCATTTGCTTGCATATACATGTACTTACACTGAGCAGGTCATGGCAAGGAGGCTAGAGCAGAAGAGTAAAATTGTTTGCCCGACAAATAGGTACATGTTTACCATAATTTACTATTTTGTTTGGGTGATGATGATTTTATTAGCCGATTGGCTTTTTCTTTTTCTTTTGGATTGAAGAAGGCCATGGGAGGCTATATGAAATATCCCGAAGTCCCCGGTGCAGGGGAGGTTATGGCAAAAAATTTCGAAAATTTAGGGTGTTAGCCAAATTTTTGAAAAATTTGAAAAGTTCTTAGAAACTGAGAAGTTGAAGAACTTAAGCCGTAATGAAAATAAAGGAAGTTGAGTTGATTAGTAAAACAACTTTCGGCTTTGTTCCTTTTCGGGGACGAAAAGTTTTTAAGTGGGGGAGATTGTAATAACCCAGAAAATCTGAGCGAATTTAAAATTTTTATTTTGGCAATTTTAACGAATTTTGAATATGTAGAATGAATTATTTTAAATAATAACGACGAAAAAATTATTTTGAATGAAGTTAGAACGTATATATTTATATACGTCGTCATTAAAATATAAATATTTATTTTTTATTATAAAAAGGAATTGAAAATGGCGCGGTAGTTCGATAATTCGATTTCAAACTTCAAATGAATGTACCGGGTGCAAAATAAACTGGATTTTAGCAAAACCAAAAATATTAGAATCTATTTGAGGATATCTTTCCAACGAATCCGAAAAGTTGAAATTTCATAGTGGGAATCAAAAGTCACGCCCAGTTGAAAATTCAGAATAGTTGCTATGGAATTCTAGCCCTTAAAAATGGGAATTTTGCAAACGACCTCGGTTTTCGACGAAACCATTTTGTTGGATCTGTGATGTCTAGTTATTGCTAGGTTTCAAATTTCGTAATTTTTCAAATCAGTATGTGAGCGTGGCAAAGGAAAACGCGTTTGACCAGTTTTAGTTGATTTTAATCGACTGGAAAATGGCCATTTTTCAAATGGTCTCAAAATTCGACGAAATTAGTTTTGTTAGGACCGTATCGTCAATACGAAGCTAGAAAATATTTTTTGAGAATATTTAGAGTTCATATGTGCCCCCAGTAAATTGAAATGCGCGTTCAAATTCAATATATAGAGTTATATGTTGATTTTGACGAAAACTGATTGAAATGGTCGAATTGGCCTATGATACATATCCCATTGTGTTCAGAATGGGGGTAATTAGCTATGGACGACAGGCGGTGGGTCTCATTTAGAGGTCGAAATTAAAAGTTCCTTTTTGAAAAAAAAAACAAAAAAAAAAAACAAATCGCGCCACCAGCGACGGAAACCGCCTCTGCCCCCGTCGAAGCTCCACCCCCAGGTGGCACGCCGCCTCCCCATGCTTCTTCTCCCTCCTCCTTCCTCCGTTCTTCTCTCCCCTTCCTCTTCCTCAAATCGACCGCACCCCCCAAACCCCCCTTTAAAATCCGCCGCTGCTCCTTTTTCTTCCTCTCTTCAGCCCCGCGAGAAACCCCGACCCCACTTCGACTCCCTCTCCTCCCTGAGACGCAGCGCCGAAGACCAGGCCCCCTCGAGCACCCCGCCGGCAGCAAACCTCCACCCTCTTTGAATAACAAAGTAAGTTCCTTTAATTTATTTATGTAATAAAAATTCGATTTTTATTGTATGTATAAGCTTATAAAAGTGAGATTCTTATTCGTATGAGCTAGCACATATAAGGAAGTGGTTTTTATTATAGAAAAGAATTGGGTATGAAGTTAGAGAAATAAAAATATGGCTTTTATATGAAGTTAGCGAAGAGAAAAATTTGATCTTTACTTTAAAAAGATTTGATTTTTATCTTAAGAAAAGAACCGATTTTTATAGTGCGGAAGAATTGATTTTTATAGAAGAAAGTATTGATTTTTAACAGGAGAAAAGCGAGGTCTTTAATTTATGAAAGGTGGGGTTTTTAAATAAGAAAGGATATAATTTTTATATGTGAAATGAAATAAAATTTCGATCTTTATATATATGGTTTTAAATTAAAGGTTTGATTTTTCATTTATATGACTAGCATATAAAAATGAGATTTTTTTTATCATGAAGGAGAAGTAGAAACATAATTTTTATCATATTACTAGCAAGATAAAAATCTATTTTTTATCATAGGAGTAGCGGTGTAAAGGAGGGATTTTTACATATACAGTAGAGATATAAAAATACGGTATTTATATATAAAAATGTGATTTTTATATAGAGAATGGCGAGAGAATAATATGATTTTTATATATGAAGCAATGATATAAAAATATAATCTTTATATAGGAAGTGGCGTTGTTAAAAATATAATTTTTAACACAAACAGTGTTGAACAGATCTCGTTGGAAGCACGGCAAGGATTTCCTACATAAGAAGAGTCGTGGTGAATTGGTTTAGCTAGTCGGTGAGAACTTCTCACCTTTAATTTAATTTTCTAGTTAAAAATATATACTAGGATGCAGACGGTGTTTAGTAGCATCCGACACCCGTCGTCCACAGACCATGGACGTCTTGTATGCTTGTTTGTTTGATTTTGATGTGTAGTTGATTGTGTGATGTGATGTGAAATGAAATGAAATATTTATATAGTTGAAAATATTTATATAGTTAAAAATATTTTATAGTTAAAAAAAGAATTTTTAACGTGTATATGAAATGAAATAAATAAATATAAACAAATCGAAGGATTTGTTTATATACACACATTTGACTGATATTGGTTGGGACGATAAATTTTACACATCGCCCAACTGCACAAATAAAACCTGTGTTTGATTGTTTGAAACCCCACACGGGTATTGGGATGATACTTGACGTACAATAATCCCGATTGTTTAGTTGTATGTCGATCGATTGGTCGACAGACTGTGTAAGCGTTAATTATTTATATTTAATGCTTATGCAGTTGTGTGGTGCACTCTGGATGATGGTTGATTATTTATCGTTGTTATTTTATACATGTGTTGTAGAAAATCCATATAATAAACATTATATGGTAATTGATTGGGCCTCATTCCAGTTTTGAAAAAGAAATATTTGAAATAGAAATATTTGAAAAAGAAATATTTGAAATAGAAATATTTGAAATTGAATATTTGAAAATAGAAATATATGAAGCCGAGTTGATTAGATTGACGCCATTTTGATGCGAACGATATTTATATCGATTTTATTCATTTTTCAATGAATATTGAAAGTGATTTTGAAATTCGAATTATATTGAATAGAATTGAAATTCGAAATAAATTGAAAAGAATTGAAATTCGAATTAAACTGAATAGAATTGAAATTCGAATTAGATTGAAAAAGAATTGAAATCGTTTTGAATTGAGTTTAAAACGTATTGAAATTGAACTAAAAATCGATTTGAATAGAAATCAATTTGAAATGAATTTAAAACGAATTTGTAAGGGAAAATTCAATTTTGATTTGAATTTGAAAAAGAAGTGGAAATCGTATTGAAAACGAATTTTAAACGATTTATAAAATACATTTTAAAAAGGAAATCGACGGAGTATATATTATATATATAATATAATGGCCTGAATAGAACGCGTCGCGCCGCGGCAGTTTGCGAATTTCGACCATTGACTTCGAATGGATATTACGGGAGATCCGACTGTCGGATTCTCCTAAAACCGGAACCGTTGGGTTCGAATCGAAAAGAGCTTTCTAACGAATATTAGAAATTTGAAATCTAACGGTTGGATTTGGAATTATGTCCAAATCAAATTTGGAAAAGGTCGCTGTAAGTGCAGTTTGATGGCCGTTGATGGAAATCGACTGTACGGGCCTTGATAGAATTATTAAAAATATCAATAATTTGTGTAAAATCATAAGAAATGATTTGTGAAGAATTGGGATGAAAAATTCCATATTTGAAAAGATAAAAATAGTTTTTTATCAAAATGAACTAGTTTTGAACTGGAATAATAATTTTTTTTTCAAATAAATAAATTGGATTTGAAATGGTTTTGAAATTAACCAGGATTTCCAATGATTGAATTGGAATGGATTTGAATCGAAATCATCTTCGGAATAGTTCGATGTTGGATTTCGTGATTATACAGATATTGTTATGGAAATTTGAAAGATATATATATATATATATATATATATATATATATCGTTATTTCCAATACGATATTTGTTGGTCGTAGAATTTGATATTGAATATAAGCCGATATATTTTCTATTCAGAGCCTTGTATTTAATATCAAATGTGATTTGGGTTTGTCATGAATGGTGTCTTCATTAACACTGTTCTTAAGCCCAGTTGAGAAAAAGATTAAATCTTTATATTTAGATTTAATGAAGTGTACCAATTAAATAATATTTAATTGGAATTGAATTGGTATTGATTTTTGGGTTTATCGTGAACAGTGTTTTAAATAACACTTGTTCTTTAACCCGATAATTAATGGAATGTGATTTTGGGTTGTCGTGAACGGTATCTTCAATAATACTGTTCTTAGACCCAAAGGAGTTAAGAAAATCAGAAACTAACTGGAGATTAGTTAAGTTGAATGATTTATGGGGTATTGATCTGATGTTGGTTTCGGCCTTCGGGGTTAATACTTAGGGAATTGCTCACTTGCTAATTTACGATTAGGGAGTGATTGAAATGGAATGTGATTTTGGGTTTATCGTGAACCGTGTTTTAAATGACACCGATTCTTTAATCCAGTTAAAGATTAAAACTAAGTGGAGTTTTAATGAATCTTTAATTAGATTGAAAAGAACGAGAATAGAGTATCCCCAGCTTTGCTCCAGGCGATAGTTAAATCTTTAATTAGATTTGAACGTGAAATGGTAATTGAATTTACCGATAACATCGTGGTATTAGATATGAAGTATTACCAGTTTTACTTCATGGGATGAATAGGTTGGGGTTAGGAAATTTAAACAAATGATTACTTCGGTAAGGTTCGTTAATCCCGACTAGTTTGAAGTGATATTCAAAGGAAGATTAAAGAATAAATTTAAAAGAATTTATCTTTGATAAAATTAATGGGAACCTTTCCCTATGAATCTGAAATTTAGAAACTAACGGTAGGTTAGCTAAGATGAATGGTTTCCTGGGTATTGATCTGATGTTGGTTTCGGCCTTCGGGGTTAATATTTGGGGAATTATTTTCTTGTTAATTTACGGTTAGTGACTAATGAATTGGAATGAGGCGTATGTTGTGTTTGTGTAACAATTGTTTATTATATACGCGAGTTATTCAGAAAGACCGAGTTTGTCCCATTCTGAATAACTGATTCGACGATGAGTCGAAGACGAAGACGGTGGTTGAAGACCGGAGGTCTTCACGTCGTTTGGATAATTAGTGATGATCTTGATCGGGCCTTACACCCAAGAGGAGGGAATCAGTTAGTGGTCGTCCAGACGTACTTGGAGATCGATAGATATGCGGGGTACTAGGTGCCTCCGGTTTCGTTCAGACCCAGAACGAACTTGTAAATGGACTGTGCGTCTGACATTGGATTTCAGTCTGTATGATTGATTTCTATTAAATATATATCTGTTTGGCGGCGGAGAATTTATTCTCTTGCTTAACGCCCTTCTCTGAGACGTACGAGCTCAGGGGTTATATATTGATGGATATCCATCGCATGGAGTGAATTGCTCGTGTGGCATGCTTAAGTGGCAAATGATCAAGGCTTCTGTTGAAAATCTAAAGTATTGTGGTTGATGATCAAAGAACGGCCTTTGTGGCGTAGCTTTGTGTAGCGTAGATTCGCGAGCCTCACACCCCGGTTGTGAACCAGAAATGGGAGAGGACCTCAGGGGGGGGGTATGCGTTTCCTTCTAGCTAGAAGTGGCGTCAGTGGTTTTACACGTCCTGACGAGTTTGACTTATGTGGTTGTTGGTTTGTGAGGCGCCTCGGATATATCGGTCGATCCGGGATCGATGGAGTCATTCGTTGGCTCATTTACGCCCAAAAGGGCGGGGAAACGTAGTGTTCAGGCATAATAATCCACATCGGTGGACCGGCCCTGACGATCCAAATGGTTGATGCGTTCTGATCCTGAGACACGGGCTAGAGCGTCTCGAATCGGTAAGGACCATCTTTTGCCTTGGTTCATAGATGGAAATCCAACTTCCAATACGTGATATTTGCGGTTTTGATTGTAGAGTCTAGTATGGCGACATGATATATGGTACCCATGCCGTCTATGATTGATATTTATGATTGAAATTGTTTTAACACTATACACTTATAGTAATAATAAAACATGAAATTTAGCGTATCAAGCATTCTTTGGCTATTATAAGGTAAAACACTATCCTCCGGCTTGCGTTGCATTGTGTGATGGGACCTGTGTCTTATAATAGCTTCATTGTTCTTTATTTAGCATTGCGCTATTGTTTTATGCACTGGTATCCTTAGGAGGAAACCCATTCCGTGTTATACATCGTGGTCCCTTGATTTACCGAACTTTAAAATAAAGATTAATAACTGTTTTAGTTCTCACACCAGTCCCATTACTGACCTGGAGTTTATTGTTTTAACCTAAACTCTGGGTGCCCTTATTTTGACATGGGCAGCTAGTAGTTTTGGTTTTGCAGATTTATATTCACAGGATCCTGGTTTACAGCTGGAATGATATCCGGAAAGCTTTGTATCCGTATATCTCTTCTAGTTGTGTATTGTATTATTTTCTGCTGCTATGTAATGTATTGTAATCTCTGATATTTATCGAATGTGTAATATTGATTTATACTCTGTATATTCTTGTAATCTGATGAATTGTTGTAATTAACAATGAAATGTACTTCTGTCTGCGTTCTTTTGTGGCTTGTTCTCGAAGTATCCGCTCTTTCCTTCATGGGGAAGTTACGGGTTCTTACAAAACTTAACCGTTAAATAAACATGCTTGAATCGATGGGAGGGTTAAGTACATCTCGTGTAGGTGGGTAATATTAGTACATATAGGCCCACAAACTTAACCTTTAAATAAACATGCTTGAATCGGTGGGAGGGTTAAGTACATATCGGGTTGGTGGTAATATTAGTAAATATAGGCCCACAAACTTAACCAGTAAGAAAACCTAGTAACAGGGACCCATTTCAGCAGTAACCCACATAGATGTATCATGCTACCCTGAAATTAGGCAGGGTGGGGCACAATTACTGGGCTGATTATAAGCGGTCAAAACAGCGGTAGGGGGTATGTCTGTATAGGTTGTAACGGTTTACGGGCGTGCACGTACTTCAGAGTGGGAAAAAGCAGGCATTGGGTATCAGTAGTTATACACTGTGCATCTTGAATCGTGTCGGGTCACTATCATAAGGATTGATACACCTTATGGTGGGACCAGCACAGGGTATTTACATGCAAGAGAGGGCCGATTGGCACAAAACATAAGAGAAAAATATACATGTAGGGAGCCAATCGATAGGGTAGTAAGGGTGCATCTAACTCATTCATGGCAATTAGGCAGATTGAGGTGGAATCCTCATAATAGATGTACACCTGAAGGCTACCACAATTGCGGGGATTGGGATCGCGTTATCATATTATCATTTTATACAGATTACTAGTTGGGACACTAGTTAGGTGGTGCAAAGATATAGAAATCAGAATAACAGGGTAGTAGCGAAGCAGAGAAAGAGTAGAAGCATATTCAGTTTATCTTGCCTTATCATGCCTTATGCTTATCTTATGTTATCATGTTATCCCTATTATCACGGTATGGTCTTATATTCAGTTTATTCATGTCATGTTGCTTTTACCTGTTTACATCCTGAAAGTCACTGAGCTTACCAGACTTATGTCTGACCTAGTTTGTTTTCGCCTCTTTTCTTCCGCCCCCCTCCCCCCCCCCCCCAGTTCGCAGGGAGGGAATATTACCACTTAGCTCAGTTTTCTTTCCAAGCTCGAAGATAGTCGATGTATTGCTTTGGACTCTCTCTTCCACTGCTATGGCTGGTTCACGCTTTATTGGGGAATATCATTGTTATCTTTATGCTTCTTTTATATTTGGAAGTTTTTAAATCAAGACAGAACTTCTATGTATTACTTTTAAGTATGATTGAGACAACTATTGTAAAAGCTTGACTGAACCACATTGTTTATAAAATGACTTTATTTTCCACTGCTTTATTTGTCTGTCTTGTAATTTATCTGCATCTTTTACCTAAAATCCTCCACTGAAGTTGAGGCATTCCCTTTGTGAGTGACCTTAACGGAGGTGGGGTGTTTCAATATATATTTAACGATTTTAGATATTTTCTTTGATTTGTTATAAATTTTCAAAGATCATGTTTTGGTTTGTGGTGAAGAAACTGGCGGCTGAAAAGGAGATTAACCAAAGAAGTGAAATACTAGGGTTTAGGGAGTTGAGATAATATATAAGGGATGGAAAAATACTTTTAAATTCAATTATTTTATTGATTTTTATTCGATCGCTCTTTGTATTTACTGTTTAAAAATTTGTATGATCACATACGAATCCCGTTTTCGATGAAAATTTACAGACATCTATAATTTGATATTACAGACCCAACAAAACTTGTTTCATTGAATTTCAAGTCCCTTTGCTCCAGTAGCATATTTTTAAGTCAAAATATTGACCATTTCACATTTAAATTGTGCACGGTCACATACTAGATCCAAAAATTACGAAATTTTAAATTTAGATATAATTTAATATTCCAAATGCAACAAAATTGGTTTCGTCGAAAACAGAGGTCGTTTGCAAAATGACTATTTTTAAGGCCTATGTAATGTTATTAAATTCCAAAATTATTCATATTAATAATAAATTAATTATTTTATCGCATATATATCCTAATGAAATATCATATAGCTATAAAATAAACATACTTCGGTTTTATATTACAATATCAATATTTTCTAGTCAAACGATTTTCAATTTATATGAAAATCCTTTTATTAAATTAATTAGATCGTTATAATTTATAAACGATTTCATGGCGACTATTTGAAATTTTAATTTGGACATAACTTACAATTTATAACTTGAACACTTCCTTTAGAAAGATATAATCAAATAGATCCTAACTTTTCTTGTTTTACTAAAATCTGACTTATATTGAATTCTGTATATTCATTTGAAATCCAAAACTAAAATTTTCTAACTACCGCGACGTTCTGAGTTCGTTTTATAGTTAAAATAAACTTATATGTTCAAACTTCGGTTTTAGTAAATTCTAAGTCGTTAATCCTTAAAACGAATCATTTTAAATATTTAAAATCCACTAAATCTGTTAAAAATTCATATTTTAAATTGACTAAAATTTGGGTTGTTACAATCTCCTTCACTTAAAACAATTTCATCCTCAAAATCGAAGACGGAACTGAAGGTCATTTACTTAACCAACTCAACCTTCGTTCTTACTAACTCAAGTTCCTCAACTTTTCATTTTCTAAGAACTTCCCAATTTCTCGAATAATGCCTTAAAATTTCGAATTTTTTTCCCATAACCACCTTTCTAAGGGTCGACCGGTACAACTACAACTTTCCTCTTTGGATCCTCATGAATCAAAAAGAAAATCCAAAAGCCAAGCGACTTGCCAATTAGCTCATAAAATCACCAAACCCAATCAATACAGTAAGTATGTACCTGGTTGTCGGGCATACAATTTTATTCCTCTTCTCAGTTTCCATACAATAACCTGTCCAACATATATATACTCTATCCCAACTAACTTCCAATTTAGTTTGACATTAAATTTGACTTGGTTCAAATTAACATCCATTCTCATATTTGTTTTATCATTCTAATATTTATTAGTTGAATTAATTATCACACATCACAACCAGCAATCAACTGGTTAATTCACCTTCCAAATTTATATGTTGTCAAAACATATAACTTTTATTTACCCAAAGTATATTTTAAAAGTCAAATTATATATAAATAATAATCACAAATACGTATCTCACATATAATACTCTCAACTCATTCTTGGGAATTACTAACCCCGTCTCTAATGAGTCACTCATTCTAGGATAATACTGATCCTATCTCTAATAAGTTATTCTTTTATAGGATATTACTAATCCTACATTTGATGAGTTCTTTCATCTAGTTCTAACGAGTTGTACTCCAAATCTTTTGAACTAACCAAAGCTCTTATACCATTGGTAATAGGTCTAGGCTTTGCAACCATGAAGCAGTGGGAAAACCTCCCACCTTGGCATTACACTGGTACCCTTGACAACTTGTTTTATGGCCAGCCTTTCGATTGAGGTACCAACCCTAACTAGGGACATGTAGGAGGAAGAGTCCACTGCTCGTCACCAAATACATGGAGAGAACCCCCTATCATGCTTCATCCTATAACCAGGCATGCTAAACAAGGACTGGTATGAGGACTAAAAAAATTTCCTTAACTTATTTTAAAGTGAGGTATATCACGGGACCACGCTGTATAACATGGAACATGTTTACTCCACACGAATGTCAGTGCATGAACAACTACCAAAAATAAACTTAGGAAGAGTACGATGCATCAAACAACATGCAATTCCTCAAACTACCCATTTAGGTTTTAACCCCAATCTTAGATTTTCAAAATCTAATTAACTTTACAGAAGTTATTTCTTTGGACTTTATTCCCAATTTCTTATTTAAATTCATTTGAAATACATATCTAGCTTTAATATTAAAATAGCTTTCACTTCGGGATTTCAAACCAAATCACTGGGAAATTTAAATTCCGAAATATCACAATCAATGCATAACAAAACGTATGCAACCAGGAGGTTTCTCTCATTAGCAAGGAAAATGGCACACACCTTCATTGACTTGATATATATATATATATATATATATATATATATATATATATATATATATATATGCACCTCCTACTAACGGGGTAGGACTACACTAACCACTGACCATTTAAGGTACCTAGGTCACACCCATACTTTTAGTTCTCTGGGTTACCTGAATCATTAGCCATAGACTAAATCATTTTATATCCCGAAGTTGAAAAAATATTAACACCAATAATCACAAATAAATCAAATATATGATAATTTCCACTTCCAAATCATTTCAAAATCATTGGGTTTAGTCCTCGAAATCCTTTCTATTTCATAAAACATTCCCAGTCCAAAATCAAGAATAACATTTCTTTGTCTTATGAAAATCCCATTTCATAAAACATTCATTAAATTTAAACGAACCAAACAACATCGCTAAACACCTCAAAGTCAAATCATGAAATAGATCACAAGGGGTTAGCATACAAGTATTTTCTACTTATCCCAATGCTAAATATAAAAGCATATTTGCTCATAAGCTGATCGAGCACAATCCAAACAATCAATCGACTACAATAAATATAAAAAACCTAGTATATTTGGTTCATAACTTTTTCAAATCATTTAATATGATTTAACATAATTATTCCATATTTTTTATAATTTTAATATGGTCTTTACAGTCGGTTTCCAATTCTAGTCACCGAACTGCATATACAATGACATTTTCAAATACTGATTTGGACTTATCCTGAAATCTAACCATTGGATGTTGAAGGTTTTTTTGATTGCTCTTTTCATTTTAAACCCAACTATTTCAGTTTCGGGAAAATCCGATGGTCGGATCCCTGGTACGTCCATTTGAAGTCAATGGTCGAAATTCGCGAATGATCGCTAAGCAACACGTTATATTCAAACCATTTTATTATTTATAATAAAATCATCAGTTTTGTTTAAATGTATTTTATAAAACGTTTATAAAATCATTTAAAAACGATTTCAACTTTCAATTCAAATTTAAATCAAAATTGAATATTTCAAATTATACGTACGTCCGTATCAACTAACATCCATCAATTAATGATTTATAATATAAGTGTTTCTATCGTCAATGCTTATATTCACAGTTTAATAATTACAATGGTAATAACTCTAAAATCGTCCATCAATTACAACGCAAACAATGCAATCACAGATAATTAATTTATATTTAAATATAATTATAATAACATAACAAAACAGTTGAGTAGGAGAGTTCTCACATTGGTCGTTTATCATTAAATAACGATAAACGGTTGATTAATTAAATTATACGTTATCCTTTGCCAAAAATTGCAACAAGCTCCTAATCACTCCCAGTCAGATTCGTTGTGAAGCTCTTGTCGATACGGTTCCAACGAATCCTGTTTCGCTGACTTTCGATGAAGTATGAAAAAGTTATTTATTTTACAAGTTTGAATCGAAATAACGGTCATTAACTAACATAATTATTTAAGTATTTCAACCTTAATCACCCCCTAATCATCTACTCATCGCCTTTCTTCCACATCCAAGTCACGCACCCTCTCACGCAATAGGCAATTTCACGCAAGCTTCATGCTCAGCGTTCTCCCTCCACGCTTCACGAAAAATCACAAGCTCTTCACCAAATTCCTTCTTTCCGCAATCTCTTCCTCCCCATAACAAACTTGTTCACCTCCCACCACCCATTAAAACCCATTCTCTGGCCTTCAATATGCAACATCTATAGGCGTGCTCCACATTTCATGGACAAACACTCTGAAAATTTGCACCCATGCCCCTTTTCATCAACTCATTCCAAATATAATCACCAAAACTTGACTCGAAGCCTCATATTCTCAAAAACGAGAGCCCTAGGCTCACGCAACCCAGACCAACGCGCATTGTAGGTTTATAGTACGAACAAAAGTTTGTGCGAACCCTTAGAAATGTACATCAACATGAAGTGCTTGCTCACAGGATTTCGAATATATATTTAACGATTTTAGAGATTTTCTTTGATTTGTGGTAAAATTTGTAAGATCACGTTTTGGTTTGTGGTCTAGAAACCGACAGCTGAAAAGGAGATTGACCAAAGAAGTGAAATGGCAGGGTTTAGGGAGTTGATATAATATATGGAGGATGGAAAAATATTTTTTAATTTAATTATTTTATTGATTTTTATTCGATCACTATTTGTATTCACCGCTTAAAATTTTGTATGATCACATACGAATCCCGTTTTCGATGAAAATTGACAAACATCTATAATTTGATATTACGAACCCAACAAAACTTGTTTCATCGAATTTCATGTCTGCTTGTGAATTTTTAAAGTCAAAATATTGATCTTTTCACATTTAAATTGCACTCGGTCACATACTAGCTCCAAAATTTACGAAATTTGAAATTTATTAATAATTTGATATTCCATATCCAACAAAATTGGTTTCGTTGAAAACGGAGGTCATTTGTAAAATGGCTATTTTTAAGGCCTATTTAATATTATTACAATATTATTATATTCCAAAAATATTCAAATTAATAATAAACTAATTATTTGTATCACGTATACATCCTAATAAATATCATACAGTTGTAAAATAAACGTACTTGGGTTTTACGTCTCAATAACAAAATTTTCTCGCTAAACGCTATTCAATTTATACGAAAATCCTTTTATTAAATTAAATAGATCGTTATAATTTATAAATGATTTCATAGCGACTATATGAAATTTTAATTTGTACATAACTTTCAATTTATAACTCAAAATCTCAATTTTTCACTTCCGTTAGAAATATACAATCAAATAGATCCTAACGTTTCTTATTTTACTGAAATCTAACTTATATTGAATTACATATATTCATTTGAAATCCAAAGCTATTTTTTTCTAAATACTATGACGTTACGAGTTTGTTTTATAATTAATATAAACTTATATGTTCAAACTTCGTTTTTAAATAAATTCTAAGTCATTAATCCTTAAAATAAATCATTTTAAATATTTAAAATCCACTAACTCAATTATAAATTCATGTTTTGAATTGACTTAAAATTTGGGTTGTTACAAGGTCCTTCTAATAAAGGGGATAGATTTGTTGGAGTAGGGAAGATTCTCCTTATGACAAGGTCACCAATTCTAAGTTTTGAAGCTTGAACCTTGAGGTTATAATATTAAGCTAACAATGTCGATGGGTCGCTGCTCTCATATCAGTCTCTTTGCGCTTCTGATCTATCATGTCAAGAGATTTCAAAAGGAGCTCCCTCTAGGTTCTTGGATCATTTTATGTAACTGTATGAGAATATTCTTCAAGTTCAACTGAAATGATGGCTTTAGAGTTATAAGCAAGAGTGAATAAAGTGTCGATGGTCACAGACTTGTGGGGTTGTTTTGCATGCTTATAGGGTTAAAGATTTCGTCAATGTAATAACCCGGAAATCTAGGCAAATTTAAAATTTTTATTTTGGCAATTTTAGTGAATGTTGATTATTTAAAATGAATTATTTTAAATAATATCGACGAGAATATTATTTTGAATGGAATCCGAACGTATATAATTATATAGATCGTCGTTAGAATATAAATGTTTATTTTAATTTATAAAAGGAATTGAAAATGGCGCGGTAGTTCGATAATTCGATTTCAAAGTTCAAATGAATGTACCGGGTGCAAAATAAACCGGATTTTAGTGAAACCAAAAATATTTGAATCTAATAGAGAATATCTTTCCAACGAATCCGAAAAATTGAAATTTCATAGTGGGGATAAAAAGATATGTCCAGTTGAAATTTCAGAATAGTCGCTATGGAATTTCAGCCCTTAAAAATAGCAATTTTGCAAACGACCTCGGATTTCGACGAAACCACTTTTGTTGGATCTACGATGTCAAGTTATTTCTAGATTCCAAATTTCATAATTTTTCGATTCAATATGTAAGCGTGGCAAAGGAAAACGCGTTTGACCAGTTTTAGTTGATTTTAATCGATTGGAAATTGGCCATTTTTCAAACGGTCTCAGAATTCGATGAAACTAGTTTTGTTAGGACCGTATCGTCAATACAAAGCTAGAAAATATTTTTCGGGAATTTTTCTTGTTAGTATGTGGCTCCAGTAAATTGAAATGTGCGTTCGAATTCAATATATAGAGTTATATTTGGATTTTGACGAAAACTGATCATCGATCGAATCCGCCTATGATACATATCCTATTGTATTCGGAATAGGGGTATTACATTAGGGACGACAGTCGGTGGACTCCGTTTGATGTTCAAATCGTAAAGCAACTTTTTGGATTAAATTAAATAATAAATTATCAACACCTCCTTCCTTTCTCTTACACCAAGTCAACCCATACCCCTCCTATACAAATCGTTTGAACAGAGAAAAAGAAAAAAAATCACGATTCAGGAAACCACGTGGCCCCTCCACCCACCCATCGACGCCGACCGCCGCCAGAGGCGGAGACCCCCACCAGACCCCCATCGCCCTCGCGTCTCTTCCTCTCCTCTACGCCCTTCCCTCTCTCCTCTGTAGAAACTGCGACACCCACAGCCCACCGCACCCTTCATCCACCGCCTGAGACCCCTGGCGCCACCCCCTGCAACCTCCGCCAATAAGCAGCTTTCCCTCCAGTCGACGACAATGCTCTTTCCCCCCTTTCACCGTATGCAGTAAGTTTTGTTTATTTATTTTTGATTTTTAATTCCTTAGTAAATTTAGGATTTTTAGTATATTAAGGACCTGATTTTTAATTCATATAAAAATAGGATTTTTTTTTAAAGTATATGATTTCAAAATAAATATATAATCTTTATGCGTAAGATTTCGAAAAAAATACCGATAAAGATTTGGTTTTTAAACCGAAAGAGGTTTGATTTATATATAACAGAAAGGTTAAAAATATATTTTTATATTACAGAAAGATTAAAAATATAATTTTTATATTATAGAGATATTAAAAATATAATTTTTATATAAGAAAAAGGACAAAAATATAATTTTTATATAGTGAAGTAATAAAAATATAATTTTTATTATGAACAGCTGGAAAAGGACTGCATTGGAATTTCAAACAGATTCAGTCGGTTCAGCAGTTCAAAAGCAAAGCACGGCGGAGTGGAACCCTCTGTGAGAACTCCTCACCTTTATTTTTATTTCTAGTTTGAAATATATACTAGGATGCAGACGGTGTTTAGTAGCACCCGACACCTGTCGTCCACAGACCATGGACGGCTTGTATGCTTGTTTGTATGATTTTGATGTGTAGTTGATTGTGTGATGTGATGTGAAATGAAAAAAAAATTATATAGTTAAAAATATTTTATAGTTAAAAATAGAATTTTTAACGTGTATATGAAAGGAAATAAAAATAAACAAATCGAACGATTTGTTTATATACACACATTTGACTGATATTGATTGGGACGATAAATTTTACACATCGCCCAACTGCACAGATAAAATCTATGTCTGATTGTTTGAAACCCCACACGGGTATTAGGATGATATTTGACGTACACTAATCCCGATTGTTTAGTTGTATGTCGATCGATTGATTAACAGACTGTTATAAGCGTTGAATATTTATATTTGACGCTTATACAGTGTAGAATGCACTTTGGATGATGGTTGATTATTCATCGTTGTTATTGTATACTTGTGTTGTAGAAAATCCATATAATTAACATTATATGGTAATTGATTGGGCCTCATTCCATATTTGAAAAAAGAAATATTTGAAAAAGAAATATTTGAAATAGAAATATTTGAAATAGAAATATTTGAAATAGAATATTTGGAAATAGAAATATATGAAGCCGTGTTGATTAGATTGACGCCATTTTGACGTGAACGATATTTATATCGATTTTATTCATTTTATAATGAATATCAAAAGTGATTTCAAAATCTGATATTTTGAAAAGAATTGAAATTCGAATTGAAATTGAATTGAAATGAATTCAAATTGAAATTAAATAGAAATGAATTCGAATTGAAATTGAATATAAATGAATTCGAATTGAAATTGAATAGAAATGAATTCGAATTGAAACTGAATAGAAATGAATTCGAATTGAAACTGAATAGAAATGAATTCGAATTGAAAATGAATAGAAATGAATTCGAATTGAAATTGAATAGAAATGAATTCGAATTGAAATTGAATAGAAATGAATTCGAATTGAAACTGAATAGAAATGAATTCGAATTGAAATTGAATAGAAATGAATTCGAATTGAAACTGAATAGAAATGAATTCGAATTGAAATTGAATAGAAATGAATTCGAATTGAAATTGAACAGAAATGAATTCGAATTGAAATTGAATTGAAAACGAACTGAAATTGAATTAAAAATCGATTTGAACTGAAATCAATTTGAAATGAATTTAAATCGAATTTATAAGGAAAATTTCAATTTTGATTTGAATTTGAAAAGAGGTTGAAATCGTTTTGAAAACGAATTTAAAACGATTTATATAATAGGTTTTGAAAGGAAATCGACGAAGTATATATTATATATATAATATAATGGCCTGAATAGAACGTGCCGCGCCGCGGCAGTTCGCGAATTTCGACCGTTGACTTCGAATGGATATTGCGGGAGATCCGACCGTCGGATTCTCCTAAAACCGGAACCGTTGGGTTCGTATCAAAAAGAGCTTTCTAATGAATATTAGAAATTAGAAATCTAACGGTTGGATTTGGAATTATGTCCAAATCAAATTTGGAAAAGGTCGCTGTAAGTGCAGTTCGATGGCCGTTGGTGGAAATCGACTGTACGTGCCTTGATAAAATTATTAAAAATAGTAATAATTTGTGTAAAATCATAAGAAATGATTTGGGAAGAATTGGGATTAAAAACTCCATATTTGAAAAGATAAAAATAGATTTTTATCGAAATGAACTAGTTTTGAACTAGAATTATAATTCTATTTATTTTTAAATACATAAATTGGATTTGAAATGGTTTTGAAAATAACCAGAATTTCCAATAATTATATTGGAATGGATTTGAATCGAAATTGTCTTCGGAATATTTCGATGTTGGATTTCGTGATGATACAGATATTGTTATGGGAATTTGAAAGATATATATATATATATATATATATATCGTTATTTGCAATACGATATTTGTTGGTCATAGAATTTGATATTGAATATAAGCCGGTATATTTTCTAATCAGAGCCTTGTATTTAATATCAAATGTGATTTGGGTTTGTCGTGAATGGTGTCTTTATTAACACTGTTCTTGAACCCAGTTGAGAAAAGATTAAATCTTTTTATTTAGATTTAATGAAGTGTACCAATTAAATAATATTTAATTGGAATTGAATTGGTATTGATTTTTGGGTTTATCGTGAACAGTGTTTTAAATAACACTTGTTCTTTAACCCGATAATTAATGGAACCTGATTTTGGGTTGTTGTGAACGGTATCTTCAATAATACTGTTCTTGGACCTAAAGGAGTTAAGAAAATCAGAAACTAATTTGAGATTAATTAAGTTGAATGGTTTCTTGGGTATTGATCTGATGTTGGTTTCGGCCTTCGGGGTTAATACTTAGGGAATTGCTCACTTGCTAATTTATGATCAGGGACTGATTGAAATGTGATGTGATTTTGGGTTTATCGTGAACCGTGTTTTAAATGACACTGATTCTTTAACCCAGTTACAGATTAAAACTAAGTAGAGTTTTAATGAATCTTTAATTGGATTGAAAAGATCAAGAATGGAGTATCACTAGTTTTGCTCCAGGCGATAGTTAAATCTTTAATTAGATTTTAACGTTAAATGGTAATTGAATTTATCGATAACACCGTGCTGTTAGATATGAAGTAAGACCAGTTTTACTTCATGGGATGAATAGGTTGGGATTGGGAAATTAAAAGAAACGATTACTTCGGTAAGGTTCGTTAATCCCGACTAGTTTGGATAAACCAAAATTTGGTTTGAATTGATTTTCAAAGGATGATTAAAGAATAAATTTAAAGGAATTTATCTTTGATAAAATTAATGGGAATATTTCCCTAAGATGTGAAATTTAGAAACTAATTGTCGGTTGGCTAAGCAGAATGGTTTTCTGGATATTGATCTGATGTTGGTTTCGGCCTTCGAGGTTAATATTTGGGGAATTGTTTTCTTACTAATTTACGGTTAGTGGCTGATGAATTGGAATGAGACGTATGTTATGTTTGTGTAACATTTGTTTACTATATACGCGAGTTATTCGGAAAGACCGGGTTTATCCCATTCTGAATAACTGATTCGACGATAAGTAGAAGATGAAGACGGTGGTCGAAGACCTGAGGTCTTCACGTCTTTTGGATAATTACTGATGATCTTGATTGGGCCGTACACCCAAGAGGAGGGAATCAGTTGGTGGTCGTCCAGACGTACTTGGAGATCGATGGATATGCGGGGTACTAGGTGCCTCCGGTTTCGTTCAGACCCATAACGGACTTGTAAATGGACTATGTGTGTGACATCGGATTTCATTATGTGTGACTGATATCGGTTGCATAGAATTGTTTGCCTGTGTGGCATGCTAAGATGCAAATGATCAAGGCTTTTTTTGAAAAGCAAAGTCCTTTGGTTGATGATCAAAGCATGGCCTGTGTGGCATAGCTTTGTGTAACGTGAATTCGCGAGCTTCACACCCCGGTTGTGAACCAGAAACAGGGGAGGACATCAGGGAGGGCATGCGTTTCCTTCTAGTTAGAAGTGGCGTCGGTGGTTTTACACACCCTGACGAGTTTGACTTATGTGGTTGTTGTTGTTGCGAGGCACCTCGGTTTGATCGGACGATCCGGGTCCGTTGGAGTCATTTGTTGGCTCATTGACGCCCCAAAGGGCGGGGAAACGTAGTGTTCAGGCATAATAATCCACATCGGTGGACCGGCCCTGACGATCCAAGGGGCAGTTGCGGCTGTTCCTGAGACACGGACTAGAGCGTCTCGAATCGGTAGAGGACTATCTTTTGCCTCAGTTCACAGACGGAAATCCAATTTCCAAATACGTGACATTTGCGTTTTTATTTGTAGAGCCTAGTATTGGTGACATGATATATGGTACCCATGCCGCCTATGATTGATATTTATGATTTGAAGTTGTTTTATACACTACGCACTTATAATAGTATCAAATGATTTGTTTTAAACGTACTAAGCATGTTTGGCTATTATAAAGGAAAACCCTATCCCCTGGCTTGCGTTGCATTGTGTGATAGGACCTAGGTCTTATAATAGCTTCATTTTTCTTTATTTAGCATTGCATTGTTTGTTTTATGCACTGGTATTCTTGGGAGGAAACCCGTTCCGTGTTATACGGCGTGGTCCCTTGATTTACTGAACTTTAAAATAAAGAAGAATAACTGTTTTAGTTCTCACACCAGTTCCATGACTGACCTAGAGTTTATTGTTTTGACCTAAACTCTGTGTAACGACCCGGATTTCTCTCGACCCCAATCGATCGCAAGATCGATCAAGACCATTCAAAACCCGTGTACGTTAACTTTGGGCATACAACACATCAGAACAACAACACAGACTTTTATAACATCAATAATAAATGTTACATCAGAGTACAAAATATATCAGAGTACATCAATAAATAATACAGCGGAAGATACATTTACAATAAATTAAATACATTGCAGCGGAACTAATCTCAGCGGAAGACCATCAATATTCTGGACCCAGCTTCAGACTTCAATCCAGGATCCTTCTTAACTATATCTGCAAAAAGCTACTCGACTGCCCGTGTGGAAAGAGGGCACCCGAGTTTGCAAAGTGAAACAAACTACAGGTCAGTCGTGGGACTGGTGTGAGAATTTCTTAACTTAACCTATCTAATAAGTAGGCTAATCACAGGACCACGCCGCTAACGCGGAACGGGTTTACTCCATTGGATTGCCAGTGCATAATTAAAGTAAATCATCAAATAACGTAATGCTTTTTAGAAAAAATGAAACCATTATAAGACCCAGGTCCCATCACACAATGCAACGCACACCAGAGGATAGGGTTTTAACTTATAATGGTCAAAATATGCTTGATACGTAAAAACGATATTATTATTAGTGTGTATATATACACTTAAAACATTTCAATATAAATGTATTAATCTTAGACGGCATAGTACCTCATCCTACTATGTCGCCATATATAAGTTTACAATCAAAACTGTGGTATCGTATTGGAAATTGGTTTTCTGTCATGAAATCGAGGCTAGGGGTCGTCCTCTTCCGATTCGAGACACTCTAGCAAATGCCTCCGGATCCCCCGTAGTGAACCCTTGGATCTTCAGGGCCGGTCCCCACCTAACGGTAGTGGATTGGCAATTCCTGAACACACGTTTCCCGGTTCCTTTGAACCTATAGTATGACCACTTCCGGCCTATAAAAACCCGAGGTACCTCAATCCAAAATCCACATAAGTAAAATGCCAGGCCGTGTTAAAACCCAAACACCACTAGCTAGAAAGAAACGTGTGCACTCCCTGCAGTCCTAATCCCGTTTTTGACTCATACCGGGGTGTGAGGCTCGCGAAGTCACGTTATACACAAAGCTATGCCTAAACAGGCTATGCTTTGATCATCAACCACAAGGCCTGCTTTTCAACAAAGCCTTGATCATTTGCATCTTAGCATGTCACATTGTCAGACCCTACCATATTATTGATCATCTACCAATATACATATAACCTTTAAGCTCATACGTCTTAGAGAAGGGTGATAATTAAAGAATAAATTCTTCACCACCAAACAGAAATATATAATCAGTAGCGTTCAACAAATACAGTAGAAAGGAATACAATGTCAGACACGCAATCCATTTACAAGTCCGCTTTGGGTCTGAGCGAAACAACGTGTCTGTCGATCTCCAAATACGTTTGGACGATCATTACCAAATACCTTGCCTTGGGATGTATAGTCCCAATTCAAGATACCAGTCATCATCATCCGAACGATGTGAAAACCTTCGGTCTTCAATCACCGTCTTCGTCTTCTACTCTTGATCGTCGTGATGATTATTCAGAATGGGTTAAACCCGGTCTTTCTGAATAACTCGCGTATTTTGGGATTAAAAAGCAAATATTGGAAAATCACACATTTAGTCACATTCCAACTCAGAATATTCTTTTAATAAGATATTCGATTTAAAAGATTCTCATTACTTTTATCAAAGATAAACATTTAAAATAAAATCTATAAATCAATTTCCAAAATATGGAATTCCACATAAATCAAATCAATACATAATCGATATAAATTTCTGTATCAGACTAATAATATAAATGGAATAACGGCAAAGCCTCTTAAATTCCATATATAATATCGGTCTTCTTTTACAGAAGCCCATTCCGAGTATTAACAATCGAATTTCCACTTAATTCCTATTATATATATTAAATTGGAAAAACTTGATTTTAGAAGAAGCCTTTTTAAAATCTATAAAATAGATTCATAAGTTCCAAATAATAATTTCAATGTAAATTGGATTAAAGGACAAATGTCGTTTAAAACATCTTCCACGATAAATCCACTTCACATCTCAATTTATTTCATATCACAGAATATAATTGCAAATGCTAGTAATCTTTTAAAAACATATTTTAAAATAATCATAAAAATATTCTTTATATAAAGACTCTAAATGAGAAGTATGCTTTATATTACAAATTCTTTATCTTTTACAAATATTCTTTGTTATAACATATACTTGATTAATAATATATATTTTGAAAATATATAAATACTTTATATAAAAATGATCTCTAATGTAAAAATATTCTTATTTAAAAGAACACCAGAATAGAAATGCGACTCAAACATTTACCATCTAATTTGGGTTACATGGATTTCACACACATCATCAAATCATCCATTTACATCCAAAGTGGAAATTCCACTGTGTAAGCGTTAAAATTAAATAATAACGCTCATCACAGCCTGTCGATCTAACGATCAACAAACAATTAAATATTGGGATTAGTGTATATAAATTTTCATCCCAACACCCGTGTGGGGTTTCAACCAACAAACAAATAATAAATTCATTTGTGCACTTGGGCGATGTGTGAAAATGATCGACCCAATCACATAAACAAGTCAGGTAACTTGTCTATGGCAGTGTAATACACAATATATAACACACGATAAAAATGTCTCTTTTATTTCTATTATTTTTACCGCATGTAAAATGTCAATAAAAATGAACTCTTTATTTCTATTTATTGAAATATAAATTACATAAAAAAATGTAAATTTTAAATGTACAATCTTTTTATTTGAAAACAATGAACAAATGAAATCTTTATGTTACGTCCATTTATGGAAATAAAAGCGACGATAAAATAAAATCTTTTATTTCAATTCATTTCATAATTTATTTGCATTAAGGATTGCAAATGAAACTGTATCTTTTATTCCCTGTTTATTTGCGTTGAGTAATGCAAATAAAAATGTAATATTTAATTTCTAGTTTTATTTACATCAAGAAATGTAAATAAAAGAACAACTCCTTATTTTATGTTTACTTACATCAAGTGAAGTAAATAAATAAATAAAAATGTAACATTGATTTTAATGCTTTGTTCGCATTTAAAACATGCAACAAAGATGTAACCTTTGTCTTTAAATAAATTTGTTTGCATCTAAATTTGCAAACCAAAAATGTAATTCTCATTTTCTTGTTTGTTTGCAACTAAAGTTGCAAACAAAAAAAAATGTAATTTTTATCTTCTTGTTTTATTTGCATGATAGAATGCAAATAAAAAAAATGTTTTTCTATCTTCTACGTTTCGTTTGCATTGTAGCATGCAAACAATTTTATTTTTTTTGTTTGCATTGTGGAATGTAAACAAAATGTGAACTTTTGTTATATTGTTATATTTGCATTAAAAAATACAAATAAAAATGCGCCACTTAAAAATCATATTATATTTGCGTTGGGGAACACAAATAAAAATGTACTTTTATTTTTTTATGTTTTATTTGTGTTTAAGAACAC
Source organism: Allium sativum (assembly GCA_030737875.1). Classification (NCBI taxonomy): domain Eukaryota; kingdom Viridiplantae; phylum Streptophyta; class Magnoliopsida; order Asparagales; family Amaryllidaceae; genus Allium; species Allium sativum. The sequence goes on along the minus strand of CM060909.1, from coordinate 662,801,419 downwards.
AAATAAAAGACCGTTTTAGTATAAACAATGTTACAATAAAATGTAATCCTACTCAATGCCCAAAAATGTATATTTTGATGTAACTCTTTTTAATGACCAAAAATGTTTATTTTGTTTAACTCTTTTGAATAACCGAAAATGTATGTTTTTGGTTTAATCGTTTTGAATTAACAAAAATGTATATTTTTAATTTACCATGTAAATTCATATTTTATTTACATAGACAAATGTAAATTCTATCATACGATGTAAATTCACCTCTAAATTACATATAAAAATGTAATTTTTATCATACAGTGTAAATTCTCATTTTAATTACATTAAAAATATTATTTTTATTCTAATATCTAAATTACATGTAAAAAAATGTAATTTTTATCCTACAATGCACATTCATGCTTTAATTTCATATAAAAATGTCATTTCTATTATGCGATGTAAATTCCGATATAAATTACATAGAAAAATGTAATTTCTATTATGCGATGTAAATCCATGTCTTAATTACAAAGAAAAATGCAATTTTAATCATACGGTACAAATTCCCTTTTTAAATACATAGAAAAATGTAATTTTGATCATACGGTAACAATTCACCCTTTCATTACATAGAAAAATGTAATTTTAATTATGAAACAATTTATCATTAAAATATATGCTTTTTAATCCACTTTTTTTTAATGTAAACAGTGCATGTTAAAAATATAATCTTCTTAATCCATTCTTTTTAATGTAAACAAATAAAAATATATTTTATTCGTTGTTCAAATTCTATTATAAATAGACAAATGAAAATAATACTGTATTTGTCGTCCAAATTCTGTTGAAAGGTAAACAAATAAAAATAAGATTTTATTTGTTAACCCATTTCTGTTGTAATATAAACAAATAAAAATAATGTTCTATTTGTCGTCCAATTTCTATTGCAAAGCAAATAAATAAAAATAAAGTTTTATTCGTTGACCAAATTCTGTTGTTATGTAAACAAATAAAATTAAGATTTTATTTGTTAAACAATCTATGTTGTAATATAAACCAATAAAAAATAAAAAAAATGAGATTTTATTCGTCATCCAATTTGCATTGTAATGTCAACAAATAAAAAAAAAGAGTTTTTATTTGTCGTTTAATTTTTATTGTAAAATCAACAAATAAAAATAAGTATTTATTTGTTGTTCAAATCTTACAGTAATACTAACAAATAAAAATGAGTTTTTATTTGTCGATCAAATTCTATTGTAATATCAACAAATAAAATAAGCTTTTATTCGTCGTTCAAATACTTATGGTAATATCAACAAATAAAAATGAGTTTTTATTTGTCGTTTCAATTTCTATTGTTCATTTCAGAAGAAAAATAGAAATTATGTTTTAATAACATAAAATAAATTTTTACAACTAGATCTAAAATAAATATGATTTAAAACTGAATTTAGATTAAATTTTCTAAATGCAAATAAAATTCAATAAAATATGAAATTTTAATGCGAATCTAGTACAACATGAACAACAACATATTACAAGCCACAATCAACGATTCATACAATACATAACAATCCAAATCTGAATTAACATCATCACACAATTATTTTAAAGCAAGAAAATAAATTTATAATTAATTAAATAATAAAAATTTGAATTCTCACATTGATTTTTGCTGAAAATTTGACTGTCTCAGAATCAGCTCTGGTCCGCGCCATCGCGAAGATCTCGGAAAGATGAGTCCAACGCAACTGACGGTTCGTCAATCGGACCTCGTATGAAAGAGATATTGATTTTAAAAGATTGCATAAATTAAATAATTAAATTAATAAAATAATAATATTAAAAAGAACGGACCTTCTTCCTCTTCTCGTTCAAGTAACCGAGCCGCACCCATCTCAACCGTCCCCCTTCCGTGCGCGCGCCACCTCGGCCACCCAGGCACCGATCAGACTCCGTCACTTCGAAGCCCGCACCCGCCTCCACCTGCGCCGCCAATCCGAGCCAACTCGGTCCCACCATCACGCCGGAAAACGCCCCCGACCGCGCAGCCTTTAGGCTCGAAATTCGTGAAATCCGTGCAGCGAAAACCCATCATCACCGTACGGATTTGAAGAGCTCGGAATTCTCTTCGTTTGATATGTGATTTGCTGAATTTCGTTGAACGGATTAAAAGTTATTGAGGTTTGAAAATCGAAAAATTCTGGCCATTGAACAGACCCGGTGGTTGGCCATGTCAAATTAGGGTTTCGGCCTAATTATTTTAATATTAAATCTCGAAAATCGTGCTTAAAAGGTGGATTTTCGGACTTTCTCTGATTTGGGCCTGCTTACTGTTGTTCTTAAGGTTTTGACACCTTCTGAACGCAATGGGATAGGACCCGTGGCCCAATTCCGAAATCTGTACGATTTTTATTTAAAATTGCATTAAAAATTAATTAATTAAATATTGACCGTACATTAAAATATGCCGGGGCCACATACTACGTTAGAAAATTCTAAAAAAAATATATTTTTAGCTTTCTTATGACTATACGAATCCAACAAAACTATTTTCGTCGAATTCTGAGACTGTTTGAAAAATGGCTATTTTTAAGGTGTTTAAATTTAACAGAAATAGTCAAAACACATTTTCTCTTGCCACGCTCATATATTAATTTGAAAAATTCCGAAAATTGAAACCTAGCGATAATTTGACATTCCGGTTCCAACAAAAGTGGTTTCGTCGAAAACCGAGGTCATTTGAAAAATGACTATTTTCAAGGCCAATATATTTAATATTAAAAATACATTTTTAAACAAATAAATTCCGAAACTCAAAATATATAAGTGTTTACTGTTTTTCAATGCAGAAACGTCATTCCAAACTCAATGGAAGCGGTTTCGAGTCGAAATTCCTTCATATGTGAAAAGTAGCCTTTCAGGCCCTGTATAATATATATATAAATTCTACAACGACCTTTCTAAAAATTGAATTGGCCATAACTTTTGATTTCCACTTTGAAATTTCAATTTTTCAGATTCGTTAGAAAGATATTTTTAAATAGATTCTAATATTTTTGGTTTCACTAAAATCCGTTAAATTTTGCATCCTGTACGGTCAGTCAAAGTTCAAGTTTGACTTTTCAAACTACTGCGTTATTTCTAATTCCATTTATATTTAAATTAAATTTATTCGTTCTAACTTCGATTAAAATAAATTCTAGCCATTATTATTTATAATAAATTATAATATAACCTCAAAATTCATTAAAATTTTCTAAAATAATTTTTTTAAATTGGTTCAGAATTTGCGGGTTGTTACACTCTGGGTGCCCTTATTTTGACACGGACAGCTAGTAGTTTTGGTTTTGCAGATTTATATTCACAGGATCCTGACTTACAGTTGGAACGATATCCGGAAAGCTTTGTATCCGTATATTTCCTTCTAGTTGTGTTTTGTATTATTTCCGCTGCGATGTATTTAAATGCAATTCAAATCTCTGATATTTCTGTGTAATATGTATTCATACTCTGTATATTCTTGTATTCTGATGGTATTGTTGTAATATACAATGAAATGTTCTTCCGTCTGCGTTCTATTTTGTCGTGTTCTCGAAACAATCAGGCGTTTCGAACGGTCTAGATCGGTTTAGCGACTGATTCAGATGGAGCGAAATTCCTTGTTGTCACATTTGGTATCAGAGCTTTGGTTTACAAAGCTCAGAGAACAAGACACATTAGAACCATACGAAAGAATTCATCAGATATTGGATTAGTAATATCCAATGGGAATGACTCGTTAGAGATAGGATCAGTAGTATCCTAGAACAAATGTGAAGGGTATATTTTTAAAATGAAAACAAGTTTTGTTTTGAAATTTAAATAACTTACTCGTATTTGAATATTTATTTTAAATTGATTTGGACAATCCAATATATAAATATTTTGCATATATGTCTTGCAAACGTGTATTCGAAGTTTTAATGTAGTGGATAGTTATAGAATCGCACTCTAGTGCCCGGGGATAATTCTGGTGACGGGGCACCATCGCCAGTATTTATTTTCGAGTTTCGAAAGTGAGATTTCTATATATTTCCAATTGACTGGTGTGAGAACCAAAACTAGATAGGGCCTATTGTTGTGATTTGGCATCAAAAATCTGATTTTTTGACTATGTATCAAAGTTATGAATTTGAAAAGCTAATCAACTAATTGATTGATGGTTGTGTGGTTGATTATTGGTTGATTAATTAAAATTTGTACCATATAGCCAAATTGAATCAAACAGTGAATTGTATCGGAAACTTATCGCATTTGCTTGCATATACATGTACTTACATTGAACAGGTCATAGCAAAGAGGCTAGAGCAGAAGAATAAAATTGTTTGCCCGACAAATAGGTACATGTTTACCATAATTTACTGTTTTGTTTGGGTGATGATGATTTTATGAGCCGATTGGCTATTTCTTTTTGAGATCAGAGGGCCTGTATGGCAATTTCGGGATTTTCCCGGTGCAGGGGAGGTTATGGCGAAATTTTTTGAAAATTTAGGGTGTTAGCCAAATTTTTGTAAAATTTGAAAAGTTCTTAGAAACAGAAAAGTTGAAGAACTTAAGCCGTAAGGAAAACAATGAAGGTTGAGTTGATTAGTTAAACAACTTTCGACTTCGTTCCTTTTCAGGGACGAAAAGTTTTAAGTGGTGGAGATTGTTATAACCCGAAAATCTGGGCCAATTTAAATTTTTTATTTTGGCAATTTTAGTGAATTTTGATTATTTAAAATGAATTATTTTAAGTAATATCGACGAGAAATTTATTTTGAATGGAATCTGAACGTATATAATTATATAGATCGTCGTTAGAATATAAGTATTTATTTTAATTTATAAAAGGAATTGAAAATGGCGCGGTAGTTCGATAATTCGATTTCAAAATTCAAATGAATGTACCGAGTGCAAAATAAACCGGATTTTAGTGAAACCAAAAATATTTGAATCTAATAGTGAATATCTTTCCAACGAATCCGAAAAATTGAAATTTCATAGCGGGGATAAAAAGATATGTCTAGTTGAAATTTCAGAATAGTCGCTATGGAATTTCAGCCCTTAAAAATAGCAATTTTGCAAACGACCTCGGATTTCGACGAAACCACTTTTGTTGGATCCGCGATGTCAAGTTATTGCTAGATTCCAAATTTCATAATTTTTTGATTTAATATGTAAGCGTGGCAAAGGAAAACGCGTTTCACCCGTTTTAGTTGATTTTAATCGACTGGAAATTGGCCATTTTTCAAACGGTCTCAGAATTCGATGAAACTAGTTTTGTTAGACCGTATCATCAATATGAAGCTAGAAAATATTTTTCGGGAATTTTTCTTGTTAGTATGTGGCCTCAGTAAATTGAAATGTGCATTCGAATTCAATATATAGAATTATATTTGGATTTTGACGAAAACTGATCGAAACGATCGAATCAGCCTACGATACATATCCCATTGTGTTCGGAATAAGGGTATTACATTGGGGACGACAGTCGGTGGACTCCGTTTGGTGTTTAAATCGTAAAGCAACTTTTTGGATTAAATTAAATAATAAATTATCAACACCCCCCTCCTTTCTCTTACACCAAGTCAACCCATACCCCTCCTATACAAATCGTTTGAACAGAGAAAAAGAAAAAAAATTGCGATTCAGGAAACCGCGTGGCCCCTCCACCCACCCATCGACGCCCACCGCCGCCAGAGGCGGAGACCCCCACCAGACCCCCATCGCCCTCACGCTCGCGTCTCTTCCCCTCCTCTACGCCCTTCCCTCTCTCCCCTCGCTCCCTGTAGAAACCGCGACACCCACAGCTCACCGCACCCTTCATCCGCCGCCTGAGACCCCTGGCGCCACCCCCTGCAACCTCCGCCAACAAGCAGCTTTCCCTCCAGTCGACGACAATGCTCTTTCCCCCCTTTCACCGTATGCAGTAAGTTTTGTTTATTTATTTTTGATTTTTAATTCCTTAGTAAATTTAGGAATTTTAGTATATTAAGGATCTGATTTTTAATTCATATAAAAATAGGATTTTTTTAAAGTATATGATTTCAAAATAAATATATGATCTTTATGTGTATGATTTCGAAAAAAAATACCGATAAAATTTGGTTTTTAAATCGAAAGAGGTTTGATTTTTATATAACAGAAAGGTTAAAAATATAATTTTTATATTACAGAAAGATTTAAAATATAATTTTTATATTATAGAGATATTAAAAATATAATTTTTATATAAGAAAAAGGATAAAAATATAATTTTTATATAGTGAAGTAATAAAAATATAATTTTTATTATGAACAGCTGGAAAAGGACTGCATTGGAATTTCAAACAGATTCAGTCGATTCAGCATTTCAAAAGCAAAGCACGGCGGAGTGGAACCCTCTGTGAGAACTCCTCACCTTTATTTTTATTTCTAGTTTGAAATATATACTAGGATGCAGACGGTGTTTAGTAGCACCCGACACCCGTCGTCCACAGACCATGGACGGCTTGTATGCTTGTTTGTATGATTTTGATGTGAAGTTGATTGTGTGATGTGATGTGAAATGGAAAAAATATTTATATAGTTAAAAATATTTATTGTGTGATGTGATTGTGTGATGTGATTGTGTGATGTGAAGTTGTTTGTATGTTTATGCCAGCGCCACCAAATCAGGCCGCTCCGACTACCCACGAGCGCCGCAGGTCCGGCGAGACTCCCCACCTCCGAAGCCGACATGGACGCCCCCTATCAGCGCCTCTAATCCTCTGTAGAGACCAAGATCTGACTTTCTTCAAAGAAATGTAAGCTTTTAACTTTATTTTAATTATTTGTGCAAGTTAAAAATGTGATTTTTATAGAGAGAATGGTGAGAGAAAGATATGATTTTTCATAAGGATAAAGATTTGGTTTTTATATAGAAGTTAGCAAGATAAATTTCGATTTTTATATATATGAAGTGAAGATAAAAATCCGATCTTTTTATATATGTAGAGAACATAAATATATGATTTTTATGTGTGGGAAGCGTTATTAAAAATGTGATTTTTTATATCCACTGCGTGAAACAGAGAGCGATGGAACAGATTGAAATCAAAAAGGAATTCAAATGGTTAAGAAATTCAGAAATGAAATGGCGGAGTGGAACCCAAAGGTGAGAACTCCTCACTTTTATTTTGTTTTCTAGTTGAAATATATACTAAGATGCAGATGGTGCTTAGCAGCACCCGACACCCGTTGTCCACAGACCATGGATGACTTGTTTGTTTAGTTGATGTGTTGTGAAAGTTGATTGTGTGATATGAGATGAAATAAAATATTTTATAGTGGAAAATATTTTATAGTTAAAAATATGATTTTTAACGTGTATATAAAATAAATAGTAATAAACAAATCGGACGATTTGTTTATATACACTGATTTGACTGATATTGATTGGGACGATAAATTTTACACATCGCCCAACTGCACAAATAAAAATCTGTGTTTGTCGATTTGAAACCCCACACGGGTATTGGGATGATATTTGAAATAAACTAATCCCAATTGTTTAGTTATATGTCAATCGATGGGTTAACAGACTGTGTAAGCGTTAATTATTTATATTTAATGCTTATGCAGTTATGTGGTGCACTCTGGATGATGGTTGATTATTTATCGTTGCTATTATATACATGTGTTGTAGAAAATCCATATAATTAATATTATATGGTAATTGATTGTGCCTCATTCTAATTTGGAAAATAAGAAAATTCATGTGTTGAATAGAAAGAAAATTCATGTGTTGAATAGAAAGAATATTCATGTGTTGAATAGAAATATATATTCATGTGTTGAAGAAAATATTCATTTGTTGAATAGAATAACAAAGTTATTGAAATATATAAAGCCGTGTTGGTTAGATATGCGCCATTTTGATGCGAACGATATTTATATCGATTTTATTCATTTTTATAATGAATATCGAAAACGAATTGATTTCAAAATCTAATGCTTTGAAAATATTATCATTTGTATATTGATGATATGGAATATTCAATTTTGATTTGAAATTGAATATGAAGTTGAAATCGTTTCGAAAACGAATTTAAAAAGATTTATAAAATACGTTTTAAAAGGAAATTGACAAAATATATAATATATATATATATATATATTATATATATTAAATGGCCTGAATAGAACGCGTCGCGCCGCGGCAGTTCGCGAATTTCGACCATTGACTTCGAATGGATATTACGGGAGATCCGACCATCGGATTCTCCTAAAACCGGAAACGTTGGGTTCATATCGAAAAGAGATTTCTAATGAATATTAGAAATTTGAAATCTAAAGATTGGATTTGGAGTTATGTCCAAATCAAATTTGGAAAAGGTCGTTGTAAGTGCAGTTCGATGGCCGTTGGTGGAAATCGACTGTACGGGCCTTGATAAAATTATTAAAAATAGTAATAATTTGTGTAAAATCATAAGAAATGATTTATGAATTGAGATGAAAAATTCCAAATTTGAAAAGATAAAAATAGATTTTTATCGAAATGAACTAGTTTTGAACTAGAATAATAATTTATTTATTTTTAAATAAATAAATTGGATTTGAAATGGTTTTAAAAGTAACCAGAATTTCCAATAATTGAATTGGAATGGATTTGAATCAAAATTGTCTTTGGAATATTTTGATTTTGGATTTCGTGATTATACAGATATTGTTATGGAAGTTTGAAAGATATATTTATATCGTTATTTCTAATACGATATTTGTTGGTCGTAGAATTTGATATTGAATATAAGCCGATATATTTTCTATTTAGAGCCTTGTATTTAATATCAAATGGGAATTGGGTTTGCCGTGAATGGTGTCTTCGTTAACACTGTTCTTAAACCTAGTTGAGAAGAAGATTAAATCTATTTATTTAGATTTAATGAAATATACCAATTAAATGATATTTAATTGGAATTGGATTTGAATTGATTTTTTGGAAGATTAAAACCAAGTGGAGTTTTAATGAATCTTTAATTAGATTGGGATGATCGAGAAAGGAGTATCACTTGTTTTTCTCCAGGCGATAGTTAAATCTTAAATTAGATTTGAACGTGAAATGGTAATTGAATTTACCCATAACACCGTGGTGTTAGATATGAAGTATAACCAGTTTTACTTCATGGGATGAATAGGTTGGGATTGGGAAATAAAATAAATGATTACTTTGGTGTGGTTCGCTAATCCCGACTAATTTGAATTGATATTCAAAAGGAGATTAAAGAATAAATTTAAAGAATTTATCTTTGATAAAATTAATGGGAACCTTTCCCAAAGTGTAAGAATATTTGAATAAAAGAATATCCTGAATTGGAATGAGGCGTATGTTGTGTTTATGTAACACTTGTTTATTATATACGCGAGTTATTCAGAAAGACCGGGTTTATCCCATTCTGAATAACTGATACGACGATAAGTCGAAGGTGAAGACGGTGGTCGAAGACCGGAGGTCTTCACATCGTTTGGGTGATTATTGATGATCTTGATTGGGCTGTACACCCAAAAGGAGGGAATCAGTTGGTGATCGTCCAGACGTACTTGGAGATCGATGGATATGCAAGATACAAGGTGCCTCTGGTTTCGTTCAGACCCAGAATGAACTTGTAAATGGACTGTGTGTCTGACATTGGATTTTATTCTGTGTGATTGATTTCTATTATATATATATCTATTTGGCGGCGGAGAATTTATTCTCTTGCTTAACGCCCTTCTCTGAGACGTACAAGCTCAGGGGTTATATATTGATGGATATCAATCGCATGGAGTGAATTGCCTGTGCGGCATGCCTAAGTGGCAAATGATCAAGGCTTCTGTTGAAAAGCAGAGTCTTGTGGTTGATGATCAAAGCGCGACCTGTGTGGCACAGCTTTGTGTAGCGTTGATTCACGAGCCTCACACCCCGGTTGTGAACTAAAACGGGAGAGAACCTCAGGGAGAGCATGCGTTTCCTTCTAGCTAGAAGTGGCGTCAGTGGTTTTACATGCGCTGACGAGTTTGACTTATGTGGTTGCTGGGTTTCAAGGCGCCTCGGATATATCGGTGACTATGTAGAGTCGATGGAGTCAGTGGACTCATTGACATCCCATAGGGTGGGGAAACGCAGTGTTCAGGCATTTTAATCCACATCGGTGGACTGGCCCTGACGATCCAAAGGTCACTCGAGCTCTGACCCGAGGGGCGGGCTAGAGCGTCTCGAATTCAGTGGAGGACGATCCCTAGCCTCGGTTCACAGATGGAAATCCAACTTCCAATACGCAAGTTTGCGGTTTTGATTGTATACCTATATATGGCGACATAGTGGTATGGGGCACTTATGCCGTCTATGATTGATACTTATGATTGAAATTGTTTTGGTAATATGCACTTATAGTAATAATAAAACATGAAATTTAGCCTATCAAGCATGCTTTGGCTATTATAAGGTAAAACCCTATCCTCCGGCTTGTGTTGCATTATGTGATGGGACCTGGGTCTTATAATAGCTTCGTTGTTCTTTATTTAGCATTGCGCTGTTGTTTTATGCACTGGTATCCTTGGGAGGAAACTCGTTCCATGTTATACGGCGTGGTCCCTGGATTTACCTAACTTTAAAATAAAGATTAATAACTATTTTAGTTCTCACACCAGTCACATGACTGACCTGGAGTTTATTATTTTAACCTAAACTCTGGGTGCCCTTATTTGACACGGGTAGCTAGTAGTTTTGGTTTTGCAGATTTATATTCACAGGATCCTGATTTACAGCTGGAATGATACCCGGAAAGCTCTGTATCCGTATATCTATTTCAGTTGTGTATTGTATTATTTTTCCGCTGTAGTAATGTAATTAAATCTCTGATATTTCTAGGATGTATAATATTTATTCATACTCTGTATATTATTGTATTCTGATGGAATTGTTTTAATAAACAATGAAATGTTCTTCCGTTTGCATTCCGATGTGTCTTGTCCTCAAAGTACCCGCTCTTTCCTTACCGGGGAAGTTACGGGTTCTCACAAGAGTGGAAGAAAATAAATGTGCATAAGCAAATTCAACTTCAAACACTTTGCAGAAATGCTAAGAAATTCTCAAATTTGCATACAATCAATGATAGGGGCAAGCCTCAATTTAACAGCAAAACAGTTTTGGAAAATAGTCATTTCTGGTTTCAAAATATACAAAGTTATCAAGGCAATTCATTTCCAGATTTGCAGGTAATTATGCAATCAACATGAGCTACAAACATTTACTGAAATGATTCATGAATTCCTGAAATCATAATAGGAGCAAGAAAACATTTTCAAGTTTACTTCCAGTTTTTCAATAGCAAATACAGGGTTCAAGTATTTCCAGAAATAAAGCAGGATGATATCTTTTGGAAACACAGCAAATTCAAATTGTTCATGTTTCAAATCGGTTTAAAATTGGTAAGTATGGAATCAAGGAGGACCACATAATCATGTCATTCAAAAGTCAAAACAATGTATTCATGTTTTAAAGCCATTTAAGGATCCACGCAAACTCCAGAAATCAAGGAGGATTATTTCAACATTGAAAAATTCATCACGAAAGCAAATTTTTTAACCAGAAAGGATATTTCGATTAGTTCCAGAATGTTTGAAGATTTTAAAACTCCACAATTTAAAAAACCCCAAAATTCATGCAATATTTGAGTATATATCGAAGACCAAATCAGACCGAATCTTTCACGAAATCAGAGCACAATTATCGGATTTTTAATGCTGTATAAACACCAATCATCACTAGCAATTAACTATTTAAATCCAACAAAAACAATTCGAAGAATTCAAGAGAAAACCAGTCACAATTTTTAGGGTTTCGTTCACCAGAGGGCAATCCTAATTCGATCAAGCAAAGCCATAAAAATCGAAGAGGAACACATCATAATCAAGCATCAGAGTTTTATCAACATCCAAGAAATTGATTTGGGGATTCAAATCAGAAAACCCTAGTTTTTCCAATTTGCAGCCGCCATTTATTTTCTAAAACAAGAGGACGGGATAAAAAAAATGGGTGCACCATTTTCACAAATGGCCGGTCAACTTGAATGGCTTAAAGGGGAGATTTAAATCTCTTTTAAATCCTAGGGTTTTTAAATTTGTTTTTTATTGCTTTTGAATTTGAGTTGTAAATCATTCTGAATAAGTTTCTAGAGTTTTGTAAAATCTTGGGGAAACCAGTTAGGGTGTTAGCTGGCAGTTTACTAGAGTTTGTGAAAACTAGGGTTACTGGTTACAGGGTCGTAATCAAGGGAAATCTAGTTTTGGGGATAGAAACCAGTGCAAGGTTTTGAGCGTAGGGTTAAGAACAATTGGGAGTGAGTGTTGCGAGTTTACATAGGATTGTAAGTGTAGAGATTGTTTTAATTCCTAGTAGAAACCTTGGGGAATGCAGCAGTAGGCAGGGTTTTACCAAAGCTGGGTATATCTGTGTGTTATTTATTTTCTGCATTTATTATGATTATTATATGTGTTGTTATTATTTAATTACTCAGGAAAAATCTGTGATAAACCCTATTCACCTCTCTCTAGTGTTAATTTATATCCTAAAGTGGTATCAGAGCAGGTACTTTTTATTTATTCTAACTCTAGAGTCATGAACCTATCTAATAACGCTTTTTCTGAGGGCCAGTCTATAGCTAGGCCACCCATGTTTAATGGAACTAATTATGCTTATTGGAAATCTAGGATGAAAATTTATTTGAGTTCATTTGATTATGATATGTGGGATATTATCGAAACAGGTTATAGGACTCCCACTGTTATTGTTAATGGTGTTGAAATTTCTAAATCAAAAGACAAGTGGAATGCTAATGATAAAAAATTATTTTTAACTAATGGCAAAGTGATGAATGCTTTAATTTGTGCTCTTGATAAAACTGAAATTAATCGAATCTCTCATTATGAGACTGCGCATGAAATACGGTGTATGTTGTAGGTCACACCCGAAGGAACATCTCAAGTGAAGGAATATCGTCTCTCTCTACTCTGCAACGAATATGAAAATTTCTCCATGCAAAGAGATGAAGATATAATAGAGATGTATTGTAACGACTCAGATTTCGCCCGGACCTAATCGATCGCAAAATCGACCAAGACCGTTCAAAAACCCGAATATGCTAACTTTGGGCATACAACACATCAGAACAAATAACAGAAGGCTTTTATAAACAATACAATAATGTTACATTAGTGTACAGAATATATCAAAGTACATCGAATTATATTATAGCGGAAGATTAAATTACAATAGACTTAATACAATGCAGCGGAAAACAATGAACTGATACAGCGGAAGTCTATCAATGCTCTGGACACAGCTTTAAGCTTCGATCCAGAATCCTGCTCAATATATCTGCAAAATAAGCTACTCGACTGCCTGTGTGGAAAAGAGGGCACCCGGGTTTGCAAAGTGAAACAAACTACAGTTAAGTCATGGGACTGGTATGAGAAATCTTACTTAACCTATTTAATAATAAGGTCAATCACAGGACCACGCCGCTAATGCGGAACGGGTTTACTCCATTGGATTGCCAGTGCATAAATAAAGTAAATCGTTAAACAACGCAATGCTTTTTAGAAAAATGAAACCATTATAAGACTCAAGTCCCATCACACAGTGCAATGCAAACCGGAGGATAGAACGTTATAATGGTCAAAAGTGCTTGGTATGATAAAACGGATTTGATATTATTATTAGTGTATATATGTTTCGGAAACATTTCAATCATAATGTATCAATCATAGACAGCATAGTACCCATCCTACTATGTTGCCATACTAGTTCTACAATCAAAACCGCATGATGTCGTATTGGAAGTTGGATTTCCATCATGAGTCAAGGCTAGGGACGATCTCCTTACTGATTCGAGACACTCTAGCAATGTCTCAGGATCCCCCGCAGTGAACCCTTGGATCCTGCAGGGCCGGTCCACAAATATACCTTAGTGGATTGGCAACTCCTGAACACACGTTTCCCAGTCCTATTGAACCTATAATGTGGTCTCTATCGACCAATAAATCCGAGGCCTCGTAATCCATCAACCACATAAGTAAAATGTCAGGGCTTGCGAAACCCTGATACCACTTCTAGCTAGAAAGAAACGTGTGCACTCCCTGTGTTCCCTTGTCCCATTTCTGACCCTTGCCGGGGTGTGAGGCTCGCGAAGTAACGCTATACACAAAGATATGCCTAAATGGGTTGTGCTCTGATCATCAACCACAAGGCCCTGCTTTTCAACAAAAGCCTTGATCATTTGCATCTTAGCATGCCACATTATCAATCTATACCATACCATTGATTTCTGCCAATATAAAACCTCCAAGCTCGTACGTCTCAGAGAAGGGTGTTATGCAAGAGAATAAATTCCCCGCCACCAAACAGATATATATTTAGCAGAGATCAACGAATACAACATAAAGGAATACAACGTCGGACATACCATCCATTTACAAGTTCGTTCTGGGTCTGAACGAAACAGGAGACACCTTATTCCTCGTCCCATATGTCCAATACAGGAGAGAGGTTATCGCATATCCGTCGATCTCCAAGTATGTCTGGAAGATCACCACTTATTACCTTGTCTTGGGATGCCTCCCAATCAAGACATCAGTAATCACCCAAACGAAATGAAGATCTCCGGTCTTCAACCACTGTCTTCATCTTCGACTTTTAATCGTTGTAATAATTATTCAAAATGGGTTAATCCTGGTCATTCCGAATAACTCGCGTATTTTATAATCAACAATCAAGTGCTATAAAACACATCATACGCCTCCTTCCAATTCATAATATTCTTTTAATGAAATATTCACATTATTAGGGAAAGGTTCCCATTAATTTTATCAAAGATAAATTCTTTTAAATTTATTCTTTAATCTTTTTTTTAAGATTCGTTAAAACTCTAATTTGGTTTTAATATCAAAAACCATTACTTTATGATTATTCACTTTAAGAAATTAATCTTGTCTTTAATTGGGTTAAAGAACCAATGTCATTTAAAACACAATTCACGATAAACCCAAAATCAGCCTCCGTTAAATATGGAATTTTCACAGAAAACAAATCAATATATAATCGATATAAATTTCTATATCAGACTAATAATATAAATGGAATAATGGCAAAGCCTTTTAAATTCCATATATAGTAATGGTCTTCTTCCACAGAAGCTCATCTCGATTATTATTAGATTGAATTCCATTCAATTCCAATTTAATATATTAAATTGGAAAACTTTTCTTTGGAGAGTTTTCATTAAATCTTAATAAAAGATTTATAACTTCCAAATTATATTTTCACTGTTAATTTGGTTAAAGAACAAATGTCGTTTAAAAACATAGTTCACAATAAACCCAATTCACATTTCATTTTATTCTAATTACTAAATATAATTGGGAAATTCTAATAATCTTAATTAAAAGACTTATTATTTTCTCAACTGGGTTTAAGAACAATGTTATTGAAGACACCATTTAGAACAAACCCAAGAATACGATATATTTATTAAATTCCAATTAAATATATATCAATTGGTAAATTTCATTAAATCTTAATTTAAAAGATTTATTCTAGTTAATAACTAGTTCATTTCGATAAAAATGTATTTTACCCTTTCAATTATGGAATTTTTCATCCAAAAATGTTTTAAATTGTTTATTATGATTTTACATAATTTTTCCATATTTTTAATAATTTTATTAAGGCCTGTAGAGTCGGTTTGCAATAACGGCCACCGAACTGCACTTACAACGACCTTTTTCAAATTTGATTTTGACCTAATTCCAAATCCAACCGTTAGATTTCAAAACTCTTATATTCATTGGAAAACTCTTTTCGAGACGAATGAAACGACTCCATTTTAGAAGAATCCGACGGTCGGATCTCTCGTTACATCAATTTGAAGTTAATGGTCGAAATTCGTGAACGGTCGCTGTGCGGTGCATTCTATTCAGGACATTATATAAATATATAATATATTATATATATTTCATCAGTTTCCTTTTAAAAACTTATTTTACAAAATATTTATAAATTCATTTTAAAATGATTTTAACTTCATTTTTCAATTTTAAATAAAAATTAAACATTCTATATCTTTATCATATTAAATATTAATAAATTCAAAATATTATTTTTTTGAAATCACTACTTCTCGATATTCATTTTAAAATGAAATAAATCGATCGATAAACCCGTTCGGGTTAGAAATGGCGTTTCTACATAGCACGGCTTCATATTTTTATATTTTTGTGTCCATACAAAAGCGGATATCAAAATCATACTTTTACTCTACATTGAATATTATTTTAAAATATTCGTGATTTAAAGATATATTTCATTTTAAAATATTCTTGATATAAAAGATATTCTGAATCGAAATGCGACTCAATCAACTACCATATAATTTTCAGTTATATGAATTTCATACATCGCATGTATATAACAACAATGAGAAATAATCAATAAACAATCCATTCACACCCAGAGTGAAATTTATAACTGCGTGAGCATTAAAATAAATAAATAAAAAATGCTCATCACGGATTGTCAATTCATCGATTGACATATAACTAAACATTGGGACTAGTGTATGACAAATATCATCCCAATACCCGTGCGGGGTTTTCAGCCAACAACAGTCTATATAAATAAATCATTGGTTAATAAATTTAACCAATTATAATTCGGTTTGAATTATTTTCTATTAACAAATTTTCACTGTTTTAAATTATAAATAAATATTTATAATTAAATTTCAACTACTATATTAATGTTAACATTCTTTTTATTTTAACTAACATGATAGAAATGACATTTCCATTTAACATGTACATAATCTAAATAAATGACATTTTATGTAACATGCCTAAAATCTAGCTAAGCGACATTTTTATTTAACATGTACATAGTCTAAATAAATGACATTTTTACGTGATAGAAATATAATATAAATAAATGATACATTTATGTGACATTAATATAATCTAAATAAATGACATTTCTATGACATTAATATTTACATGCCATTTCTAAACAAATGACCTTTTTATTTACATAACATGATTCTAACCAAGATGATATTTTTATTTACATGACATATGATTCTAACCAAGGTGATATTTTTATTTACATGACATGATTCTAAGCAAAATGATATTTTTATATACATGACATGATTCTAAGCAAAATGATGTTTTTATATTAACATGAACTATTTAATGTATCATGGACATATCTAAATATATACAATTTAATTTCAATGTAACATTTTTAACTATAATTACATATTTATTCTAATGTAACATTTCTATCAAAAGTGACAATTTTCATTCTAATGTAACATTTTTAACTAAATTGACATATTTATTCTAATGTAGCATTTCTAGCAAAAGTGACATTTTTATTCTAATAAAACATGATTTTACAAAAAGGACATATTTATTCTAACATAACATTTTGTAACAAAATCGTATTTTTTTATTCTAATGAAACATTTCTAACGAAAGTGTTATTTTTATTCTAATGCAACATTTTATAACAAAAATGATATTTTTATTCTGATGCAACAGTTCTAACAAAAATGATAGTTTTAATCTAATGTAACCTTTCTAACTAAAATGATAGTTTTAATCTAATGTAACTTTTCTAACTAAAATGATAGTTTTAATCTAATGTAACTTTTCTAACTAAAATGATATTTTTAATCTAATGTAACTTTTCTAACTAAAATGATAGTTTTAATCTAATGTAACTTTTCTAACTAATATGATATTTTTATCCAAATGAAACATTTTTAATCAAATGCAACATTTTATAACAAAATGACAATTTTATTTATCATGACCTTTCTAATCAAAATGGCCCTTTTATTTCTAACAAAAATGACAATTCCATTTTAATGTAACAATTTCTAATGAAATTACAATTTCATTTTGAACAAGAACATATAATTTAACAAATCATGTAACGAGCCGATAATTTTGATGTTTAAATATACGAAATTAATTAAAATTCAATGTTTGAATGAATATTTATAAATACAACTTAGGTTAAGTTAGAACTTGAAAACTTTGGGTTAAATCGAAAATATGAATTCGAGTTTTAAATATAAACTTAAAAAATTAACAAGTTATTTGGAAAAATAAAATTTAAAACGATAAGTTAGTCTAGAACTTGTTTAACTGAAAATGAAGGAGAAATCGATAAATTGTAAAATCTTGATTCTGAAAAAATTGAATTCATTACTTGTAGCAATTCAAGTAATTATATGACGGTAATGTTTAACTTCATTCGCTTCATTTAAATAAATTTGAACGAGAGATTTGCGATAGTGTTTGTTTTGCACATCTCGACCACCGTTATTTATATATTTTCTCTTGTATGTAAATAACTAAGTTTATATATTTAAAATAATAATAATAATAAATAAAAAGAAGAACAAATGTACATATGGAAAACTAGACAGTTATAACACCATCTACACGCGTCCCTTCCTTTTACAGTTCTCCATTTATTCTTTCCCCTTTTTCCTCCGTTCATTCTGAGATTGAAATCAAATGAAAAAAAAAACGATGTCAAGAAAAATGGCAGCAAATAAAAGGGGCAAGCCTCATCCTCCATTGTAAACTAAACCGCCACCACTCTTTGAAGTTTGCAAGCATCGAGCTCCTTCTGGGAATGAAGTCGTAACGATTCACGTGAGCCCAGAGCCCCGCCTTCATACCTCTGACCATTGGTTCCGATCCACACCACCTCCGACCTCGACGTTCGCCTTGATTTGCAGCCGCCCTTTTCGATTCATGTTTTCCTAATCTCGCGCAAATCGAGAAATGGCTGCATGAAGTCACGCAAGCAATCGTGGAAGCTTCAAACCTGCAACTCTCGTAGTTGTTGCCTCCCAAGTTCTGTGTGTATCTCTTTCTCCATCGTTCACTTCAGAGATGCCACGACACCGCGCCGCTCATTTGCTGTTCGAACTAGGATAGTGTGCTTATTGGCTAGAATGGTGTGTACATGGTAGCATGCACTCAAGATGTTTGAGTATAGGCCAATGAAGCTGTTCTGATAAGTATAGGGCTTGGGTCAGTAGGTATGAGCTTTGTCGCTGTATCGAGTATAATATATGATGGCTGGTCACGACTGTTTGAGGCTTAGGTAAATATCTTGAAACCTGTTTGTTAATAAATATAATATAAAAGGATTAGACGCGAATATAATATAATTGAGATTTGATTTTGTATCCATTGAAATTTTGGTTAAGGTTCATTGTCAAGTTGAGTCTCGTCGTGCCCGGGAACACCCAAAATACATTTATGTACATATATGCATGTGTGTATATGTATATAAATTGATTTGAATGTCAGATTGGACATCGAGTTTGCTTCAGCCCTATTGTCGGTTTCATAGTCACCTTCCCATCACAAAAGGTGAGTTTTCTCACACACGACTAACTTATGATTAAGTGAATTAAAAATTTGAGATGTTAAATGAAATGTTATGTTGCTCTAGAAAATGTTTGCTATGTGATTTGTGCACATGTGACACATACACTACCCCGTTACATGACACATATGGATGTGATGTATGATATGCTATGTTTGTATTGCTCTCACTTTGCAAGTTCCCATAGATTTAGTAAAATCACTACGGGTTGAAATGGTATACACCCGGATAAATTGTATAGATTTCAGAAATAAATTCGAATTGATTTGGGATGCGGGTTGAAATGATATATACCCGAAATTCAAAATTTTCCTTTAAGACGGATTGAAATGATACATATTCGTATCACTTTACCATAGGATAGAAAATTATATACGGACGCCATGATCAATAAAATCTATTTTTCAAAGGAAAATTTTCATAAGTGAATATCGATTTTAATAAATTTTCACATGAAATTTCATGTAAAAGAATGTTTGAGAAATTTCTCGAACTAAATCACGATTTTGTTTTAATAAAATGCGAGATTTAAATTTTAGTACTTTGCATTATTGTTGTTTGAAACAAGGCTTTATTTACATTTGAATTTTAATATAACATAGGTTTCCTTTTTGATGTAATTAAACATGTTCAAGCCAAATAAGAAATTATTAGCGAAAGGATTGGGTTTAGAGGTTTCACCATATTTACATTATTATAAGATTTGATTTGGAAATTTTATAAAAGAAACCAACGATTAATTTGTAAAGGAAGGTTTGGAAGATTTTTCTTTGAATCAACTTAAATTTTGGTAAAGGTAAGTAAGATGTTTAATAAAGGTGTTTGGAATATTTTGTAACACTTGCATTTAAGTTATGGATTGAACGAGACTTTTTGAAATTGATCTTTGTGTAGGTTTATACAATGAACAGTTGAAGATTTTGGATTTCTTGGAAATGAAATTGTTTCATAAGATTAACAAAATCCTATTTTGGTATGTTAAGATTGGATTTAATTTTATGAATTTTACTTAAATGAAATAATGTGGAAATTTCCCCGTTTTAAAATGAATTCGAGCTCAAACCAATACACAAGGAAATTGATCGAATATTTATACAAATTTGTGTGAAGAGTTAAAAAAATCTTGAAATATTAAGATTTGATGTAGCGGGTTCTCGAATGTGGTTTGAAGGAAATAATTTCTTAGTTAAATTTGAGTAAAGGGAAAATATAGCAAAGAAGCTTGATATAAGATTGTAAATATGAACATTTACAAGCTTGGAATTCATTAAATAGCGTTCTAAGTAACGACTAAATTAATAGTCACCAAGGCTATTTGAAATCCATTATAATAGGAGAACTCAGAATTTACTTAAATCTAAATAGTGATTTGAAATATTCCAAGTTACGAGATGAATTCAAATTCAAATCAATGAATGGAAAATCGATTTGAATTGGGAAATGAATGGTTGAAAAGTGGATTTTTGGAATATGGATTTGGAATACGATCAGATTGGATCATATTATTTTGAATCATACTAAAATTTATTAACAGGTTTCCTAATTACTTGGTTTGACAAATTACTTACAATAAATAATCTTAAGCTTTTGACTATTCAATCCTTATAATTATCTTATAACTATTTTGTAACTGTTCTCAACTATAAGCATATGTGTATATACTATATTTTAAAATTCAACCTTTATAAACATTTTTTTATATATAAATTCAATATTTTGGAAATTTAAGATCTTATACTATTTTACAACCATTTATATAAGCATACATACACTATTTTCAATTTAAAGATATTACATTATTTTCAAAACAACTATTCTAATTATTTTTATAAATTTAAATGATCCTTGACCAATCCGAGCTAATGAAGCCGAAAAGACTAAAGTGAAGGTTTCGAGCGATAATGATATTCTGAGTAAAAGTGGAATCAAAACTCAAATGATTTGACAAGGAATCTTTGTAAATGTCGGATTTTAAATCTCAACCAAATTAATGGTGAACTATTTGATAAATAAATTTTGGAGCAATACTTGAAATAAACAGATTTGGCGATACTCTAAATATGATTTCAAATCTAATGATCACGGTGTAGAAAATGTAAGCATTTGGTTGTCAAAGAGACCGGAGTCGGTAAGTGGCATACTCTCTGTCAGTGCCGATACCACTTTAACAAATGTGTACGTGATGGAGTATCGGAACGACAACAAGATGGCTTGGAAGAGACCACTGGATCGAAGAAGGCAAACGATAACGAAATGACCTTGACCTTCGGGTCATAATTAAAATGACTAAAACAGGAGCTATACCGTGACTAATTGAGGTAGCACCTCTGATCGGACACGCTTCTTCGACACCATCTCAATGACTATTGTGATTGATTTTGGGTGCACCCTTTTGATTATGGGAGTGTGTTCCGAGGTGGGCAGTAGTGGCTGCTATGCGTTACCACCAGTCCGAGAGTGCAACTGGTAGAATCCTACCCTGGGTATTGCCTCGAGTGCCTTGTCATATTTATCCTATACGAGCCCCATACGGTTTTGATTTAGCATTGCTTTCTATGGAGTGCCCTCTGATAACACCAGTGCGGTGAATTTATGGTACTTTATAGATTGTGATGCCTATAAACAGCGTAAGGGTAATATGGTAATCCCGCTTATGCTATTTTCATTATATTTACTTTACTGAATAGACACTATTATAATAGCGTACTATTATATATACGTATTAGTAACGGATCCTTAAAGGATATGAATGCCAAACATCCTTTGAGTTACTGATGCATTCCATATTGACATGTCACTTAAGTTAATTCACTTATATGAGACTATTAGTCCTGACTCGTGTATTTCGTGTTTTATTCCTTGCAAAATGCCCAGGTCAGACCAAGTATTTCAGTTGAGAGATTGATCTATTAGAGCTTGAGATTCGTTGGAGATCCAGTCATTAATCTGGTACTGCTCGTGCAGTTATCCCCACTTGGGTCAGCTATTCATGTATTAGCAAGGTTCTTAGTCTTCCGCTGTTTCTATATTTATCATGTACTCTGATTTTCTGTAAGTTTAAAGATTTTGTATTATTGCATAAATTTTACTTCCGCTGTGAGATATTATGTGTTCTATGTCTGTGATTCTGTGAAGATTGGTATTTCAACTACAAAAGAAATAACAATCTGTCGTTTTGAACGGTCCGAGTTGGTTTAATTACCAACTTGGAGCAGTCAAACAGCCAGGTCATTATAGTTGGTATCAGAGCTTTGGTTTTACAAAGCTTAGCTTATGAAGTTGAAACACTCATTAGAGATAGGGTACAAAATACCCTAGAATGAGTGAAATCATCATAGAATCATTCCCGAGAGAGCGTATTTTGAAGAAAAAAAAGTTTTAAAAGATTTTTAGGATTTCAAAAGGATTTTTAGTGTATGAAATAGTTGAAATTTTAGCCTTGTTTTAGAAAAAATATCCTTCTTTTAAAACTTCATTCCCTGTGCTCGTCCCTTTAGTTGGAACTCCTTCTATGTTAAATCTTCTAAATTTGAGTCTCATTTTGCTTTGTCCCATCTTAGAAATTTAGGATTGGTCGTTCCTTGGCTTCGAATCTTCCTTAATACTTTTAACATATCCCTAGAAAAATCCATTCGCTTTGGTTCATTTGTTCGTACAACTCTAAGCTTATATTCCACTTAACCCGAATCAAATTAACTAAGGCATGAGAATTTAAAATAAAACTTGAATAATAACTAAAGTGTTGAATACTTGGTTGTATTGAATAAATCAAATTGGAATCCAATAGCATTGGGTAATATGAGGATTAATGACTTTATATTAAGGAGATTTCAATAATTAAACAACCATGAACTTATAAAGTTATGTAAATAAGTAAGGGTTGTAAATTTAAAAATTGGAAATAAAATGACTTAGTAAAATTCTAAGATAATAAGAATGATAAGTACAATAGGTTGAAATTTCAAATTATATTCTGAGTTAAAAGTTGTTAATATAAATCATTGTTTAAGCTGATATATTAAATTGAGCATCGATGAAAAAAAATCCGTTTGATAGGAATAGTGAATTGTAATTTATATGGTAAGCAAACACCAAAAATTTAGATTTGTAAAACAAAATGTGCTTGAAAATTTAATTTTCTGGAAATGAAATCCTCTATGATTTGCTATTGAGAATAGTATAAATAAATGATTGTAACCAAATATAACAAACAAATTGAGTAGGCAGTATGTAATTTCCCCGCTTGAAATTTTTATAATTAGATATGTTTTGAAATGTAGTATTTCGACGCATATTTGAAAATTTTGTGTATACCTTTATTTTAAAGAGAAGAGTTCGAATATTCTATTTAACATCAAAAATTGGACTGTAGAGTACGTGAAGATTTTTGGGACATACGCCTAGCTAACGTATGTGTTAATCCTTTGTGTACTAGATAAATATAGATTCGCACCGTAGTCATTTGAAAATGAATTTGGTGGTGGTTGCAATATCACCAATGTTTATTTTCAAGTTTCGAAAGTGAGGAAGATGTATAATTCTAGTTGAGACGTCAAATTAATACTTAACCCTTATTTTGTAAATATGTAAGAAAGAATGAATTTTTTTTTAAGTAAGAAATTTAATGATTAGAAAGTTGATTTGGAACTAATAAAGTAAAATGCAAGTGGATGAGTGTCATTAGAATTTTAAGATTTTCCTTATATGAATACGAAATCTAAACTATTGTTTATTATATATGCAAAACTTATGAAATTTAAGGGAATTAGGATTTTGAACATTGATGGAAAGACGACTTGCCAATAAGTCATATATACCATTCTACATTCTTAACCTTCGGATTAGTATACATTTAAATTTGCAATTGGAACTAAAGTTCCGAGTGGGGGAGAGGACTATTTTCTCCGCTTCAAACTTTATAAAATGAATTGAATGTGTATTCATTATAATTTAACAAGATGGAACTGAAATGAAAATAAATCAAGTGCGAGGAAAATGGAGTATATAGCATTAAAATTTCATGATTGTTGCTATCAAACACAACAAATAAAGAATTAAAAAAAAAAGAGAAGAGAGAAATAATGAAGAAGAAGAGAGAAAGAGACATAAGCAAATAAAATATGAATGAAATGGATATATACATAAATTGAAATGGAATACAATCGATTGAGCGATACGCATAATACGATAAAAATGGAATATGTACTCAAGTGAAACAGATTTAACAAATTAATTGAAATATATGTTTGCCACTATCGAAAGAAACAAATAAGAATGAACAGATTGAGAAAACGACGAAGAGAGAAAAAGGTGAGAACAAATGAAGTGAATACAGGTGTAATGAATAAATAGGCGCACGAGTCAGAAATAAAAATAAATTACCAAACTATACATAACTTGAATATATTGTAGGAAACTTATGTTGGAATGATAATATTGAGAATCGTTTAAAATTATTTACATTTTTCGGCATGTGTTGTGTATCTTATCTTTGCATTGTTCTCATTTACATTCAATGTTTTAGAGATAAACAAATTTCATGTAAGTAAGATTTATGTAGAAAGAAAATTGAACATAGTTATAAAGAATGCCAAATGAAGGTATGATAAAAATGAAATACATATTGCTTATTAATAAATTATATGCATCATTGATTTCATTCTAATACTGACAAATGCTATTTTAATTTATGTCATATTTTGCATGCGGTTATGTACATGCATTTGTTTCAGTTACATTTTGTTAAAAATGCTAAGTTATGATATATGTTGCTCATTGTTATGTACATTCAGCTTTGCTACATATATATGTTTGATTCTCGTTATCTTTTGAGTGTCTTAGTAGGTTGCAATGGTGCGCTTTGCTTATGGAAGCTCGCTATTGCGCAAATGCTAAGAAAAATAAGAAAATATGCATTAAAACGCTATAAAAAGGTACGTATCTCGCATTATTTATCGCTTTTGGGTTGTTTTTTTTTGGTTCCCCTAATTTGCGATGCCTCATCGTATATATGAGATGTATATTTTGTGTTTTTGTATACGGGAAAATTTTCCCGAGCAAACCGTGCAGGGGATATGCTGCCGAAATTTTCCGTAAATCCGGACGTTAGAAAAATTTTGAGCTTTAAAATTTCTATAACTTATTTTTTTTCTTCTAATAAGCTTTAAGCTAATTGAAAGGATCGTAAGTAGAAGGGTAAGTGTTATTATACATATGTATATGTATGATTCTATACGATTTTCCTTTTCGAGGACGAAAAGCGCTGAGTGGGGGAGAATGTAACGAACCGATAATTTTGATGTTTAAATATACGAAATTAATTAAAATTCAATGTTTGAATGAATATTTATAAATACAACTTAGGTTAAGTTAGAACTTGAAAACTTCGGGTTAAATCGAAAATATGAATTCGAGTTTTAAATATAAACTTAAAAAATTAACAAGTTATTTGGAAAAATAAAATTTAAAACGATAAGTTAGTCTAGAACTTGTTTAACTGAAAATGAAGGAGAAATCGATAAATTGTAAAATCTTGATTCTAAAAAAATTGAATTCATTACTTATAGCAATTCAGGTAATTATATGACGGTAATGTTTAACTTCATTCACTTCATTTAAATAAATTTGAACGAGAGATTTGCAATAGTGTTTATTTTGCACATCTCGATCTGTGTTCTATCTATATTTTCTCTTGTATGTAAATTACTAAGTTTATATAATTAAAAATAATAATAATATTAAATAAAAAGAAGAACAAATGTACATATGGAAAACGAGACACGTATAGCACCATCTATAAGCGTCCCTTCCTTTTACAGTTCTCCATTTGTTCTTTCCCCCTTTTCCTCCGTTCATTCTGAGATTGAAATCAAATGGGAAAAAAAAATCGATGTCAAGAAAAATGGCAGCAAATAAAAGGGGCAAGCCTCCACCTCCATCGTTAACTAAACCGCCACCACTCTTTGAAGTTTGCAAGCATCGAGCTCCTCTTGGGAATGAAGTCGCAACGATTCACGTGAGTCCAGAGCCCCGCCTTCATACCTCTGACCATCGGTTCCGATCCACACCACCTTCGACCTCGACGTTCGCCTTGATTTGCAGCCATCCTCTTCGATTCATGTTTTCCTAATCTCGCGCAAATCGAGAAATGGCCCCACAAAGTCACGCAAGCAATCGTGGAAGCTTCGAACCTGCAACTCTCGTAGTTGTTGCCTCCCAAGTTCTGTGTGCGCCTCTTTCTCCATCGTTCACTTTAGAGATGCCACGACACCGCGCCGCTCATCTGTTGTCCGAACTAGGACGGTGTGCTTGTTGGCTAGAATGGTGTGTACATGGCAGTGTGCACTCAAGGTGTTTGAGTATAGGCTAGTGGAGTTGTTCTGATTAGTATAGGGCTTGGGTCAGTAAGTCTGAGATTTGTCGCCGTATCAAGTACAATATATGAAGGCTGGTCACGACTGTTTGAGGCTTAGGTAAATATCTTAAAACCTGTTTGTTAATAAATATAATATAAAAGGATTAGACGCGAATATAATATGATTGAGATTTGATTTGGTATCCATTGAAATTTTGGTTAAGGTTCATTGTCAAGTTGAGTCTCGTCGTGCCCGGGAACACCCAAAATACATTCATGTACATATATATACATGTGTGTATAAGTATATAAATTGATTTGAACGTCAGATTGGGCATCGAATTTGCTACGGCCCTTTTGTCGGTTTCATAGTCGCCTTCCCATCACAAAAGGTGAGTTTTCTCACACACGACTAACTTATGATTAAGTGAATTAAAAATTTGAGATGTTAAATGAAATGTTATGTTGCTCTAGAAAATGTTTGCTATGTGATTTGTTCACATGTGACACATACACTACCCCGTTACATGACACATATGGATGCGATGTATGATATGCTATGTTTGTATTGCTCTCACTTTGCAAGTTCCCATAGATTTAGGAAAATCACTACGGGTTGAAATGATATACACCCGAATGAATTGTATAGATTTGAGAAATAAATTTGAAATTTATTTGGGATGCAGGTTGAAATGATATATACCTGAAATTCGAAATTTTCCTTTAAGACGGATTGAAATGATACATATTCGTATCACTTGACCATAGGATAGAAAATTATATATGGACGCAGTGATCAATAAAATCTATTTTTCAAAGGAAAATTTTCATAAGTGAATATCGATTTTAATAACTTTTCATGTTAAATTTCATTTAAAGGAATGTTTGAGAAATTTCTCGAACTAAATCATGATTTGGTTTTGATAAAATGCGAGATTTAAATTTTAGTACTTTGCATTATTGTTGTTTGAAACAAGGCTTTATTTACATTTGAATTTTAATATAACATAGATTTCCTTCTTGATGTAATTAAACATGTTCGAGCCAAACAAGGAATTATTAGCCAAAGGATTAGGTTTGGAGGTTTCACCATATTTACATTATTATAAGATTTGATATGGAAATTTTATAAAAGAAACCAATGATTAATTTGTAAAGGAAGGTTTGGAAGATTTTTCTTTGAATCAACTAAAATTTTGGTAAAGGTAAGTAAGATGTTTAATAAAGGTGTTTGGAATATTTTGTAACACTTGCATTTAAGTTACGGATTGAACGAGACTTTTTGAAATTGATCTTTGTGTAGGTTTATACAATGAACAATTGAAGATTTTGGATTTCTTGAAAATGAAATTGTTTCATAAGATTAATAAAATCCTATTTTGGTATGTTAAGATTGGATTTAATTTTATGAATTTTATTTAAAGGAAATAATGGGAAAATTTCCCCATTTTAAAATGAATTCGAGTTCAAACCAATATACAAGGAAATTGATCGAATATTTATACAAATTTATGTGAAGAGTTAACAAAATCTTGAAATATTAAGATTTGATGTAGCGGGTTCTCGAATGTGGTTTGAAGGAAATAATTTCTTAGTTAAATCTGAGTAAAGGGAAATATAGCGAAGAAGCTTGATATGAGATTGTAAATATGAACATTTACAAACTTGGAATTTATTAAATAGCGTTCTAAGTAACGACTAAATTAATAATCACCAAGGCTATTTGAAATCCATTATAATGGGAGAACTCAGAATTTACTTAAATTTAAATAATGATTTGAAATATTCCAAGTTACGAGATGAATTCAAATTCAAATCAATGAATGGAAAATCGATTTGAATTGGGAAATGAATGGTTGAAAAGTGGATTTTCGAAATATGGATTTGGAATACGATCGAACTGGATCATGTTGTTTTGAATCATACTAAAATTTATTAACAGGTTTCCTTATTACTTGGTTTCACAAATTACTTACAATAAATAATCTTTAGCTTTTGACTATTTAATCCTTATAATTATCTTATAACTATTTTGTAACTGTTCTCAACTATAAGCATATGTGTATATACTATATTTTAAAATTCAACCTTTCTAAACATTTTTTTTATATATAAATTCAATGTTTTGGAAATTTAAGATCTTATACTATTTTACAACCATTTATATAAGTATACATACACTATTTTCAATTTAAAAATATTACATTATTTTCAAAACTACTATTCTAATTATTTTTATAAATTTAAACGATCCTTGACCAATCCGAGCTAATGAAGCCGAAAAGATTAAAGTGAAGGTTTCGAGCGATAATGATATTTTGATTAAAAGTGGATCAAAACTCAAATGGTTTGACAAGGAATCCTTTAAATGTCGGATTTGAAATCTCAACCAAATTAATGGTGAACTATTTGATAAATAATTTTTGGATCAATACTTGAAATAAAAAGATTTGGCAATACTCTAAATATGATTTCAAATCTAATGATCACAGTGTAGAAAATGTAAGCGTTTGGTTGCCAAAGAGACCGGAGTCGGTAAGTGGCATACTCTCTTTCAGTGCCGATACCACTTTAACAACTGTGTACGTGATGGAGTATCGGAACGACAACAAGATGGCTTGGAAGTGACCACTGGATCGAAGAAGGAAAATGATGACGAAATGACCTTGACCTTCGGGTCATAATTAAAATGACTAAAATAGGAGCTATACCGTGACTAATTGAGGTAGCACCTCTGATCGGACACGCTTCTTCGACACCATATCTATGACTATTGTGATTGATTTTGGGTGCACCCTTTTGATTATGGGAGTGTGTTCCGAGGTGGGCGGTTGTGGCTGCTATGCGCTACCACCGGTTCAGGAGTGCAACTGGTGGAATACTACCCTGGGTATTGCCTCGAGTGCCTTGTCATATTTATCCTATACGAGCCCCATACGGTTTTGATTTAGCATTGCTTTCTATGGAGTGCCCTCTGATAACACCAGTGCGGTGAATTTACGGTACTGTATAGACTGTGATGCCTATAAACGGCGTAAGGGTAATATGGTAATCCCGCTTACGCTATTTTCATTATATTTACTTTACTGAATAGACACTATTATAATAGCGTACTATTACATATACGTATTAGTAACGGATCCTTAAAGGATATGAATCCCAAACATCCTTTGAGTTAATGATGCATTCCATGTTGACATGTCACTTAAGTTAATTCACTTATATGAGACTGTTAGTCCAGACTCGTGTATTTTGTGTTTTATTCCTTGCAAAATGCCCAGGCCAGACCGAGCATTTCAGTTGAGCGATTGATCTATTAGAGCTTGAGATTCGTTGGAGATCCAGTCATTAATCTGTTACTGCTCGTGCAGTTATCCCCACTTGGGTTAGCTATTCATGTATTAGCAAGGTTCTTAGTTTTCCGCTGTTTCTATATTTATCCTGTACTCTGATTTTCTGTAAGTTTAAAGATTTTGTATTAATGCATAAATTTTACTTCCACTGTGAGATATTATGTGTTCTGTGTCTGTGATTCTGTGATGATTGGTATTTCAACTACATAAGCAATAACAATCTGTCGTTTTGAATGTTACAAGTTGGTTTAATTACCGACTTGGAGCGGTCAAACAGCCAGGTCGTTATAAATCATCATCACCAAAATCAAACAGCCAAATCTAACCTTTATACACCGCATATATTTAAATACACGATCACAATCAATATAAATGTGTATATATATATGTATAATTTTTAATTTAAATTTAAATCGAGAAATCTCACCTTGATCGGTTAATTTTATTGTCTAACCATGTTCTTATTAAACATGAACATCTTTCTGACATATGTAATTCAATCCAGTCGTTAAACACAATCACAAACAATCAATTCAAATTTTATACAATACATATATGGATTTCACCTCACAATCAATAATAAATTTTATTTAAAATAAAGATCTCATAGTGAAACGACCCGAACTTCCCCAGTAAGGAAAGCCCGGATAGAGTTGAGGACAAAACACAAAAGAACGCAGACAGAAGAACATTTCATTGTATATTACAACAATTCCATAAGAATACAAGAATATGCAGAGTATGAATAAATGTTACACAGAAAGTATCAGAGATTACAATAATTTACATAGCAGCGGAAAATAATACAAAACACAACTGAAGGAGATATACGGATACAAAGCTTTCCGGATATCGTTCCAGCCGTAAACTAGGATCATGTGAATATAAATCTGCAAAACCAAAACTACTAGCTGCCCGTGTCAAAATAAGGGCACCTAGCTCCAGGTCAGTCATGTGACTGGTGTGAGAACTAAAACAGTTATTTATCTTTATTTTAAAGTTAGGTAAATCAAGGGACCACGCCGTATAACACGGAACGGGTTTCCTCCCAAGAACACCAGTGCATAAAACAAACAGCGCAACGCTAAATAAAGAACAATGAAGCTATTATAAGACCCAGGTCCCATCACATAATGCAACGCAAGCCGAAGGATAGGGTTTTTACCTTATAATAGCCAAAGAATGCTTGATACGCTAAATTTCATGTTTTAATTCTTAATCAGACTCCAACCGTAAATTAGTAAGAGAACGATTCCCTAAGTATTAACCCCGAAGGCCGAAACCAACATCAGACCAATACCCAGGAAACTACCCATCTTAGCTCGTTTCCAGTTAGTTTCTGATTTTATATACAATCATAAATATCAATCATAGGCGACATGGGTACCATATATCATGTCGCCATATATAGGTTTACAATTAAAACCGCACAGTCACGTATTTGGAATTTGGATTTCCGTCATGAACCAAGGCAAAAGATAGTCCTTACCGAATTCGAGACGCTCTAGCCCGTGTCTCAGACAAGTACTCAGTCAAGCCTTTGGAGCGACAGGGTCGGTCCACCGATGTGGATTAAAATTCCTGAACATTGCGTTTCCCCGCCCTTTGGGGCGTAAGTGAGCCAACGAATGACTCCATCGGTCCCGGATCGACAGATATAACTGAGGCACCTCGCAACAGCAACAACCACATAAGTCAAACTCGTCAGGGCGTGTAAAACCACTGACGCCACTTCTAACTAGAAGGAAACGCATGCCATCCCTGAGGTCCTTCTCCCGTTTCTGGTTCAAACCGGGTGTGAAACTCGTGAATTAAACATTACACAAAGCTATGCCAAAAAGGCCAAGCTTTGATCATCAACCACAAGACTTTGCTTTTCAATAGAAGCCTTGATCATTTGCCACTTAGGCATGCCACAGAGGCAATTCACTCTATGCGTTTGATATCCATCAGTATATAACCCCTGAGCTCGTACGTCTCAGAGAATGGCGTTAAGAGAATAAATTCTCCGCCGCCAAACAGATATATATTTAATAGAAATCAATCACACAGAATAAAATCCAATGTCAGACACACAGTCCATTTACAGGTTCGTTCTGGGTCTAAACGAAACCGGAGGCACCTAGTACCCCGCATATCCATCGATCTCCAAGTA
This sequence comes from Allium sativum, assembly GCA_030737875.1. Lineage (NCBI taxonomy): Eukaryota > Viridiplantae > Streptophyta > Magnoliopsida > Asparagales > Amaryllidaceae > Allium > Allium sativum. Next base: position 662,769,086 of record CM060909.1, on the reverse strand, counting down.
CGTCTGGACGACCACCAACTGATTCCCTCCTCTTGGGTGTACGGCCCAATCAAGATCATCAGTAATTATCCAAACGACGTGAAGACCTCCGGTCTTCAACCACCATCTTCATCTTTGACTTATCGTCGTATCAGTTATTCAGAATGGGATAAACCCAGTCTTTCCGAATAACTCGCATATATAATAAACAAGTGTTACACAAACACAACATACGCCTCATTCCAATTCATCAGCCACTAACCGTAAATTAACAAGAGAATAATTCCCCAAATACTAACCCCAAAGGCCGAAACCAACATCAGATCCATACCCAGAAAACCATTCTGCTTAGCTAACCTACAGTTAGTTTCTAAATTTCACATTTCTTAGGGAAAGGTTCCCATTAATTTTATCAAAGATAAATTCTTTTAAATTTATTCTTTAATCTTCCCTTGAATATCACTGCAAATTAGTCGGGATTAACGAACCTTACCGAATTAATCATTTGTTTTAATTTCCTAACCCCAACCTATTCATCCCATGAAGTAAAACTGGTTATACTTCATATCTAACACCACGGAGTTATGGGTAAATTCAATTACCATTTCACGTTCAAATCTAATTAAAGATTTAACTATTGTCTGGAGTAAAACTGGTGAAACTCCATTCTCGATCTTTTCAATCTAATTAAAGATTCATTAAAACTCCACTTAGTTTTAATCTTTGACTGGGTTAAAGAATCAGTGTCATTTAAAACACGGTTCACGGTAAACCAAAATCACATCACATTTCAATCAGTCCCTAACCGTAAATTAGCAAGTGAGCAATTCCCTAAGTATTAACCTTGAAGGCCGAAACCAACATTAGATCAATACCCCAGAAACCATTCAACCAACTAATCTCCAATTAGTTTCTGATTTTCTTAACTCTATTGGGTCTAAAAACAGTATTATTGAAGATACCGTTCACGACAACCCAAAATAAAATTCCATTAATTATCGGGTTAAAGAACAAGTGTTATTTAAAACACTGTTCACGATAAACCCAAAAATCAATACCAATTCAATTACAATTAAATATTATTTAATTGGTACACTTCATTAAATATAAATAAAAAGATTTAATCTTTTTCTCAACTGGGCTTAAGAACAGTGTTAATGAAGACACCATTCACGACAAACCCAAATCACATTTGGTATTAAATACAAGGCTCTGAATAGAAAATATATCGGCTTATATTCAATATCAATTTCTACGACCAACAAATATCGTATTGGAAATAATGATATATATATATATATATATATCTTTCAAATTTCCATAACAACATCCGTATAATCACGAAATCCAACCTCGAACCATTCCGAAGATGATTTTGATTCAAGTCCATTCCAATTCAATCATTAGAAATCCTGGTTAATTTCAAAACCATTTCAAATCCAATTTATTTATTTTAAAAATAAACAAATTATTATTCTAGTTCAAAACTAGTTCATTTCGATAAAAATCTATTTTTATCTTTTCAAATATGGAATTTTTCATCCCAATTCTTCACAAATCATTTCTTAGGATTTTACACAAATTATTACTATTTTTATTAATTTTATCAAGGCCCGTGCAGTTCGAACAGTCGATTTCCATCAATGACCATCGAACTGCACTTACAACGACCTTTTCCAAATTTGATTTGGACATAATTCCAAATCCAACCGTTAGATTTTAAATTTCTAATATTCGTTAGAAAGCTCTTTTCGATACGAACCCAATGGTTCCAGTTTTAGGAGAATCCGACGGTCGGATTTCCCGCAACGTCCATTCGAAGTCAATGGTCGAAATTCACGAACTGCCGCAGCGCGACACGTTCTATTCAGGTCATTATATATATAATATATGTATATATATTATATATATTTCATCGATTTTCTTTTAAACGTATATTATAAATCGTTTTAAATTCGTTTTCGAAATGATTTCAACTTCATTTCAATTTCAAATCAAAGTTGAATTTTTCCTTATAAATTTGTTTTAAATTCCTTTCAAATTAATTTCAATTCAAATCGATTTTTAATTCAATTTCAGTTTGTTTCCAATTCAATTTGAATTTCAAATTTATTCAATTCCAATTCGAATTCAATTCTATTCAATTTCAATTCGAATTCAGTTCTATTCAATTTCGATTTGAATTCAATTCTATTCAATTTCAATTCGAATTCAATTCTATTCAATTTTAATTCGAATTCAATTCAATTCTTTTCAATTTCAATTCAAATTCAATTCTTTTCAATTTCTATTTGAATTCAATTCTTTTCAATATAATTCAAATTTTGAAATCACTTTCAGTATAATTCAAATTTCGAAATCACTTTCAATATATTTCAAATTTCGAGATCACTTTCAATATATTTCAAATTTTCGAAATTACTTTCAATATAATTCAAATTTCGAAATTACTTTCAATATAATTCAAATTTCGATTATTTTCAATATAATTCAAATTTCGAAATCACTTTCAATATAATTCAAATTTCAAAATCACTTTCAATATATTTCAAATTTCGAAATCAATTTCAATATACATTGAAAATTGAATAAAATCGATATAAATATCGTTCACGTCAAAATGGCGTCAATCTAATCAACACGGCTTCATATATTTCTATTTTCAAATATTCTATTTCAAATATTTCTTTTTCAAATATTTCTATTTCAAAACTGGAATGAGGCCCAATCAATTACCATATAATGTTAATTATATGGATTTTCTACAACACACGTATATAACAGCAACGATAAATCATCAACCATCATCCAAAGTGCGTTCTACACTGTATAAGCATAAAATATCAGTCTGTCAATCAATCGATCGACATACAACTAATTATTGGGATTAGTGTATGTCATATATCATCCCAATACCCATGTGGGGTTTCAAACAATCAAACACAGATTTTATTTGTGCAGTTGGGCGATGTGTAAAATTTATCGTCCCAATCAGTATCAGTCAAATGTGTGTATATAAAAAAATCCTTCGATTTGTTTATATTAATTTATTTCATTTTAAATACACGTTAAAAATTCTATTTTCAACTATAAAATATTTTTAACTATATAAATATTTTATTTCATTTCACAGCACACAATCAACTACACATCAAAATCAAACAAACAAGCATACAAGCCGTCCATGGTCTGTGGACGACGGGTATCGGGTGCTACTAAACACCGTCTGCATCCTAGTATATAATTCAACTAGAAATAAATTAAAAAGTGAGGAGTTCTCACATTGGGATTCCACTCCGCCATTTCGTTTCTTAATGGTTCCAATTTTTCCGAAATTCCAATGCGACCTTTTTCCCGCTGTCCACATGAAAAATCACATTTTTAATATGATGTTTATTTTAAAAATCACATTTTTATAATGGCACTTCGTATATATAAAAATCGAATTTTTATCTTTACTTCATATATATAAAAATCGAATTTTTATCTTCACTTCTTATATAAAAGATCATATTTTTAAACCGATATTCATATAATAAAAATCAGATTTTTATTTGCTATTCGTATAAATAAAAATCACTTCCTTCTATATAAACAAAAATCTAATATTTTCACTTTTAAAAATACGATCTTTTTGCCTTTAATAATACGATCTTTTTGCTTTTAAAAATATAAACTTTACTTTATTAACAATCATAACTTTTATTGAAAAAAATCAAATCTTTTTATACATAAAAATCTAAACTTCACTACGATGTTCACGCTATAAAAATCAAAACTTTGTCGTAGAAAGATCAAATTCTTTTCCTGTTAAAGATCAAATCTTTATTCCTAAGCTAAATATATAAAAATACATTTTTATAACTAATTTATTTATATAAATAAAACTGAAAATCATAAACTGCAAATCCTAGATTCACTAAACTGAAATAAAACTAAAAACTGATTTAATTAAATAAGATTACCTTTTCTTTGAGGGGGGAAGGGTTTACTGTCGAGATGGCGTCGGAGGCGGGTCCGTTCTGGTGGGAAATGGAGCGCCGGAGCCAGTCGAGGTTGGAGGCATCATGGCAGGTGGTGGCTGGTTCCTATACGACGGTGCTAGGGTTTGATATGAGGAGGGTTTCAGGCTCGTACGGGGAGAGAGGAGAGAAGGGTAGAGGAGAGACGAAGGGGGGGGGTCTCGCCTGAGGTAGAGCGGCGGCGGAAGGGGGGTAGCGGTGGTGGGAGGCGGGTCTCGAGGGAGGTGACGGGCTTTTTTTCAATTTGGGCTGAACGGTTTTAAATGGGGAGGGTTAGGGCTTGGAAGATTATATAATATAACATATATTTAATTATATTTTAAATTCCAAAAAGCAACTTTTTATTTCGTCTTCGAAATCGAACCCACTGCCTGTCGTCCATAGCTAATTACCTTCATTCCGAACACAATGGGATATGTATCGTAACCTGATTCGATCGTTTCGATCAGTTTTCGTCAAAATCAACATATAACTCTATATATTGAATTTGAACGCGCATTTCAATTTACTAGAGCCACATACTAACTCGAAAAATTCCAGAAAAATATTTTCTAGCTTCGTATTGATGATACGATCCTAACAAAACTAGTTTCGTCGAATTCTGAGACCGTTTGAAAAATGGCCATTTTCCAGTCGATTAAAATCAACTGAAACTGGTCAAACGCATTTTCCTTCGCCACCCTCCCATATTGATTTGAAAAATTATGAAATTTGAAACCTAGTAATAATTTGACATCGCGGATCCAACAAAAGTGGTTTTGTCAAAATCCGAGGTCGTTTGCAAAATGGCCATTTTCAAGGGCCGAAATTCCATAGTGACTATTCTGAAATTTCAACTGGATGTAACTTTTGATTCCCGCTATTAAATTTTTATTTCCTGGATTCGTTGGAAAGATATTCTCAATTAGATTCAAATATTTTTGGTTTCACTAAAATCTAATTTATTTTGAATCCTGTACATTCATTTGAAATTTGAAATCGAATTATCGAACTACCGCGCCATTTTCAATTCCTTTTATATAAATAAATAAACATTTATATTCTAATGACGATCTATGTAAAATATATGTTCGAATTTTATTCAAAATAAATTTTTCGTCATTATTATTTAAAATAAATCATTTTAAATAATCAAAATTCATTAAAATTGCCAAAATAAAAATTTTAAATTGGCCTAGATTTCTGGGTTATTACAATCTCCCCCACTTAAAACTTTTCGTCCCCGAAAAGGAACGAAGCCGAAAGTTGTTTAACAAATCAACTCAACTTCCAGTATTTTCACTACGGCTTAAGTTCTTCAACTTTTAAGTTTCTAAGAGCTTTTCAAATTTTTCAAAAATTTGGCTAACACCCTAAATTTTCGAAAATTTTCGCCATAACCTCCCCTGCACCTGGGACTTCGGGATTTTTCATATAGCCTCCCATGGCCTTCTTCAATCCAAAAGAAAAAGAAAAAGCCAAGCGGCTAGCCAATCGGCTCATAAAATCATCATCACCCAAACAAAACAGTAAATTATGGTAAATATGTACCTATTTGTCGGGCAAACAATTTTATTCTTCTGCTCTAGCCTCCTTGCTATGACCTGTTCAGTGTAAGTACATGTATATGCATGCACATGCGACAAATTTTCAATACAACTCACTATTTGATTCAGTTTGGCTAAAGGTTAAAATTTTAATTAATCATACTGAATTAGCTTTTCAAATTCATAATTTTGATATATAGTCAAAAATCACGTTTTTGGTACCAAATCACAAAAATAAGCCGTATATAATTTTGGTTCTCACACCAGTCAATTGGAAATATATAGAAACCTCACTTTCGTCACTCGAACCCAAACGACTGATGTTGTACAGTCATCAATAGTTTCATCTCCGGGCGACTAGAGTGTGATTCTATATCTACCCAACATATTAGAACTTCGAATACACGCGGATTAGACGTATATGCAAAATCTTCATTTACTAGATAGTCCAAATCAATATAAATAAATAATCAAATACAAATAATTGATTTAAATTTTCAAAACAAAATTTGTTTTCAATTTAAAAATATACTCTTCACACTCACTCTAGGATGCTACTGATCCCATCTCTAACGAGTCATTCTCATTGGATATTACTAATCCAATCTCTGATGAATTCCTTCGTATGGTTCTAACGTGTCTTGTTCTCTAAGCTTCGTAAACCAAAGCTCTGATACCAGCTGAAACGACCCGAACTTCCCCGGTAAGGAAAGCCCGGATAGAGTTGAGGACAAAACACAAAAGAACACAGACAGAAGAACATTTCACTGTATATTACAATAATTCCATCAGAATATAAGAATATACAGAGTATGAATAAATGTTACACAGAAAATATCAGAGATTACAATAATTTACATAGCAGCGGAAAATAATACATAACACAATTGAAGGAGATATACGGATACAAAGCATTACGGATATCGTTCCAGCCGTAAACCAGGATCCTGTGAATATAAATCTGCAAAACCAAAACTACTAGTTGCCCGTGTCAAAATAAGGGCACCCAGAGTTTCGGTTAAAACAATAAACTCTAGGTCAGTCATGTGACTGGTGTGAGAACTAAAACAGTTATTTATCTTTATTTTAAAGTTAGGTTAATCAAGGGTCCACGCCGTATAACACGGAACGGGTTTCCTCCCAAGAACACCAGTGCATAAAACAAACAGCGCAATGCTAAATAAAGAACAATGAAGCTATTATAAGACCCAGGCCCCATCACACAATGCAACACAAGCCGGAGGATAGGGTTTTTACCTTATAATAGCCAAAGAATGCTTGATACGCTAAATTTCATGTTTTAATTCTTAATCAGACTCCAACCGTAAATTAGTAAGAGAACGATTCCCTAAGTATTAACCCCGAAGGCCGAAACCAACATCAGACCAATACCCAGGAAACCACCCATCTTAGCTCGTTTCCAGTTAGTTTCTGATTTTATATACAATCATAAATATCAATCATAGGTGACATGGGTACCATATATCATGTCGCCATATATAGGTTTACAATCAAAACCGCACAGTCACGTATTTGGAAATTGGATTTCCGTGATGAACCAAGGCAAAAGATAGTCCTTACCGAATTCGAGACGCTCTAGCCCGTGTCTCAGGAAAGTACTCAGTCAATCCTTTGGAGCGACAGGGCCGGTCCACCGATGTGGATTAAAATTCCTGAACACTGCGTTTCCCCGCCCTTTGGGGCGTAAGTGAGCCAACGAATGACTCCATCGGTCCCGGATCGACCGATATAACCGAGGCACCTCGCAACAACCACATAAGTCAAACTCGTCAGGGCGTGTAAAACCACTGACGCCACTCCTAACTAGAAGGAAACGCATGCCCTCCCTGAGGCCCTTCTCCCGTTTCTGGTTCATACCGGGTGTGAAACTCGCGAATTAAACGTTACACAAAGCTATGCCACAAAGGCCGTGTTTTGATCATCAACCATAAGACTTTGCTTTTCAATGGAAGCCTTGATCATTTACCACTTAGGCATACCACACAGGAAATTCACTCTATGCGTTTGATATCCATCAGTATATAACCCCTTAGCTCGTACGTCCTAGAGAAGGGCGTTAAGCAAGAGAATAAATTCTCCACCGCCAAACAGATATATATTTAATAGAAATCAATCACACAGAATAAAATCCAATGTCAGACACACAGACCATTTCCAAGTTCGTTCTCGGTCTGAACGAAACCAGAGGCACCTAGTACCCCGCATATCCATCGATCTCCAAGTACGTCTGGACGACCACCAACTGATTCCCTCATCTTGGGTGTACGGCCCAATCAAGATCATCAGTAATTATCCAAACGACGTGAAGACCTCCGGTCTTCAACCACCGTCTTCATCTTTGACTTATCGTCGTATCAGTTATTCAGAATGGGATAAACCCGGTCTTTTCGAATAACTCGCGTATATAATAAACAAGTGTTACACAAAAAAAACATACGCCTCATTCCAATTCATCAGCCACTAACCGTAAATTAACAAGTGAATAATTCCCCAAATACTAACCCCGAAGGCCGAAACCAACATCAGATCAATACCCAGAAAACCATTCTGCTTAGCTAACCTACAGTTAGTTTCCAAATTTCACATTTCTTAGGGAAAGGTTCCCATTAATTCTATCAAAGATAAATTCTTTTAAATTTAGTTTTTAATCTTCCTTTGAATATCACTTCAAACTAGTCGGGATTAACGAACCTTACCGAAGTAATCATTTGTTTTAATTTCCCAACCCCAACCTATTCATCCCATGAAGTAAAACTGGTTATAATTCATATCTAACACCATGGTGTTATCGGTAAATTCAATTACCATTTCACGTTCAAATCTAATTAAAGATTTAACTACCGTCTGGAGTAAAACTGGTGATACTCCATTCTCGATCTTTTCAATCTAATTAAAGATTCATTAAAACTCTACTTGGTTTTAATCGTTGACTGGGTTAAAGAATCAGTGTCATTTAAAACACGGTTCACGATAAACCCAAAATCACATCACATTTCAATCAGTCCCTAACCGTAAATTAGCAAGTGAGCAATTCCCTAAGTATTAACGCCGAAGGCCGAAACCAACACCAGATCAATACCCCAGAAACCATTCAACTTAACTAATCTCCAATTAGTTTCTGATTTTCTTAACTCCTTTGGGTCTAAGAACAGTATTATTGAAGATACCGTTCACGACAAGCCAAAATCACATTCTATTAATTATCGGGTTAAAGAACAAGTTTTATTTAAAACACTGTTCACGATAAACCCAAAAATCAATACCAATTCAATTCCAATTAAATATTATTTAGTTGGTACACTTCATTAAATCTAAATAAAAAGATTTAATCTTTTTCTCAACTGGGCTTAAGAACAGTGTTAATGAAGACATCATTCACGACAAACCCAAATCACATTTGGTATTAAATACAAGGCTCTGAATAGAAAATATATCGGCTTATATTCAATATCAATTTCTACGACCAACAAATATCGTATTGGAAATAACGATATATATATCTTTCAAATTTCCATAACAGCATCTATATAATCATGAAATCCAACATCGAACCATTCCGAAGATTATTTCGATTCAAATCCATTCCAATTCAATCATTGGAAATCCTGATTATTTTCAAAACCGTTTCAAATCCAATTTATTTATTTTAAAAATAAACAAATTATTATTCTAGTTCAAAACTAGTTCATTTCGATAAAAATCTACTTTTATCTTTTTCAATATGGAAATTTTCATCCCAATTCTTCACAAATCATTTCTTATGATTTTACACAAATTATTACTATTTTTAATAATTTTATCAAGGCCCGTACAGTCGATTTCCATCAACGGCCATCGAACTGCACTTACAGCAACCTTTTCCAAATTTGATTTGGACATAATTCCAAATCCAACCATTAGATTTCAAATTTCTAATATTCGTTAGAAAGATATTTTCGATACGAACCCAATGGTTCTGGTTTTAGGAGAATCCGACGGTCGGATCTCCTGCAACGTCCATTCGAAGTCAATGGTCGAAATTTACGATCTACCGCAACGCGTTCTATTCTGGTCATTATATATATAATATATATTATATATATTTCGTCGATCTCCTTTTAAACGTATATTATAAATCGTTTTAAATTCGTTTTCGAAATGATTTCAACTTCATTTCAAATTCAAATCAAAGTTGAATTTTTCCTTATAAATTCGTTTTAAATTCCTTTCAAAATGATTTCAATTCAAATCGATTTTTAATTCAATTTCAGTTCGTTTTCAATTCAATTTGAATTTCAAATTTATTCAATTCCAATTCGAATTCAATTCTATTCAATTTCAATTCGAATTCAATTCTATTCAATTTCAATTCGAATTCAATTCTATTCGATTTCAATTCGAATTCAATTCTTTTCAATTTCAATTCGAATTCAATTCTTTTCAATTTCAATTTGAATTCAATTCTTTTCAATATAATTCAAATTTTGAAATCACTTTCAATATAATTTAAATTTCGAAATCACTTTCAATATATTTCAAATTTCGAAATCACTTTCAGTATATTTCAAATTTCGAAATTACTTTCAATATAATTCAAATTTAGAAATTACTTTCAATATAATTCAAATTTCAATTATTTTCAATATAATTCAAATTTCGATTATTTTCAATATAATTCAAATTTCGAAATCACTTTCAATATAATTCAAATTTCGAAATCACTTTCAATATATTTCAAATTTCGAAATCACTTTCAATATACATTGAAAATTGAATAAAATCGATATAAATATCGTTCACGTCAAAATGGCGTCAATCTAATCAACACGGCTTCATATATTTCTATTTTCAAATATTCTATTTCAAGTATTTATTTTTTAAATATTTCTATTTCAAAACTGGAATGAGGCCCAATCAATTACCATATAATGTTAATTATATGGATTTTCTACAACACACGTATATAACAGTAACGATAAATCATCAACCATCATCCAAAGTGCGTTCTACACTATATAAGCATCAAATATAAATATTTAACGCTTATAACAGTCTGTCAATCAATCGATCGACATTCAACTAATTATTGGGATTAGTGTATGTCATATATCTTCCCAATACCCGTGTGGGGTTTTCAAACAATCAAACACAGATTTTATTTGTGCAGTTGGGCGATGTGTAAAATTTATCGTCCCAATCAATATCAGTCAAATGTATGTATATAAACAAATCCTTCGATTTGTTTATATTAATTTATTTCATTTTAAATACACGTTAAAAATTCTATTTTCAACTATAAAATATTTTTAACTATATAAATATTTTATTTCATTTCACATCACAGCACACAATCAACTACACATCAAAATTAAACAAACAAGCATACCAGCCGTCCATGGTCTGTGGACGACGGGTGTCGGGTTCTACTAAACACCGTCTATATCCTAGTATATAATTCAACTAGAAATAAATTCAAAAGTGAGGAGTTCTCACATTGGGGTTCCACTCCGCCATTTCATTTCTGAATGGTTCAAATTTGTCCGAAATTCCAATGCGACCTTTTTCCCGCTGTCCACATGAAAAATCACATTTTTAATATGATGTTTATTTTAAAAATCACATTTTTATAATGGCACTTCGTGTATATAAAAATCGAATTTTTATCTTCACTTCTTATATAAAAGATCATATTTTTAAACTGATATTCATATAATAAAAAACAGATTTTTATTTGCTATTCATATAAATAAAAATCACTTCTTTCTATATAAACAAAAATCTAATATTTTCACTTTTAAAAATACGATCTTTTTGCCTTTTAAAAATATGATTTTTTTGCTTTTAAAAATAAAAACTTTACTTTATTAAAAATCATAACTTTTATTAAAAAAATCAAATCTTTTTATACATAAAAATCTCAACTTCACTACGATGTTCACGCTATAAAAATCAAAACTTTATCGTAGAAAGATCAAATTCTTTTCCTGTTAAAGATCAAATCTTTATTCCTAAGCTAAATATATAAAAATACATTTTTATAACTAATTTATTTATATAAATAAAACTGAAGATCATAAACTGCAAATCCTAGATTCATTAAACTGAAATCAAACTAAAAATTGATTTAATTAAATGAGATTACTGTAATAACCCGGAAATGCGAGCCAGTTTAAAATTTTTATTTTGGCAATTTTAACGAATTTTGAACATTTAAAATGAATTATTTTAAATAATAACAACGAGAAATTTATTTTGAATATAATTCGAACGTATATATTATATACGTCGTCGTTAGAATATAAATAATTATAAATAATTATAAATAGAATTGAAAATGGCGCGGTTGTTCGATAATTCGATTTCAAACTTCAATTGAATGTACCGGGTGCAAAACAATCCGGATTTTAGTGAAACCAAAAATAATAGGATCTAATTGATAATATCTTTCCAACGAATCTGAAAGATTGAAATTTCATAGCGGGGATCAAAAGATATGTCCAGTTGAAAATTCTGAATAGTCGCTACGGAATTCAGGCCCTTAAAAATGGGAATTTTGCAAACGACCTCGGATTTCGACGAAACCACTTTTGTTGGATCCGCGATGTCAAACTATTGCTAGGTTTTAAATTTCATAATTTTTCGAATCAATATGTGAGCGTGGCAAAGGAAAACGTGTTTGACCAGTTTCAGTTGATTTTAATAGACTGGAAAATGGCCATTTTTCCAATGGTCTCAGAATTCGACGAAACTAGTTTTGTTAGGACTGTATCGTCAATACGAAGCTAGAAAATATTTTTCTGCAATTTTTAGAGTTAGTATGTGACCCCGGTAAATAGAAATGCGCGTTCAAATTCAATATATAGAGTTATATGTTGATTTTAACAAAAACTGATCGAAACAATTGAATCAGCCTGCGATACCTATCCCATTGTGTTCGGAATGGGGGTGAAATGCTATGGACGATAGGCGGTGGGCCTCGTTTTGAGGTAGAAAATAAAAGTTGTTTTTTGGTGAAAATTAAAATAATATAAATTAAAAATAATAATAACCCTTTCCCCCATTCAAAGTCAACGGACCTCCTCCCTTTCCTCTTTCAAAACCCGATAGCAGATAAAAAAAAACATGATCTCCCCAGCGCGACGGCCTCCACCGCCGCCTCTCCCGGCGTCGCCCCCCCCCCCTACGCCGCCTCCCCGCGTCACCGTGAACCCTCCCTCCTCCTCCACCGAAAACAAGCAGCCCCAAAATCGATTTGGGGAGAAACTGCACCCCCTCGGCCCACCCACCGTGGACCCCAATCGCGCCGCCCACTCCAGCAGCCTCGCCAACCCCCTTGCCTCTTCCTTCGACTGATTGGAACCCCAAACCCACTGTAAGTTTTTATTTAATATAAAAATAGATTTTTATAGCTAATTAAAATTAGATTTCTACGCTAATGAAGTTTAGATTTTGTTGATGGAAAAGATTAGATTTTTACATTGTAAAAGAAGTGATTTTAAAGTAATAAAAATATGATTTTTATATTTTTAAAGTATTAAAAATATAATCTTTACTATATAGAAGACGTAAAAATATCATCTTTGTATATGTAGCGAAATAAAAATCTGATTTTTATTATATATACGTTGAAATAAAGAGGTGATTTTTTATAGAGATGAAATCTTTACATTTGAAAAGGCGAAATCTTTTTATATAGCAGCGGTGTAAAAATAGAATTTTTATCTATAAAACATCGTTGTAAAAATAGAATTTTTATCTATAAAACATCATTGTAAAAATAGAATTTTTATCCATATGGAGTGATTATAAAAATTCGATTTTATATATTGAATAGCGAAGTAAAAATTCGATTTTTATATATTGAATAGCGAAGTAAAAATTCGATTTTTATATATTGGATAGCGAAGTAAAAATTCGATTTTTATATATTGAATAGCGTAGTAAAAATTCGATTTTTATATATTGGATAGCGAAGTAAAAATTCGATTTTTACATATTGAATTGCGAAGTAAAAATTCGATTTTTACATATGTAGTGACTACGGGCGACGAAAGTGATAAGAGGCGAGAATGACGAAGATTTCTATAAATGAAGTGTCGTGAAGTTGGATAGCTATCGGTGAGAATTTCTCACTCTTTAATTTCTTCTTCTAGTTATATATATATACTAGGATGCAGACCGTGCTTAGTAGCACCCGACACAATCGTCCACAGACCATGGAATTGTTTGTTTGGTTGTGTAGTTGGTTAGATTATTTGGTTTGAATTGAGTTGTTTGGTGAAATGAATGGATTTGATTGATGTGTGAATGGCGTGGGCCTTCGCTAGACCGGGGATAAGGCTAGGCCTCGTCCCGTTTCTAGTATCGTGCCGTCATGCCGTCGAAATTTTCTAAAATAAGTTAGAAAAATAAAAATATCATTTTTATTTTGTAAATGAACTGAATAAAAATTCATGTGTTAAAGTAAAATGTTTTATCGTTAAAAATAGAATTTTTAACGTGAATGTGAATAAATAAATATTCATTTACAAACCGGACGGTTTGTTTATGTACACCTATTTGAATGACATTGATTGGGACGATAAATTTTACACATCGCCCAACTGCACAAATAAAATCTGTGTTTGTTGATTTGAAACCCTACACAGGTGTTGGGATGAAATCTAAAGTTCACTCATCCTGATTGATTAAATATGTCGATCGATTAATTGACAGGCTGTTATAAGTGTTAGATATCTATATTTAATGCTTATATAGTGTAGTGCACTTTGGATGATGGTTGATTATTTATCATTGCTATTATACACATGTGTTTTATGGAATCCATATAGTTAACGCTATATGGTAATTGATTGGGCCTCATTCCAATTTAGAAGATAAAGAATATTATAATATAAAGGTTCATGTGTTGACTATACAAATCCATTGAGATTAGTCATGTGTTGAACGAAATATTTTAACAATAAAATTTATATCTTTATCACTATAAAATAAAGGTTCATGTGTTGACAGTACTCATCCGTTGAGATTAGTCATGTGTTGAACAAAATATTTGAAATATAATTATTTGAAAACAAAATATTTGAAATAGAAATATTTGAAATAATATATTTGGAAATAGAAATATATGAAGCCGTGTTGATTAGATTGACGCCATTTTGACGTGAACGATATTTTTATCGATTTTATTCATTTTAAAATGAATATTGAAAGGTGATTTCGAAATCGAATATTTTGAAATGAAATTTGAATTAAATTGAATAGAAAATGAATTGAATTTAAATTGAATAGAAAACGAATTGAATTTAAATTGAATAGAAAATGAATTGAATTCAAATTGGATAGAAAAAGAAATGAATTTGAATTGAATAGAAAATGAATTGAATTTAAATTGAATAGAAAACGAAATGAATTCAAATTGAATAGAAAATGAATTGAATTCCAATTGAATAGAAAAAGAAATGAATTTGAATTGAATAGAAAATGAATTGAATTTGAATTGAATAGAAAATGAATTGAATTTAAATTGGATAGAAAACGAAATGAATTTAAATTGAATAGAAAACGAATTGAATTTAAATGGAATGGAAAACGAATTCGAATCGAATTGAATTGAAAGGAAAATGAATTCGAATCAAATTAAAATCGATTTGAATTGAAATCAAATAGAAACGAAAGTAAAAAGGATTTATAATAGAAAATTCATTTTTGATTTGAATTTGAAATAAAGGTTGAAATTGTTTTTGAAACGAATTCAAAACTATTTATAAAATTCATTTTAAATAGTAATCGACGAAATATATATTATATATTATATATATAATATAATTGCCTGAATAGAACGCGCCGCGCCGCGGCAGTTCGTGAATTTCGACCATTGATTTCGAACGGACATTACGGGAGATCCGACCGTCGGATTCTCCTAAAACCGGAACCGTTGGGTTCGTATCAAAAAGAGCTTTGTAATGAATATTAAAAATTTGAAATCTAACGGTTGGGTTTGGAGATACGTCCAAATCAAATTTGAAAAAGGTCGCTATAAGTGCAGTTCGATGGCCGTTGATGGAAATCGACTATACGGGCCTTGATAAAATTAATAAAAATAGTAATAATTTGTGTAAAATCATAAGAATTGATTTGGGAAAAATTGGGATGAAAAACTCCATGTTTAAAAAGATAAAAATAGATTTTATCGAAATGAACTAGTTTTGAACTGAAATTAAAACCCATTTATTTTTAAATAAATAAATTGGATTTGAAATGGGTTTTAAATAGAACTGATTTGTGGGTTTATCGTGAAGGGTGTTTTAAATAACACTTGTTCTTTAACCCGATGAATAAATAGAATGTGATTTGGGTTTATCGTGAACTGTGTTTTAAATGACATTAGTTCTTTAACCCAGTAAAGGGAGTTTTAATGAATCTGCAATTAAATTGAATTGCGAATTGATAATTTAAATTATCAAATTTTGAAAATGAGCGAGAAGGGAGTATCACCAGTTTTGCTCAAAAGCGATAGTTAAATCTTTAATTAGATTTGAACGTGAAATGGTAATTAATTTTACCGATAACATCGTGGTGTTAGATATGGAGTATTACCAGTTTTGCTTCATGGGATGTATAGGTTGGGATTGGGAAATAAAATAAATAATTACTCTGGTGTGGTTCGCTAATCTCGACTAGTTTAGAAAACCATAATTTGGTTTGAAATGACATCCAAAGGAAGATCAAAGAATAAATTTAAAGAATTTATCTTGGATAAAATTAATGGGAACCTTTCCCTGAGAATATGAATTGGAATGAGGCGTATGTTGTGTTTGTGTAACATTTGTTTTTAATATACGCGGGTTGTTCGGAAAGTCCGGGTTTATACCCATTCTGAATAACCGATTCGACGATAAGTCGAAGATGAAGACGGTGGTAGAAGACCGGAAGTCTTCACATCGTTTGGATAATTACTGACGATCCTGATTGGGCTGTACACCCAAGAGGATGGAAATAGTTGGTGGTCGTCCAGACGTACTTGGAGACGGATGGATATGCGAGGAAAGTGCCTCCGGTTTCGTTCAGACCCAGAACAGACTTGTAAATGGATTGTGTGTCTGACATTGGATTTTATTTTGTGTTGATTGATTTCTATTAAATATACATCTGTTTGGCGGTGGAGAATTTATTCTTTTTCTTAACGCCCTTCTCTGAGACGTACGAGCTCAGAGGTTGTATATCGATGGACATCAGTCGCATGGCATGAATTGCCTGTGTGGCATGCTAAGTTGCAATGATCAAGGCTTTTGTTGAAAAGCAGAGTCTTGTGGTTGATGATCAAAGCACGGCCTACGTGGCAGCTTTGTGTATAACGTGAATTCGCGAGCCTCACACCTCGGTATGAGTCAAAAACGGGATAAGGACTGCAGGGAGAGCACGACGTTTCTTTCTATCTTTGGTGGTGGCAGTGACTTACCAGCCCTGACATTTATATACTTTTCACCTGTGTGGTTGTTGGATGAGGCGCCTCGATTTTAGGTCTGTAAGGACCGGGAAACGTGTGTTCAGGCATAATTAATCCTCTAACGTAAGTGAGGACCGGCCCTGAAGCATCCAGGATTGCCCAGAGTGTGTAGTCCTGAGACATTTGCTAGAGTGTCTCGAAAGCGGAGAGGAGCTTGCCCCTTGCCTCGGCTCATGACGGAATCCAATTTCCAATACGTGATATTGCGGTTTTAATTGTAGAACTAGTATGGAGACATAGTAGATGGTCGCTATGCCGCCTATGATTGATATTTATGATTGAAATTATTTTGACACTATACACCTATAATAGTATCAAATAATGTGTTTTAAACGTATCAAGCATGCTTTGGCTGTTATAATGGAAAACCCTATCCTCCGGCTTACGTTGCATTGTGTGATGGGACCTGGGTCTTATAACAGCTTCATTTTTCTTTATTTAGCATTGCGTTGTTTGTTCTATGCACTGGTATTCTTGGGAGGAAACCCGTTCCGTGTTATACGGCGTGGTCCCTTGATTTACCTAACTTTAAAACCAATATTAATAACTGTTTTAGTTCTCACACCATTCACATGACTGACCTGGAGTTTATTGTTTTAACCTAAACTCTGGGTGCCCCTATTTTCGACACGGGCAGCTAGTAGTTTTGGTTTTGCAGATTTATATTCACAGGATCCAGATTTACAGCTGGAACGATGCTCGGAAAGCTCTGTATCCGTGCATTACTTCTAGTTGTGCTTTTGTGTTATTTTCCGTTGCGATGTATTTAAATGTAATTTAAATCTCTGATATTTGTTGAATGTAATTTATTCATTTATACTCTGTATATTCTTGTATCTGATGGAATTGTTGTAATAACTATGAAATGTTCTTCTGTTTGCGTTCCAATTTGTCCTGTTCTCAAAACGATCAGGGGTTTCGAACGATCTAGATCGGTTTAACGACTGATTCGGATCGAGCGAAATTCCCGGCCGTCACATTTTGTATCAGAGCTTTGGTTTACAGAGCTCGAGAACAAGGCACATTAGAACCATACGAAAGAATTCATCAGATATTGGATTAGCAATATCCAATTAGAATGACTCGTTAGAGATAGGATCAGTAGTATCCTAGGACGAGTGTGAAGAGTATATTTTTCAAATGAAAACAATTTTGTTTTGAAAATTTAAACCATTTTATACGTATTTGATTATTTATTTATTTTGAATTTGGACAATCCAATATATAAAGATTTTGCATATACGCGTCATGAACGTATATTCGAAGTTTTAATATACTGGGTAGATATAGAATCACACTCTAGTCGCCCAGACATGATTCTGATGATGGCGCGCCATCACCAGTATTTATTTTTGTGTTTCGAAGGTATGATATCTATATATTTCCATTAGACTAGTGTGAGAACCAAAACTTATATAGATAGATTTATTGTTGTGAATTGGCATCAAAAACATGATTTTTGACTATATATCAAATTATGAATTTGAAACGTTAAATTCACTAATTGATTGATGTTTGTGTTGTTTGTTTAGTTGTTTGATAATTTTTGAACCATTATGCCTAATTGAACCAAATTTTGAACTGTATTGAAAATTGGTCGCATTTGCTTGCATATACATATACTTACATTGAACAGGTCATAGCAAGGAGGCTAGAGCAGAGAGTAAAATTTGTTTGCCCGACAAATAGGTACATGTTTACTATAATTTACTGTTTTGTTTGGGTGATGATGATTTTATGAGCCGATTGGCCTACCGCTTGGCTTTTTCTTTTTCTTTTTGAGATCAGAAGGCCTATATGGCAATTTCGGGATTTTCCCGTGCTCCCCGTACAAAGGAGGTTATGGCAAAAAATTTCGAAAATTTAGGGTGTTAGCCAAATTTTTGAAAATTTGAAAATTCTCAGAAACTGAAAAGTTGGAGAATGGAAGCCAGATCGAACGTAGACTTGATTAATCAAACCACTTTCGACTTTGTTCCTTTTCGGGGACGAAAAGTTTTAAGTGGGGGAGATTGTAATAACCCGGAAATGCGAGCCAGTTTAAAATTTTATTTTGGCAATTTTAACGAATTTTGAACATTTAAAATGAATTATTTTAAATAATAACAACGAGAAATTTATTTTGAATATAATTCGAACGTATATATTATATACGTCGTCGTTAGCATATAAATAATTATAAATAGAATTGAAAATGGCGCGGTAGTTCGGTAATTCGATTTCAAACTTCAATTGAATGTACCGGGTGCAAAACAATCCGGATTTTAGTGAAACCAAAAATAATAGGATCTAATTGATAATATCTTTCCAACGAATCTAAAAGATTGAAATTTCATAGCGGGGATCAAAAGATATGTCCAGTTGAAAATTCTGAATAGTCGCTATGGAATTCAGGCCCTTAAAATGGGAATTTTGCAAATGACCTCGGATTTCGATGAAACCACTTTTGTTGGATCCGTGATGTCAAACTATTGCTAGGTTTTAAATTTCATAATTTTTCGAATCAATATGTGAGTGTGGCAAAGGAAAACGTGTTTGACCAGTTTCAGTTGATTTTAATCGACTGGAAAATGACCATTTTTCCAACGGTCTCAGAATTCGACGAAACTTGTTTTGTTAGGACCGTATCGTCAATACGAAGCTAGAAAATATTTTTTTTGCAATTTTTAGAGTTAGTATGTGACCCCGGTAAATAGAAATGCGCGTTCAAATTCAATATATAAAGTTATATGTTGATTTTAACGGAAATTGATCGAAACAATCGAATTAGCCTGCGATACCTATCCCATTGTGTTCGGAATGGGGGTGAAATGCTATGGACGACAAGCGGTGGGCCTTGTTTTGGGGTCGAAAATAAAAGTTGCTTTTTGGTGAAAATTAAAATAATATAAATTAAAAATAATAATAATAACCCTTTCCCCTATTCAAAGTCAACGGCCCTCCTCCCTTTCCTCTTTCAAAACCCGATAGCAGATAAAAAAAAACACGATCTCCCCAGCGCGACGGCCTCCACCGCCGCCTCTCCCAGCGTCGCCCCCCCTGCGCTGCCTCCCCGCGTCACGGTGAACCCTCCCTCCTCCTCCACCGAAAACGAGCAGCCCCAAAATCGA
This sequence comes from Allium sativum, assembly GCA_030737875.1. Lineage (NCBI taxonomy): Eukaryota > Viridiplantae > Streptophyta > Magnoliopsida > Asparagales > Amaryllidaceae > Allium > Allium sativum. The sequence goes on along the minus strand of CM060909.1, from coordinate 662,748,940 downwards.
TTTGGGGAGAAACCGCACCCCCTCAGCCCACCCACCGTGGACCCCAGTCGCTCCGCCCACTCCAGCAGCCTCGCCAACCCCCTTGCCTCTTCCTTCGACTGATTGGAACCCCAAACCCGCTGTAAGTTTTTATTTAATATAAAAATAGATTTTTATAGCTAATTAAAATTAGATTTCTACGCTAATGAAGTTTAGATTTTGTTGATGGAAAAGATTAGATTTTTACATTGTAAAAGAAGTGATTTTAAAGTAATGAAAATATGATTTTTATATTTTTAAAGTATTAAAAATATAATCTTTACTATATAGAAGACGTAAAAATATCATCTTTGTATATGTAGCGAAATAAAAATCTGATTTTTATTATATATACGTTGAAATAAAGAGGTGATTTTTTATAGAGATGAAATCTTTACATTTGAAAAGGAGAAATCTTTTTATATAGCAGCGGTGTAAAAATAGAATTTTTATCTATAAAACATCGTTGTAAAAATAGAATTTTTATCTATAAAACATCGTTGTAAAAATAGTATTTTATCTATAAAACATCGTTGTAAAAATAGAATTTTTATCTATAAAACATCGTTGTAAAAATAGAATTTTTATCCATATGGAGTGATTATAAAAATTCGATTTTTATATATTGAATAGCGAAGTAAAAATTCGTTTTTTATGTATTGAATAGCGAAGTAAAAATTCGATTTTTATATATTGGATAGCGAAGTAAAAAGTCGATTTTTATATATTGAATAGCGAAGTAAAAATTCGATTTTTATATATTGGATAGCTAAGTAAAAATTCGATTTTTATATATTGAATAGCGAAGTAAAAATTCGATTTTTACTTATGTAGTGACTACGGCGACGAAAGTGATAAGAGGCGAGAACGACGAAGATTTCTATAAATGAAGTGTCGTGAAGTTGGATAGCTATCGGTGAGAATTTCTCACTCTTTAATTTCTTGTTCTAGTTATATATATACTAGGATGTAGACGGTGCTTAGTAGCACCCGACACAATCGTCCACAGACCATGGACTTGTTTGTTTGGTTGTGTAGTTGGTTAGATTATTTGGTTTGAATTGAGTTGTTTGGTGAAATGAATGGATTTGATTGATGTGTGAATGGCGTGGGCCTTCACTAGACCGGGGATAAGGCTAGGCCTCGTCCCGTTTCTAGTATCGTGCCGTCATGCCATCGAAATTTTCTAAAATAAGTTAGAAAAATAAAAATATCATTTTTATTTTGTAAATGAACTGAATAAAAATTCATGTGTTAAAATAAAATGTTTTATCATTAAAAATAGAATTTTTAACGTGAATGTGAATAAATAAATATTCATTTACAAACCGGACGGTTTGTTTATGTACACCTATTTGAATGACATTGATTGGGACGATAAATTTTACACATCGCCCAACTGCACAAATAAAATCTGTGTTTGTTGATTTGAAACCCTACACGGGTGTTGGGATGAAATTTGAAGTTCACTCATCCTGATTGATTAAATATGTCGATCGATTGATTGACAGGCTGTTATAAGCGTTAGATATCTATATTTAATGCTTATACAGTGTAGTGCACTTTGGATGATGGTTGATTATTTATCGTTGCTATTATACACATGTGTTGTATGGAATCCATATAGTTAACGCTATATGGTAATTGATTGGGCCTCATTCCAATTTAGAAGATAAAGAATATTATAATATAAAGGTTCATGTGTTGACTGTACTCATCCGTTGAGATTAGTCATGTGTTGAACGAAATATTTTAACAATAAAATTTATATCTTTATCACTATAAAATAAAGGTTCATGTGTTGACAGTACTCATCCGTTGAGATTAGTCATGTGTTGAACGAAATATTTGAAATAGAAATATTTGAAAACGAAATATTTGAAAACGAAATATTTGAAAACGAAATATTTGAAATAGAAATATTTGAAAACGAAATATTTGAAATAGAAATATTTGAAATAGTATATTTGGAAATAGAAATAGAAATATATGAAGCCGTGTTGATTAGATTGACGCCATTTTGACGTGAACGATATTTTTATCGATTTTATTCATTTTAAAATGAATATTGAAAGGTGATTTCGAAATCGAATATTTTGAAATGAAATTTGAATTAAATTGAATAGAAAATGAATTGAATTTAAATTGAATAGAAAACGAATTGAATTTAAGTTGAATAGAAAATGAATTGAATTCAAATTGAATAGAAAAAGAAATGAATTTGAATTGAATAGAAAATGAATTGAATTTAAATTGAATAGAAAACGAAATGAATTCAAATTGAATAGAAAATGAATTGAATTCAAATTGAATAGAAAAAGAAATGAATTTGAATTGAATAGAAAATGAATTGAATTTGAATTCAATAGAAAATGAATTGAATTTAAATTGGATAGAAAACGAAATGAATTTAAATTGAATAGAAAACGAATTGAATTTAAATGGAATGGAAAACGAATTCGAATCGAATTGAATTGAAAGGAAAATGAATTCGAATCAAATTAAAATCGATTTGAATTGAAATCAAATAGAAATGAAAGTAAAAAGGATTTATAATAGAAAATTCATTTTTGATTTGAATTTGAAATAAAGGTTGAAATTGTTTTTGAAACGAATTCAAAACTATTTATAAAATTCATTTTAAATAGTAATCGACGAAATATATATTATATATTATATATAATATAATGGCCTGAATAGAACGCGCCGCGCTGCGGCAGTTCGTGAATTTCGACCATTGATTTCGAACGGACATTACGGGAGATCCGACCGTCGGATTCTCCTAAAACCGGAACCGTTGGGTTCGTATCGAAAAGAGCTTTCTAACGAATATTAGAAATTTGAAATCTAACGGTTGGATTTGGAGATACGTCCAAATCAAATTTGAAAAAGGTCGCTGTAAGTGCAGTTCGATGGCCGTTGATGGAAATCGACTGTACGGGCCTTGATAAAATTATTAAAAATAGTAATAATTTGTGTATAATCATAAGAATTGATTTGGGAAAAATTGGGATGAAAAACTCCATGTTTAAAAAGATAAAAATAGATTTTATCGAAATGAACTAGTTTTGAACTGAAATTAAAACCCATTTATTTTTAAATAAATAAGTTGGATTTGAAATGGGTTTTAAATAGAACTGATTTGTGGGTTTATTGTGAAGGGTGTTTTAAATAACACTTGTTCTTTAACCCGATGAATAAATAGAATGTGATTTGGGTTTATCGTGAACTGTGTTTTAAATGACATTAGTTCTTTAACCCAGTAAAGGGAGTTTTAATGAATTTGCAATTAAATTGAAATGCGAATTGATAATTTAAATTATCAAATTTTGAAAATGAGCGAGAAGGGAGTATCACCAGTTTTGCTCCAAAGCGATAGTTAAATCTTTAATTAGATTTGAACGTGAAATGGTAATTAATTTTACCGATAACATCGTGGTGTTAGATATGGAGTATTACCAGTTTTGCTTCATGGGATGTATAGGTTGGGATTGGGAAATAAAATAAATAATTACTCCGGTGTGGTTCGCTAATCTCGACTAGTTTAGAAAACCATAATTTGGTTTGAAATGACATCAAAAGGAAGATCAAAGAATAAATTTAAAGAATTTATCTTGGATAAAATTAATGGGAATCTTTCCCTGAGAATATGAATTGGAATGAGGCGTATGTTGTGTTTGTGTAACATTTGTTTTTAATATACACGGGTTGTTCGGAAAGTCCGGGTTTATACCCATTCTGAATAACCGATTCGACGATAAGTCGAAGATGAAGATGGTGGTAGAAGACCGGAAGTCTTCACATCGTTTGGATAATTATTGACGATCCTGATTGGGCTGTACACCCAAGAGGATGGAAATAGTTGGTGGTCGTCCAGACGTACTTGGAGACGGATGGATATGCGAGGAAAGTGCCTCCGATTTCATTCAGACCCAGAACGGACTTGTAAATGGATTGTGTGTCTGACTTTGGATTTTATTCTGTGTTGATTGATTTCTATTAAATATACATCTGTTTGGCGGCAGAGAATTTATTCTTTTGCTTAACGCCCTTCTCTGATACGTAAGAGCTCAGAGGTTGTATATCGATGGACATCAGTCGCATGGCATGAATTGCATGTGTGGCACACTAAGATGCAATGATCAAGGCTTTTGTTGAAAAGCAGAGTCTTGTGGTTGATGATCAAAGCACGGCCTACGTGGCAGCTTTGTGTATAACGTGAATTCGCGAGCCTCACACCTCGGTATGAGTCAAAAACGAGATAAGGACTGCAGGGAGAGCACGACGTTTCTTTCTAGCTTTGGTGGTGTCAGTGACTTACCAGCCCTGACATTTATATACTTTTCACCTATGTGGTTGTTGGATGAGGCGCCTCGATTTTAGGTCTGTAAGGACCGGGAAACGTGTGTTCAGGCATAATTAATCCTCTAACGTAAGTGAGGACCGGCCCTGAAGCATCCAGGATTGCCCAGAGTGTGTAGTCCTGAGACATTTGCTAGAGTGTCTCGAAAGCGGAGAGGAGCTTGCCCCTTGCCTCGGCTCATGACGGAATCCAATTTCCAATACGTGATATTGCGGTTTTAATTGTAGAACTAGTATGGAGACATAGTAGATGGTCGCTATGCCGCCTATGATTGATATTTATGATTGAAATTATTTTGACACTATACTCCTATAATAGTATCAAATAATGTGTTTTAAACGTATCAAGCATGCTTTGGCTGTTATAATGGAAAACCCTATCCTCCGGCTTACGTTGCATTGTGTGATGGGACCTGGGTCTTATAACAGCTTCATTTTTCTTTATTTAGCATTGCGGTGTTTGTTCTATGCACTGGTATTCTTGGGAGGAAACCCGTTCCGTGTTATACGGCGTGGTCCCTTGATTTACCTAACTTTAAAACCAATATTAATAACTGTTTTAGTTCTCACACCATTCACATGACTGACCTGGAGTTTATTGTTTTAACCTAAACTCTGGGTGCCCCTATTTTCGACACGGGCAGCTAGTAGTTTTGGTTTTGCAGATTTATATTCACAGGATCCAGATTTACAGCTGGAACGTTGCTCGGAAAGCTCTGTATCCGTGCATTACTTCTAGTTGTGCTTTTGTGTTATTTTCCGTTGCGATGTATTTAAATGTAATTTAAATCTCTGATATTTGTTGAATGTAATTTATTCATTTATACTCTGTATATTCTTGTATCTGATGGAATTGTTGTAATAACTATGAAATGTTCTTCTGTTTGCGTTCCAATTTGTCCTGTTCTCAAAACGATCAGGGGTTTCGAACGGTCTAGATCGGTTTAACGACTGATTCAGATCGAGTGAAATTCCCGGCCGTCACAATTACCTTTTCTTTGAGGGAGGGAGGGTTTAATGTCGAGATGGCGTCGGAGGCGGGTCCTTTCAGGTGGGAAATGGAGCGCCAGAGCCAGTCGAAGGCATCACGGCAGGTGGTGGCGGGTTCCTGTACGGCAGTGCTAGGGTTTGATCTGAGGAGGGTTTCAGGCTCGTACGGGGAGAGAGGAGAGAAAGGTAGAGGAGCGATGAAGGGGGGGTAGCGGCGGTGGGAGGCAGGTCTCGAGGGAGGCGACGGGCTTTTTTTCAATTTGGGTTGAATGGTTTTAAATGGGGGAGGGTTAGGGCTTGGAAGATTATATAATATAATATATATTTAATTATATTTTAAATTCCAAAAAGCAACCTTTTATTTCGTCTTCGAAATCGAACCCATTGCCTGTCGTCCATAGCTAATTACCCCCATTTCGAACACAATGGGATATGTATCGTAAGCTGATTCGATCGTTTCAATCAGTTTTCGTCAAAATCAACATATAACTCTATATATTGAATTTGAACGCGCATTTCAATTTACCGGAGCCACATACTAACTCAAAAAATTCCAGAAAAATATTTTCTAGCTTCGTATTGACGATACAGTCCTAACAAAACTAGTTTCGTCGAATTCTGAGACCGTTTGAAAAATGGCCATTTTCCAATCGATTAAAATCAACTGAAACTGGTCAAACGCGTTTTCCTTCGCCATGCTCCCATATTGATTCGAAAAATTATGAAATTTGAAACCTAGCAATAATTTGACATCGCGGATCCAACAAAAGTGGTTTTGTTGAAATCTGAGGTCGTTTGCAAAATGGCCATTTTCAAGGGCCGAAATTCCATAGCGACTATTCTGAAATTTCAACTGGACGTAACTTTTGATTCATGCTATTAAATTTTGATTTCCCGGATTCGTTGGAAAGATATTCCCAATTTGATTCAAATATTTTTGTTTCACTAAAATCCGGTTTATTTTGAATCCTGTACATTCATTTGAAATTTGAAATTTGAAATCGAATTATCGAACTACCACGCTATTTTCAATTCCTTTTATATATATAAATAAATATTTATATTCTAACGACGATCTATATAAAATATACATTCGAATTCTATTCAAAATAAATTTTTTGTCATTATTATTTGAAATAAATCATTTTAAATAATCAAAATTCATTAAAATTGCCAAAATAAAAATTTTAAATTGGCCCAGATTTCCGGGTTATTACACACAGTGTGTTTTTAGTCTGAATTTCCAACGTGCTTCGTTTCAGCTCTAGTCAGTTCTGTAATGTAGATCTCGACAAGAGGGTTCCAACATATCTGAATTTGTAAAATTCTGATACCATATGAAAAAGATACAATGATTTATACATTTGGTTACATTAAAAATAATTAAATTTATAAATAATTACATCTTAATCCCCTTGTTAGTTGCTTCCCCCATCGTCTTCCTCTTCTGGATAATACGAACCCAACTTCGACTTCTAAAGCCTCTTGCGCACCACCATACGAGTCGCCATACCTCGATCGACACCCATCACCTCGTGCACCATCCTCTGGTCTGCTGCCGCCCTGAATGGCTCTAAGCTTGGCCCTCCTATGGCACCAGAAAACGCCTACCAACGACGCCTCTTTGTGCCATTATTTCTGTCGATCTAGGCAATGAAACTTCATCCTGACCGTTGAAGCTCTAGTTCGTGTTACGCTGTACAATTTTGCTTCATGGAGTATCAATATTTATTGAGCGGGGAGGGAGATCGGTAGGAAGAAGATGGGAGTGTATCGGCCATTGAAGGTTGGGTCGGCGGTTGAATAAGGATTAGGGTTTTGTATTTTGGGATTGTGTAATATTATAAATCCTTTAATTCTCAAAAAAGCCTGTTTACCCTTACAGCTCCAAATTCAGCCAAGCAAGTGATGCCCTTAGCCAAATATCCTTATTCCAAACTCAATGGACTAGGTCCCGTCAACCCTTTTGATCGTTTCAGCCGCCTTTTCTTTAATTTAAAATATAAAATATTTAATTTGAAAGTACATTGTAATCTATCGGGGTCACATACGGACTCTAAAAATTCCAAAAAATATATTTCTAGTTATGTTTTGATGATACAGTCCTAACAAAATTAATTTCGTCGAATTTAGAGACCGTTTGAAAAATGGCCATTTTCTGGTCAATCAAAACTGACTGAAATTGATAAAACACGTTTTCTTTTGCCACGCTCACATATGAATTCCAAAAATTATGAAAATTGGAATCTTGCAATAATTTGACATTCCGGTTCCAGCAAAAGTGGTTTCGTCAAAAACAGAGGTCGTTTGCAAAATGGCTATTTTTAATATTAATATATATATATATATATATATTCTATAGCGACTATTCTGAATATTCAACTGGCTAGAACTTTTGATTTCCGCTATGAAATTTCAATTTTTCGGATTCGTTGGAAAGATATTTTTAAACAAATTCTAATATTTTTGGTTTCACTATAATCAGATTTATTTTACATCCTGTATAGTTGTAAAAGTTCAAATTCAAAATTTCAAACTGTCGCGCTATTTCTAACTCCTTTTAAAATTAAAATAAATATATTCATTCTAACTTCGATTTAAATAAATTTTTCATCGTTATTATTACAAATAAATTATTTTAAATATTTAAAATCCAATTAAATTCCAAAAATAAAAATTTTAAATTGGTTCCAAAATTCCGGGTTGTTACAATCTCCCCCACTTAAAATCTTTTTGTCCTTGAAAAGGAACGGAGCTGAAAGTTGTTTAACTAGCCAACTCAATTTTCATTCTTTTATTTGTTTAAATAATTTAATTAGTTGAACTAATAATCACACAATACAATCATCAATCAATTAGTTGATTATCTTTTCAAATATATTTAACTTTTATACATTCAAAAATCATATTTTCTAAGAATTGTATTATATATATAATCACAAATACGATAATTATAAAGTTGTCGCTCTCAACTCGTTCTAGGGCACTACTAACCCCATCTTTAATGAGTTTTCTCATTCTAGGATACTACTGATCCTATCTCTAATGAGTATTCTTTTATAGGATATTTCTAATCCTACCTGTGATGAGTCTTCTGTTCAAATCTAACGAGTTGTACCCCAAAGATATGAGCTAACCAAAGCTCTGATACCAACTGTAACGACTCGGATTTCGCCCGGACCTAATCGATCGCAAAATCAACCAAGACAATTCAAAAACCCGAATACGCTAACTTTGGGCATACAACACATCAGAACAAATAACAGAAGACTTTTATAAACATTACAATAATGTTACATCAGAGAACAGAATATATCAGAGTACATCGAATTATATTACAGCGGAAGATTAAATTACAATAGACTTAATACAATGCAGCGGAAAACAATAAACTGATACAGCGGAAGTCTATCAATGCTCTAGACATAACTTTAAGCTTCGATCCGGAATCCTGCTCAATATATCTGCAAAATAATCTACTCGACTTCCTGTGTGGAAAAGAGGGCACCCGAGTTTGCAAAGTGAAACAAACTACAGGTCAGTCATGGGACTGGTATGAGAGATCTTACTTAACCTATTTAATAATAAGGTCAATCACATGACCACGCTGCTAACGCGGAATGGGTTTACTCCATTCGATTGCCAGTACATAAATAAAGTAAATCGTTAAACAACGCAATGCTTTTTAGAAAAATGAAACCATTATAAGATTCAAGTCCCATCACACAATGCAACGCAAACCGAAGGATAGAGTTTTACCTTATAATGGTCAAAAATGCTTGGTACGATAAAACGGATTTGATGTTAGTATTAGTGTATATATGTTTCAAAATCATTTCAATCATAATGTATCAATCATAGACGGCATAGTACTCCATCCTACTATGTCGCCATACTAGTTCTACAATCAAAATCGCATGATGTCGTATTGGAAGTTGGATTTCCATCATGAGTCAAGGCTAGGGACGATCTCCTTACCGATTCGAGACACTCTAGCAATGTCTTAGGATCCCCCGCAGTGAACCTTTGGATCTTGCAGGGCCGGTCGATAAATATACCTTAGTGGATTGGCAATTCCTGAACACACGTTTCCCGATCCTATTGAACCTACCTCGTAATCCATCAACCACATAACTAAAATGTCAGGGATTGTAAAATCCTGATAACACTTCTAGCTAGAAAGAAACGTGTGTCCTTGCGTTCCCTTGTCTCGTTTCTGACTCTTACCGGGGTGTGAGGCTCGCGAAGTAATGCTATACACAATGCTATGCCTAAATAGGCTGTGCTCTAATCATTAATCACAAGGCCCTGCTTTTCAACAAAAGCCTTGATCATTTGCATCTTGGCATGCCACATTGTCAATCCATACCATACCATTGATTTCTGCCAATATATAACCTCTAAGCTCGTACGTCTCAGAGAATGGTGTTATGCAAAAGAATAAATTCTCCGCCACCAAACAGATATATATTTAGCAGAGATTGACGAATACAACATAAAGGAATACAACGTCGGACATACCATCCATTTACAAGTTCGTTTTGGGTCTGAACGAAACAGGAGACACCTTATTCCTCGTCCCATATGTCCAATACAGGAGAGAGGTTCTCGCATATCCGTCGATCTCCAAGTACGTCTGGAAGATCACCACTTATTACCTTGTCTTGGGATGCCTCCCAATCAAGACATCAGTAATCACCCAAACGATGTGAAGATCTCTGGTCTTCAACCACCGTATTCATCTTCGACTTTTAATCGTCGTAATAATTATTCAGAATGGGTTAATCCAGGTCTTTTTGAATAACTCGCATATTTTATAATCAATAATCATGTGCTATAAAACACATCATACGCCACATTCCAATTCATAGTATTCTTTTAATGAAATATTCACATTATTAGGGAAAGGTTCCCATTAATTTTATCAAAGATAAATTCTTTTAAATTTATTCTTTAATCTTTTTTTTTAAGATTCATTAAAACTCTAATTTGGTTTTAATATCAAAAATCATTACTGTATGATTATTCACTTTAAGAAATTAATCTTGTCTTTAACTGGGTTAAAGAACCAATGTCATTTAAAACGCAGTTCATGATAAACCCTGAAGCGACCCGAACTTCCCCGGTCTCCGAAGAGATGAGAAAGAACGAATTACTGTGAGGACAAGACAATCAGAACGCAGACGGAAGAACATTTCATTGTTATTACAACAATTCCATCAAATAGAAGAATATACATAATATAAATGAATAAATTACATTCGATAAATATCAGATATTTAAATACAGTACTGCAGCGGAAAAATAATACAAAACACAACTGAAAGTAATACACGGATACAGAGCTTTCCGAGCATCGTTCCAGCTGTAAATCAGGATCCTGTGAATATAAATCTGCAAAACCAAAACTACTAGCTGCCTGTGTCGAAAATAGGGGCACCTAGAGTTTAGGTTAAAATAATAAACTCCAGGTCAGTCATATGACTGGTGTGAGAACTAAAACAGTTATTTAAAACTTTACTTTAAAATAGAGTAATTCAAGGGACCACGCCGTATAACACGGAACGGGTTTCCCCCCAAGAATACCAGTGCATAGAAAAGACAACGCAATGCTTTTTCGAAAAATGAAGCTATTATAAGACCCAGGTCCCATCACACAATGCAACGCAAGCCGGAGGATAGGGTTTTCCCTTATAATAGCCAAACATGCTTGGTACGTTTAAAACAAATCATTTGATACTATTATAAGTGTATAGTGTCAAAACATTTTCAATCATAAATATCAATCCTAGGCGGCATGGGTACCATCTATCATGTCGCCATACTAGGCTCTACAAATAAAACCGAAATACACGTATTGGAAATTGGATTTCTGTCATGAGTCGAGGCAAGGGGCAAGCTCCTCTCCGCTTTCGAGACACTCTAGCAAATGTCTCAGGGCTACGCACTCTGGGCAACCCTTGGATCTTCAGGGCCGGTCCTCTCTTACGTTTAAGGATTGGCAATTCCTGAACACACGTTTCCCGGTCCTTACAGACCTAAAATCGAGGCGCCTCATCCAACAACCACATAGGTGAAAAGTATATAAATGTCAGGGCTGGTAAGTCACTGACACCACCAAAGCTAGAAAGAAACGTCGTGCTCTCCCTGCAGTCCTTATCCTGTTTTTAACTCATACCGAGGTGTGAGGCTCGCGAATTCACGTTATACACAAAGCTACCACGTAGGCCGTGCTTTGATCATCAACCACAAGACTTTGCTTTTCAACAGAAGCCTTGATCCATGCAACTCAGCATGCCACACAGGCAATTCATGCCATGCGATTGATATCTATCGATATATAACTTCTAAGCTCGTACGTCTCAGAGAAGGGCGTTAAGCAAGAGAATAAATTCTTCGCCGCCAAACAGATATATATTTAATAGAAATCAATCAACACAGAATAAAATCCAATGTCAGACACACAATCCATTTACAAGTTCGTTCTGGGTCTGAACGAAACCGGAGGCACTTTCCTCGCATATCCATCGATCTCCAAGTACGTCTGGACGACCACCAACTGATTCCCTCATCTTGGGTGTACAGCCCAATCAAGATCATCAGTAATCACCCAAACAAAACAGTAAATTATAGTAAACATGTACCTATTTGTTGGGCAAACAAATTTTATTTCTCTGCTCTAGCCTCCTTGCTATGACCTGTTCAATGTAAGTACATGTATATGCAAGCAAATGCGACCAAATTTCAATACAATTCAATATTCGATCCAATTAGGCTAAATGGTTCAAAATTATCAAACAAATAAACAAAGAATACAAACATCAATCAATTAGTGGATTAATGTTTCAAATTCATAAATTTGATATATAGTCAAAAATCATGTTTTTGATGCCAATTCACAACAAATAAATCTATCTACATAAGTTTTGGTTCTCACACCAGCCTAATGGAAATATATAGATATCACACCTTCGAAACACGAACATAAATACTGATGATGTCATGACAATTATCAGTACCATCTCCGGGCGACTAGAACGTGATTCTATATCTATCCAGTATATTAAAACTTCGAATATACGTTCATGACGCGTATATGCAAAATCTTTATATATTGGATTGTCCAAGTTCAATACAAATAAAATATTCAAATACGTAGAATTGATTTAAATTTCAAAACAAAATTGGTTTTCATTTGAAAAAATATACTCTTCACACTCATTCTAGGATACTACTGATCCTATCTCTAACGAGTCATTCTAATTGGATATTACTAATCCAATATCTAATGAATTCTTTCGTATGGTTCTAATGTGTCTTGTTCTCAAGCTCTGTAAACCAAAGCTCTGATACCAAACAACCAAATTTAGATCAAATAATCTAACCAATCTATGCAACCAAACAAACAAGTCCATGGTCTGTGGACGATTGTGTCGGGTGCTACTAAACACCGTCTGCATCCTAGTATATATTTATAACTAGAAAAGGAAATTTAGGGTGAGAAGTTCTCACCGACTAGCTAATCCAATCATCTCGACTCTTCTTATGTAGAAGTCATCGCTGTTCTCGCCTTTTGTCACTTTCGTTGCCCGTAGCCACTACATATATAAAAATCACATTTTTATATTCTTGCTATGTATATAAAAATCACATTTTTATTCTACTACTATATAGATAAAAATTCTATTTTTATACCGCTGTTCTTATAGTAAAGATCAAATCTTTACTACCTATATAATATAAAAATCGCATTTTTATTATCTCTACTATATAAAAATCATACTTTTATTCTCCCTATAATATAAAAATCATATTTTTATTCTACTTCATTCGTCAAAAACCATAGAAGCTTTAAAACGGAGAAAACTCACATTTTTTTTCTAACGTCCGGATTCGCTGTTCTTTTTCCAGAATTTGCAAACGAGCTTCAATCTTCACATCATCTTTTCTTCTAGCTTAAACGCGCCATTCCGGACAACTTTCGCCTAAGGGTCTTTTTGCCAAAAATGCTCCAATTCGCCAGAATTCGCAAAAGTACACGATTTTTTCAGCTTTTGAACAGCAGACTTCGCACGCGTTTTCCAAGCAGCTCCGAACTCCAAAACATGACTTCCATATAGCCAAATCGAAGAGAATTTCGTGCTCTACAACTTTGGTCTAGAGGGACTTTGGCCAAAAACGCACCGTTTGGGAGTTAATGGCGAAATACGGTCAGGGGCTTATTTGCAAAACGGGCGATTAGTGTAAAATGGGTTTTTGGGGGGGGGGGGGGGCACGGGCCGGAGTTGGGGAGGGGGAAGGGGGCGCCGGACCTGGTATGAGGTGGGGAGTCCGCTGGTGGGTTGCGGCGGGGGTGGTGGGGCCCGTGGTGGTGGTGGTGGCTTAGGATTTTGCAAAACAAAGAGGGAAAGAGGAGGAGGAAGAGGAGGAGGAGGGGAAGAGGAGGATGAGGCCGACGGCCGGCGGTGGAGGTGGGTGGTGGTGCTGGTGGAGGAGGGGCAGCGGGTTTGGGGAGCGGTGGTCATTATGGAGTTTTTTTGAAGAAAGAGAGGAAGAGAGAAAGTGAGAAACAATGAAGAGAAAAATGAAGTAAAAGTGATTATATGCTAGTTTCTCCTGTATCGCCTGAACGCTAACGATCTCCAATCGCCGCGGATTTCGGACACGAGATAGTAGACGTGAAGACGAGTCCAAAGAAACAAGTTTCGTCGAATTCCGAGTTCGTTTGACCGTCCGTTAAAAATCACAAAAATGCTCAGATAAGCTCTAAAATGCGATTTTGGCGCACCTTTTCTTCTCGCACGCTCACATGCTAACTCAAAAAATCAAGCCCTCTTGGATTTAACCATTATTTGACGATACAAATCCAGAAAAAAAAACGAAATCGAATTCTGAGGTCGTATCAATAACGTTCCTTTGTAAAATGACTGCTCGCTTTACCCTGAACTGTTTCAGCTTGCACGGCCACATACTAACTCCGTTCGACGCGCCATTTGGAACTCAATAATGATTTGTCATTATAAATCCATAAAAATTTATCTCGTCGAATTCTGAGCTCGTATGCAAAATTTCACTTTTTAAGGGCTATGCATTGTTAACCGAACAACTCCAGCCCATACCCACTATTCCGGATATCGGAATATATCGAAGCTTATACTTTACAGAGTTCTAAACGGCATTTTGAACTCAATGGAAGTGGTTTCGAGTCCAAATTCATCCGTATGCAAAATTTGACTTTTTGGGCCATGTATAATTTACATAGCGATTATTCTGAAATTTCAACTGGGCATAACTTTTGATTCCCGCTATGAAATTTCGATTTTTCAGATTCGTTGGAAAGATATTCCCAAATAGATCCTATTATTTTTGGTTTTACTAAAATCTGGATTGTTTTGCACCCGGTAAGTTCAATTGAAATTTGAAATCGAATTATCGAACTACCGCGCCGTTTTCAATTCCTTTTATAATTATATATAATTATTTATATTCTAACTACGACGCGTATAAATATATACATTCTAATTATATTCAAAATAAATTTCTTGTCGATTATTATTTAAAATAATTCATTTTAAATATTCAAAATTCGCTAAAATTGCCAAAATAAAAATTTTAAACGGGTTCAGAATTTCCGGGTTATTACAAACCCAAAATCATCTTCCATTAAATATGGAATTTTCACAGAAAAACAATCAATATATAATCGATATATATTTATGTATTAGAATAATAAAATAAATGGAATAACGACAAAGCCTTTTAAATTCCATATATAGTAATGGTCTTCTTCCACAGAAGCTCATCTTGATTATTATTAAATTGAATTCCAATCATTTCCAATTTAATATATTAAATTGGAAAACTTTTCTTTAGATAATTTCCATTAAATCTTAATAAAAGATTAATAACTTCCAAATTATATTTTCACTGTTAGTTGGGTTAAAAAACAAATGTCGTTTAAAAACACAGTTCACAATAAGCCCAATTCACAATTCATTTTATTCTAATTACTAAATATAATTGGAAAACTCTAATAATCTTAATTAAAAGATTTATTCTTTTTTCAACTAGATTTAAGAACAATGTTATTGAAGATACCATTCACGACAAACCCAAGAATACAATTTATTTATTAAATTCCAATTAAATATTTATCAATTGGTAAATTTCATTAAATCTTAATTTAAAAGATTTATTCTAGTTAATATCTCATTCATTTCGATAAAAATACATTTTTATCTTTTCAATTATGGAATTTTTCATCCAAAAATCTTTTTAAATCGTTTATTATGATTTTACATAATTTTTCCATATTTTAAATAATTTTATTAAGGCCTGTACAGTCGGTTTGTAGTAACGGCCATCGAACTGTACTTATAATGACCTTTTTTAAATTTGATTTGGACATAATTCCAAATCCAACTGTTAGATTTCAAAACTCTTATATTCATTGGAAAGCTCTTTTCGGAATAAACCAAATGGTTCAGTTTAGGAGAATCCGACGGTCGGATCTCTGGTTACATCAGTTTGAAGTTAATGGTCGAAGTTCGCAAACGGTCGCTGTGCGGTGCGTGCAATTCATGCTATTATATAAATATATAATATATTATATATATTTCTTCAATTTCTTTTTTAAAACTTATTTTATAAAATATTTATAAATTCATTTTAAAATGATTTTAACTTCGTTTTTCAATTTTAAATAAAAATTGAACATTCTATATCTTTATCATGTTAAAATATTAATAATTTCAAAATATTATTTTCTTGAAATAACTACTTCTCGATATTCATTTTAAAATGAAATAAATAGATCAATAATCCCGTTCCGGTTAAAAACGGCATTTCTACATAACACGGCTTCATATTTTTATATTTTTGTGTCCATCCAAAAGCGGATATCAAAATCATACTTTTACTCTACATTGAATATTATTTTAAAATATTTGTGATTTAAAGATATATTTTATTTTAAAATACTCTTGATATAAAAGTATTCTGAATCGGAATGCGACTCAATCAACTACCATATACTTTTCAATTATATGAATTTTTATTCTAATGTAACATTTTATAACAAAAATGATATTTTTATTCTGATGCAACATTTCTAACAAAAATAATAGTTTTAATCTAATGTAACTTTTCTAACTAAAATGATAGTTTTAATCTAATGTAACTTTTCTAACTAAAATGATAGTTTTAATCTAATGTAACTTTTCTAACTAAAATGATATTTTTAATCTAATGTAACTTTTCTAACTATAATGATAATTCTAATCTAATGTAACTTTTCTAACTAAAATGATAGTTTTAATCTAATGTAACTTTTCTAACTAAAATGATATTTTTATCCTAATGAAACATTTTTAACCAAAATGATATTTTTAATCAAATGCAACATTTTATAACAAAATGACAATTTTATTTATCATGACCTTTCTAATCAAATGATCCTTTTATTTCTAACAAAAATGACAATTTAATTTTAATGTAACAATTTCTAATGAAATTACAATTTCATTTTGAACAAGAACATATAATTTAACAAATCATCATCACCAAAATCAAACAGCCAAATCTAACCTTTATACACCGCATATATTTAAATATACACTCACAATCAATATAAATATATATATATATAATTTTTATTTTAAATTTAAATCGAGAAATCTCACCTTGATCGGTTGATTTTATTGTCTAACCATGTTCTTATTAAACATAAACATTTTTCTGACACATGTAATTCAATCCAGTCGTTAAACACAATCACAAACAATCAATTTAGATTTTAGACAAAACATATATGGATTTCACCTCACAATCAATAATAAATTTTATTTAAGATAGAGATCTCACAGTGTGTTTTTAGTCTGAATTTCCAACGCGCTCCGTTTCAGCTCTAGTCAGTTCTGTAATGTAGATCTCGACAAGAGGGTTCAATGGATCTGAATTTGCGAATTTATGATACGGTAGTACAAAGATACAATGATTTATACATTTGGTTACATTAAAAATAATTAAATTTATAATTAATAAATAATTACATCTTAATCCCCTTGTTAGTTGCTTCCCCCATCGTCTTCCTCTTCTGGATAATACGAACCCAACTTCGACTTCTAAAACCTCCTGCGCACCACCACACGGGTCGCCGTACCCCGATCCACACCCATCACCTTGTGCGCCATCCTCTGGTCTGCCACCACCCTGAACGGCTCTGAGCTCGGCCCTCCTATGGAACCAGAAAACTCTACCAACAATGCCCCTTTGTGCCATGATTTCTATTGATCTGGGCGATGAAACTTCATCCTGACCGTTGAAGCTCTAGTTCGTGTTACGCTCTACAATTTTGCTTCATGGAGTATCAATATTAATTGAGTAGGGAGCGAGATCAGTGGGGAAGAAGATGGGAGTTTATCGGCCATTGAAGGTTGGGGTGGCGTCTGAATAAGGATTAGGGTTTTGTATTTTGGGGTTATTTATATAATTGTTTAATGTTATAAATCCTTTAATTCTCAAAAAAAACCTATTTACCCTTATAGCTCAAATTCAGCCCAGCGAGTGATGCCTCTAGCCAAATACCCCTATTTCGGACTCAATGGAATAGGTCCCATCATCCCGTTTGATCTTTTCAGCCCCCTTTTCTTTAATTTAAAATATAAAACATTTAATTATTTAATTTGATCGTACATTTTAATTTACCGGGGCCACATACGGACTCTAAAAATTCCAGAAAAACTATTTCTAGTTATGTTTTGACGATACAGTCCTAACAAAATTAATTTCATCGAATTTAGAGACCGTTTGAAAAATGGCCATTTTCTAGTCGATCAAATTGACTGAAATTGATAAAACACGTTTTCTTTTGCCACGCTCACATATTGATTCCAAAAAATTATGAAAATTGGAATGTTGCAATAATTTGACATTCCAGTTCCAACAAAGGTGGTTTCGTCGAAAATGGAGGTCGTTTGCAAAATGGAAGTTTTTAATATTAATATATATATATATTCTATAGCGATTATTCTGAATATTCAACTGGCCATTACTTTTGATTCCCGCTATGAAATTTCAATTTTTCGGGTTCGTTGGAAAGATATTTTTAAACAGACTCTAATAGTTTTGGTTTCACTAAAATCTGATTTATTTTGCATCCTGTACAGTCGGTCAAAATTCAAATTCAAAATTTCAAACTATCGCGCTATTTCTATCTCCTTTTAAAATTAAAATAAATATCTTCATTCTAACTTCGATTTAAGTAAATTTTTCGTTGTTATTGTTTAAAATAAATTATTTTAAATATTTAAAATCCATTAAAATTCCTAAAAAAAAATTTTAAATTGGTTCCAAAATTCCGGGTTGTTACATGTATGGACGCTTCTCATCACTAGTCTACAATGCAAAAGCTCTTGGCAAAGCTTATACCCAAGTGGAATTGATCAGAAAAATATTGAGAGTGCTACCGATGAATTTTGAAGCTAAGGTGGCGGTGATTCAAGAATCAAAAGGTCTGAATAAAATATGCATGGAAGAGTTAATCGAAAATCTGATTACTTACGAGATGGAGTTAAAAGCAAGAGAAGGACGAAAGAATTCTGAATCAAAGAAAAAGACGATAGCTCTAAATGATACTGTTGAAAGTGATGATGAAGATCCTGCTGAAGAGATAGCCATGGTTTTGAGAAATTGGGCCAAAGGAAATTACAAGCCACAAAAGAAGTATTCAAAAACTAACAAGTCCGAAAGTTCAAACAATGAAGTGTTTTGCTATAATTGCAAGAAACCGGACATATCAAACCAAATTGCCCACACCTTAAAAATGAAAAGAAGAAGAAGTTCAGAAGAAAGAAGAAGGCTTTTGCTGCTACTTGGGATGACAAGGAAGGAGAATAAGTTTTTAACAGTGATGAAGAGGAAGCAAATTTGTGTCTCGCGGCACAATCTGAATTAGAAAGTAGTGAAGTGGATTCAAGCAAGGTATCGAATTTTACTTAAAAAGATTTAATTTTAATGTGTCACGATCTCACAAAAACCGTTGATTCTCTTGAATTAAAAGTTAAGAAATTGAAATCTGATAGGTCAAAACTAGTTCAAGAAAATAACAGTTTAGAAAGAAAGCTTGAAAAGTTAAGAATTCAACGTTTTCAGAATGTGAAAATGTCAATTTTTGAGTAATTATCTTGTGAAATTCAAAACTAATTTTGAGTTACTTAAAAGTGAAAACGTGAATTTGAAGAACGAAAATCGTGATTTTGAGAAGGAGATTGAAAAGCTTAGGGAATCTGAAAAACTTGATTTTGAAAAGCGAAAACAACTTGAAATTGAAATTTCTAAGTCCAATGCTAAAATCAAAGCACTTGAAAACGAACATTTGGTTTTAAAACAAACTGATGCTAAAAAGAGGAAAATCGCTATTAATCGTTGTTCAAATTTAATGAAAGAAAATAGCGATCTTAAATTTAAAATTCAACGACTTGAGTTAGCTTTGACTAAATTTTCTAAAGGAGAAAAATTGTTGAATATGTTGTTAAAAAACCAATTTTTTGTTCAAAGTAAAAAGGGACTTGGTTTTGGATTTGATCAAGTTGGAAAATAAAATCCTAATGATTTTAAAAATCCTTTAAATGGTTATGAAAACGATCGAATTGGAATTTTGAGATCTAATAATTTCAAAGGGTTTTTAAATCAAAAATGAAATGATAACTCGTTTAAAACAATTCATTTAAACATGTTTGGATTCCAAAAAATAACAAAATATTTTTGAATATGTCTAAACAAATTTGGGTTCCAAAGGGTACTGTAGTGGATAGTAATGGATTGTTATATAAATGTGTTTGGATACCAAAACGTGTAAACGAAGATAAGAGTGGTAAAACAACTTTCGTTAGATCACTCGATCCTATAAACATTTAGGTACCGAGGGAGGCTAAGGAACAACTGTGCTTAAGAGAGTTAAAATTCAAATTGATTCATATTATTGAATTATTTGGAGTCCCTTAGCCATAGATTTCAGAGTTAGAGATTCATTGGTTCACATCGATAAAGGTAAGTCAGGTATGATCTCTAAACTCGTGATTTTTTCTTCTTTTATGCTAATTTGTATTGACACTTCCATGATATTTTTGAGCAACATCTTGAACATTATAAAACGGAATTTTTATAATTTATGATGTTCTCGAATGCTAATGAAATTTCACACATTTTTGCTGTTTTGAGTGTCTTCTTATTCACTTTGGAAAATATTGAAAAACTGAACTCAATATAGCGGATTACTTGAAAGCCATGATTGACTAGTTGTGAAAATTTCATTTTTTTACTTGGCTTGATTATATTGATTTTGAAATCATTCTCAATTAATTGCTGAATTTCTTAGATTATAAAATTTTATTTTTTCAAGTGATTTCAAATAATTACCTTTAGATTTGAACGTTGACTGTTTCTTGTGCTTGTTTAAAAATTCTCTGAAAATGTCACTTGTGATTCTTGTTTTGAAAATGATCTTGTCTTGCTCTGATAAGGAAATTGATTTGATTCATTTAAGTGTCTTGGTGATTGAACGATGAGTTGAAAAATCAATGATTAGATTTCTTTAAAATTTGAATTTCATATATAACTATATTTTTTAAATTGTCTAGGAGCAATCAATGTTAGAAATATTAGAAAATTCCATATCTTACTGATTGATTTTTGAAACTGATTTTCAACTTGCATTGATATTTTCAAATACTCCTCTTGAAATTGGTATTTTTCAATTTTAAAATTATTTTTGATTATTTATTCAAAAATTGAAATTATTGATTGATTTAAACCGTTTTCTGACTCATCAAAATTATTAATAGATTTATGAAATTGTGATGAGTTGTGACTATGGTATAATTCATAACTAGAGGAGATATTATTTTAAATCTCATGATGATTGGACAAATTTTATAATATCTTTGAATTAGAGCTTATTTCACAATCATCTTTTATATCTAACATATTTCTGTCATTCATCATGGTTTTATTTATTTTGAGGAGTTCTAATTATTCTTGGAAATAAAAATAAAATTAAAAGAAGAGAAAAAGAAATATATATATATATATTATTTATCCTTGGTATTCACTCCCATTTAAAAGTCCTTGCGGTTATGTGTGGGTGAATTACCTTAATCTCTATGTGCTTCCATTCTCACTTAAAAGTCCTTTGGGCTATGCATGGATGGAACACATTAGAGAGGATAAAGTTAGGCTACTACTAACCCTATTTAAAAGTCCTTTGGGCTATGTGTGGTTAGCAAGTGCTTAACACAGTTTGAGCTAATTTAAAATCTTTAAAATTCATATTCAAATATTCGTTTTTTATTGGACTCTCCTCATTCTGTAAAATCTATCATAAATCCATTCATTCTGAAAGTGAAATTTGCTTCTAATTTAAAGATTATTATGATTTTTTTTGATTAAATGGGTTTTACGATATATACTCTCTCTCTTGATTTGAATTTATATTTCTAGTCTATATTCATCACTGTTTTGATTTCTGTTATCCTTTCGATGATAACAAAAGGGGGAGAATGGTCAAGATTTTGATTGATGAGTATTTAATTCAAGAATAATTTAAAATTGGAAATAAAATATCTAAAGGGAGAATGGTCAATTGGATTTCATTATTCATATTTTCCACATATATAGTGGGAGTTCAGTTGTAGGGGGATCAAACAAACAGGTGGAGTAATATATTTCACGTTCAAACACATTTAACACATTCAAAATCATGTATATGTTTGTCATCATCAAAGGGGGAGATTGTTTGATACAACAATGTGTTGTATGGTTTTTGTTTGATGATAACAAACATATAATTATTTAAATGTGATTGTAATTATACTATTTTATATTTCATTTCATAGAAATAAATGTTTATTGAATAATATATTATTATACATAGTTCACAGTATATTTATTCAATTAAATATTTTATTTCAAAATCTGAAATAGTACAACATTCTAACTTCACTATTGTATATTCACGGTTGTAATATTTTACATGGAATTGTTGTGACGAAAAGGAATTTCGCTCGGTCCGAACCAGTCGCTAAACCGACCTAGACCGTTCGAAACGCCCTATCGTTTGAGAACATGACAAAATAGAACGCACACGGAAGAACATTTCATTGTATATTACAACAATGCATCAGATTACAAGAATATACAGAGTATAGATGAATATTACACAGAAATATCAGAGATTACAATAAATTACATAGCAGCGGAAAAATAATACAAAGCACAACTGAAGGTGATATACGGATACAGAGCTTTCCGGATATCATTCCAGCTGTAAACCAGGATCCTGCGAATATAAATCTGCAAAACCGAAACTACTAGCTGCCCGTGCGGAAAATAGGGGCACCCAGAGTTTAGGTTAAAACAATAAACTCCAGGTCAGTCATGTGACTGGTGTGAGAACTAAAACAGTTAATAATCTTTATTTTAAAGTTAGGTAAATCAAGGGACCACGCTGTATAACACGGAACGGGTTTCCTCCCAAGAATACCAGTGCATAAAACAAATAGCGCAATGCTAAATAAAGAAAAATGAAGCTGTTATAAGACCCAAGTTGTAATAACCCGGAAATTCTGGGCCAGTTTAAAATTTTTATTTTGGCAATTTTAGCGAATTTTGAATATTTAAAATGAATTATTTTAAATAATATCGACGAAAAATTTATTTTGAATAGAATTCGATCGTATATATTATATACGTCATCGTTAGAATATAAATATTTATATATAATTATAAATAGAATTGAAAATGGCGCGGTAGTTCGATAATTCGATTTCAAACTTCAATTTAATGTACCGGGTGCAAAACAATCCGGATTTTAGTGAAACCAAAAATAATAGGATCTAATAGATGATATCTGTCCAACGAATCCGAAAAAATCAAGATTTCATAGCGGGAATCAAAAGATATGTCCAGTTGAAAATTCTGAATAGTCGCTATGGAATTCAGGCCCTTAAAAATGGACATTTTGCAAATGACCTCGGATTTCGACGAAACCAGTTTTGTTGGGTCCGTGGTGTCAAGTTATTGCTAGGTTTCAAATTTCATAATTTTTCGAATTAATATGTGAGCGTGGCAAAGGAAGACGCGTTTGACCAGTTTTAGTTGATTTCAATCGACTGGAAATTGGCCATTTTTCAAACGGTCTCAGAATTCGACGAAACTAGTTTTGTTAGGACCGTATCGTCAATACGAAGCTAGAAAATATTTTTCTGCAATTTATAGAGTTCGTATGCGACCCCGGTAATTTGAAATGTACGTTTAAAATTCAATATAGTGATTTAAATGTAAATTCAACGGAAACTAATCGAAACGATCGAATCAGCTTGCGATACATATCCCATTGTGTTCGGAATAGGGGTAAAACGCTATGGACGACAGGCGATGGACCTCGTTTAGAGGTCGTATGTAAAAGTCAACTTTTTAGAAAATAAAATAATTAAATAATTAAAAACTAAAGTCTTCTCTCTCCTTCTCCTTAAATAATTTCTGGCCCCCCCTTTCATAAATCGAATCGGAAGAAAAAAAAAAAAAAGGGGAAACTCCGAATCGCGGATGACGGATCCGCCGCCCTCATCGCAGGGACGCCGCGCCCACCACCCAAGACAGCCGCTCCCCTCCCTCCATCTCCTCCTTCGATCACTTCACCGACGAAGCCCGCGAGACTGCGATGAAGCCATCGTGAATCCCAACGCGCCGCACCCCAAAGCAACCATCGCCCTCCACTTCCGAACCCCAGACGCCATCGAAGAAGACCGCGAGCGTGAGGAGGAGGCCGCGCTCAACTCCAGCGCCACCACCTGCTGATGCTCCTCCTCTCACCCGAGCGCAACCCTCCCCTTCTCCGACTGCAGCGAGCAAACAGCGCCCCTCCCCTTTTCCTTGACCACTGTAAGCTTTATTTGCTTTATTTATTATTTTTCTTTCTTTAGATAATGTAAATAAGTTATAAAATGAAAAAAAAATAGTTTCATATGTAGTATGACATTAGAAGGTTAAAAATATAATTTTTAATATAGGAGAAGGTTAAAAATATAATTTTTATATTAGAGAAAGAATAAAAATATTATTTTTATATAAGTAGAGTATTAAAAATATGATCTTTATATGATAGAAGATATAAAAATATTATTTTTATTTAGATAGAGTTACAAAAATATAATCTTTATTGGGAGAGGTGCGATATAAAAATATAATTTTTATAAAGAAGTGAAGATAAGAATTCAATTTTTATATATATGAGGAGTGTTATAAAAATACGATTTTTTTTATATATACAGTAGCGATATAGAATTTTTATATAACAGAGAATATAAAAATATAATTTTTATTTATGTAGCGAAATAAAAATCTGATTTTTTATTATATATACAGTGAAATAAAAGGGTGAATTTTATTTGTATATGAACAGCGTGAAAAGAAGTGAGATGGAACAGATTGAATATCAAAAAGGAATTCAGAGATTCAGAAATGAAATGGAGGAGTGGATCCCTCGGTGAGAATTTCTCACCTTTCAATTTCATTTCTATTTATATATATATATACTAGGATGCAGACGGTGCTTAGTAGCACCCGACACAATCGTCCACAGACCATGGACTTGTTTGTTTGGTTGCATAGATTAGTTATATGATGTGATTTGAATTTGGTGGTTTGGTGATTTTGATTGATGTGTGAATGGCGTGGGCTTTCACTAGACCGGGGATAAGGCTAGGCCTCGTCCCGTTTCTAGTATCGTGCCGTTATGCCACCGAAATTTTCTAAAATATGTTAGAAAAATAAAAATATCATTTTTATTGTGTAAATGAAATGAATAGAAATTCCTGTGTTAAAATAAAATATATTATCATTAAAAATATAGTTTTAATGTGAAAGTGAATAAATAAATATTTATAAACAAATCGGCCGATTTGTTTATATACACTGATTTGACTGATATTGAATGGGTCGATAAATTTTACACATCGCCCAACTGCACAACTAAAAATCTGTGTTTGATTGTTTGAAACCCCACACGGGTGTTAGGATGAAATATGAATTTCACTCATCCTGATTGATTAAATATGTCGATCGATTGATTGACAGGCTGTTATAAGCGTAAGATATCTATATTTGATGCTTATACAGTGTAGTGCACTTTGGTTAATGGTTGATTGTTTATTATTGCTATTATATACATGTGTTGTATGGAATCCATATAATTAACGTTATATGGTGATTGATTGGGCCTCATTCCAATCGGGAAAGTAATGAATATTATTAAAGAAAATTCATGTGTTGAATATAAAAATAGTGATGTGTTGACAGTACTCATGTGTTGAAATTAGTCGTGTGTTGAAATAAATATAGATTCATGTGTTGAATGGGATCAATATTCATTTGTTGGATAGAATAAAGAAGTTTTGAAAATATAAAGCCGTGTTGATTAGATTGACGCCATTTTGACGTAAACGATATTTATATCGATTTTATTCATTTCGAAATGAATTGAATTGAAAACGATTTCGAAATGAATTGAATTGAAAACGATTTCGAAATGAATTGAATTGAAAACGATTTCGAAATGAATTGAATTGAAAGCGAATTCGAAATGAATTCAAATTGAATTGAATAGAAATGAATTTTAAAACGAATTTATAAAGAAGAATTCAATTTTGATTTGAATTGAAATGGAAGTTGAAATTGTTTTGAAACGAATGTAGAACTATTTATAAAATTCGTTTTAAAAGGAAATCGACGAAATATATATAATATATATATATATTATATATATAATGGCCTGAATAGAACGCGCCGCGCCGCGGCAGTTCGTGAATTTCGACCATTTATTTCAAACGGACATTGCGGGAGATCCGACCGTCGGATTCTCCTAAAACCGGAACCGTTGGGTTCTTATCGAAAAGAGCTTTCCAATGAATATTAGAAATTTGAAATCTAACGGTTGGATTTGGAGTTATGTCCAAATCAAATTCGAAAAAGGTCGCTGTAAGTGCAGTTCGATGGCCGTTGTTGGAAATCGACTGTACGGGCCTTGGTAAAATTATTAAAAATATCTATAATTTGTGTAAAATCATAATATATGGATTGGAAAGAGTTGAGCTGGAAAATTCCACATTTGAAAAGATAAAAATAGATTTTTATCGAAATAAACTAGTTTTGAACTAGAATTAAAATCAATTTATTTTTGAAATAAATAAATTGAATTTGAAAGTGATTTTAAAAATAATCAATACTCCCAATACGTGGATTGGACTGGAGTTGAATCGAAATTATCTTGGGGATATTTCGATGTTGGATTTCGTGACTATACAAATATTGTTATGGGGATTTGAAAGATATATTTTATATCGCTATTTCCAATACGATATATGTTGGTTTCAGAATTTGATATTGAATGTAAGCCGATATATTTTCTATTCAGAGCCTTGTATTTAATATCAAATGTGATTTGGGTTTATCGTGAATCGTGTTTTAGAAGACATTGGTTCTTTAACCCAGTTAAAGGCAAGATATCGATTTTTGAGAAGATTAAAACTAAGTGGAGTTTTAATGAATCTTTAATTAGATTGAAAAATGAATTGATTATTTAAATTATCAAATCTGAAAGGTGATCGAGAATGGAGTACCACCAGTTTTGCTCCAAAGCGATAGTTAAATCTTTAATTAGATTTGAACGTGAAATGGTAATTAATTTTACCGATAACACAGTGGTGTTAGATGTGGAGTATTACCAGTTTTCTCCATGGGATATATAGGTTGGGATTGGGAAATAAAATAATAATTACTTCGGTGTGGTTCGCTAATCCCGACTAGTTTGGAAAACCATAATATGGTTTGAAATGATATCCAAAGGAAGATTAAAGAATAAATTTAGAAGAATTTATCTTGGATAAAATTAATGGGAACCTTTCCCTAGAAATGTGATTTTGTGAATAAAAGAATATTCTGAATTGGAATGAGGCGTTTGATGTGTTTGTGTAACATTTGTTTATCATATACGTGGGTTATTCAGAAAGGCCGGGTTTACACCCATTCTGAATAACCGATTCGACGAGATGTCGAAGATGAAGACGGTGGTTGAAGGCCGGAAGTCTTCACATCGTTTGGATAGTTACTGAAGATCCTGATTGGGCTGTACACCCAAGAGGATGGAAATAGTTGGCGGTCGTCCAGACGTACTTGGAGATGGAAGGATATGCGAGGAAAGTGCCTCCGGTTTCGTTCAGACCTAGAACGGACTTGTAAATGGATGGTGTGTCTGACATTGTATTCCTTTATATTGTATTTGTTGATCTCTGCTAAATATATATCTGTTTGGCGGCGGAGAATTTATTCTCTTGCTTAACGCCCTTCTCTGAGACATATGAGCTCAGAGGTTATATATTGGTAGAAATCAGTGGTACGATATGGATTGATAGTGTGGCATACTGAGATGCAGTGATCCAGACTTTTGTTGAAAAGCAAAGTTTGGTGGTTGATGATCAAAGCGCAGCTGATATAGCATGGCTTTGTGTATAGCGTTGATCCGCGAGCCTCACAGCCCGGAATGGTGGTAAACTGATGGTTTGATCTGTATACATTTTTAGTGTAGTGGATTCGGTCGACCGATATTGAGCTTCGTGCACGGAGGGATAGAGTAAGCGGTGTTTTCTCTTGCTGGGACGTAAGCCGCGGTGATACTTGAGTCCCAAAAGTGCGGATGTGCATAGCGGTGTTTTCTCTCGCTGAGATGTAAGCCGCGGTGATTTGTACTACGCGATCGATCTTTCGAATCAGGAGCCACCATGATGGAAATCCAATTTCCGATACGTGTGATTCGGTTTTAGTTGTATTACTAGTATGGCGACATGATATAATGGTACCCATGCCGTCTATGATTGATATTTATGATTGGAATTGTTTTGACACTATACACATATTATAGTATCAAATGATTTGTTTTTAAACGTATCAAGCATGTTTGGCTGTTATAAGGTAAAACCCTATCCTCCGGCTTGCGTTGCATTGTGTGATGGGACCTGGGTCTTATAACAGCTTCATTTTTCGAAAAAGCATTGCGCTGTTTATTCTATGCACTAGTATTCTTGGGAGGAAACCCGTTCCGTGTTATACGGCGTGGTCCCTTGAATTACTCTCTTTTAAAGTAAAGTTTTAAATAACTGTTTTAGTTCTCACACCAGTCACATGACTGACCTGGAGTTTATTGTTTCAACCTAAACTCTGGGTGCCCTTATTTTCCACACGGGCAGCTAGTAGTTTTGGTTTTGCAGATTTATATTCACAGGATCCTGGTTTACAGCTGGAATGATATCCGGAAAGCTTTGTATCCGTATATCTCTTCTAGTTGTGTATTGTATTATTTTCCGCTGCGATGTATTTAAATGTAATTTAAATCTCTGATATTTCTGTGTAATATTCATTTATACTCTGTATATTCTTGTAATCTGATGCATTGTTGTAATAACAGTGAAATGTTCTTCTGTTTGTGTTCTGATTTGTCTTGTCCTCACAGTAATTCGTTCTTTCTCATCTCTTCGGAGACCGGGGAAGTTTCGGGTTGCTTCATTTGGTATCAGAGCTTTGGTTTACAAAGCTAGAGAACAAGGCACATTAGAACTATACGAAAGAATTCATCAGATATTGGATTAGTAATATCCACTTAGAATGACTCGTTAGAGACGGGATCAGTATTATCCTAGAACGAGTGTGAAGAGTATATTTTTGAAAATGAAAACAAATTTTTGGTTTTGAAGATTTAAATCAATTATTCATATTTGATTATCTATTTAGATTGATGTGGACAATCCAGTATATATAGATTTTGCGTATACGTCTAATCCGCGTGTATTCGAAATTTTAATATACTGGATAGATATAGAGTCACACTCTAGTCGCCCGGACATGATTCTGATGATGGCGCGCCATCACCAGTATTTATTTTCATGTTTCGAAGGTGTGATTTCTATATGTTTCCATTAGACTGGTGTGAGAACCAAAATTAGATAGGGCCTATTGTTGTGATTTGACATCAAAAACCTGATTTTTGACTATGTATCAAAGTTATCAATTTGAAACTCTAATCCACTAATTGATTGATGTTTGTGTTGTTTGTTTATTTGTTTGCTAATTTTTAGCCATTTAGCCTAATTGAAACAAATATTCAATTGTATTGAAAATTGGTTGCATTTGCTTGCATATACATATATATCATTGAACAGGTCATAGCAAGGAGGCTAGAGCCAGAGAATAAAATTTGTTTGCCCGACAAATAGGTACATGTTTACTACAT
Source organism: Allium sativum (assembly GCA_030737875.1). Classification (NCBI taxonomy): domain Eukaryota; kingdom Viridiplantae; phylum Streptophyta; class Magnoliopsida; order Asparagales; family Amaryllidaceae; genus Allium; species Allium sativum. The sequence goes on along the minus strand of CM060909.1, from coordinate 662,719,233 downwards.
AATTTACTGTTTTGTTTGGGTGATGATGATTTTATGAGCCTATTGGCTAGCCGCTTGGCTTTTTCTTTTTCTTTTTGAGATCTGAAGGACCAGGGAAGCTATTTGAAATTCCCCGATGCTCCCGGTGCAGGGGAGGTTATGGCGAAATTTTTCGAAAATTTAGGGTGTTAGCCAAATTTTTGAAATTTTGAAAATTCTCAGAAACTGAAAAGTTGGAGAATGGAAGCCAGATCGAGCGTAGAGTTGATTAATCAAACCACTTTCGACTTTGTTCCTTTTCGGGGACGAAAAGTTTTAAGTGGGGGAGATTGTAATAACCCGGAAATTCTGGGCCAGTTTAAAATTTTTATTTTGGCAATTTTAGCGAATTTTGAATATTTAAAATGAATTATTTTAAATAATATCGACGAAAAATTTATTTTGAATAGAATTCGATCGTATATATTATATACGTCGTCGTTAGAATATAAATATTTATATATAATTATAAATAGAATTGAAAATAGCGCGGTAGTTCGATAATTCGATTTCAAACTTCAATTTAATGTACCGGGTGCAAAACAATCCGGATTTTAGTGAAACCAAAAATAATAGGATCTAATAGATGATATCTGTCCAACGAATCCGAAAAAATCAAGATTTCATAGCGGGAATCAAAAGATATGTCCAATTGAAAATTCTGAATAGTCGCTATGGAATTCAGGCCCTTAAAAATGGACATTTTGCAAATGACCTCGGATTTCGACGAAACCAGTTTTGTTGGGTCCGTGGTGTCAAGTTATTGCTAGGTTTCAAATTTCATAATTTTTCGAATTAATATGTGAGCGTGGCAAAGGAAGACACGTTTGACCAGTTTTAGTTGATTTTAATCGACTGGAAATTGGCCATTTTTCAAACGGTCTCAGAATTCGACGAAACTAGTTTTGTTAGGACCGTATCGTCAATACGAAGCTAGAAAATATTTTTCTGCAATTTATAGAGTTCGTATGCGACCCCGGTAATTTGAAATGTACGTTTAAAATTCAATATAGTTATTTAAATGTAAATTCAACGGAAACTAATCGAAACGATCGAATCAGCTTGCGATACATATCCCATTGTGTTCGGAATAGGGGTAAAACGCTATGGACGACAGGCGGTGGACCTCGTTTAGAGGTCGTATGTAAAAGTCAACTTTTTAGAAAATAAAATAATTAAAATAATTAAAAACTAAAGTCTTCTCTCTCTCCTTCTCCTTAAATAATTTCTGGCCCCCCCCCCCCTTTCATAAATCGAATCGGAAGAAAAAAAAAAAAAAGGGAAACTCCGAATCGCGGATGAGGGATCCGCCGCCCTCATCGCAGGGACGCCGCGCCCACCACCCAAGACAGCCGCTCCCCTCCCTCCATCTCCTCCTTCGATCACTTCACCGACGAAGCCCGCGAGACTGCGATGAAGCCATCGTGAATCCCAACGCGCCGCACCCCAAAGCAACCATCGCCCTCCACTTCCGAACCCCAGACGCCATCGAAGAAGACCGCGAGCGTGAGGAGGAGGCCGCGCTCAACTCCAGCGCCACCACCTGCTGATGCTCCTCCTCTCACCCGAGCGCAACCCTCCCCTTCTCCGACTGCAGCGAGCAAACAGCGCCCCTCCCCTTTTCCTTGACCACTGTAAGCTTTATTTGCTTTATTTATTATTTTTCTTTCTTTAGATAATGTAAATAAGTTATAAAATGAAAAAAAATTAGTTTCATATGTAGTATGACATTAGAAGGTTAAAAATATAATTTTTAATATAGGAGAAGGTTAAAAATATAATTTTTATATTAGAGAAAGAATAAAAATATTATTTTTATATAAGTAGAGTATTAAAAATATGATCTTTATATGATAGAAGATATAAAAATATTATTTTTATTTAGATAGAGTTACAAAAATATAATCTTTATTGGGAGAGGTGCGATATAAAAATATAATTTTTATAAAGAAGTGAAGATAAGAATTCAATTTTTATATATATGAGGAGTGTTATAAAAATACGATTTTTTTTATATATACAGTAGCGATATAGAATTTTTATATAACAGAGAATATAAAAATATAATTTTTATTTATGTAGCGAAATAAAAATCTGATTTTTTATTATATATACAGTGAAATAAAAGGGTGAATTTTATTTGTATATGAACAGCGTGAAAAGAAGTGAGATGGAACAGATTGAATATCAAAAAGGAATTCAGAGATTCAGAAATGAAATGGAGGAGTGGATCCCTCGGTGAGAATTTCTCACCTTTCAATTTCATTTCTATTTATATATATATACTAGGATGCAGACGGTGCTTAGTAGCACCCGACACAATCGTCCACAGACCATGGACTTGTTTGTTTGGTTGCATAGATTAGTTATATGATGTGATTTGAATTTGGTGGTTTGGTGATTTTGATTGATGTGTGAATGGCGTGGGCTTTCACTAGACCGGGGATAAGGCTAGGCCTCGTCCCGTTTCTAGTATCGTGCCGTTATGCTACCGAAATTTTCTAAAATATGTTAGAAAAATAAAAATATCATTTTTATTGTGTAAATGAAATGAATAGAAATTAATGTGTTAAAATAAAATATATTATCATTAAAAATATAGTTTTAACGTGAAAGTGAATAAATAAATATTTATAAACAAATCGGCCGATTTGTTTATATACACTGATTTGACTGATATTGAATGGGTCGATAAATTTTACACATCGCCCAACTGCACAACTAAAAATCTGTGTTTGATTGTTTGAAACCCCACACGGGTGTTAGGATGAAATATGAATTTCACTCATCCTGATTGATTAAATATGTCGATCGATTGATTGACAGGCTGTTATAAGCGTAAGATATCTATATTTGATGCTTATACAGTGTAGTGCACTTTGGTTGATGGTTGATTGTTTATTATTGCTATTATATACATGTGTTGTATGGAATCCATATAATTAACGTTATATGGTGATTGATTGGGCCTCATTCCAATCGGGAAAGTAATGAATATTATAAAAGAAAATTCATGTGTTGAATATAAAAATAGTGATGTGTTGACAGTACTCATGTGTTGAAATTAGTCGTGTGTTGAAATAAATATAGATTCATGTGTTGAATGGGATCAATATTCATTTGTTGGATAGAATAAAGAAGTTTTGAAAATATAAAGCCGTGTTGATTAGATTGACGCCATTTTGACGTAAACGATATTTATATCGATTTTATTCATTTCGAAATGAATTGAATTGAAAACGATTTCGAAATGAATTGAATTGAAAACGATTTCGAAATGAATTGAATTGAAAACGATTTCGAAATGAATTGAATTGAAAGCGAATTCGAAATGAATTCAAATTGAATTGAATAGAAATGAATTTTAAAACGAATTTATAAAGAAGAATTCAATTTTGATTTGAATTGAAATGGAAGTTGAAATTGTTTTGAAACGAATGTAGAACTATTTATAAAATTCGTTTTAAAAGGAAATCGACGAAATATATATAATATGTATATATTATATATATAATGGCCTGAATAGAACGCGCCGCGCCGCGGCAGTTCGTGAATTTCGACCATTTATTTCAAACGGACATTGCGGGAGATCCGACCGTCGGATTCTCCTAAAACCGGAACCGTTGGGTTCGTATCGAAAAGAGCTTTCCAATGAATATTAGAAATTTGAAATCTAACGGTTGGATTTGGAGTTATGTCCAAATCAAATTCGAAAAAGGTCGCTGTAAGTGCAGTTCGATGGCCGTTGTTGGAAATCGACTGTACGGGCCTTGGTAAAATTATTAAAAATATCTATAATTTGTGTAAAATCATAATATATGGATTGGAAAGAGTTGAGCTGGAAAATTCCACATTTGAAAAGATAAAAATAGATTTTTATCGAAATAAACAAGTTTTGAACTAGAATTAAAATCAATTTATTTTTGAAATAAATAAATTGAATTTGAAAGTGATTTTAAAAATAATCAATACTCCCAATACGTGGATTGGACTGGAGTTGAATCGAAATTATCTTGGGGATATTTCGATGTTGGATTTCGTGACTATACAAATATTGTTATGGGGATTTGAAAGATATATTTTATATCGCTATTTCCAATACGATATATGTTGGTTTCAGAATTTGATATTGAATGTAAGCCGATATATTTTCTATTCAGAGCCTTGTATTTAATATCAAATGTGATTTGGGTTTATCGTGAATCGTGTTTTAGAAGACATTGGTTCTTTAACCCAGTTAAAGGCAAGATATCGATTTTTGAGAAGATTAAAACTAAGTGGAGTTTTAATGAATCTTTAATTAGATTGAAAAATGAATTGATTATTTAACTTATCAAATCTGAAAGGTGATCGAGAATGGAGTACCACCAGTTTTGCTCCAAAGCGATAGTTAAATCTTTAATTAGATTTGAACGTGAAATGGTAATTAATTTTACCGATAACACAGTGGTGTTAGATATGGAGTATTACCAGTTTTCTCCATGGGATATATAGGTTGGGATTGGGAAATAAAATAATAATTACTTCGGTGTGGTTCGCTAATCCCGACTAGTTTGGAAAACCATAATATGGTTTGAAATGATATCCAAAGGAAGATTAAAGAATAAATTTAGAAGAATTTATCTTGGATAAAATTAATGGGAACCTTTCCCTAGAAATGTGATTTTGTGAATAAAAGAATATTCTGAATTGGAATGAGGCGTTTGATGTGTTTGTGTAACATTTGTTTATCATATACGTGGGTTATTCAGAAAGGCCGGGTTTACACCCATTCTGAATAACCGATTCGACGAGATGTCGAAGATGAAGACGGTGGTTGAAGGCCGGAAGTCTTCACATCGTTTGGATAGTTACTGACGATCCTGATTGGGCTGTACACCCAAGAGGATGGAAATAGTTGGCGGTCGTCCAGACGTACTTGGAGATGGAAGGATATGCGAGGAAAGTGCCTCCGGTTTCGTTCAGACCTAGAACGGACTTGTAAATGGATGGTGTGTCTGACATGGTATTCCTTTATATTGTATTTGTTGATCTCTGCTAAATATATATCTGTTTGGCGGCGGAGAATTTATTCTCTTGCTTAACGCCCTTCTCTGCGACATATGAGCTCAGAGGTTATATATTGGCAGAAATCAGTGGTACGATATGGATTGATAGTGTGGCATACTGAGATGCCGTGATCCAGACTTTTGTTGAAAAGCAAAGTTTGGTGGTTGATGATCAAAGCGCAGCTGATATAGCATGGCTTTGTGTATAGCGTTGATCCGCGAGCCTCACAGCCCGGAATGGTGGTAAACTGATGGTTTGATCAGTATACATTTTTAGTGTAGTGGATTCGGTCGACCGATATTGAGCTTCGTGCTCGGAGGGATAGAGTAAGCGGTGTTTTCTCTTGCTGGGACGTAAGCCGCGGTGATACTTGAGTCCCAAAAGTGCGGATGTGCATAGCGGTGTTTTCTCTCGCTGAGACGTAAGCCGCGGTGATTTGTACTACGCGATCGATCTTTCGAATCAGGAGCCACCATGATGGAAATCCAATTTCCGATACGTGTGATTCGGTTTTAGTTGTATTACTAGTATGGCGACATGATATAATGGTACCCATGCCGTCTATGATTGATATTTATGATTGGAATTGTTTTGACACTATACACATATTATAGTATCAAATGATTTGTTTTTAAACGTATCAAGCATGTTTGGCTGTTATAAGGTAAAACCCTATCCTCCGGCTTGCGTTGCATTGTGTGATGGGACCTGGGTCTTATAACAGCTTCATTTTTCGAAAAAGCATTGCGCTGTTTATTCTATGCACTAGTATTCTTGGGAGGAAACCCGTTCCGTGTTATATGGCGTGGTCCCTTGAATTACTCTCTTTTAAAGTAAAGTTTTAAATAACTATTTTAGTTCTCACACCAGTCACATGACTGACCTGGAGTTTATTGTTTCAACCTAAACTCTGGGTGCCCTTATTTTCCACACGGGCAGCTAGTAGTTTTGGTTTTGCAGATTTATATTCACAGGATCCTGGTTTACAGCTGGAATGATATCCGGAAAGCTTTGTATCCGTATATCTCTTCTAGTTGTGTATTGTATTATTTTCCGCTGCGATGTATTTAAATGTAATTTAAATCTCTGATATTTCTGTGTAATATTCATTTATACTCTGTATATTCTTGTAATCTGATGCATTGTTGTAATAACAGTGAAATGTTCTTCTGTTTGTGTTCTGATTTGTCTTGTCCTCACAGTAATTCGTTCTTTCTCATCTCTTCGGAGACCGGGGAAGTTTCGGGTTGCTTCATAAGTCCTATCACACAATGCAACGCAAGCCGGGGGATAGGGTTTTTACCTTATAATAGCCAAGAATGCTTGATACGTTTAAAAGAAATCATTTGATACCATTATAAGTGCATAGTGTAAAAACAACTTCAAATCATAAGTATCAATCATAGGCGACATGAGCGTCCCATGCCACTATGTCACCATATATAGGTTTACAAATAAAACCGCAAATGTCACGTATTTGGAAATTGGATTTCCGTCTGTGAACCGAGACAAAAGATAGTCCTCAACCGATTCGAGACGCTCTAGCCCGCCCCTCAGGAACAGCCGCAACTGCCCCTTGGATCGTCAGGGTCGGTCCACCGATGTGGATTATAATGCCTGAACAATACGTTCCTCCGCCCTTTGGGGCGTAAATGAGCCAACGAATGACTCCATCGGACCCGGATCGTCCGATCAAACCGAGGCGCCTCGCAACAGCAACAACCACATAGGTGAAAAGTATATAAATGTCAGGGCTGGTAGGTCACTGACACCACCCTAGCTAGAAAGAAAACGCATGTCCCACCTGAGGTCCGTCTCCCGTTTTTGGTTCACCACCGGGGTGTGAGGCTCGCGAATTCACGTTACACAAAGCTGTGCCACAAACGCTGTGCTTTGATCATCACCACAAGACTTTGCTTTTCAACAGAAGCCTCGATCAATTGCCACTTAGGCATGCCACACAGGCAATTCACTCCATGCGTTTGATATCCATCAATATATAACCCCTGAGCTCGTACGTCTCAGAGAAGGGCGTTAAGCAAGAGAATAAATTCTCCGCCGCCAAACAGATATATATTTTATAGAGATCAATCACACGGACTAAAATCCAATGTCAGACACACAGTCCATTTACAAGTCCGTTCTGGGTCTGAACGAAACCGGAGGCACCTAGTACCCCGCATATCCATCGATCTCCAAGCACGTCTGGACGATCACCAACTGTTTCCATCTTCTTGGGTGTACAGCCCAATCAAGATCATCAGTAATCACCCAAACGACGTGAAGACCTCCGGTCTTCGACCATCGTCTTCATCTTCGACTTATCGTCGTATCAGTTATTCAGAATGGGATAAACCCGGTCTTTCCGAATAACTCGCGTATATTTTAAATAAGCGTTACACAAACACAACTTACGCCTCATTCCAATTCATCAGTCACTAACCGTAAATTAACAAGAGAATAATTCCCCAAATATTAACCCCGAAGGCCGAAACCAACATCAGATCAATATCCAGAAAACCATTCTTCTTGGTTAACCGACAGTTAGTTTCTAAATTTCACATTCATAGGGAAAGGTTCCCATTAATTTTATCCAAGATAAATTTCTTGAATTTATTCTTTAATCTATTTTTGAATATCAATTCAAACTAGTCGAGATTAGCGAACCTTACCGAAGTAATCATTTGTTTTAATTTCCCAATCCCAACCTATTCATCCCATGAAGTAAAACTGGTTATACTTCATATCTAACACCACGGTGTTATCGGTAAATTCAATTACCATTTCACGTTCAAATCTAATTAAAGACTTAACTATCGCCTGGAGCAAAACTGGTGGTACTCCATTTTCGATCTTTTCAATCTAATTAAATATTCAATAAAACTCCACTTAGTTTTAATCTTTAACTAGGTTAAAGAATCAGTGTCATTTAAAACACAGTTCACGATAAACCCAAAATCACATTCATTAATTATCGGGTTAAAGAACGAGTGTTATTTAAAACACTGTCCACGATAAACCCAAAAATCAATATCAATTCAATTCCAATTAAATATTATTTAATTGGTACACTTCATTAAATCTAAATAAAAAGATTTAATCTTTTCTCAACTGGGTTCAAGAACAGTGTTAGTGAAGACACCATTCACGACAAACCCAAATCACATTTGATATTCAATACAAGGCTCTGAATAGAAAATATATCGGCTTATATTCAATATCAAATTCTACGACTAACAAATGTCGTATTGGAAATAACGATATAAATATATATCTTTCAAATTTCCATAACAACATCTGTATAATCACGAATTCCAACATCGAAATATTCCGAAGACTATTTCGATTCAAATCCACTCTAATGCAATCATTGGAAATTCTGGTTATTTTTAAAACCCTTTTCAAATTCAATTTATTTATTTAAAAATAAATAGAATTATAATTCTAGTTCAAAACTAGTTTACTTCGATAAAAATCTATTTTTATCTTTTCAACTATGGAGTTTTTCATCCCAATTCTTCTCAAATCATTTCTTATGATTTTACACAAATTATTACTATTTTTAATAATTTTATCAAGGCCCGTACAGTCGATTTCCATCAACGGCCATCGAACTGCACTTACAGCGACCTTTTTCGAATTTGATTTGGACGTATCTCCAAATCCAACCGTTAGATTTCAAATTTCTAACATTCGTCAGAAAGCTCTTTTCGATACGAACCCAACGGTTCCGGTTTTAGGAGAATCCGACGGTCGGATCTCCCGTAATGTCCGTTTGAAATAAATGGTCGAAATTCACGAACTGCCGCGGCGCAGCGCGTTCTATTCAGGCCATTATATTATATATATAATATATATTATATATATTTCGTCGATTTCTATTTAAAATGAATTTTATAAATTATTTTGAATTCGTTTCAAAAATAATTTCAACCTTTATTTCAAATTCAAATCAAAATTGAATTTTCTGTTATAAATCCTTTTTACTTTCATTTCTATTTGATTTCAATTCAAATAGATTTTAATTCGATTCGAATTCATTTCGTTTTCTATTCAATTTAAATTGAATTCGTTTTCTATTCAATTTAAATTGAATTCGTTTTCTATTCAATTCCTTTCGAAATCGTTTTCAATTCAATTCATTTCGAAATCGTTTTCAATTTAATTCATTTCGAAATCGTTTTCAATTCAATTCATTTCGAAATCGTTTTCAATTCAATTCATTTCAAAATGAATAAAATCGATATAAATATCGTTCACGTCAAAATGGCGTCAATCTAATCAACACGGCTTCATATATTTCTATTTTCAAATATTCTATTTCAAATATTTCCTATTATCAAAATATTTGTTATTATCAAAATATTTCCTTCAACACATGACTAATCTCAACAGATGAGTACAGTCAACACATGAACCTTTATTTTATATTATTTTCTAAATTGAAATGAGGCCCAATCAATCACCATATAATGTTAATTATATGGATTTTCATACATCACACGTATATAATAGCATTGAAAAATAATCAACCATCAACCAAAGTGCACTACACTGTATAAGCATCAAATATAGATATCTAACGCTCATAATAGCCTGTCAATCTATCGATTGACATATTTAATCAATCAGGATGAGTGAAATTCATATTTCATCCCAACACCCGTGTGGGGTTTCAAACAATCAAACACAGATTTTTATTCGTGCAGTTGGGCGATGTGTAAAATTTATCGACCCAATCAATATCAGTCAAATCAGTGCATATAAACAAATCGGCCGATTTGTCTATAAATATCTATTTATTCACTTTCACGTTAAAAATTATATTTTTAACCATAAAATATTTTATTTTAACATATGAATTTCTATTCAGTTCATTTATTCAATAAAATTGATATCTTTATTTTTCTAACATATTTTAGAAAATTTCGGCGGCATAACGGCACGATACTAGAAACGGGACAAGGCCTAGCCTTATCCCCGGTCTAGTGAAGGCCCACGCCATTCACACATCAATCAAATCAATTTTATTTCACCAAACAATTCAATTCAATCAAATAATCTAACTAATTTATGCAATCAAACAAACAAGTCCATGGTCTGTGGACGATTGTGTCGGGTGCTACTAAGCACCGTCTGCATCCTAGTATATATATATAACTAGAAAAAGAAATTGAAAGGTGAGAAATTCTCACCGATAGCTATCCTAATCTCCACGGCACTTCTAATGCAGGAAATCTTCACTGTTCTCGCCTCTTATCACTTTCTTCGCCCGTAGCCACTACATATATAAAAATCGAATTTTTACTTCGCTATTCAATATATAAAAATCGAATTTTTTACTATGCTATTATATAAAAAGATCTCGCCTTTTCAAAAATATAGATTTGCCTTTCTATAATATAAAAATTATATTTTTCTCGAAGTAAAAATCATATTTTTACTTCACCACTCAACTCAAAATATCGTCTTTTCATATTTAAAAATATCGTCTGTTCATATTTAAAAATATCGTCTTTTCATATTTAAAAATATCGTCTTTTTAAAAATCAATCTTTATTTTGCTACACATATAAAGATGCTATTTTTAATATTCCTATCATGTAAAAATTATATTTTCAATTCTCTACCTAAACAAAAATCATATTTTTACATCTTCTACTTAATAAAGATTATATTTTTAACACTTTAAAAATATAAAAATCATATTTTTAATACTTTAAAAATATAAAAATCATATTTTGCACCTCCCCATAATGTAAAAATTATATTTTTACTATTCCTAATAGAATAAAAATCGTATTTTCTTCAATCCCATATCATCTACTTACAATCAGATTTTAAAACATCGATTTATAATAGAATTAAATTAATAAAACTTACTGATTTTCGGAGGAGGGGGGGATTGGTGATCTTCAGAGCTTGCAGGTGGCGGGGTAGGTCGACTGGTGGGCGGCTTTCAGTAGGAGGGAGAAGGCGCAGGGGGTTTGGGTGCGTAGGTGGCTGCGGTGGCCCATTTCCGGCGGTTAGGGTTTTCGCTGCGGAGGGTGGTGGGTTTCAGGCATCGCGGGGCTTCGGTGGTGGAGTGGTGAGGTTCGTCGGCGGCGTCGAGGGGAGGGCTGGCCAGCCTGGGTGGCGGCGCGGCGGTCGTGCCAGAGAGGGGCAACGGAGATCGATCGTTGGCTCCCTTTTTTTTTCTTTCTTTTTTTCTGTTAAAATCGATTTTGAAGAATGAACGTGGGGGGGGGGGGGGGGGGGCAGAGAGAAATAGGGGGAGAGGGAGAGAGAGTGTTTTATGTATTTTTTATTATTATTTATGAAAAAGTTGACTTTTACATACGACCTCTAAACGGGGTCCACCGCCTGTCGTCTATAGCGGTTTACCCCCATTCCGAACACAATGGGATATGTATCGCAAGCTGATTCGATCGTTTCGATTAGTTTCCATTGAATTTACATTTAAATCACTATATTGAATTTTAAACGTACATTTCAAATTACCGGGGTCACATACTAACTAGAAAAATTCCAAAAAAATATTTTCTAGCTTCGTATTGACGATATGGTCCTAACAAAACTAGTTTTGTCAAATTCTGAGACCGTTTGAAAAATGGCCAATTTCCAGTCGATTAAAATCAACTAAAACTGGTCAAACGCGTTTTCCTTTGCCACGCTCACATATTGATTCGAAAAATTATGAAATTTGGAATCTAGCAATAATTTAACATCACGGACCCAAAAAAAGTGGTTTCGTCGAAATCCGAGGTCGTTTGCAAAATGTCTATTTTTAAGGGCCTGAATTCCATAGCGACTATTCAGAATTTTCAACTAGACATATCCTTTGATTCCCGCTATGAAATTTTGATTTTTCGGATTCGTTGGAAAGATATCATCAATTAGATCCTAATGTTTTTGGTTTCACTAAAATCCGGATTGTTTTGCACCCGGTACGTTCAATTGAAGTTTGAAATCGAATTATCGAACTACCGCGCCATTTTCAATTCTATTTTATAATTATATATAATTATTTATATTCTAACGACGACATGTATAATATATACGTTCTAAATATATTCAAAACATTTTTCTCGTTGATATTGTTTAAAATATTCTATTTTAAATGTTCAAAATTCGCTAAAATTGCCAAAATAAAAATTTTAAACTGGTTCAGAATTTCCGGGTTATTACAATCTCCCCCACTTAAAACTTTTCGTCCCCGAAAAGGAACAAAGTCGAAAGTGGTTTGATTAATCAACTCTACGTTCGATCTGGCTTGCATTCTCCAACTTTTCAGTTTCTGAGAATTTTCAAATTTTCAAAAATTTGGCTAACTCCCTAAATTTTCGAAAAATTTCGCCATAACCTCCCCTGCACCGGGAGCCACGGGAAAATCCCGAAATTGCCATATAGGCCTTCTGATCTCAAAAAGAAAAAGAAAAAGCCAAGCGGCTAGCCAATAGGCTCATAAAATCATCATCACCCAAACGAAACAGTAAATTATGTAGTAAACATGTACCTATTTGTCGGGCAAACAAATTTTATTCTCTGCTCTAGCCTCCTTGCTATGACCTGTTCAATGTAAGTATATGTATACGCAAGCAAATGCGACCAATTTTCAATACAAGTCAATATTTGATCAAATTGGCTATATAATACAAATTTTAATTAATCAACCAATAATCAACAACACAACCATCAATCAATTAATTGATTAGCTTTTCAAATTCATAAATTTGGTATATAGTCAAAAATCACATTTTTGATGTCAAATCACAAAATAAATCCTATATAGTTTTTGGTTCTCACACCAGTCAATAGGAAATATATAGAAATCCCACCTTCGAAACTCGAACATAAATGTTGATGATGCGATCGCTATCGTCAATATCATCTCCGGGCGACTAGAGTGTGATGCTATATCTATCCAATATATTAAAATTTTGAATATACGTTTGCAAGGCGTATATGCAAATTCTTTATATATTGAATTGCCCAAATTCATCTAACATAAATAATCAAATACGAATAATTGATTTAAATTTTCAAAACAAAAATTGTTTTCATTTTAAAAATATACTCTTCACACTCGTTCTAGGATACTACTGACCCCATCTCTAACGAGTCATCCCATTGGATATTACTAATCCAATATTTGATGAATTCTTTCGTATGGTTCTAATGTGCCTTATTCTCTGAGATTTGTAAACCAAAGCTCTGATACCAAATGTGACGAAAAGGAATTTCGCTCGGTCCGAACCAGTCGCTAAACCGACCCAGACCGTTCGAAACGCCCTATCGTTTGAGAACATGACAAAATAGAACGCACACGGAAGAACATTTCATTGTATATTACAACAATGCATCAGATTACAAGAATATACAGAGTATAGATGAATATTACACAGAAATATCAGAGATTACAATAAATTACATAGCAGCGGAAAAATAATACAAAGCACAACTGAAGGTGATATACGGATACAGAGCTTTCCGGATATCATTCCAGCTGTAAACCAGGATCCTGCGAATATAAATCTGCAAAACCGAAACTACTAGCTGCCCGTGCGGAAAATAGGGGCACCCAGAGTTTAGGTTAAAACAATAAACTCCAGGTCAGTCATGTGATTGGTGTGAGAACTAAAACAGTTAATAATCTTTATTTTAAAGTTAGGTAAATCAAGGGACTACGCCGTATAACACGGAACGGGTTTCCTCCCAAGAATACCAGTGCATAAAACAAATAGCGCAATGCTAAATAAAGAAAAATGAAGCTGTTATAAGACCCAGGTCCTATCACACAATGCAACGCAAGCTGGGGGATAGGGTTTTTACCTTATAATAGCCAAGAATGCTTGATACGTTTAAAAGAAATCATTTGATACCATTATAAGTGCATAGTGTATAAAACAACTTCAAATCATAAGTATCAATCATAGGCGACATGAGCGTCCCATGCCACTATGTCGCCATATATAGGTTTACAAATAAAACTGCAAATGTCACGTATTTGGAAATTGGATTTCCGTCTGTGAACCGAGGCAAAAGATAGTCCTCAACCGATTCGAGACGCTCTAGCCCGCCCCTTAGGAACAGCCGCAACTGCCCCTTGATCGTCACGGCCGGTCCACCGATGTGGATTATAATGCCTGAACAATACGTTCCTCCGCCCTTTGGGGTGTAAATGAGCCAACGAATGACTCCATCGGACCCGGATCGTCCGATCAAACCGAGGCGCCTCGCAACAGCAACAACCACATAGGGTAAAAGTATATAAATGTCAGGGCCGGTAGGTCACTGACACCACCCTAGCTAGAAAGAAAACGCATGTCCCCCCTGAGGTCCGTCTCCTGTTTTTGGTTCACCACCAGGGTGTGAGGCTCGCGAATTCACGTTACACAAAGCTGTGCCACACAGGCTGTGCTTTGATCATCACCACAAGACTTTGCTTTTCAATAGAAGCCTCGATCAATTGCCACTTAGGCATGCAACACAGGCAATTCACTCCATGCGTTTGATATCCATCAATATATAACCCCTGAGCTCGTACGTCTCAGAGAAGGGCGTTAAGTAAGAGAATAAATTCTCCTCCGCCAAACAGATATATATTTTATAGAGATCAATCACACGGACTAAAATCCAATGTCAGACACACAGTCCATTTACAAGTCCGTTCTGGGTCTGAACGAAACCGGAGGCACCTAGTACCCCGCATATCCATCGTTCTCCAAGCATGTCTGGACGATCACCAACTGTTTCCATCTTCTTGGGTGTACAGCCCAATCAAGATCATCAGTAATCACCCAAACGACGTGAAGACCTCCGGTCTTCGACCATCGTCTTCATCTTCGACTTATCGTCGTATCAGTTATTCAGAATGGGATAAACCCGGTCTTTCCGAATAACTCGCGTATATTTTAAATAAGTGTTACACAAACACAACATACGCCTCATTCCAATTCATCAGTCACTAACCGTAAATTAACAAGAGAATAATTCCCCAAATATTAACCCCGAAGGCCGAAACCAACATCAGATCAATATCCAGAAAACCATTTTGCTTGGTTAACCGACAGTTAGTTTCTAAATTTCACATTCATAGGGAAATGTTCCCGTTAATTTTATCCAAGATAAATTTCTTGAATTTATTCTTTAATCTATTTTTGAATATCAATTCAAACTAGTCGGGATTAGCGAACCTTACCGAAGTAATCATTTGTTTTAATTTCCCAATCCCAACCTATTCATCCCATGAAGTAAAACTGGTTATACTTCATATCTAACACCACGGTGTTATCGGTAAATTCAATTACCATTTCACGTTCAAATCTAATTAAAGACTTAACTATCGCCTGTAGCAAAACTGGTGGTACTCCATTTTCGATCTTTTCAATCTAATTAAAGATTCATTAAAACTCCACTTAGTTTTAATCTTTAACTGGGTTAAAGAATCAGTGTCATTTAAAACACAGTTCACGATAAACCCAAAATCACATTCATTAATTATCGGGTTAAAGAACGAGTGTTATTTAAAACACTGTCCACGATAAACCCAAAAATCAATATCAATTCAATTCCAATTAAATATTATTTAATTGGTACACTTCATTAAATCTAAATAAAAAGATTTAATCTTTTCTCAACTGGGTTCAAGAACAGTGTTAGTGAAGACACCATTCACGACAAACCCAAATCACATTTGATATTCAATACAAGGCTCTGAATAGAAAATATATCGGCTTATATTCAATATCAAATTCTACGACTAACAAATGTCGTATTGGAAATAACGATATAAATATATATCTTTCAAATTTCCATAACAACATCTGTATAATCACGAATTCCAACATCGAAATATTCCGAAGATAATTTCGATTCAAATCCACTCTAATGCAATCATTGGAAATTCTGGTTATTTTTAAAACCCTTTTCAAATTCAATTTATTTATTTAAAAATAAATAGAATTATAATTCTAGTTCAAAACTAGTTTACTTCGATAAAAATCTATTTTTATCTTTTCAAATATGGAGTTTTTCATCCCAATTCTTCTCAAATCATTTCTTATGATTTTACACAAATTATTACTATTTTTAATAATTTTATCAAGGCCCGTACAGTCGATTTCCATCAACGGCCATCGAACTGCACTTACAGCGACCTTTTTCGAATTTGATTTGGACGTATCTCCAAATCCAACCGTTAGATTTCAAATATCTAACATTCGTTAGAAAGCTCTTTTTGATACGAACCCAACGGTTCCAGTTTTAGGAGAATCCGACGGTCGGATCTCCCGTAATGTCCGTTTGAAATAAATGGTCGAAATTCACGAACTGCCGCGGCGCAGCGCGTTCTATTCAGGCCATTATATTATATATATAATATATATTTCGTCGATTTCTATTTAAAACGAATTTTATAAATCGTTTTGAATTCGTTTCAAAAATAATTTCAACCTTTATTTCAAATTCAAATCAAAATTGAATTTTCTGTTATAAATCCTTTTTACTTTCATTTCTATTTGATTTCAATTCAAATAGATTTTAATTCGATTCGAATTCATTTCGTTTTCTATTCAATTTAAATTGAATTCGTTTTCTATTCAATTTAAATTGAATTCGTTTTCTATTCAATTCCTTTCGAAATCGTTTTCAATTCAATTCATTTCGAAATCGTTTTCAATTCAATTCATTTCGAAATCGTTTTCAATTCAATTCATTTCAAAATGAATAAAATCGATATAAATATCGTTCACGTCAAAATGGCGTCAATCTAATCAACACGGCTTCATATATTTCTATTTTCAAATATTCTATTTCAAATATTTCCTATTATCAAAATATTTGTTATTATCAAAATATTTCGTTCAACACATGACTAATCTCAACGGATGAGTACAGTCAACAAATGAACCTTTATTTTATATTATTTTCTAAATTGAAATGAGGCCCAATCAATCACCATATAATGTTAATTATATGGATTTTCATACATCACACGTATATAATAGCATTGAAAAATAATCAACCATCAACCAAAGTGCACTACACTGTATAAGCATCAAATATAGATATCTAACGCTCATAACAGCCTGTCAATCAATCGATTGACATATTTAATCAATCAGGATGAGTGAACTTCAAATTTCATCCCAACACCCGTGTGGGGTTTCAAACAATCAAACACAGATTTTTATTCGTGCAGTTGGGCGATGTGTAAAATTTATCGACCCAATCAATATCAGTCAAATCAGTGCATATAAACAAATCGGCCGATTTGTCTATAAATATCTATTTATTCACTTTCACGTTAAAAATTATATTTTTAACCATAAAATATTTTATTTTAACATATGAATTTCTATTCAGTTCATTTATTCAATAAAATTGATATCTTTATTTTTCTAACATATTTTAGAAAATTTCGGCGGCATAACGGCACGATACTAGAAACGGGACAAGGCCTAGCCTTATCCCCGGTCTAGTGAAGGCCCACGCCATTCACACATCAATCAAATCAATTTTATTTCACCAAAAAATTCAATTCAATCAAATAATCTAACTAATTTATGCAATCAAACAAACAAGTCCATGGTCTGTGGACGATTGTGTCGGGTGCTACTAAGCACCGTCTGCATCCTAGTATATATATATAACTAGAAAAAGAAATTGAAAGGTGAGAAATTCTCACCGATAGCTATCCTAATCTCCACGGCACTTCTAATGCAGGAAATCTTCACTGTTCTCGCCTCTTATCACTTTCTTCGCCCGTAGCCACTACATATATAAAAATCGAATTTTTACTTCGCTATTCAATATATAAAAATCGAATTTTTTACTATGCTATTATATAAAAAGATTTCGCCTTTTCAAAAATATAGATTTGCCTTTCTATAATATAAAAATTATATTTTTCTCGAAGTAAAAATCATATTTTTACTTCACCACTCAACTCAAAATATCGTCTTTTCATATTTAAAAATATCGTCTGTTCATATTTAAAAATATCGTCTTTTCATATTTAAAAATATCGTCTTTTTAAAAATCAATCTTTATTTTGCTACACATATAAAGATGCTATTTTTAATATTCCTATCATGTAAAAATTATATTTTCAATTCTCTACCTAAACAAAAATCATATTTTTACATCTTCTACTTAATAAAGATTATATTTTTAACACTTTAAAAATATAAAAATCATATTTTTAATACTTTAAAAATATAAAACTCATATTTTGCACCTCCCCATAATGTAAAAATTATATTTTTACTATTCCTAATAGAATAAAAATCGTATTTTCTTCAATCCCATATCATCTACTTACAATCAGATTTTAAAACATCGATTTATAATAGAATTAAATTAATAAAACTTACTGATTTTCGGAGGAGGGGGGGATTGGTGATCTTCAGAGCTTGCAGGTGGCGGGGTAGGTCGACTGGTGGGCGGCTTTCAGTAGGAGGGAGAAGGCGCAGGGGGTTTGGGTGCGTAGGTGGCTGCGGTGGCCCATTTCCGGCGGTTAGGGTTTTCGCTGCGGAGGGTGGTGGGTTTCAGGCGTCGCGGGGCTTCGGTGGTGGAGTGGTGAGGTTCGTCGGCGGCGTCGAGGGGAGGGCTGGCCAGCCTGGGTGGCGGCGCGGCGGTCGTGCCAGAGAGGGGCAACGAAGATCGATCGTTGGCTCCCTTTTTTTTTTTTTTCTTTCTTTCTTTTTTTTTCTGTTAAAATCGATTTTGAAGAATGAACGTGGGGGGGGGGGGCAGAGAGAAATAGGGGGAGAGGGAGAGAGAGTGTTTTATGTATTTTTTTTTATTATTTATGAAAAAGTTGACTTTTACATACGACCTCTAAACGGGGTCCACCGCCTGTCGTCTATAGCGGTTTACCCCCATTCCGAACACAATGGGATATGTATCGCAAGCTGATTCGATCGTTTCGATTAGTTTCCATTGAATTTACATTTAAATCACTATATTGAATTTTAAACGTACATTTCAAATTACCGGGGTCACATACTAACTAGAAAAATTCCAAAAAAATATTTTCTAGCTTCGTATTGACGATATGGTCCTAACAAAACTAGTTTTGTCAAATTCTGAGACCGTTTGAAAAATGGCCAATTTCCAGTCGATTAAAATCAACTAAAACTGGTCAAACGCGTTTTCCTTTGCCACGCTCACATATTGATTCGAAAAATTATGAAATTTGGAATCTAGCAATAATTTAACATCACGGACCCAAAAAAAGTGGTTTCGTCGAAATCCGAGGTCGTTTGCAAAATGTCTATTTTTAAGGGCCTGAATTCCATAGCGACTATTCAGAATTTTCAACTAGACATATCCTTTGATTCCCGCTATGAAATTTTGATTTTTCGGATTCGTTGGAAAGATATCATCAATTAGATCCTAATGTTTTTGGTTTCACTAAAATCCGGATTGTTTTGCACCCGGTACGTTCAATTGAAGTTTGAAATCGAATTATCAAACTACCGCGCCATTTTCAATTCTATTTTATAATTATATATAATTATTTATATTCTAACGACGACATGTATAATATATACGTTCTAAATATATTCAAAACATTTTTCTCGTCGATATTGTTTAAAATAATCTATTTTAAATGTTCAAAATTCGCTAAAATTGCCAAAATAAAAATTTTAAACTGGTTCAGAATTTCCGGGTTATTACAATCTCCCCCACTTAAAACTTTTCGTCCCCGAAAAGGAACAAAGTCGAAAGTGGTTTGATTAATCAACTCTACGTTCGATCTGGCTTGCATTCTCCAACTTTTCAGTTTCTGAGAATTTTCAAATTTTCAAAAATTTGGCTAACTCCCTAAATTTTCGAAAAATTTCGCCATAACCTCCCCTGCACCGGGAGCCACGGGAAAATCCCGAAATTGCCATATAGGCCTTCTGATCTCAAAAAGAAAAAGAAAAAGCCAAGCGGCTAGCCAATAGGCTCATAAAATCATCATCACCCAAACGAAACAGTAAATTATGTAGTAAACATGTACCTATTTGTCGGGCAAACAAATTTTATTCTCTGCTCTAGCCTCCTTGCTATGACCTGTTCAATGTAAGTATATGTATACGCAAGCAAATGCGACCAATTTTCAATACAAGTCAATATTTGATCAAATTGGCTATATAATACAAATTTTAATTAATCAACCAATAATCAACAACACAACCATCAATCAATTAATTGATTAGCTTTTCAAATTCATAAATTTGGTATATAGTCAAAAATCACATTTTTGATGTCAAATCACAAAATAAATCCTATATAGTTTTTGGTTCTCACACCAGTCAATAGGAAATATATAGAAATCCCACCTTCGAAACTCGAACATAAATGTTGATGATGCGATCGCTATCGTCAATATCATCTCCGGGCGACTAGAGTGTGATGCTATATCTATCCAATATATTAAAATTTTGAATATACGTTTGCAAGGCGTATATGCAAATTCTTTATATATTGAATTGCCCAAATTCATCTAACATAAATAATCAAATACGAATAATTGATTTAAATTTTCAAAACAAAAATTGTTTTCATTTTAAAAATATACTCTTCACACTCGTTCTAGGATACTACTGACCCCATCTCTAACGAGTCATCCCATTGGATATTACTAATCCAATATTTGATGAATTCTTTCGTATGGTTCTAATGTGCCTTATTCTCTGAGCTTTGTAAACCAAAGCTCTGATACCAAATGTGACGAAAAGGAATTTCGCTCGGTCCGAACCAGTCGCTAAACCGACCCAGACCGTTCGAAACGCCCTATCGTTTGAGAACATGACAAAATAGAACGCACACGGAAGAACATTTCATTGTATATTACAACAATGCATCAGATTACAAGAATATACAGAGTATAGAT
Organism: Allium sativum; assembly: GCA_030737875.1. Taxonomy (NCBI): domain Eukaryota; kingdom Viridiplantae; phylum Streptophyta; class Magnoliopsida; order Asparagales; family Amaryllidaceae; genus Allium; species Allium sativum. Next base: position 662,698,277 of record CM060909.1, on the reverse strand, counting down.
GAATATTACACAGAAATATCAGAGATTACAATAAATTACATAGCAGCGGAAAAATAATACAAAGCACAACTGAAGGTGATATACGGATACAGAGCTTTCCGGATATCATTCCAGCTGTAAACCAGGATCCTGCGAATATAAATCTGCAAAACCGAAACTACTAGCTGCCCGTGCGGAAAATAGGGGCACCCAGAGTTTAGGTTAAAACAATAAACTCCAGGTCAGTCATGTGATTGGTGTGAGAACTAAAACAGTTAATAATCTTTATTTTAAAGTTAGGTAAATCAAGGGACTACGCCGTATAACACGGAACGGGTTTCCTCCCAAGAATACCAGTGCATAAAACAAATAGCGCAATGCTAAATAAAGAAAAATGAAGCTGTTATAAGACCCAGGTCCTATCACACAATGCAACGCAAGCTGGGGGATAGGGTTTTTACCTTATAATAGCCAAGAATGCTTGATACATTTAAAAGAAATCATTTGATACCATTATAAGTGCATAGTGTATAAAACAACTTCAAATCATAAGTATCAATCATAGGCGACATGAGCGTCCCATGCCACTATGTCGCCATATATAGGTTTACAAATAAAACCGCAAATTTCACGTATTTGGAAATTGGATTTCCGTCTGTGAACCGAGGCAAAAGATAGTCCTCAACTGATTCGAGACGCTCTAGCCCGCCCCTTAGGAACAGCCACAACTGCCCCTTGGATCGTCACGGCCGGTCCACCGATGTGGATTATAATGCCTGAACAATACGTTCCTCCGCCCTTTGGGGCGTAAATGAGCCAACGAATGACTCCATCGGACCCGGATCGTCCGATCAAACCGAGGCGCCTCGCAACAGCAACAACCACATAGGGTAAAAGTATATAAATGTCAGGGCCGGTAGGTCACTGACACCACCCTAGCTAGAAAGAAAACGCATGTCCCCCCGAGGTCCGTCTCCTGTTTTTGGTTCACCACCGGGGTGTGAGGCTCACGAATTCACGTTACACAAAGCTGTGCCACACAGGCTGTGCTTTGATCATCACCACAAGACTTTGCTTTTCAATAGAAGCCTCGATCAATTGCCACTTAGGCATGCAACACAGGCAATTCACTCCATGCGTTTGATATCCATCAATATATAACCCCTGAGCTCGTACGTCTCAGAGAAGGGCGTTAAGTAAGAGAATAAATTCTCCTCCGCCAAACAGATATATATTTTATAGAGATCAATCACACGGACTAAAATCCAATGTCAGACACACAGTCCATTTACAAGTCCGTTCTGGGTCTGAACGAAACCGGAGGCACCTAGTACCCCGCATATCCATCGTTCTCCAAGCATGTCTGGATGATCACCAACTGTTTCCATCTTCTTGGGTGTACAGCCCAATCAAGATCATCAGTAATCACCCAAACGACGTGAAGACCTCCGGTCTTCGACCATCGTCTTCATCTTCGACTTATCGTCGTATCAGTTATTCAGAATGGGATAAACCCGGTCTTTCCGAATAACTCGCGTATATTTTAAATAAGTGTTACACAAACACAACATACGCCTCATTCCAATTCATCAGTCACTAACCGTAAATTAACAAGAGAATAATTCCCCAAATATTAACCCCGAAGGCCGAAACCAACATCAGATCAATATCCAGAAAACCATTTTGCTTGGTTAACCGACAGTTAGTTTCTAAATTTCACATTCATAGGGAAAGGTTCCCATTAATTTTATCCAAGATAAATTTCTTGAATTTATTCTTTAATCTATTTTTGAATATCAATTCAAACTAGTCGGGATTAGCGAACCTTACCGAAGTAATCATTTGTTTTAATTTCCCAATCCCAACCTATTCATCCCATGAAGTAAAACTGGTTATACTTCATATCTAACACCACGGTGTTATCGGTAAATTCAATTACCATTTCACGTTCAAATCTAATTAAAGACTTAACTATCGCCTGTAGCAAAACTGGTGGTACTCCATTTTCGATCTTTTCAATCTAATTAAAGATTCATTAAAACTCCACTTAGTTTTAATCTTTAACTGGGTTAAAGAATCAGTGTCATTTAAAACACAGTTCACGATAAACCCAAAATCACATTCATTAATTATCGGGTTAAAGAACGAGTGTTATTTAAAACACTGTCCACGATAAACCCAAAAATCAATATCAATTCAATTCCAATTAAATATTATTTAATTGGTACACTTCATTAAATCTAAATAAAAAGATTTAATCTTTTCTCAACTGGGTTCAAGAACAGTGTTAGTGAAGACACCATTCACGACAAACCCAAATCACATTTGATATTCAATACAAGGCTCTGAATAGAAAATATATCGGCTTATATTCAATATCAAATTCTACGACTAACAAATGTCGTATTGGAAATAACGATATAAATATATATCTTTCAAATTTCCATAACAACATCTGTATAATCACGAATTCCAACATCGAAATATTCCGAAGATAATTTCGATTCAAATCCACTCTAATGCAATCATTGGAAATTCTGGTTATTTTTAAAACCCTTTTCAAATTCAATTTATTTATTTAAAAATAAATAGAATTATAATTCTAGTTCAAAACTAGTTTACTTCGATAAAAATCTATTTTTATCTTTTCAAATATGGAGTTTTTCATCCCAATTCTTCTCAAATCATTTCTTATGATTTTACACAAATTATTACTATTTTTAATAATTTTATCAAGGCCCGTACAGTCGATTTCCATCAACGGCCATCGAACTGCACTTACAGCGACCTTTTTCGAATTTGATTTGGACGTATCTCCAAATCCAACCGTTAGATTTCAAATATCTAACATTCGTTAGAAAGCTCTTTTTGATACGAACCCAACGGTTCCAGTTTTAGGAGAATCCGACGGTCGGATCTCCCGTAATGTCCGTTTGAAATAAATGGTCGAAATTCACGAACTGCCGCGGCGCAGCGCGTTCTATTCAGGCCATTATATTATATATATAATATATATTTCGTCGATTTCTATTTAAAACGAATTTTATAAATCGTTTTGAATTCGTTTCAAAAATAATTTCAACCTTTATTTCAAATTCAAATCAAAATTGAATTTTCTGTTATAAATCCTTTTTACTTTCATTTCTATTTGATTTCAATTCAAATAGATTTTAATTCGATTCGAATTCATTTCGTTTTCTATTCAATTTAAATTGAATTCGTTTTCTATTCAATTTAAATTGAATTCGTTTTCTATTCAATTCCTTTCGAAATCGTTTTCAATTCAATTCATTTCGAAATCGTTTTCAATTCAATTCATTTCGAAATCGTTTTCAATTCAATTCATTTCAAAATGAATAAAATCGATATAAATATCGTTCACGTCAAAATGGCGTCAATCTAATCAACACGGCTTCATATATTTCTATTTTCAAATATTCTATTTCAAATATTTCCTATTATCAAAATATTTGTTATTATCAAAATATTTCGTTCAACACATGACTAATCTCAACGGATGAGTACAGTCAACACATGAACTTTTATTTTATATTATTTTCTAAATTGAAATGAGGCCCAATCAATCACCGTATAATGTTAATTATATGGATTTTCATACATCACACGTATATAATAGCATTGAAAAATAATCAACCATCAACCAAAGTGCACTACACTGTATAAGCATCAAATATAGATATCTAACGCTCATAACAGCCTGTCAATCAATCGATTGACATATTTAATCAATCAGGATGAGTGAACTTCAAATTTCATCCCAACACCCGTGTGGGGTTTCAAACGATCAAACACAAATTTTTATTCGTGCAGTTGGGCGATGTGTAAAATTTATCGACCCAATCAATATCAGTCAAATCAGTGCATATAAACAAATCGGCCGATTTGTCTATAAATATCTATTTATTCACTTTCACGTTAAAAATTATATTTTTAACCATAAAATATTTTATTTTAACATATGAATTTCTATTCAGTTCATTTATTCAATAAAATTGATATCTTTATTTTTCTAACATATTTTAGAAAATTTCGACGGCATAACGGCACGATACTCGAAATGGGACAAGGCCTAGCCTTATCCCCAGTCTAGTGAAGGCCCACGCCATTGACACATCAATCAAATCAATTTTATTTCACCAAACAATTCAATTCAATCAAATAATCTAACTAATTTATGCAATCAAACAAACAAGTCCATGGTCTGAGGACGATTGTGTCGGGTGCTACTAAGCACCGTCTGCATCCTAGTATATATATATATAACTAGAAAAAGAAATTGAAAGGTGAGAAATTCTCACCGATAGCTATCCTAATCTCCACGGCACTTCTAATGCAGGAAATCTTCACTGTTCTTGCCTCTTATCACTTTCTTCGCCCGTAGCCACTACATATATAAAAATCGAATTTTTACTTCGCTATTCAATATATAAAAATCTAATTTTTTACTATGCTGTTATATAAAAAGATTTCGCCTTTTCAAAAATATAGATTTGCCTTTCTATAATATAAAAATTATATTTTTCTCGAAGTAAAAATCATATTTTTACTTCACTACTCAACTCAAAATATCGTCTTTTCATATTTAAAAATATCGTCTGTTCATATTTAAAAATATCGTCCTTTCATATTTAAAAATATCGTCTTTTTAAAAATCAATCTTTATTTTGCTACACATATAAAGATGCTATTTTTAATATTCCTATCATGTAAAAATTATATTTTCAATTCTCTACCTAAACAAAAATCATATTTTTACATCTTCTACTTAATAAAGATTATATTTTTAACACTTTAAAAATATAAAAATCATATTTTTTAATACTTTAAAAATATAAAAATCATATTTTGCACCTCCCCATAATGTAAAAATTATATTTTTACTATTCCTAATAGAATAAAAATCGTATTTTCTTCAATCCCATATCATCTACTTACAATCAGATTTTAAAACATCGATTTATAATAGAATTAAATTAATAAAACTTACTGATTTTCGGAGGAGAGGGGGATTGGTGATCTTCAGAGCTTGCAGGTGGCGGGGAAGGTCGACTGGTGGGCGGCTTTCAGTAGGAGGGAGAAGGCGCAGGGGGTTTGGGTGCGTAGGTGGCTGCGGTGGCCCATTTCCGGCGGTTAGGGTTTTCGCTGCGGAGGGTGGTGGGTTTCAGGCGTCGCGGGGCTTCGGTGGTGGAGTGGTGAGGTTCGTCGGCGGCGTCGAGGGGAGGGCTGGCCAGCCTAGGTGGCGGCGCGACGGTCGTGCCAGAGAGGGGCGACGGAGATCGATCGTTGGCTCCCTTTTTTTTTCTTTCTTTTTTTTTCTATTAAAATCGATTTTGAAGAATGAACGTGGGGGGGGGGGGGGGGGGCAGAGAGAAATAGGGGGAGAGGGAGAGAGAGTGTTTTATAAATTTTTTTTATTATTTATGAAAAAGTTGACTTTTACATACGACCTCTAAACGGGGTCCACCGCCTGTCGTCTATAGCGGTTTACCCCCATTCCGAACACAATGGGATATGTATCGCAAGCTGATTCGATCGTTTCGATTAGTTTCCGTTGAATTTACATTTAAATCACTATATTGAATTTTAAACGTACATTTCAAATTACCGGGGTCACATACTAACTATAAAAATTCCAGAAAAATATTTTCTAGCTTAGTATTGACTATACGGTCCTAACAAAACTAGTTTCGTCAAATTCTGAGACCGTTTGAAAAATGGCCAATTTCCAGTCGATTAAAATCAACTGAAACTGGTCAAATGCGTTTTCCTTTGCCACGCTCACATATTGATTCGAAAAATTATGAAATTTGGAATCTAGCAATAATTTAACATCACGGACCCAACAAAAGTGGTTTCGTCGAAATCCGAGGTCGTTTGCAAAATGTCTATTTTTAAGGGCCTGAATTCCATAGCGACTATTCAGAATTTTCAACTGGACATATCCTTTGATTCCCGCTATGTAATTTTGATTTTTCGGAATCGTTGGAAAGATATCATCAATTAGATCCTAATGTTTTTGGTTTCACTAAAATCCGGATTGTTTTGCACCCGGTACGTTCAATTGAAGTTTGAAATCGAATTATCGAACTACCGCGCCATTTTCAATTCTATTTTATAATTATATATAATTATTTATATTCTAACGACGACGCGTATAATATATACGTTCTAAATATGTTCAAAACATTTTTCTCGTCGATATTGTTTAAAATAATCTATTTTAAATGTTCAAAAATCGCTAAAATTGCCAAAATTAAAATTTTAAACTGGTTCAGAATTTCCGGGTTATTACAATTGTACTACTGAATTAATTTGAATATGATAGACAATTTGATTTGAACACAATAAAATAATATTTCTATTACAATCAAATTGGTTTATTACAAATATCAGTACAATTTTCTCATTCTGTACATTTATTCCTCACTATAACTCTCATCAATCTATACAATTCATATATACATACATTTTCATATTGACTCATGTATGGACACTTATACACTCATTCACTGTCTTCCATCTTTTGTCTTGACAGCTCACAGTCAGTCCAATCATCCTCTGCTTACCTATCATATACAGAAACGCACACACAGTATCTAGAACAGATATAATATTCTAATTTCTAGCGAATATAATTTTCATTTTAAACATTTATTTGCCTCAGAATTTTGGTGTGTTTCTCATCATTTTTCATGACTCGACATGATATGGGCTGACATATATATACTGCATATACACGATACATGTATACACACACACACACACACACACACACACACATATATATATATATATATATATATATCTCAATGCAGATAGGAAAACTTGTCTAGATGGTTACATATACACATGTATACACACACACACACACACACACGTGTGCACTGCCTCGCCAGTCCAGTGTGCAACTAAGGAGTAGCCACGTGGACTATCTCGACTCAGTGCACACTCAAGTGGACAGTGCAACAGAAATGCATGTATACAAGAACAAGGAAACAACTCAATGATAAAATGGTTCGGTTCAGTGAACACATGTGATCAAGTGTGGACAACATGGATCACTTAAGATCATGTGAGTTTAGCATGGCAGATCATTTTTTTCAAACAGCAAAACCATGGGTCAAAGATGCATCAGATTACAACATGGAGCAAGTGCATGCTGATGTAAGCAGCTTAAAGTGACTCAAGTATATGTGAACAATAAACATAACTAGCATGGCATGATGGCATGACATGTCTAGCAAGAACATGATCAGTTGACAAGTGGAAATATAGTGTAACACAAATACATGGCTCAGACAACCTGTTTGGCATGGACTCAATACACAATAGTGAAGCAGCACTCATTTCAGCATGGATACATATACAGCATGGCAGATCAATTCAATGCAAGTGATTTAACTCAAATATAAGTGATCAGTATATACAATATGGCCAACAATACAAGCATGACACAACATGGTGATTAAAATACAGAAAATACAAAAGTTATACCAATTCTGGTCGAGCTACAAAGCCAAGGCAACATACATGAATGATCTTGTGTCAAATGCAAAGCAGTAATGAAGGATTGACACAGATGCAAGAAGAGTGGAAGAAAATAAATGTGCACGAGCAAATTCAACTTCAAACACTTTCCAGAAATGCCAAGAAATTCTCAAATTTGCATACAATCAATGATAGGGGCAAGCCTCAATTTAACAGCAAAACAATTTTGGAAAATAGTCATTTTTTGTTTCAAAATATACAAAGTTATCAAGGCAATTCATTTCCAGATTTGCAGGTAATTATGCAATCAACATGAGCTACAACCATTTACTGAAATGATTCATGAATTCCTAAAATCATATTAGGAACAAGAAAACATTTTCAAGTTTACTTCCAGTTTTTCAATAGCAAATACAGGGTTCAAGTATTTCCAGAAATAAAGCAGGATGATATCTTTTGGAAAGACAACAGATTCAAATTGTTCATGTTTCAAATCGGTTTAAAATTGGCAAGTACGAAATCAAGGAGGACTACATAATCATGTCATTCAAAAGTCAAAACAGTGTATTCACGTTTTAAAGCCATTTCAAAATCCACGCAAAATTCCAGAAGTCAAGGAGGACTATTTCAACATTGAAAAATTCATCACGCAAGCAATTTTTTTTAACCAGAAAGGATATTTCGATTAGTTCCAGAATGTTTGAAGATTTTAAAACTCCACAATTTAAAAAACCCCAAAATTCACGCAATATTTAAGTATATATCAAAGACCAAATTAGACTGAATCATTCACGAAATCAGATCAAAATTATGGGATTTTTAATCCTATATAAACACCAATCATCACTGGCAATTAACTATTGAAATCCAACAAAAACAATTCGATGAATTCAAGAGAGAATCACTCACAATTTTTAGGGTTTCGTTCGCCAGAGGGCAATCCCAATTCGATCAAGCAAAGCCATCAAAGTCGAAGAGGAACACATCAGAATCAAGCACCAGAGTTTTATCAACATCCAAGAAATCGATTTGGGGATTCAAATCAGAAAACTCTAGTTTATCCAATTTGCAGCCGCCATTTAATTTCTAAAGCAAGGGGATGGGATAAAATAAAAGAGGATGCACCATTTTCACAAATGATCGGTCAACTTGAATGGCTTAAAGGGGAGATTTAAATCTCTTTTAGATCCTAGGGTTTTTAAATTTGTTTTTTATTGCTTTTGAATTTGAGTTGTAAATCATTCTAATTCAGTTTCTAGAGTTCTGTAAAATCTAGGGGAAACCAGTTAGGGTGTTAACTAGCAGTTTACTAGAGTCTGTAAAAACTAGGGTTACTGGTTACAGGGTCATAATCAGGGGAAATATGGTTTCGGGAATAGAAACTAGTGCAGGGTTTTGAGCGTAGCGTTAAGAATAGTTGGGAGCGAGTGTCGCGAGTTTACAGGGGATTGTAAGCGCAGAGATTGTTTTAACTCCTAGCAGAAACCTTGGGGAATGCAGCAGTAGGCAGGGTTTTGCCGAAGCTGGGTATATCTATGTGTTATTTATTTTCTGCATTTATTTTGATTATTATCTGTTTTGTTATTATTTAATTACTCAGCAAAAATCTGCAATAAACCCTATTCACCCCCCTTTAGGGTTAATTTAGATCCTACACAAAAGAAGTTTGTAACTAAAATATAGTTGAGTGGAACAGCGACAAATAGAAATCAGATACATAATAGAAAATAACAATCAGCTAACATAAAGCAAACTCGGTTATAACAACTACAATATTTAAAATTTTGTTCTTGTGAAGGTTGCAATATATATATATATATATATATCCATGTTTGGTAGACAAGTCTCGTACTACTTCTATCAAAACATTATTAATGAATACACCGACCTATATCTTCCTAACACTTCATACAGAAGGAAATAGCAGCCTATGTCTACGCAAATCATAGTGCATACCTAAATCCTGTCCTATCTCCATCTGCTGTGTATTTTCAAATTCCCTAGCTAATTTAGATTAGGTATTTGCAATCCTGCTTCTCCCTAAAACTTCACAGCAAAGGAAAATTTTCCATGCAACCTCAAATAAAACTGAAACCTGTAGCATTCAAACCTTAGAGCTAATACTTGGCTTTGAAGTTTCGAACCCTTATAAATAAACTATGTTTTTCTTCCAGTTTAGGAAGCGAAGCCGTAAGTAATGGCCTTAATCAAAAAATTGAAAACAAATCCATCACTCCACTAATAATTCCAAAATCAGTATGTTTAAAACCCTTAAATGATTCTCGACATTCGTATATAAGTTTTATGATGTTCGAAATATTTACGTTCGTTGGAATGATTTGCTGTGGTGCTAAGGCTCGAGTGCTTGAGTGTTGAGAGCAACGTTTCAAGTTTTGAACGTTGTATTTGGATTTCCGGTAGTAGGTAGAGTTTGACTAGGAATTTTTGGAAGACCCGATTCTTGTTTGGTTCGTTGGAAGTTGCTACTCGAGCCAGAGGACGCGAGCGAGAAGATGGTTCGACTTTTGTGAAGTGGGCTTTGGAGTTTGTGCTGAAACAAGGAGAAAGGAATTACTATGTTTTCTATTTTTGAAGAAATTATCGGGGAAGAAGTATTTCATTTGGAGCAAGTTCTTTTGTTTCATGAAGGAGGGCAATGGATTGAATGATAGTGGAGCTTGCATTTTAAATTATTGAAGAGGAAGAGTACTGTGTATTCCAGTAGGGGTCGGTGTAGAAAATTTGGGATGGGCCAGTTTTCAAATGATTTGGCCCACATTTAAAAAATTGGAAGAATAATGAATAAATAGGTCCGTATGAAGAATGGCATGTTTGGTGGTAATGGACCAGATTCAACGAAGAAGCTTTAGACCAAACGTGACTTGTATGGTGGTGGATCAGTTTCAACGGTAAACCCCGAATATATAATAACATCTAAAAAGAACTTAAGTTATCTATTTAATTATCAGTCCACTCTATATCTAAATCAAGTATATGAAGCTCTACTTTACGCTTTGAAACAAAATCTATACACTGCATATTGACAACTGTAGAAAATCATCATTAGGCAGATTAAATAAGGGATTAGGATTTAACTATAAATAAATAGTTTATTTATATCATTTAAATCAGTATAATTAGTAAAATTTATATCTCTTTCATACATAGTCAAAATTACAAACGGTCTGTCACGTTAGGATCGTATGATCGCAGGCTACGCACTAGAACCAGTCTAGATCATGTTAAGGGTCGTTAAAATTTCAGGGAAACTAAAATGTCTGATTAGATTAACCGACGTTAATCGTTATTCAACGGTTAACGACCAAGGTGAGTAAACTCACTAACTCTGTCCATTTCTATAATTTTATACACGTTATTTATAAATGATGATTGAATGTTGTGTGGTCATTGTTTGGGTGAATTGCTTATTAATTGGTTGAAATTATAGATACCGTTATATATATAATGTTGCTTGAATATTGATTCTATTATTTCATATTTATATGAAATAAATGTTATTTCTGTTAGTTAACATATGTGGATGCAGGCAAACAGGTTGGAGGGATCCAATTGGATTCCTCAACAATTATATTGATGTTTTTCATATATTGTATTATATGGTGTAACGATTAATCAGTGGTTGATTATGGTGTGTTTAGGATGTACGAACAACATTGACCTGAAATAATTGGTATTTAAATACTGAAAATATATTCGAATATATTGGAAAAGAATTTGGGGTTTTAAAAAAGGGAAAATCTATTTTAAAATAAAAACTGAATTTCGATTGGATAGAATATAATAACTTGTTTAATTATATAAAACAAGCAATTTGGTTTATAAAAAATATTTATAAATGAAGCGAAATGATTATTATTAAATAGTTTGGAAATATAAAATCAAGAAATGAATTTATTTAAAAGGAAAAGTGAAGTCGTTAGAAAGAAAAACAGTGAGATTGTTTCGATAATCTAAATGTAAATAAGATTAAAACCATAAGAATTTGTAGTTATAATTCGATGATGTTGAATGTTAGTAAAATGATTTATTTTTAGAATTTATATATTATATAATATGGAATTGGACAAGATAATTAAGATTTGGTTTATAATGAATAGATTATAATCGAATACGAAGTCGAGATTTAATTATAAACTTGATTTATAATAAATAAGAAGTTTATTTGGAAATAGAGTTTATGAAGTGGGATATGAATACAAATTTATGAAATAACTCGATAAATGGAATTTTAACCTATATAGGTATTTATAAATATAAATCAGGATTTGATTTGATATAACGAGTCTAATTTTTGGTAAAGAAATAACATTCACATTTTAAAGTGTATAATTATTTAAAAGAAAACGTTTTGCAGATTAAATTGGTTATAAAAGGAAATTGGTAAATATTTGAAATGATAAATTCAAAAATGAATTTAGAAATCGAGTTAACCTGAAACGGTGAGTTTATTCCGACATCCGGAAAGTTGATCGAATACAGATTATTCGAGAGAGGGTTATACAGTGAAATTCGATTATATCGAATTCTGGAAGATACCTTTTACCTTCTGTTTTTAATCAAGATTATTTATTTGATTAATTTATTAATTTGTTTGATTAATTTATTAAATATTAATTATTTATTCAAAATAAAGAATCAAAGTTATATTTTTAATATTTTGGAAGCAGGTATTATAACGCTATTATTATAATCAAGGTTTTATACAACGTTCGTTGAATCTAAATGGATTTTGGAAATGTTTTTCGAATATAACCAAAGATGTTCTAAGTATAGAAAAATGTAATTCGTTGATAAGAAATTAAGAAATGGAGTTAAGGAAATTAGAAACTTACTGGAGATTAGTTATGTTAAATGGCTTTCTAAATATCGGTCTAATGTTGGTTTCGGCCTTCGGGATTGATACATAGGGAATTGTTCTCTTACTAGATTACGGTTAGTGACTAATGAATGTGAAAGGATAGTGATGCGTGAATAAGATATGGAAATGTTTTCCAATGTTAATAATGTATATTTTCGAAGTATGGGAAATAAAGAGTGTGAATATATGGAAACGTTTTCCAAGAAATCGTGAGAGGATAGGCGAGTTGGGAAAATATATGGGTAAAGAAATTTAAGGAAAATTGGGAAAGGAAATGATTGTTTTATAAATCTATTTAAAGTGCTCAGTGTTGATTGATGATTGATCGGTAGGATTTCCATTTGGAAATACGACCATTGTTTGAATGTATGTTTTCCTTTGATAGTTAAATAATCAACTATCAAATTTTTTGACCACTTCTTTGTTGTCCATACAGAGAGACCGGGATCAGATTTATTATTTGAAAACCACTCCGTATGGGCATTAGCGTTGCGAATCAAATATGATGAAGACAATTGAAGACGGAGTTTATGCAAGGTCTGTTCTGGCGATCCTAAGTAGAATTTTCCTAAGATGGATTTACATAATAGTGCCTTTGATTTGCCCAGCCCCAGGACAACGTGTATGGACGAATGTCTGGCAGAGTATATCTAATAGATCGCGTAAGTTGATCGCTTCAAACGTATTTACGTTGATGGCAGAGGAATTCATTTCTCTTAGCTTTATACCTATGATATTTTTGGAGAAATCAATTTGTGATTTGGCAGGTTTGACGATATGGCATTCAAAGTGAATGGTGGTCAGATGTTCCAAAAGATACGTTATGACCTCAAGCCTCATCATCCGGGAAATGAAAAAAATCGGGTAGTCAGCATGGCTAAGTGGGTCGCACCCAATTATGGTATATTGCCACCATCTAGAGAATATTCATATTTGTTAATTCTTTTCATTTCTACATCTCCTAGGAATAATTATGTTGGTATTCCAACAACCGTAAGGTGACAATATATTTGAAACATTTAAGCGAAATGAATGGTCAGTCATGTGTGGCTGAGTTGCAAGATGTTTTTGTTGAACTCCAGTGTATCCTTTATAGAGTGCACTGATCGGAAGGTGGTTCCATACCTTGTCATAATTGGAAATCTAGTCTCCAATAAGAGCCCGCGGTTTTTGATTGTATATTATATATGTGGAACGTGAGATATAAGCGTTCCGCTAGATTGTAATTTACTTGTATTAGACACTATTATAATATCAGAAAAGTATTGATTTTAAAAAATGTTTTGGGTTTACGTAAGGTAAAAACCATTCGTGTTTATGTGCGGATCGATCTTATGATTATCATTTTGTAACAACCCGTAAAATCTGGGCCAGTTTAAAAATTTTATTTTGGCAATTTTAGCGAATTTTGAATATTTAAAATGAAATATTTTAAATAATATCGACGAGAAATTTATTTTGAATATAATTAGAACGTATATATTATATACGTCGTCGTTAGAATATATAATAATTATATATAATTATAAAAGGAATTGAAAATGGCGCGGTAGTTCGAAAATTCGATTTCTAATTTCAAATGAATATACAGAATTCAATATAAGTCAGAATTGAACGAAACAAGAAATATTTGAATCTGTATAACTATATCTTTGTAACGAAGTTAGCAAACTGAGATTTCATCTTAGAAATGATAAGATACGTCCAGTTGAAAATTCAGAATAGTCGCTATGGAATTTATATATATTTTATATAATATATAGCCCTTAAAAATAGCCATTTTGCAAACGACCTCGGATTTCGACGAAACCAGTTTTGTTGGGTCCGTGATGTAAGGTTATTGCTAGATTCCAAATTTCGTAATTTTTCAAATCAATATGTGAGCGTGGTAAAGGAAAACGCGTTTGACCAGTTTCAGTTGATTTTAATCGACTGGAAAATGACCATTTTTCAAACGATCTCAGAATTCGACGAAACTAGTTTTGTTAGGACCGTATCGTCAATACGAAGCTAGAAATAATTTTTCGGGAATTTTTAGAGTTAGTATGTGACCCCGGTAATTTGAAATGTACGTTTAAAATTCAATATAGTGATTTAAATGTAAATTTAACGGAAACTGATTCAAACAGTCGAATCAGCCCACGTGGCATATCCCATTGAGTTCGGAATGGGGGTGAAACGTTAGGGACGACAGTCGGCAGGTTCAAATCTGAGTTGAAACGTAAAGTCAACATTAGGGTTTTAAAGGAAAAAAAATATATAATTATTATATATATATTTACATAACCCCCCCCCTCTCTCTCAATTCAGAATCGAAATCAAATAAATAAAAAAAAAAGGGGGAAAGACGAGAGAAAAGGGGGCGGAGGAGCTCGTCGCTCCTCCGATCGATCCCCCACCGCCGACTGAAACCCCCCCCCCCCCACCTCGCGATGGCGTGAAACCCCCCCCCTGCTGCTGATCGGCGACGAAGGACCCCCCCTGCTGCTGATCGGCGACGAAGGACCCCCCCCCTGCTGCTGCTCGGCGACGAAGGACCCCCTCCTTGCTGCTGTTCGGCGACGAAGGACCCCCCCCCCCTCCTGTAAGTTTTTTTCTTATTTGTTTAATTTATTTTTATGTATTTAAAAACTGATTTTAAAAAAATATTGAAAACTGATTTTTCTGAGATTTTAAAAACTGATTTATAAAGGAATATAAAAACTGTTTTTTTAGATTTAAAAACAGAAATTTTTATAAAGCAAAAACGAGATTTTTTACAAAGCAAAATATAGTTTTTTTATATATTGAACTTCGATAAAAATATAGGTTTTTTTTTATATTGAACTTCGAAATAAAAATGTGATTTTTATCTATTGAACTTCGAAATAAAAATGTGATTTTTATCTATTGAACTTCGAAATAAAAATGTGATTTTTATCTATTGAACTTCGAAATAAAAATGTGATTTTTATCTATTGAACTTCGAAATAAAAATGTGATTTTTATCTATTGAACTTCGAAATAAAAATGTGATTTTTATCTATTGAACTTCGAAATAAAAATGTGATTTTTATCTATTGAACTTCGAAACAAGAACATGATTTTTATATATGGAATAGCGAAGTAAAAATTCGATTTTTATATATTGAATAGCGAAGTAAAAATGTGATTTTTACGTATGTAGTGAAAGCAGCAACGAAGGTGACAAAAAGGCGAAACGACGAAGACTTCTACATTAGAAGAGTCGTGGAATCGGGATAGCTATCTGTGAGAATTTCTCACCTTTCAATTTCTTTTTCTAGTTATATATATATACTAGGATGCAGACGGTGCTTAGTAGCACCCGACACAATCGTCCACAGACCATGGACTTGTTTGTTTGGTTGCATAGATTAGTTGGATATTTGAATTGAAATTGAGTTGTTTGGGTGAATGGAATGAATTTGATTGATGTGTGAATGGCGTGGGCCTTCACTAGACCGGGGATTAGGCTAGGCCTTGTCCCGTTTCTAGTATCGTGCCGTTATGCCAACGAAATTTTCTAAAATATGTTAGAAAAATAAAAATATCATTTATTGAATAAATGAACTGAAAAGAAAATTCATGTGTTGGAATAAATATTTTAACGTTAAAAATATAATTTTTAACGTGAAAGTGAATAAATAAATATTTATAAACAAATCGGTCGATTTGTTTATTTACACTGATTTGACGGATATTGATTGGGTTGATAAATTTTACACATCGCCCAACTGCACACATCGCCCAACTGCACAAACAAAAACGTGTGTTTGTTGATTTGAAACCCCACACGGGTGTTAGGATGAAATATGAATTTCACTCATCCTGATTGATTAAATATGTCGATCGATTGATTGACAGGCTGTTATAAGCGTTGAATATCTATATTTGATGCTTATACAGTGTAGTGCACTTTGGTTGATGGTTGATTATTTATGCTATTATATACATGTGTTGTATGGGAATCCATATAATTAATTTTATATGGTAATTGATTGGGCCTCATTCCAATTTGAAAAATAGAGAAGAATTGAAAACGATTTCGAAATGAAATGAATTGAAAACGATTTTGAAATGAAATGAATTGAAAACGATTTCGAAATGAATTGAATTGAAAACGATTTCGAAATAAATTGAATTGAAAACGATTTCGAAATGAATTGAATTGAAAACGATTTCGAAATGAATTGAATTGAAAACGATTTCGAAATGAATTGAATTGAAAACGATTTCGAAATGAATTGAATTAAAAACGATTTCGAAATGAAATGAATTGAAAACGATTTCGAAACGAAATGAATTGAAAACGAATTCAAATTGAATTGAAAACGATTTCGAAATGAAATGAATTGAAAACGAATTCAAATTGAATTGAAAACGATTTCGAAATGAAATGAATTGAAAACGAATTCAAATTGAATTGAAAACGATTTCGAAATGAAATGAATTGAAAACGAATTCAAATTGAATTGAAAACGATTTCGAAATGAAATGAATTGAAAACGAATTCAAATTCAATTGAAAACGAATTCAAATTGAATTGAAAACGATTTCGAAACGAAATGAATTGAAAACGAATTCAAATTGAATTGAAAAGGATTTCGAAATGAAATGAATTGAAAACGAATTCAAATTGAATTGAAAACGAATGAATTGAATTGAAAACGATTTCGAAATGAATTAAATTGAAAACGATTTCGAAATGAATTGAATTGAAAACGAATTGAAATGAATTCAAATTGAATTGAAATTTGAATTGAATAGAAATGAATTTTGAAACGAATTTATAAAGAAGAATTCAATTTTGATTTGAATTGAAAAGGAAGTTGAAACTGCTTTTGAAACGAATTTAAAACTATTTATATAATTCGTTTTAAATAGAAATCGACGAAGTATATATTATATATATTATATATATAATATAATGGCCTGAATAGAACGCGCCGCGCCGCGGCAGTTCGTGAATTTCGACCATTTATTTCAAACGGACATTACGGGAGATCCGACCGTCGGATTCTCCTAAAACCGGAACCGTTGGGTTCGTATCGAAAAGAGCTTTATAATGAATGTTAGAAATTTGAAATCTAACGGTTGGATTTGGAGATACATCCAAATCAAATTCGAAAAAGGTCGCCGTAAGTGTAGTTCGATGGCCGTTAATGGAAATCGACTGTACGGGCCTTGATAAAATTATTAAAAATAGTAATAATTTGTGTAAAATCATAAGAAATGATTTGTGAAAGTTTGGGATGAAAAACTCCATATTTGAAAAGATAAAAATAGATTTTTATCGAAATGAACTAGTTTTGAACTAGAATTATAATTCTATTTATTTTTAAATAAATAAATTGAATTTGAAATGGTTTTGAAAATAACCAAAATTTCCAATGATTGCATTGGAGTGGATTTGAATCGAAATTGTCTTCGGAATATTTCGATGTTGGAATTCGTGATTATACAGATGTTGTTATGGAAATTTGAAAGATATATATTTATATCGTTATTTCCAATACGACATTTGTTAGTCGTAGAATTTGATATTGAATATAAGCCGATATATTTTCTATTCAGAGCCTTATATTGAATATCAAATGTGATTTGGGTTTGTCGTGAATGGTGTCTTCACTAACACTGTTCTTGAACCCAGTTGAGAAAAGATTAAATCTTTTTATTTAGATTTAATGAAGTGTACCAATTAAATAATATTTAATTGGAATTGAATTGATATTGATTTTTGGGTTTATCGTGAACAGTGTTTTAAATAACACTCGTTCTTTAACCCGACAATTAATGAATGTGATTTTGGGTTTATCGTGAACCGTGTTTTAAATGACACTGATTCTTTAACCCAGTCGAAGATTAAAACTAAGTGGAGTTTTAATGAATCTTTAATTAGATTGAAATGATCGAAAATGGAGTATCACCAGTTTTGCTCCAGGCGATAGTTAAATCTTTAATTAGATTTGAACGTGAAATGGTAATTGAATTTACCGATAACACCGTGGTGTTAGATATGAAGTATGACCAGTTTTACTTCATGGGTTGAATAGGTTGGGATTGGGAAATTAAAACAAATGATTACTTCGGTAAGGTTCGTTAATCCCGACTAGTTTTGAATTGATATTCAAAAGTAGATTAAAGAATAAATTCAAGGAATTTATCTTTGATAAAATTAATGGGAATCTTTCCTATGAATGTGAAATTTAGAAACTAACTGTCGGTTAGCCAAGCAGAAGGGTTTTCTGGATATTGATCTGATGTTGGTTTCGGCCTTCGGGGTTAATATTTGGGGAACTATTCTCTTGATTAATTTGCGGTTAGTGACTGATGAATTGGAATGAGGCGTATGTTGTGTTTGTGTAACACTTATTTAAAATATACGCGAGTTATTCGGAAAGACCGGGTTTATCCCATTCTGAATAACTGATACGACGATAAGTCGAAGATGAAGACGGTGGTCGAAGACCGGAAGTCTTCACGTCGTTTGGGTGATAACTGATGATCTTGATTGGGCTGTACACCCAAGAAGATGGAAACAGTTGGTGATCGTCCAGACGTACTTGGAGATCGATGGATATGCGGGGTACTAGGTGCCTCCGGTTTCGTTCAGACCCAGAACGGACTTGTAAATGGACTGTGTGTCTGACATTGGATTTTAGTCCGTGTGATTGATCTCTATTAAATATATATCTGTTTGGCGGCGGAGAATTTATTCTTTTGCTTAACGCCCTTCTCTGAGACGTACGAGCTCAGGGGTTATATATTGGTGGATATCAAACGCATGGAGTGAATTGCCTGTGTGGCATGCCTCAGTGGCAATTGATCGAGGCTTCTGTTGAAAAGCAAAGTCTTGTGGTGATGATCAAAGCACAGCCTGTGTGGCACAGCTTTGTGTAACGTGAATTCGCGAGCCTCGCACCCCGGTTGTGAACCAAAAACGGGAGAGGACGTCAGGGAGGGCATGCGTTTCTTTCTAGCTAGAAGTGGCGTCAGTGGTTTTACACGCCCTGACGAGTTTGACTTATGTGGTTGTTGCTGTTGCGAGGCGCCTCGGTTATATCGGTTTCGGCCGATGCATTCTGGTCGGCCGACGGACCAGACTTACACCCCATAGGGTGGGGAGACGTAGTGTTCAGGCATAATAATCCACATCGGTGGACCGGCCCTGAGGATCTAAAGGCTTGCCTGCGCGCTTGCCTGAGACACGGGCTAGAGCGTCTCGAATCGGTTGAGGACTATCTTTTGCCTCGGTTCATAGATGGAAATCCAATTTCCAAATACGTGACATCTGCGGTTTTTTTTGTAAACCTATATATGGTGACATAGTGGGATGGGGTGCTCATGCCGCCTATGATTGATACTTATGATTTGAAGTTGTTTTATACACTATGCACTTATAATAGTATCAAATGATTTGTTTTAAACATATCAAGCATTCTTTGGCTGTTATAAGGGAAAACTCTATCCCCCGGCTTGCGTTGCATTGTGTGATAGGACCTGGGTCTTATAACAGCTTCATTTTTCTTTATTTAGCATTGCGCTGTTGTTTTATGCACTGGTATTCTTGGGAGGAAACCCGTTCCGTGTTATACGGCGTGGTCCCTTGATTTACCTAACTTTAAAAATAAAGATTAATAACTGTTTTAGTTCTCACACCAGTCACATGACTGACCTGGAGTTTATTGTTTTAACCTAAACTCTGGGTGCCCTTATTTTGACACGGGCAGCTAGTAGTTTGGTTTTGCAGATTTATATTCACAGGATCCTGGTTTACAGCTGGAACGATATCCGGAAAGCTTTGTATTCGTATATCTCTTTCTAGTTGTGTATTGTATTATTTTCCGCTGCTATATATTTAAATGTAATTTAAATCTCTGATATTTCTGTGTAATATTCATTTTTACTCTGTATATTCTTGTAATCTGATGCATTGTTGTATATACAATGAAATGTTCTTCTGTATGAGTTCTGTTGTGGCTTGTTCTCGAACTATCCGCCGCTTTCCTTTACGGGGAAGTTGCTGGTCTTTACACGTGGTATCAGAGCTTTGGTTTACAAAGCTAGAGAACAAGACACATTAGAACCATACGGAAGAATTCATCAGATATTGGGTTAGTAATATCCAACGGGAATGACTCGTTAGAGATGGGATCAGTAGTATCCTAGAACGAGTGTGAAGAGTAAATTTTTAAAATGAAAACAATTTTGGCTTTGAAAATTTAAATCAATCATTCGTATTTGATTATTTATTTATATTGATGTGGACAATCCAGTATATATAGATTTTGCGTATACGTCTGATCCGCGTGTATTTAAAGTTTTAATATATTGGATAGATATAGAATCACACTCTAGTCGCCCGGAGATGATTCAGATGATGAGGCCTCATCATCAGTATTTATATTCGAGTGACGAAAGTGAGATTTCTATATATTTCCTATTGACTGGTGTGAGAACCAAAATTAGATAGGGCCTATTGTTGTGATTTGGCATCAAAAATCTGATTTTTGACTATGTATCAAAGTTATGAATTTGAAACTCTAATTCACTAATTGATTGATTTTTGTGTTGGTTGTTTAATTGTTTGATAATTTTGAACCCTTATGCCTAACTGAATCAAATATTGAATTGTATTGAAAATTGGTCGCATTTGTTTGCATATACATATATATCATTGAACAGGTCATAGCAAGGAGGCTAGAGCCGAAGAATAAAATTTGTTTGCCCGACAAATAGGTACATGTTTACTACATAATTTCCTGTTCTGTTTGGGTGATGATGATTTTGTGAGCCTATTGGCTAGCCGCTTGGCTTTTTATTTTTCTTTTTGAGATCTGAAGGACCGGGGAAGCTATTTGAAATTCCCCGATGCTCCCGGTGCAGGGGAGGTTATGGCGAAATTTTTCAAAAATTTAGGGTGTTAGCCAAATTTTTGAAGTTTTGAAAATTCTCAGAAACTAAAGAGTTAGAGAATGGAAGCCTGATCGATCGTAGAGCTGAATAATCAAACCACTTTCGACTTCGTTCCTTTTCGGGGACGAAAAGTTTTAAGTGGGGGAGATTGTAACAACCCGTAAAATCTGGGCCAGTTTAAAATTTTTATTTTGGCAATTTTAGCGAATTTTGAATATTTAAAATGAAATATTTTAAATAATATCGACGAGAAATTTATTTTGAATATAATTAGAACGTATATATTATATACGTCGTCGTTAGAATATATAATAATTATATATAATTATAAAAGGAATTGAAAATGGCGCGGTAGTTCGAAAATTCGATTTCTAATTTCAAATGAATATACAGAATTCAATATAAGTCAGAATTGAACGAAACAAGAAATATTTGAATCTGTATAACTATATCTTTGTAACGAAGTTAGCAAACTGAGATTTCATCTTAGAAATGATAAGATACGTCCAGTTGAAAATTCAGAATAGTCGCTATGGAATTTATATATATTTTATATAATATATAGCCCTTAAAAATAGCCGTTTTGCAAACGACCTCGGATTTCGACGAAACCAGTTTTGTTGGGTCCGTGATGTAAGGTTATTGCTAGATTCCAAATTTCGTAATTTTTCAAATCAATATGTGAGCGTGGTAAAGGAAAACGCGTTTGACCAGTTTCAGTTGATTTTAATCGACTGGAAAATGACCATTTTTCAAACGATCTCAGAATTCGACGAAACTAGTTTTGTTAGGACCGTATCGTCAACACGAAGCTAGAAATAATTTTTCGGGAATTTTTAGAGTTAGTATGTGACCTCGGTAATTTGAAATGTACGTTTAAAATTCAATATAGTGATTTAAATGTAAATTTAACGGAAACTGATTCAAACAGTCGAATCAGCCCACGTGGCATATCCCATTGAGTTCGGAATGGGGGTGAAACATTAGGGACGACAGTCGGTAGGTTCAAATCTGAGTTGAAACGTAAAGTCAACATTAGGGTTTTAAAGGAAAAAAATAATATAATTATTATATATATATTTACATAACCCCCCCCCCTCTCTCTCAATTCAGAATCGAAATCAAATAAATAAAAAAAAAAGGGGAAAGACGAGAGAAAAGGGGGCGGAGGAGCTCGTCGCTCCTCCGATCGATCCCCCACCGCCGACTGAAACCCCCCCACCTCGCGATGGCGTGAAACCCCCCCCCCCCCCTGCTGCTGATCGGCGACGAAGGACCCCCCCCCCTGCTGCTGATCGGCGATGAAGGACCCCCCCCCCCCCCCCCGCTGCTGCTCGGCGACGAAGGACCCCCCCACCTTGCTGCTGTTCGGCGACGAAGGACCCCCCCCCTCCTGTAAGTTTTTTTCTTATTTGTTTAATTTATTTTTATGTATTTAAAAACTGATTTTAAAAAAATATTGAAAACTGATTTATAAAGGAATATAAAAACTGTTTTTTTTAGATTTAAAAACAGAAATTTTTATAAAGCTAAAACGAGATTTTTTACAAAGCAAAATATAGTTTTTTTTATATATTGAACTTCGATAAAAATATAGGTTTTTTTTATATTGAACTTCGAAATAAAAATGTGATTTTTATCTATTGAACTTCGAAATAAAAATGTGATTTTTATCTATTGAACTTCGAAATAAAAATGTGATTTTTATCTATTCAACTTCGAAATAAAAATGTGATTTTTATCTATTGAACTTCGAAATAAAAATGTGATTTTTATCTATTGAACTTCGAAATAAAAATGTGATTTTTATCTATTGAACTTCGAAATAAAAATGTGATTTTTATCTATTGAACTTCGAAATAAAAATGTGATTTTTATCTATTGAACTTCGAAACAAGAACATGATTTTTATATATGGAATAGCGAAGTAAAAATTCGATTTTTATATATTGAATAGCGAAGTAAAAATGTGATTTTTACGTATGTAGTGAAAGCAGCAACGAAGGTGACAAAAAGGCGAAACGACGAAGACTTCTACATTAGAAGAGTCGTGGAATCGGGATAGCTATCTGTGAGAATTTCTCACCTTTCAATTTCTTTTTCTAGTTATATATATATACTAGGATGCAGACGGTGCTTAGTAGCACCCGACACAATCGTCCACAGACCATGGACTTGTTTGTTTGGTTGCATAGATTAGTTGGATATTTGAATTGAAATTGAGTTGTTTGGGTGAATGGAATGAATTTGATTGATGTGTGAATGGCGTGGGCCTTCAGTAGACCGGGAATTAGGCTAGGCCTTGTCCCGTTTCTAGTATCGTGCCGTTATGCCGCCGAAATTTTCTAAAATATGTTAGAAAAATAAAAATATCATTTATTGAATAAATGAACTGAAAAGAAAATTCATGTGTTGGAATAAATATTTTAACGTTAAAAATATAATTTTTAACGTGAAAGTGAATAAATAAATATTTATAAACAAATCGGTCGATTTGTTTATTTACACTGATTTGACGGATATTGATTGGGTTGATAAATTTTACACATCGCCCAACTGCACAAACAAAAACGTGTGTTTGTTGATTTGAAACCCCACACGGGTGTTAGTATGAAATATTAATTTCACTCATCCTGATTGATTAAATATGTCGATCGATTGATTGACAGGCTGTTATAAGCGTTGAATATCTATATTTGATGCTTATACAGTGTAGTGCACTTTGGTTGATGGTTGATTATTTATGCTATTATATACATGTGTTGTATGGAAATCCATATAATTAATTTTATATGGTAATTGATTGGGCCTCATTCCAATTTGAAAAATAGAGAAGAATTGAAAACGATTTCGAAATGAAATGAATTGAAAACGATTTCGAAATGAAATGAATTGAAAACGATTTCGAAATGAAATGAATTGAAAACGATTTCGAAATGAATTGAATTGAAAACGATTTCGAAATAAATTGAATTGAAAACGATTTCGAAATGAATTGAATTGAAAACGATTTCGAAATGAATTGAATTGAAAACGATTTCGAAATGAATTGAATTGAAAACGATTTCGAAATGAAATGAATTGAAAACGATTTCGAAACGAAATGAATTGAAAACGAATTCAAATTGAATTGAAAACGATTTCGAAATGAAATGAATTGAAAACGAATTCAAATTGAATTGAAAACGATTTCGAAATGAAATGAATTGAAAACGAATTCAAATTGAATTGAAAACGATTTCGAAATGAAATGAATTGAAAACGAATTCAAATTGAATTGAAAACGATTTCGAAATGAAATGAATTGAAAACGAATTCAAATTGAATTGAAAACGAATTCAAATTGAATTGAAAACGATTTCGAAACGAAATGAATTGAAAACGAATTCAAATTGAATTGAAAACGATTTCGAAATGAAATGAATTGAAAACGAATTCAAATTGAATTGAAAACGAATGAATTGAATTGAAAACGATTTCGAAATGAATTGAATTGAAAACGATTTCGAAATGAATTGAATTGAAAACGAATTGAAATGAATTCAAATTGAATTGAAATTTGAATTGAATAGAAATGAATTTTGAAACGAATTTATAAAGAAGAATTCAATTTTGATTTGAATTGAAAAGGAAGTTGAAACTGCTTTTGAAACGAATTTAAAACTATTTATATAATTCGTTTTAAATAGAAATCGACGAAGTATATATTATATATATTATATATATAATATAATGGCCTGAATAGAACGCGCCGCGCCGCGGCAGTTCGTGAATTTCGACCATTTATTTCAAACGGACATTACGGGAGATCCGACCGTCGGATTCTCCTAAAACCAGAACCGTTGGGTTCGTATCGAAAAGAGCTTTCTAATGAATGTTAGAAATTTGAAATCTAACGGTTGGATTTGGAGATACATCCAAATCAAATTCGAAAAAGGTCGCCGTAAGTGTAGTTCGATGGCCGTTAATGGAAATCGACTGTACGGGCCTTGATAAAATTATTAAAAATAGTAATAATTTGTGTAAAATCATAAGAAATGATTTGTGAAAGTTTGGGATGAAAAACTCCATATTTGAAAAGATAAAAATAGATTTTTATCGAAATGAACTAGTTTTGAACTAGAAATATAATTCTATTTATTTTTAAATAAATAAATTGAATTTGAAATGGTTTTGAAAATAACCAAAATTTCCAATGATTGCATTGGAGTGGATTTGAATCGAAATTGTCTTCGGAATATTTCGATGTTGGAATTCGTGATTATACAGATGTTGTTATGGAAATTTGAAAGATATATATTTATATCGTTATTTCCAATACGACATTTGTTAGTCGTAGAATTTGATATTGAATATAAGCCGATATATTTTCTATTCAGAGCCTTATATTGAATATCAAATGTGATTTGGGTTTGTCGTGAATGGTGTCTTCACTAACACTGTTCTTGAACCCAGTTGAGAAAAGATTAAATCTTTTTATTTAGATTTAATGAAGTGTACCAATTAAATAATATTTAATTGGAATTGAATTGATATTGATTTTTGGGTTTATCGTGAACAGTGTTTTAAATAACACTCGTTCTTTAACCCGACAATTAATGAATGTGATTTTGGGTTTATCGTGAACCGTGTTTTAAATGACACTGATTCTTTAACCCAGTCGAAGATTAAAACTAAGTGGAGTTTTAATGAATCTTTAATTAGATTGAAATGATCGAAAATGGAGTATCACCAGTTTTGCTCCAGGCGATAGTTAAATCTTTAATTAGATTTGAACGTGAAATGGTAATTGAATTTACCGATAACACCGTGGTGTTAGATATGAAGTATGACCAGTTTTACTTCATGGGATGAATAGGTTGGGATTGGGAAATTAAAACAAATGATTACTTCGGTAAGGTTCGTTAATCCCGACTAGTTTTGAATTGATATTCAAAAGTAGATTAAAGAATAAATTCAAGGAATTTATCTTTGATAAAATTAATGGGAATCTTTCCTATGAATGTGAAATTTAGAAACTAACTGTCGGTTAGCCAAGCAGAAGGGTTTTCTGGATATTGATCTGATGTTGGTTTCGGCCTTCGGGGTTAATATTTGGGGAACTATTCTCTTGATTAATTTGCGGTTAGTGACTGATGAATTGGAATGAGGCGTATGTTGTGTTTGTGTAACACTTATTTAAAATATACGCGAGTTATTCGGAAAGACCGGGTTTATCCCATTCTGAATAACTGATACGACGATAAGTCGAAGATGAAGACGGTGGTCGAAGACCGGAAGTCTTCACGTCGTTTGGGTGATAACTGATGATCTTGATTGGGCTGTACACCCAAGAAGATGGAAACAGTTGGTGATCGTCCAGACGTACTTGGAGATCGATGGATATGCGGGGTACTAGGTGCCTCCGGTTTCGTTCAGACCCAGAACGGACTTGTAAATGGACTGTGTGTCTGACATTGGATTTTAGTCCGTGTGATTGATCTCTATTAAATATATATCTATTTGGCGGCGGAGAATTTATTCTTTTGCTTAACGCCCTTCTCTGAGACGTACGAGCTCAGGGGTTATATATTGGTGGATATCAAACGCATGGAGTGAATTGCCTGTGTGGCATGCCTCAGTGGCAATTGATCGAGGCTTCTGTTGAAAAGCAAAGTCTTGTGGTGATGATCAAAGCACAGCCTGTGTGGCACAGCTTTGTGTAACGTGAATTCGCGAGCCTCGCACCCCGGTTGTGAACCAAAAACGGGAGAGGACGTCAGGGAGGGCATGCGTTTCTTTCTAGCTAGAAGTGGCGTCAGTGGTTTTACACGCCCTGACGAGTTTGACTTATGTGGTTGTTGCTGTTGCGAGGCGCCTCGGTTATATCGGTTTCGGCCGATGCATTCTGGTCGGCTGACGGACCAGACTTACACCCCATAGGGTGGGGAGACGTAGTGTTCAGGCATAATAATCCACATCGGTGGACCGGCCCTGAGGATCTAAAGGCTTGCCTGCGCGCTTGCCTGAGACACGGGCTAGAGCGTCTCGAATCGGTTGAGGACTATCTTTTGCCTCGGTTCATAGATGGAAATCCAATTTCCAAATACGTGACATCTGCGGTTTTATTTGTAAACCTATATATGGTGACATAGTGGGATGGGGCGCTCATGCCGCCTATGATTGATACTTATGATTTGAAGTTGTTTTATACACTATGCACTTATAATAGTATCAAATGATTTGTTTTAAACGTATCAAGCATTCTTTGGCTGTTATAAGGGAAAACTCTATCCCCCGGCTTGCGTTGCATTGTGTGATAGGACCTGGGTCTTATAACAGCTTCATTTTTCTTTATTTAGCATTGCGTTGTTGTTTTATGCACTGGTATTCTTGGGAGGAAACCCGTTCCGTGTTATACGGCGTGGTCCCTTGATTTACCTAACTTTAAAAATAAAGATTAATAACTGTTTTAGTTCTCACACCAGTCACATGACTGACCTGGAGTTTATTGTTTTAACCTAAACTCTGGGTGCCCTTATTTTGACACGGGCAGCTAGTAGTTTGGTTTTGCAGATTTATATTCACAGGATCCTGGTTTACAGCTGGAACGATATCCGGAAAGCTTTGTATCCGTATATCTCCTTCTAGTTGTGTATTGTATTATTTTCCGCTGCTATGTATTTAAATGTAATTTAAATCTCTGATATTTCTGTGTAATATTCATTTTTACTCTTTATATTCTTGTAATCTGATGCATTGTTGTATATACAATGAAATGTTCTTCTGTATGAGTTCTGTTGTGGCTTGTTCTCGAACTATCCGCCGCTTTTCTTTACGGGGAAGTTGCGGGTCTTTACACATTTCTTTTGAAAAGGTTTTTTAAAAGTTAAACCAAATGGTTGGAGTTTACTCATACCAGTCCCATGACTGACATTGAGTTTATTTTGCTTTGATTTACCCTAAACTCTTGGGTGCCTAAATTTGTACGGGCAGTCAAGTAGTCGGGATTTTTCAGATATCCTTGGAGAAGCTTAGAGCAGGAGGTTTCAATGTTAGATACATATAGAGTTATTTCCGCTGTGATATATATGTGATGTACTATTAATCTATGAATTAGAAAAGCGCGACATTTAAATTAAATTCTGCAAGCATACAGGTGTGTAGCATACAGGTCGAACACAGGGAGGTGAATTAAATCAATTATTTATCTAATCTCTTGGGCGAGTTAGACAAAGCTTAGAGGTTGATTTTTTTTCACAAAGCAAAATAAAAACTAAAACTACGAATAAAAGATGCAATTAAATTCACTACAGATTCGAATCTAATCGGATCTGTAATAAATTCAATGATTAAAATAAAATAGAACACTGAAAATAAAATTGCAGAAAAGAAATCAACAACTGAAAATAAAAACTAGGATTACCGCTGAATCTAATCAGACGGTCAATCACTTGTAAGAAAAATAGAAGTAATAGCAAATTGTGTTCTAGCAAATCTAATTGACTAGACAACACAATTTGCCACGAAAAATAAAATGCAGAAACTAAAGAAAAGAAAGCTTTATTAAAACTAAAAGAGAGTACAGAAGAATGAATGATTTTTACAATGGTTACAACACATGTTTATAGATGAGAATGGGAAAACCATAATTAGGTCTATGAATAAATGGGCCTCCTCATTCATGATTATCTCTTGTCTTCCTTGAAAAACTTGATTGGAGAAAATCTGGGCATATCATGGTAAATATTTTTCATATCTTTCAATTCTCCCATGTGGCTAATTGATTGATAAAAGATTGCAATTAATTCTTCCAAACAAGGACGCTTATCAGACTCCAAAGGCAATATAAGATAAAATCTTCAAAATTGATTTTTCTTCTTGGCAACAATTCAATCAGAAATTCTTCTAATTGAAATTGAATGATTTGAATTTAATTCCATGATAAGAATATGGCTATTGCTGAAATGTTAATTGGTGCACATCATACATACACATGAATATGTGTATGTATATATATAACATAACACTAATCCAAATATTTCTCAAAGCAAAGGGCCAGTGTGAACGCGCTCCGTTTCTTTGGCAAAAAGTGAGCTTGATGGGGTTCGAACTCAGGTCTCTCAGCGCCAATTCCTATGCCTTTACCAGTGAGCTACTACTTCTTTTGCAATTGAAATGAATTTGATGTGAGGAAGTAGCTCTTTCTTGTAGTTGGCCTTTGATTTGAATTTAAGGAGGCAACGCTTAAAATCTGTAAAAACACATAAAAAAATACCCAAAGTATCATTTATTTATTTACAAAAGATAAAGCATAAGAGTCATAAAATAAACATTTTTCAATGTCAATCAACTATGATGATATATGTAAGTACAAATTAGTTTGTATTTCAAAGTTATGTTATATATTATATTTTATTTGTTCAACTGTGAGATTCGTGTTTACTCTAATTCTGTTGTGTTGTGATCTTCTTCTTCGATTCTAATTTTCTTTCTATTTCTTACCCTTCAACTTCTTTCTATTAATGATCTGGTATTTCTGATGCTTGAATAATCAACATGGTGTTTTGTGTTGATTTTCGAGATCGAAAATTCCTGTTTGTTACATAATGTAATAACCCACCCAGAATGGGCCTAAATTTGGACCTAAAACGACCAATTGAAATTTAGAGCCATTCTAAATGGATCGTTGGTTCCTACAAGGAAATGGTATAACAAATATAACAGAGCATACTAAATCGAAATCGGAATCTCACACAGCGGAAGGGATAAAATATAACAACTTAAAATAGATGTACCTTTAGTTTAAAACCATCATAAATATCAGTTGCAACTAGTCTCATGCAATTATAGGTACATCAGCAATAATTATCCCAAAATTATAATACTGCCATAATGCTTAATAGATATGGATCCTCCATCGTTAGGCTCCATCTCCAAGGTATGATCGATCTAACCGTTCCCGCCTACTATCATGTTTATATGTTAAGAGGAGGGAGGTCAAAACATAAGTTCAGGTGAATGAAAATAACATGTGTTTGAAGACTATACTATAGATTTGGTAGTTTATATAATTCAAAGTATGTCTACGAAACACACAAGCATACATACACAAAGGATATATTTTAATTAGTAAGGTGGACATCCGAATCAGTCGCCTAAGACCTTCACTAATGCATTTAGGGTGGATCAGCGATCACTTAAGACCCAACATGGTCGACATTCTTGGTCACTTAAGGCTCATTCTAACATATTTATTCAGGGTGGATTCTTATGATCTCTTATGACCCTAAGGCTTACCCTAGCCACTTAAGACCCAGTCCTAACATATCAACATCCTAATTAGATATATATTCTCATAAGTAATATGAGAAGTAGTATCTCATCACTTGGTACAAGTTTAGGGTAGGCCTGCATATAGTTATTTCATACCCTTCTGACGGTTGCCTAATGTTACGACTTAAATGATATTACGGTAGTAGACCTATGCTGCTTTAGACTTCCCTTAGACAATGGTTAATGAATTTGCATGCTACGTCTTGCGTAAACCAAACACGTCCCTGGGTTGGCCCTCACAAAGATCCTAGAGGAAGAGGACATTCCGGTAAACTACCCTACTTCGTTATCGCCATGTCTAGACCACTTTAGAGAAAGAGGACCCGTAGACCACTTTGAATCTAATAAGGGCGGTTCCCATGACATTGGCCCAAATCCAAGGAATAAATCTTCAGAAAGGGACTAGTCTTAACCATGTAAGACCCAAACTAGATAAGAAGAAAGTCTACCACTTAAAGCCTTCTCAAGGCAGATAGTAAGCCTACTTATTTACACATAATAGGTATGTATATATAAGACCTCTCTTATTAAACCAACTACTTATAGATGGTGGATATGTTGGGCGGTTCCGGGTAGACTTCTACTACAAGCAGGCTTAACCTCGTGTCATAGTGCACTAAATTTAAGGGCCATGGCACCCAAACCTCTCATATTATCTAGGCTCACTTATGGTTGCTAGATTTTTCGAGTGGTTCCAGGCAGACTTCTACCGCAAATGACGACTAACCTGGTGTTTATGTGTCATTATTTAATATATATTTATAAGCCATTTATATACACACACAAGCAACAATTCACATGGGGACATTTCAAATTTCTAACCTTATTCTAATGTATTTATTATGTCATTATTATGTTTGATTATATTAATTACACTATATAAATATATAATTTAATACGTGCTATAAACAATAATTTACGTTTGAATTAAGAAACATCATAACAGAGAATTTTGTCAATCCCGTTCACATAAAAGGTATACAAGCCTAATTCCCATATTAAACTTCTCAATTCATGCCATAATTAATAACAAGCAACAAATGGGAAAATAACAACACAACTATTCAAACTTGTATCCTAGGCTTGTTATAATAATTTAGATAATGGAAGATAAGCAAGGTGTTAAATGCATACATACATACACACATATTCAGCATATATATATATATATATATATATATATATGTGTGTGTGTGTGTGTGTGTGTAAGTGTGCGTGCATAAACTTCTGTATGAATCTAATTCACCCTTTTCTATGTCGCACATAAAAACATTAACATTTGACTATTTCAAATAGGACTATATTCAAATTCTCCAATTTCAAATAGGAACACTAATAACATTTGACTATTTCAATTTGGATCATTTGAGAAGTTGAGTGAATCAGGTTGATTTGGTTTACAGTGGGGTTGTAGAGTATCAGTGCTCTTCCGTATGATGCTTCTGTAATATTACAAAGAAAATCCATGATGGGTTAATAAGCTCGCAGAGTTAATTCAAGGTTAAGTTTAGTTTCGAGTATGGCAAGTAAGCTTAGCTTATTATCAGCTATAAGTGTTTTACATTGATCAAGTTTGGTGTTATTACGACAACCTCTGATGTTCCACACACCTAATGTTTTCCTCATTCATTAAATCGTAGGGGGGATGGTAACATCAACTTTCATACTCCTTAGCTTGTACTTGCGAGATACAGAGGCAGAAGTGCTATTTTTTTTCCTTTGGTATGTTTAATGTGATTGAAGCAAAGGAATCTGAAGGAGGATATTTGTAGGCTAGTGGAGAAATCAATTCAGATTATGTATGAGTGAAAGGCAAAGACAAGGTGGTTGAAAGTGGAGAAAGAGGCCGCACTTGTATATTTAGGTCTAGAAGTGGAGAGGTAGTCGTGGGGTTTTGCATGGGAAATGAGTCATTTGGTTCATTTACGAGTGAACTTTGAGCATGTGAGTTAAATGCAAATTGTACATTTAAAACAACCTCACTACTATGCACATTGTACTATCTTTATTTCCATCAAATACTTCTTTGCTATTCAATACTCCATTTTCAATACTGATGTTGCTTTCAAGTTCAACAGTGCTTTCAGCCAACCTCCCTTCAATTACAATTTCTTTAAACGTTTCAAACAATTTCTTTCCTTCATTAATTTCATCAGTCATAACTATCTCGACTGAGTCTCCACTTCTTTCCACTAGAGGATTACAGCACTGATCATGTTCTAGTAATTGCTCCAAAGTTGGCATCACATAATCATTTATCACCTCCATAACTAAATCATCATACTCATCTAAATTGTATTGTTCTTCAATGTTTACATTTGTATCATGTGCAAGTTTTCCCTCCTCTAACACTTCAAAACTATTTCTCTTCTCAATTTATTGGACCTGTTCCTTCTCAACGTTTCTCCTTGCACTAATGTTAGTGCTTGTTAGTCCATTGTTGTTTGTATTCTCCATAGTTCTGCTGTTTTTCTATGTTACCACTGGCCACCTCTGATTCTTACTTTTGACTTCTACTTATGGTTTGAATATCACTTGCTCTCTCATATAAACTAGTTTACCAACAGGCACTTTCCCTTTATTTTGCTTCCCTTCACTTATATTCATTTCTACCGATTCACAATTTTCACCACTATGTCCAAAGGACTTGCAACTGACACATATTGTAATATCCCGTATTTTTACGGTATAATAATTAATTTATTTAATTATTTAAATAGTGTTTAGAGATTTAAATGATCGTTTAATTAAATAATATTGAATATTTAATTAATATAAATAATAGAATAATATATTTATTTTCGGAATAATCGGAAATAAAAGAATTCACAATATTGTGTGAATTGGACCATTTAGAATATATAATTCAGTTTATAATTGAATTATATTAAAGAATTTATTTATAAATGTTAGTTGAATGTATAAATTATATTATAATTATAATCGAGCTCAAAAGGGCGCGGCAGTTCGTAATTTGGCGATTCAAACTATAAATGAATATACAGAATCCGTTTTAAGTTGGATTTCTGTGAACCAAGAAACGTTTGAATCTGTTGAACGATATTTTTCTAATGGAAAAGAAAAATCGAGATTTCGTCGTGTAGATTTTTAGTTTTGTCCAAATCAAATTTTCAAAAAGTCGCTATGGAATTCCTTTATAATTTATAATGATTAATTTATATTATAAATGGATTTTTAATATAAATTGAATATCGATTTAATCTGGGATTTTTAAATGTCGAGATATAAATCCCGATATGTTTATTTTGGAGCCAGATTATATTCTATGTGAATATATATATGATTATATTAATTTATTAATATTAAATTAAATTGTTTTTAAATATATTAATATTTAAATGGGTTCACTTAGAGCTTTAAAAATAGCCATTTTTGCAAACGACCTCCATTTTCGACAAAATTAATTTTGTTAGATCCGGAATATTAAATTATTGTTACATTTCAACTTTCGTGATTTTTGGGGTCAGTACGTGGCCGTACAGAATTTTAATGTGAAAAATAGTCAATAATTTGACTTTAAAAATACGCTGTGTGAGCAAACGGATTCGGAATTTGACGAAACAAGTTTGGTTGGGTCCGTAATGTCAAACTATAGGTCTAAATCCATTTTCATCGAATTTAGATTTTGTATGTGGTCATAGCGATTTTTAACGACAATTATAAGCAACTTTTGAATATAATAAATATAATAATCGATTAAATAATTATATATCTATTCTATAAATACCATACCTTTTACCTAAACCTAATTCCATATTTCTGCGGTCAAACATTTAGCCGCCGCTCTTCTTCATTTTCACAGTAAAAATGGGAAGTTCTAAAATCAAAATAAAATCATATAAATTCTTTTAAATCTCCATACAAATGTAGCTGAGATGCTTTAGTGTTCAGCTTTCATCTAGCGTCAGCTGTGGGCAATTCGACATCAAGAGATTCACTATCATGGTTTCATCGTTGGCTAGGGTTTACATTTGTCAAAGATTGAAGCGTCGAGGGGAGAAGCGGATGATGGGTTCGAGTTTGTGATGGCAAATAGCAGTTACGTCATCTTTTTTGTGGTGTTCGAGGAATCTTTTTTGTCGAGATGTTCCTATAGCCGAGTGGTGAAGCTCGAAGTCGCGTTTTAGAAGAGGCCGACGAGTTGAGAAAGAATAGTATGGGTTGAATCGATTTTTGAAGGGGATAACATTTGTAATTTCTGTTTGAGTTTTCATTGATGAGACGACCCGATTTCCCGTTCTCACGGAAACAAGGTTATCTTTGGAATATAACACAGAAACAGATAATAGCAGAACAGAATTAAATAAATACACCAGATATGAACAACAAAATATACTGGATAAAATTAAACATTAGAGTTACACAGTATACAGGATCTTACTTAGTACAAATACAGTTCAGCTATACATAAATGTCTACAGCGGAAATAAACAATATATGTACAATAGGAGCTGAACAGCATAAAAAGAATAAATGATAGAATCCATCTTCAGCTCCAGCTATCCAGAAAGAACCAGCTAAACCTGAATACAAGGCTGCCCGTGTAGAAAAAGGGGCACCCGAGTTTGAGAGTGAAACAAACTACGAGTCAGTCATGGAACTGGTATGAGAAATCTACTCAACACATATATATAATTTGGCTAATCATAGGACCACGCCACTTTCGTGGAACGGGTTTACTCCATTGGATTGCCAGTGCTTTCAAACAAATATTTCCTTTAAACATCGCTATGCTTTTTATAAAAATGAAGCCGTTATAAGACTCAGTTCCCATCACACAATGCAACGCAAACCGGAGGATAGAGTTTTTACCTTATAACGGCCAAGATATGCTTGATACGAATAAAACAAAGGCATTTGATATTATTACTAGTGTTTATATGTTTTGAAAACAATTTCAAATCATAACTATCAATCATAGACGGCATTAATGCCCCATACCACTATGTCGCCATATATAGGTATACAATCAAAACCGCACGATGTCGTATTTGGAAATTGGTTTTCCGTCATGAACCAAGGCAAAAGATAGTCCTTACCGAATTCGAGACTGCCTAGCCCGAGCCTCAGGGTCAGAGCGCATCGACCCTTGGATCGTCAGGGCCGGTCCACCGATGTGGATTAAAATGCCTGAACACTGCGTTTCCCCGCCCTTTGGGGCGTAAATGAGCCAACGAATGACTCCATCGGACCCGGATCGCCCGATCAAACCGAGGCGCCTCGCAACAGCAACAACCACATAGGTGAAAAGTATATAAATGTCAGGGCTGGTAGGTCACTGACACCACCCTAGCTAGGAAGAAACGCAGGCCCTCCCTAATGTCCTCTCCCGTTTTAGGTTCATACCGGGGTGTGAGGCTCGCGAATTCACGTTATACACAAAGCTACGCCACACAGGCGGTGCTTTGATCATCACCACAAGACTTTGCTTTTCAACAGAAGTCCTGATCACTGCATCTTAGCATGCCACACAGGCAATTCACACCGTGCAACTGATGGCTATCAATCACAAAGAACAAATTCCAATGTCGGACACACAGTCCATTTACAAGTCCGTTCTGGGTCTGAACGAAATCGGAGGCACTAAATACCTCGCAAACCCATCGATCACCACGTACGTCTGGACGATCACCACTCATTATCCATATTTCGGGATGCCTCCCAATCAGGACCTCGGTTACCATCCAAACGAGGTGAAGATCTCCGGTCTTTGACCACCGTCTTTATCTTCGACTTTCAATCGTCGGTCAATTATTTGAAATGAGAATTAACTCGGCCTTCTCAAATAATTCACGTATATTTAGAATTTCAATTCAATTTATTTCAATGGTTAAATTATTCGACAACACCAATTTTGTCCTTTAATGTAATTTTCACACCAAACACATTCAACCATCAAACATCACATAAATCAAACAAATTCAGTTTATTTCCATTCCATATTGCTTATGATATTTTATAACTATTTATCGCTATTTTTATTTATTTTAAAATAGCCATTTTATTCAAAACGACGCTTCGGGCCATACAGCGGCCGTGGCGCTGTTTTTCTTCAGATTTGATTTACACATATCTGAGAATCTAACCGTTGGATCTTCACAAAATTTACATCATTAGAAGGGTCTTTTCAAAACGAATCCAACGGTTCCAGTTTCGGGAAAATCCGACGGTCGGATCTTCCGGTACAATCGTTTGAATTTTCGATTTCAAAATACGAACTGCAGCGTCGTTATTCGATTAAATATATAATTATATTTATATTCATATAAATATAATCGCTTCTGGCGTTGTTTTTCTTCAGATTTGAATTAAACACTCCAGACAATCCAACCGTTGGATTTTTACAAGGTTGGTGCCGTTGGAAAGATATTTCCAAGGCGAACCCGACGGTTGAGGTTTCGGGAAAATCCAATGGTCGGATTTCCCGCACTAGTCGTTTGAAATCACGGTTTCAAAATACGAACTGCACGGCCTCGTTTCGTTTTAATTTTATTTATATTTATATATTTATATAAATATAGTTCATTCAATGATTTCCATATCGTTTTAACTTCAAATATTTTTCTAACGCCTTAAATTTTGGAAAAATTTCGCCATAACCTCCCCTGCACCGGGAGCATCGGGAAATCGCAAATAGCGTTCCCGGTCCTTCTAATCTCAAAAAGAAAAAGAAAAAGCCAAGCGGCTAGCCAACAGGCTCATAAAATCATCACCCAAACAAAGCAGTAAATGTGTACCTATTTGTCGGGCACAAAATTTTATTCCTCTTCTCTAGCCCCTTTGCTATAACCTGTTCAATGAATAGGTATGCACATATATACAAAGTTCTTATCATTTTTCACTTTCTATTCAACTTCATATTTGATTTCTGTTTGGTTTAAAAACACCGTTCATTCTAATGTTACATACATAGGTGCAAATCATTTCATTAGCTAATTAATGAATATTTCAACTCATATATGTTTATTTTGAACAAGTGGCTATTTTTAACACTTCACATTTCAACGATTTATGCATACAATAAAAATATGATTTTTATTGTAAGACAATTCATTTCAAAACACTATTTTTCTATATAGTTCATATAGGTGACAAAATAGGATTTTTATCATAAAACAATTTCTTTTTAAAACGAGATTATTTTACACAGTTCATATAGTCGATAAAAGGCGATTTTTATTATCAAACAATTTATTTCAAAATATGAATACCATTCAACACATGAATTTCTAAACAACGAATGAATATCAATTCAACACATGAATGTTTTCTATAGTTTTTATATATAGATAAAAATGTGATTTTTATTATCGAACAATTTATTTCAAAATATGAATACCATTCAACACATGAATTTCTAAACAACGAATGAATATCAATTCAACACATGAATGTTTTCTATAGTTTTTATATATAGATAAAAATGTGATTTTTATTATCAAACAATTTATTTCAAAATATGAATACCATTCAACACATGAATTTCTAAACAACGAATGAATATCAATTCAACACATGAATGTTTTCTATAGTTTCTATATATAGATAAAAATGTGATTTTTATTATCAAACAATTTATTTCAAAATATGAATACCATTCAACACATGAATTTCTAAACAACGAATGAATATCAATTCAACACATGAATTTCTAAACAACGAATGAATATCAATTCAACACACAAATATTATTCAAAATTTCGGCAGCATAACGGCAGGGTAGTTAAACCGGGACCGTCCCTAGTACGGCTCCTCGCTCTACCTTAAAACCTCGCGGTTTTTGACAATGGGGATCATGCATCTAGTTCGCACGCAGGCGGCATGTATATATTTATTTCATTTCCACAAACTAATCCTATGTGGTTTCAACCAAATATTTCACAACCACAAATGGGTATCTTTCAACCACCATCAACCAATATCAATCACAAACAATTCCAAACAATCAATCGCTATCAATCAATTTTCACAACAATTTCAACCGATAGATATCGTCCATGGTTTGTGGACGAGGGGCGTATATATATATATATATATATATATATATATATATAGATAGATAGATAGATATTTATATATAGCTATTCACTTTCATTTCACACACATATATTTATATTTTTAAATCAGAAATCTCACCAATAGCTATCCAACTTCACGACACTTCACTTAGAGAAATCTTCGCCTTTCTGTCGCTTTCGCCCGTATTCTCTACACATGTAAAAATCGAATTTTTACTATGCTATTCAATATATAAAAATCTGATTTTTACTTCGACTTTCAATATATAAAAATCTGATTTTTACTTCGACTTTCAATATATAAAAATATGATTTTTACTTTGACTTTCAATATATAAAAATATGATTTATACTTCGACTTTCAATATATAAAAATATGATTTTTACTTCGACTTTCAATATATAAAAATATGATTTTTCTTTTTAAAGTTCAAATCTTTTTAAAGTTCATTCTAAAGCTCAAACCCTTTTCTCTTTGAAGTTTAAACCTTTTCCAAAAATCAGTTTTTATATGCTTTTGAAAATCAGTTTTTATTCCCTTTAAAAATCAGGTTTTTATTTCTTTTTAAAAAATCAGGTTTTTACTATTTAAACAAATCAGTTTTTTAATCTTTTTAAAAAAATCAGTTTTTATTCTCTTAAAAAAAAACAGTTTATGCAACTTAAAAAAAAGCAGGTTTTTACATCTTTTAAAAAAAACAGTTTCCAAATCTAAAAAAAAAATCAGTTTTTAATTCTTAAACAATCAGTTTTATGCAACTTTAAAAAAAACAGTTTTTAATATCTAAAAAAAATCAGTTTTTGAAACCTTAAAAAATCAGTTTTTAATTCTTAAACAATCAGCTTTATGCAACTTTAAAAAAAACAGTTTTTAAATTCGAAAATAAAAATAAAAATAAAATAAAATTGCTCACCACAGGATGCGAAGTGGAGGGAAGAAGGAGCGTCGGCGTCAGGCTTCGAGGGTGGCGGTGCTCGGTGGTTCAGGGAGGTGCGGCGGCTTGATTTGATTCGCCTGGGGGGGGTGTTCGAGGGTTTCG
Source organism: Allium sativum (assembly GCA_030737875.1). Lineage (NCBI taxonomy): Eukaryota > Viridiplantae > Streptophyta > Magnoliopsida > Asparagales > Amaryllidaceae > Allium > Allium sativum. The sequence goes on along the minus strand of CM060909.1, from coordinate 662,658,600 downwards.
AGGGGGGCACGGTTGCTCAAGGAGGTGCGGCAGCTTCGAGATGAGGGCGGCGGCTTCGGGGTCTTCGTCGGCGATGTCTCGAGGGGGGGGGGGGCGTGAAACACCCCACCTCCGTTAGGGTCACTCTCAAAGGGAATGCCCTAATTTTGGTGGAGGTTTATAAGTACAAGTCACAGATATACAAGACAGATATAAGAACACATATTTGTAAAACAGCGGAAGAACAACAAACTTTTATTTCATAAAGTCAAATACGTGTTACAACAACATCCTTTCCAAAAACATAACATAACACTTTCATAATCTGTCTTGAGTACATGATTTAAAGAAGCATAAATAAAACATAGATAAACTGCAAAAGCCCCTTAGTGGATTGTCCAAAGCCATAGTTCAAAACAGGAAAGTCCAAGCAATACATTTCTCTTCTTCAAGCTGGATGTTGAGGCTGGTCAAGCTGCTGTGTTCCCTCCCTGAGGACCTGGGGGGGGGGGGGGAACGGAAGAAAGAAGACGAAAGAAAATAGAGTCAGACATAAAGCCTGAGTAAGTCTAGTACTACTTTGTCTATGAATAAAGAACTGGGTATGATAAGTAAAACAGGAAGTGGGCAAACACTATGAACTTGGTTAAGTTACCTAGGGTCGAATATACTATCGTACCCCATGTTAATCTCTGAACCCATATAAACTAGTTTCCAATTTGCACCCCATAATCAGGGTGATGTGATCTATTCAATGATGATCGGCTCCTACTCGCATAGTTACATGTGTCTTACGGCCCCCGATGTCTGTAGTTACCTATGCTGGTCCCACCATGGGGTGTATCAAGTCCCATAGTGGCAACCCGACACAACCTTAGAGTGCACAGGTATGCTACTGGTGTCCAGTGCCTTATTTTTCTGCGCCGGAGTGTGTGCACGCCCGCACTCCGTTAGAACCTACACTGCTACACCACCGCCGTCGCTTTGACCTCTTACAATCAGCCCAGTAATCGTGCCCCACCCTGCCTAGTTTCAGGGTATCCTGATACACCTTTTAGGGTTACTGCTGAAAAGGGTCCCCCGTTACTAGGTTTTCTATCTCTAGCCAACATGCTAAGTTGGTTAAGTGTTTCCTAACCTAACCCCACCAGTCCGTTTAGTTTAGCATGTTCCATTTTGATTAAGTCTTTAGTTCACTTAATCCTAACAATCCTGACTCAGCCTTAATTGTCTTATTAAGGCCCTGACCTCTCACATTAGACAGGTATTGTTGTGGCTGCCTGTTGCCGGTTGGTTCCGGGCAGTCTTACGCCACAACTCAGTCTAACCTCGGGTCCTTGTTGGGCTCCATGTTTAACCTCCCACATTGGATAGGTATTGTTGTGACTACTGGACAGCCGGGCGGTTCCGGGCAGGTTTACATCACAACTCAATCCAACCTCGGGTTAAACACATCGTATTTTCTACATTTACATATCTTGTCATTCTTCTTTATTTATATGTAAATATTTGCGGCCCATTATTAAGTTAATGGTGTAAAGGTTACACCAATCACGGGCCCAACCCATATTGAATTCGGGCCCTTCTATTTTATATTTTCATTCATTAATTTATTTTTAACCCAACGTTATTTTCCCCCGTTTTACACGTCCGTTTATATATATATTGGGCTTAGCCTTTTAAAGCCCAATTTAGCCATGCGAAAAGGGGAGGCTTATGGCGTATACACAAAGAGGGGAAAGTGAGCGCATGAACTTGCAATACGACGTTGGAAATACAAAATAGAAATTGGTGTACTTGCATAGTGGTGACATAGGTGACATGAATCAAAGCATGTGAACTTGCATAGGTTTAACTACAACATGAACCTATATTCTTATTTAGGCATAATGTCAAACATAAACATGTCATAAATATTCCTAGCATAAGCATGGCATAACGTCAAACATAAGCATGGCATAGGTAAAGTTCAATTTGTTCATGGCATAAACATAAACAAGTCATGTTCATAAGGTTTCTACATGTTTACAAAGGGGATACTTTGTTACTAACACAAAAGCATAATTCAACTTAATCATGGTTTAAGTCTAATCACATAACGACGGTATAAATATACTTATGCATAAATATTCCTAATCATGGTGTTTGCTTTAAACTTGCAAAAAGAGGGATCTTTGAGTCTAACCTAGCCATGTCTCACATATGTCATTTTAACAATATAGAACTAACATGGATTTCAATTATGCCAAATATCATTCATAGCCTAGCCATATTCATAAGTTTGCAAAAGCATGACTTAATACATGATGCCTAATTCTCAACATAATTTCATATGAATTATAACCAAACTTGTTTTAATTACATACAAATATACATCATGATGGCATAATAATAAAGCCCCAAACTTGCATGAATTTCAATCAACTACATACATGTAGCTTCAACATAGATTTCATAATTTGCGAATTATTCCAAATGTTTACTTGCATAGAACTACCGCATGTAGTTCTTTATAACATAATTCAAGAATATCCAAACGTATACAAATTGATAAGAACGCATAAGTGTGAATTACTTTTACTGCCACAATTCAAGCATACACATCAACACAATTGTTTATTCATACCAAAGTAATACTCTACTTACAATGGTTGCGGCGAATTCTCTAATTAAGAGATATGATTCCTATGTTTGAATTGATTAGCTTTAGGTTGCTTGAATTGCTTTAGGCTTTAGAACTTTCTCCCTAATCCTCTCTCTAGTTGGCGGCTACTCTTTGTCGTTCCTCAGCAACATGGCGGCTATGTTCTTAATTTGAATGAATAGATTAGGGTTTAGTCTAGGGTTGTTTATATAGAGGTTAGGAATTGATTAGGACCATTGATGTTGCTAGGTTAGATCATAGCCATTCATTAGATAGAGAGACCAATAAAAACCCGCCACCTAGCCCTAATGACAAAGCAGACCACAGAAATTCGACCACACACCGACCTGGCCAGCCAGGTTGACTGGGCTCGACCAGGTCGATACCCCTGTCGACAGGGCTGTCGACAGCCCTGTCGACATGGGTAGCCCAGGTCGACAGCCCAGTCGACCTGGGTGGCTAGGCGGGTGTTTTATCCGCCTGGCCCATTGGGCCCCATTTCAAATTATTATTTTATTCTGTTTGAATTTTAAATTTAATTCAAAACTTCCGAAGGCCATATCTTCTTCATACGGACTCCGTTTTTTGAAAACACGGACTCTATTTCGCGTATTTTTCCGAGACGAACGCAATGGCGTATCCCGTTTCCCTTAGTTCTTTGATTTGAATTTGATTATACTTTAATTCATGAATTTCACAGTTATAGAATTTTCGGGGTGTTACATTCTCCCCCACTTAAAAGGATTTCGTCCCCGAAATCTTCAAGTTAGGAGGAATGTAAATCCTAACATCCAAAAAATCCATCTACTCATCCATCAAACACGAGCATCCATTGTCCTTAAAAGACTTCTAGTGCTTCATGATCATATGCAAAGTGTGTGTGTACATGTACTTATCTAATGCAAAATCAGGCGGTCTACTGATTCAGTTGACCTCCTTAATGCGAGTTATGTAAGTGCCATGAATCCATTATGTATGCAAATTTTCCTATTCATGATTCTACATGAGTGCACAATCATTCAATGCAAATGCAACATCCACATGACAACACATTATAGTTCAACCACATACGAATACAAACATATATGCATATGCAATATGAAGTGACTGAGCCGATCTAAAACCTAGATTGTGTGTGTATATGCAACCACGAGCAACCACTAGCAATCACTTGCAACCACTTGCAACCATTCATACATAACATGTTTCAACTACATGTTTTCATCCAAAGGTTTTCTACCTAAAAGATACGGTCGAGGAAATATACCTAAAAAGATAGATAGATAAAAGCGCAACTTAAGGAAAAGAAAGATCAAGGATGTACCCTCGAACAGAAAAGGGTAGGCAGTACGGATTCTATCTTCAGTTTCCCACGTCGCGTCTCCCTCGGCGTCGCTCCACTGAACTTTGACGAGCTTGACTTCGCGGTTGCGTAGCCTCTTCACTTCCGTTCCTAAGATGCGGGTAGGAACTCTCCTTATGGTTGCTTCGCGTTCCACTTCGGCCTCTTCGAGGATGTTTGGCTCTACCACTTCAGCTGACTCATGCAGACATTTTCGGAGATGTGAAACGTGAAAGACGTTGTGGACTCCAGCCAACCTCTCGGGTAGCTCTAATCTATAGGCCATTTTCCCAATCTTCTCGATAATAGGGAATGGCCCTACGAATCTTGGCGCTAGCTTTCCTGTGGTTCCAAAACGAACAACGTTTCTTAGCGGTGATACCTTGAGAAAAACTCTGTCTCCAACCTCAAATTCAAGGTCGGTCCTCCTCTTGTCGGCATAGGACTTTTGTCTGTCTTGGGCCGTCTTCATCCTTCTTCGTATTAAGTCTACTTTCTCTGAAGTCTCTCGGATCATATCTGGTCCAAGTATAAGCTTATCAGTAGACTCCCACCAACAAGTGGGCGATCGGCATGGTCTTCCATATAAAGCTTCGAAGGGCGCCATTCCTATGGTTGCTTGATAGCTGTTGTTGTAGGCAAATTCCACCAAAGGAAGGTGGTCTTCCCATGTCCCTCCGAAGTCGAGGACGCATAGCCTTAAAAGGTCTTCCAAAACTCTATTCACTCTCTCTGTTTGACCGTCGGTTTGGGGATGATAGGCTGTGCTTAAGCATAACTGCGTTCCTACTGCTTCTTGCAGACTCCGCCAAAACTCACTGGTGAAGATGGGGTCTCGGTCACTAACAATGCTAGATGGTATTCCATGGAGTCGAACAATTTCCTTGAGGTAAAGTGATGCTAGGGATGAGGCAGTTCTTTTACTTTTGACGGGTAAAAAGTGGGCGCTTTTAGTAAGCCTATCCACTATTACCCAAATGCTAGTGTTGCCTCTCCTAGACCTAGGCAGCCCATCGATGAAGTCCATTGAGATGCTATCCCACTTCCACTGCGGGACCTCCAGAGGATGTAGTAGTCCGCCAGGCTTTTTCTGTTCCGCTTTAACCTGTTGGCACACCATACACTTAGAAACGAACTCTGCCACGTCCTTTTTCATGCCGTTCCAAAAGAAAGTCCTTTTTATATCTTTGTACATTTTATCCCCGCCTGGGTGTATCGTCATCTTGGAGTGATGTGCTTCCTCGAGAACCTTCTTTATTAAATCTTTCGTCTGTGGGACGCATAGTCTTCCGTCTCGCCTTAGTAAACCCTTATCGTCGATGGAGTATCTGTTGAGGTGACTTGAAGTCTCACCCCTAATTAGCCTATCAATTATTTCCACAAGCTGAGGGTCTTCGCGTTGTGCTGCCCCTACTGAATCTACTAAAGTCGGGCGCACTTCGAGTGATGCTAGCAAGCCCGGTACGAAATCGGAGGAGGGCCTAAAGTCGAAGCTGGCTATAAACTCTAGGCTTTGTCTTTCAACAAACAACGGGCTTAGGGTCAATTTCTTTCGGCTCAACGCGTCTGCCACTACGTTGCCTTTGCCCGGAGTATAGGAGATTTCGAAATCGTACGAGGCAAGAAACTCCATCCACCTTTGTTGCCTCAAGTTAAGATCTTTCTGCGAGAAAAGATATTTCAACGATTTATGGTCAGTGTAAAGTCCGAACTTCTCACCTAGGAGATAGTGTCGCCAAGACTTGAGTGCAAAGACGATGGCGGCTAACTCAAGATCGTGGGTTGGGTAGTTCTTTTCGTGCACCTTCAACTGCCTCCCGCCATAAGCTACTACTCTTCCTTCTTGCATTAAGACGGCGCCTAGCCCTGTCCTACATGCATCCGTATAAACAGTGAACATCTTGCTCCCATCTGGCAGCTTCAAAACTGGGGCTGTTGTAAGAGCCCTTTTCAGTCGTTGGAAAGCAAATTCGCAATCCAAATCCCAATTGAACACTAGATTCTTCTTGGTCAATTTCGTGAGCGGAGCTGAGATTTTCGCAAAATCCCTTATAAATTTTCGATAGAAACCCGCTAGTCCTAGAAAGCTTCGGACCTCAGTCGCATTCCTTGGTGTCTTCCAATCCTGTACCGCCACTACCTTCGCAGGGTCCACCGCTAACCCTTGTTTGGATACTATGTGCCCAAGGAACCTCACCTCTTCTCTCCAAAAGTGGCATTTGGAGAATTTGGCTTTTAGTTGATGGACTCGCAAAGTTTCCATGATTGCCCTTAAGTGTTGAGCATGTTCCTCTTCACTCTTTGAGAAGATAAGGATATCATCTACGAAGACCACTACGAATTTGTTGAGGAAATCTCTAAATACCCTACTCATCAGGTCCACGAAGTAGGCAGGTGCATTTGTCAAGCCGAAAGGCATGACAAGCCATTCAAAGAAACCGTCTGGGGTTCTGAACGCCGTTTTATCGATGCTATCTTCAGCCACCCTTAGCTGATGAAAACCGGTTGCTAAATCGAGTTGGGAGAAAACAGACGCTCCTACAAGCTGGTCAAATAAATCGTCAATTCTAGGGAGAGGGTGCCTATTCTTTTTCGTTAGCTTGTTGAGCTCCCTATAGTCAACACATAGACGGAGTGAACCATCCGCCTTTGTAGCAAACACCACTGGAGCGCCCCATTCTGAAATACTCCTCCTAATGAACCCCTTTTCTAGAAGCTCTTTAATCTGCTTACTGAGCTCTTTCCTTTCTCGTGGAGCCATATGTCTAACGGGCAACGCAACGGGCTTTTCATTATCTACCAGATATATGCGGAAGTCTATTTCCCTCTTCGGAGGTAAGCCCTTCACCTCTTCGAAGACATCCGGATATTCCCGGACCACTCTAACTGATTGCAAATTTTCAACAGAGGCATCTAGCGATTCAAGATAACTAAGCATAACCGCATACGAGGGATTACAAGAAATTTCCAAAGTATTACCGAGCTGGGTTAGGAGCCTAACAACCCTTTTCTCACAATCAAGGATGGCCCCATTACTGGATAGCCAATCCATACCCAAAATCAAACCATACCCCGAAAAGGCCAAAACAAAGGCACTACATTGAAATTCAACACTTAGGATAGAAATTTTCAATCCCACACAGATCATAGACAAATGAGCTGGGCCCCCAATTGGGTTTGAAACAATTAAGGGGTCCTCTACCATACTAGTTTTTAGGTGCAGAGATTCTACTAAACCAGACGAGATAAAGGAGTGTGATGCGCCGGAATCAAATAAAGTGCGAACGGGGTGATCATAAAGATAAACTACACTTTCTACAGAAGTGTTTGTACCTCGCTGTTGCAATGGTGGCGCTTCTAGCACATGAACCTGTGCCCCTGGGGTGGATCCAGCGCCCTGCCCCTGTCCTCGTTTCCTTGGGCAGTCCTTAGCCCTGTGGCCTGTCTGACAGCACGAAAAGCACCCACCATTCTCCTTAGCCTTCTTTTTCCGGCAGTCCTTTACTAAGTGCCCCACTTTGCCACAGAAATTGCACTTCCTCTTCTCTTTATTGCCTTTTCCGCCTTTCTTAAAGTCTGTCTTCTTAGGCTGCAAACCCTCTTTCTTCCCTTGAGAGCTTTCTGCCTTGGTCTCCTTCTTGCCTTTGTAATCTTCGTTCAGCAATGCCATTTGCACCAATCTTTCATACGTGGCTCCCATGGGTATATGGGTCATGGCCAAACTATGTAATGGCTCATTTAACCCCTTGACGAAACGGAGAGCCTTCTTATGCGGGGTGTTGACTAGGTCAAGTCCAAACCTAGCCAGCTCATCGAACTGATTCACATACTCTCTGACAGTCTTGTCTCCTTGCTTAAGAAATAAGAATTTTTCCAACTGCAAACTTCTTTCTGCATCTGAGAGAAACTTAGTCTCAAACCTTGCCCTAAAGTCCTCCCATGTATCCACTGGTCTTTCAGCATTGGTGAATTCCCACCAGTAGGAAGCCTCGCCCTTCAATAGCCACACCGCCAGTTGTACTTTTTGTCTATTCTCTACCTCAAAGATGATGAATAGGTCCTCCGTTTCTTTCAGCCAATTTCTAGCTGCCACGAAGGACTCAGTTCCATGGAAATCCCTTCCTCCCATAGCTTTAAAATCTTTACATATCTTAGCAAAATTGTTTCCCCGAGGAGGAGGAGGAGGAAAAGGTGCTGCTGCAGCTGGATGATTTCCTTCCGCTGGGGGAGGAGGAACGGTAGGACCTGGCTGAGTGGCCCTTGCTTCTAAGAACCGTCTAAACCAACCAGGTATTGGCACCCCTTCCGGCAAGTTAAGTTCTTGGGACATGCTGAAACAAAAAGGATAGATTCAAAACGAAGGATAAGAGATAGTTCCTATGGCTTTGGGGGTGGACTTTGCCTTTTAAAATAAAATAATATTTTTCTTTTAAAAATGCTTCTTTAAATTTCCTTTTTGAAAATAATTTTCAAAACTTTTTATCTTATCTGGTAAACCTATGCTCTGATACCAAGTGAAACACCCCACCTCCGTTAGGGTCACTCTCAAAGGGAATGCCCTAATTTTGGTGGAGGTTTATAAGTACAAGTCACAGATATACAAGACAGATATAAGAACACATATTTGTAAAACAGCGGAAGAACAACAAACTTTTATTTCATAAAGTCAAATACGTGTTACAACAACATCCTTTCCAAAAACATAACATAACACTTTCATAATCTGTCTTGAGTACATGATTTAAAGAAGCATAAATAAAACATAGATAAACTGCAAAAGCCCCTTAGTGGATTGTCCAAAGCCATAGTTCAAAACAGGAAAGTCCAAGCAATACATTTCTCTTCTTCAAGCTGGATGTTGAGGCTGGTCAAGCTGCTGTGTTCCCTCCCTGAGGACCTGGGGGGGGGGAACGGAAGAAAGAAGACGAAAGAAAATAGAGTCAGACATAAAGCCTGAGTAAGTCTAGTACTACTTTGTCTATGAATAAAGAACTGGGTATGATAAGTAAAACAGGAAGTGGGCAAACACTATGAACTTGGTTAAGTTACCTAGGGTCGAATATACTATCGTACCCCATGTTAATCTCTGAACCCATATAAACTAGTTTCCAATTTGCACCCCATAATCAGGGTGATGTGATCTATTCAATGATGATCGGCTCCTACTCGCATAGTTACATGTGTCTTACGGCCCCCGATGTCTGTAGTTACCTATGCTGGTCCCACCATGGGGTGTATCAAGTCCCATAGTGGCAACCCGACACAACCTTAGAGTGCACAGGTATGCTACTGGTGTCCAGTGCCTTATTTTTCTGCGCCGGAGTGTGTGCACGCCCGCACTCCGTTAGAACCTACACTGCTACACCACCGCCGTCGCTTTGACCTCTTACAATCAGCCCAGTAATCGTGCCCCACCCTGCCTAGTTTCAGGGTATCCTGATACACCTTTTAGGGTTACTGCTGAAAAGGGTCCCCCTTTACTAGGTTTTCTATCTCTAGCCAACATGCTAAGTTGGTTAAGTGTTTCCTAACCTAACCCCACCAGTCCGTTTAGTTTAGCATGTTCCATTTTGATTAAGTCTTTAGTTCACTTAATCCTAACAATCCTGACTCAGCCTTAATTGTCTTATTAAGGCCCTGACCTCTCACATTAGACAGGTATTGTTGTGGCTGCCTGTTGCCGGTTGGTTCCGGGCAGTCTTACGCCACAACTCAGTCTAACCTCGGGTCCTTGTTGGGCTCCATGTTTAACCTCCCACATTGGATAGGTATTGTTGTGACTACTGGACAGCCGGGCGGTTCCGGGCAGGTTTACATCACAACTCAATCCAACCTCGGGTTAAACACATCGTATTTTCTACATTTACATATCTTGTCATTCTTCTTTATTTATATGTAAATATTTGCGGCCCATTATTAAGTTAATGGTGTAAAGGTTACACCAATCACGGGCCCAACCCATACTTGAATTCGGGCCCTTCTATTTTATATTTTCATTCATTAATTTATTTTTAACCCAACGTTATTTTCCCCCGTTTTACACGTCCGTTTATATATATATTGGGCTTAGCCTTTTAAAGCCCAATTTAGCCATGCGAAAAGGGGAGGCTTATGGCGTATACACAAAGAGGGGAAAGTGAGCGCATGAACTTGCAATACGACGTTGGAAATACAAAATAGAAATTGGTGTACTTGCATAGTGGTGACATAGGTGACATGAATCAAAGCATGTGAACTTGCATAGGTTTAACTACAACATGAACCTATATTCTTATTTAGGCATAATGTCAAACATAAACATGTCATAAATATTCCTAGCATAAGCATGGCATAACGTCAAACATAAGCATGGCATAGGTAAAGTTCAATTTGTTCATGGCATAAACATAAACAAGTCATGTTCATAAGGTTTCTACATGTTTACAAAGGGGATACTTTGTTACTAACACAAAAGCATAGTTCAACTTAATCATGGTTTAAGTCTAATCACATAACGACGGTATAAATATACTTATGCATAAATATTCCTAATCATGGTGTTTGCTTTAAACTTGCAAAAAGAGGGATCTTTGAGTCTAACCTAGACATGTCTCACATATGTCATTTTAACAATATAGAACTAACATGGATTTCAATTATGCCAAATATCATTCATAGCCTAGCCATATTCATAAGTTTGCAAAAGCATGACTTAATACATGATGCCTAATTCTCAACATAATTTCATATGAATTATAACCAAACTTGTTTTAATTACATACAAATATACATCATGATGGCATAATAATAAAGCCCCAAACTTGCATGAATTTCAATCAACTACATACATGTAGCTTCAACATAGATTTCATAATTTGCGAATTATTCCAAACGTTTACTTGCATAGAACTACCGCATGTAGTTCTTTATAACATAATTCAAGAATATCCAAACGTATACAAATTGATAAGAACGCATAAGTGTGAATTACTTTTACTGCCACAATTCAAGCATACACATCAACACAATTGTTTATTCATACCAAAGTAATACTCTACTTACAATGGTTGCGGCGAATTCTCTAATTAAGAGATATGATTCCTATGTTTGAATTGATTAGCTTTAGGTTGCTTGAATTGCTTTAGGCTTTAGAACTTTCTCCCTAATCCTCTCTCTAGTTGGCGGCTACTCTTTGTCGTTCCTCAGCAACATGGCGGCTATGTTCTTAATTTGAATGAATAGATTAGGGTTTAGTCTAGGGTTGTTTATATAGAGGTTAGGAATTGATTAGGACCATTGATGTTGCTAGGTTAGATCATAGCCATTCATTAGATAGAGAGACCAATAAAAACCCGCCACCTAGCCCTAATGACAAAGCAGACCACAGAAATTCGACCACACACCGACCTGGCCAGCCAGGTTGACTGGGCTCGACCAGGTCGATACCCCTGTCGACAGGGCTGTCGACAGCCCTTTCGACATGGGTAGCCCAGGTCGACAGCCCAGTCGACCTGGGTGGCTAGGCGGGTGTTTTATCCGCCTGGCCCATTGGGCCCCATTTCAAATTATTATTTTATTCTGTTTGAATTTTAAATTTAATTCAAAACTTCCGAAGGCCATATCTTCTTCATACGGACTCCGTTTTTTGAAAACACGGACTCTATTTCGCGTATTTTTCCGAGACGAACGCAATGGCGTATCCCGTTTCCCTTAGTTCTTTGATTTGAATTTGATTATACTTTAATTCATGAATTTCACAGTTATAGAATTTTCGGGGTGTTACAGGGCGGCGGCGATTTGATTAGGTTTTCTCTTTTTTTTTTTTCGTTCGTTTCTGAATAGTGAATCGGGGGGGGGGGGGGGGCAAGCAGAAGAAAAGGAGGGAATATATTTTTTTTATTTTATTTTATTTAATTATTTAATTATTTAATTTTGCAAAAAGGTTGACTTTTACATACGACCTCGAAACGAGGCCCACCGCCTGTCGCCCATAGCGTTTCACCCCCATTCCGAACACAATGGGATATGTATCGTAAGCTGATTTGATCGTTACAATCAGTTTCCGTTGAATTTACATTTTAAATCCTTATATTGAATTTTAAACGCACATTTCAAATTACCGGGGTCACATATTAACTAGAAAAATTCCAGAAAAATATTTTCTAGTTTCGTATTGACGATACGGTCCTAACAAAACTAGTTTCGTCGAATTCTGAGACCGTTTGGAAAATGGCCAATTTCCAGTCGATTAAAATCAACTGAAACTGGTCAAACGCGTTTTCCTTTGCCACGCTCACATATTGATTCGAAAAATTATGAAATTTGAAACCTAGCAATAACTTGACACTGCGGATCTAACAAAAGTGGTTTCGTCGAAATCCGAGGTCGTTTGCAAAATGTCCATTTTTAAGGGCCTGAATTCCATAGCGACTATTCAGAATTTTCAACTGGACATATCTTTTGATTTCCGCTATCAAATTTCGATTTGTCGGATTCGTTAGAAAGATATTACCAATTAGATTCTAATGTTTTTGGTTTCACTAAAATCCGGATTGTTTTGCACCCGGTATATTCAATTGAAGTTTGAAATCGAATTATCGAACTACCACGCCATTTTCAATTTTATATATAATTATAATTAATTATATTCGTTTTCAATTGTCGATTCAAACTCAGTTTTCATCGCCATTATTTAAAATATTTATTTCAAATATTTAAAATCCATTATTTTAGCCAATTTAAAAATTTTTAAATTGGTTCAGATTTTCTGGGTCGTTACAATCTCCCCCACTTAAAACTTTTCGTCCCCGAAAAGGAATAAAGTCGAAAGTGGTTTGATAAATCTACGATCACACAACACAACAACCAATCCAATTGTTTTAACCTTTTTAACTTTTCAAATATATATCTTTTATATATTCAAAAATTATATTTCTAAAACCAGACTATATATATAATCACAAATACGTTATTTAAAAACATATTACTCTCGACTCGTTCTGAGGCACTTCTGACCCCATCTCTAACGAGTTGTTCTGATTCTGCTATACTCATACTAGGATATTACTGATCCTATCTGTATAGAGTTACCCATCCTAGAACACTACTGGTTCTATTTCTGACGAGTTCATTCAAATGTTATATTCCAGAACTAAGCTTAACCAAAGCTCTGATACCACGTTGAGACGACCCGATTTCCCGTTCTCACGGAAACAAGGTTATCTTTGGAATATAACACAGAAACAGATAATAGCAGAACAAAATTAAATAAATACACCAGATATGAACAACAAAATATACTGGATAAAATTAAACATCAGAGTTACACAGTATACAGGATCTTACTTAGTACAAATACAGTTCAGCTATACATAAATGTCTACAGCGGAAATAAACAAAATATGTACAATAGGAGCTGAACAGCATAAAAAGAATAAATGATAGAATCCATCTTCAGCTCCAACTATCCAGAAAGAACCAGCTAAACCTGAATACAAGGCTGCCCGTGTAGAAAAAGGGGCACCCGAGTTTGAGAGTGAAACAAACTACGAGTCAGTCATGGAACTGGTATGAGAAATCTACTCAACACATATATATAATTTGGCTAATCACAGGACCACGCCACTTTCGTGGAACGGGTTTACTCCATTGGATTGCCAGTGCTTTCAAACAAATATTTCCTTTAAACATCACTATGCTTTTTATAAAAATGAAGCCGTTATAAGACTCAGTTCCCATCACACAATGCAACGCAAACCGGAGGATAGAGTTTTTACCTTATAACGGCCAAGATATGCTTGATACGAATAAAACAAAGGCATTTGATATTATTACTAGTGTTTATATGTTTTGAAAACAATTTCAAATCATAACTATCAATCATAGACGGCATTAATGCCCCATACCACTATGTCGCCATATATAGGTATACAATCAAAACCGCACGATGTCGTATTTGGAAATTGGTTTTCCGTCATGAACCAAGGCAAAAGATAGTCCTTACCGAATTCGAGACTGCCTAGCCCGAGCCTCAGGGTCAGAGCGCATCGACCCTTGGATCGTCAGGGCCGGTCCACCGATGTGGATTAAAATGCCTGAACACTGCGTTTCCCCGCCCTTTGGGGCGTAAATGAGCCAACGAATGACTCCATCGGACCCGGATCGTCCGATCAAACCGAGGCGCCTCGCAACAGCAACAACCACATAGGTGAAAAGTATATAAATGTCAGGGCTGGTAGGTCACTGACACCACCCTAGCTAGGAAGAAACGCAGGCCCTCCCTGATGTCCTCTCCCGTTTTAGGTTCATACCGGGGTGTGAGGCTCGCGAATTCACGTTATACACAAAGCTACGCCACACAGGCGGTGCTTTGATCATCACCACAAGACTTTGCTTTTCAACAGAAGTCCTGATCACTGCATCTTAGCATGCCACACAGGCAATTCACACCGTGCAACTGATGGCTATCAATCACACAGAACAAATTCCAATGTCGGACACACAGTCCATTTACAATTCCGTTCTGGGTCTGAACGAAATCGGAGGCACTAAATACCTCGCAAACCCATCGATCACCACGTACGTCTGGACGATCACCACTCATTATCCATATTTCGGGATGCCTCCCAATCAGGACCTCGGTTACCATCCAAACGAGGTGAAGATCTCCGGTCTTCGACCACCGTCTTTATCTTCGACTTTCAATCGTCGGTCAATTATTTGAAATGAGAATTAACTCGGCCTTCTCAAATAATTCACGTATATTTAGAATTTCAATTCAATTTATTTCAATGGTTAAATTATTCGACAACACCAATTTTGTCCTTTAATGTAATTTTCACACCAAACACATTCAACCATCAAACATCACATAAATCAAGCAAATTCAGTTTATTTCCATTCCATATCGCTTATGATATTTTATAACTATTTATCGCTATTTTTATTTACTTTAAAATAGCCATTTTATTCAAAACGATGCTTCGGGCCATACAGCGGCCGTGGCGTTGTTTTTCTTCAGATTTGATTTACACATATCTGAAAATCTAACCGTTGGATCTTCACAAAATTTACATCATTAGAAGGGTCTTTTCAAAACGAATCCAACGGTTCCAGTTTCGGGAAAATCCGACGGTCGGATCTCCCGGTACAATCGTTTGAATTTTCGATTTCAAAATACGAACTGCAGCGTCGTTATTCGATTAAATATATAATTATATTTATATTCATATAAATATAATCGCTTCTGGCGCTGTTTTTCTTCAGATTTGAATTAAACACTCCAGACAATCCAACCGTTGGATTTTTACAAGGTTGGTGCCGTTGGAAAGATATTTCCAAGGCGAACCCGACGGTTGAGGTTTCGGGAAAATCCAATGGTCGGATTTCCCGCACTAGTCGTTTGAAATCACGGTTTCAAAATACGAACTGCACGGCCTCGTTTCGTTTTAATTTTATTTATATTTATATATTTATATAAATATAGTTCATTCAATGATTTCCATATCGTTTTAACTTCAAATATTTTTCTAACGCCTTAAATTTTGGAAAAATTTCGCCATAACCTCCCCTGCACCGGGAGCATCGGGAAATCGCAAATAGCGTTCCCGGTCCTTCTAATCTCAAAAAGAAAAAGAAAAAGCCAAGCGGCTAGCCAACAGGCTCCTAAAATCATCACCCAAACAAAGCAGTAAATGTGTACCTATTTGTCGGGCACAAAATTTTATTCCTCTTCTCTAGCCCCTTTGCTATAACCTGTTCAATGAATAGGTATGCACATATATACAAAGTTCTTATCATTTTTCACTTTCTATTCAACTTCATATTTGATTTCTGTTTGGTTTAAAAACACCGTTCATTCTAATGTTACATACATAGGTGCAAACCATTTCATTAGCTAATTAATGAATATTTCAACTCATATATGTTTATTTTGAACAAGTGGCTATTTTTAACACTTCACATTTCAACGATTTATGCATACAATAAAAATATGATTTTTATTGTAAGACAATTCATTTCAAAACACTATTTTTCTATATAGTTCATATAGGTGACAAAATAGGATTTTTATCATAAAACAATTTCTTTTTAAAACGAGATTATTTTACACAGTTCATATTGTCGATAAAAGGCGATTTTTATTATCAAACAATTTATTTCAAAATATGAATACCATTCAACACATGAATTTCTAAACAACGAATGAATATCAATTCAACACATGAATGTTTTCTATAGTTTTTATATATAGATAAAAATGTGATTTTTATTATCGAACAATTTATTTCAAAATATGAATACCATTCAACACATGAATTTCTAAACAACGAATGAATATCAATTCAACACATGAATGTTTTCTATAGTTTTTATATATAGATAAAAATGTGATTTTTATTATCAAACAATTTATTTCAAAATATGAATACCATTCAACACATGAATTTCTAAACAACGAATGAATATCAATTCAACACATGAATGTTTTCTATAGTTTCTATATATAGATAAAAATGTGATTTTTATTATCAAACAATTTATTTCAAAATATGAATACCATTCAACACATGAATTTCTAAACAACGAATGAATATCAATTCAACACATGAATTTCTAAACAACGAATGAATATCAATTCAACACACAAATATTATTCAAAATTTCGGCAGCATAACGGCAGGGTAGTTAAACCGGGACCGTCCCTAGTACGGTCCTCGCTCTACCTTAAAACCTCGCGGTTTTTGACAATGGGGATCATGCATCTAGTTCGCACGCAGGCGGCATGTATATATTTATTTCATTTCCACAAACTAATCCTATGTGGTTTCAACCAAATATTTCACAACCACAAATGGGTATCTTTCAACCACCATCAACCAATATCAATCACAAACAATTCCAAACAATCAATCGCTATCAATCAATTTTCACAACAATTTCAACCGATAGATATCGTCCATGGTTTGTGGACGAGGGGCGTGTGTATATATATATATATATATATATATATATATATATATATAGATATTTATATATAGCTATTCACTTTCATTTCACACACATATATTTATATTTTTAAATCAGAAATCTCACCAATAGCTATCCAACTTCACGACACTTCACTTAGAGAAATCTTCGCCTTTCTGTCGCTTTCGCCCGTATTCTCTACACATGTAAAAATCGAATTTTTACTATGCTATTCAATATATAAAAATATGATTTTTACTTCGACTTTCAATATATAAAAATCTGATTTTTACTTCGACTTTCAATATATAAAAATATGATTTTTACTTTGACTTTCAATATATAAAAATATGATTTTTACTTCGACTTTCAATATATAAAAATATGATTTTTACTTCGACTTTCAATATATAAAAATATGATTTTTCTTTTTAAAGTTCAAATCTTTTTAAAGTTCATTCTAAAGCTCAAACCCTTTTCTCTTTGAAGTTTAAACCTTTTCCAAAAATCAGTTTTTATATGCTTTTGAAAATCAGTTTTTATTCCCTTTAAAAATCAGGTTTTTATTTCTTTTTAAAAAATCAGGTTTTTACTATTTAAACAAATCAGTTTTTTAATCTTTTTAAAAAAATCAGTTTTTATTCTCTTAAAAAAAAACAGTTTATGCAACTTAAAAAAAAACAGGTTTTTACATCTTTTAAAAAAAACAGTTTTCAAATCTAAAAAAAAATCAGTTTTTAATTCTTAAACAATCAGTTTTATGCAACTTAAAAAAAAACAGTTTTTAATATCTAAAAAAAAAATCAGTTTTTGAAACCTTAAAAAATCAGTTTTTAATTCTTAAACAATCAGCTTTATGCAACTTTAAAAAAAACAGTTTTTAAATTCGAAAATAAAAATAAAAATAAAATAAAATTGCTCACCACAGGATGCGAAGTGGAGGGAAGAAGGAGCGTCGGCGTCAGGCTTCGAGGGTGGCGGTGCTCGGTGGTTCAGGGAGGTGCGGCGGCTTGATTTGATTCGCCTGGGGGGGGGGGTGTTCGAGGGTTTCGAGGGGGGCGCGGTTGCTCAAGGAGGTGCGGCAGCTTCGAGATGAGGGCGGCGACTTCGGGGTCTTCGTCGGCGATGTCTCGAGGGGGGGGGGGGGGCGGCGGCGATTTGATTAGGTTTTCTCTTCTTCTTTTTTTCGTTCGTTTCTGAATAATGAATCGGGGGGGGGGGGACAAGCAGAAGAAAAGGAGGGAATATTTTTTTTTATTATTTAATTATTTAATTTTGCAAAAAGGTTGACTTTTACATACGACCTCGAAACGAGGCCCACCGCCTATCGCCCATAGCGTTTCACCCCCATTCCGAACACAATGGGATATGTATCGTAAGCTGATTTGATCGTTACAATCAGTTTCCGTTGAATTTACATTTTAAATACTTATATTGAATTTTAAACGCACATTTCAAATTACCGGGGTCACATATTAACTAGAAAAATTCCAGAAATTTTTTTTCTAGTTTCGTATTGACGATACGGTCCTAACAAAACTAGTTTCGTCGAATTCTGAGACCGTTTGGAAAATGGCCAATTTTCAGTCGATTAAAATCAACTGAAACTAGTCAAACGCGTTTTCCTTTGCCACGCTCACATATTGATTCGAAAAATTATGAAATTTGAAACCTAGCAATAACTTGACACTGCGGATCTAACAAAAGTGGTTTCGTCGAAATCCGAGGTCGTTTGCAAAATGTCCATTTTTAAGGGCCTGAATTCCATAGCGACTATTCAGAATTTTCAACTGGACATATCTTTTGATTTCCGCTATCAAATTTTCGATTTGTCGGATTCGTTAGAAAGATATTACCAATTAGATTCTAATGTTTTTGGTTTCACTAAAATCCGGATTGTTTTGCACCCGGTATATTCAATTGAAGTTTGAAATCGAATTATTGAACTACCGCGCCATTTTCAATTTTATATATAATTATAATTAATTATATTCGTTTTCAATTGTCGATTCAAACTCAGTTTTCATCGCCATTATTTAAAATATTTATTTCAAATATTTAAAATCCATTATTTTAGCCAATTTAAAAAATTTTAAATTGGTTCAGATTTTCTGGGTCGTTACAATTGAAGAAGTGAGGAGTGGTGGAAGCTTACAATGTCGGCAATGGTATGTTCTGAGAGCAGGTTTCTGTAGCATGAGGAGTTGGAGGAAGATTAGAGGTTATGACGTGGATTTAAGGAAGTAAATAATGTTGTTATAGTTCTTAAGTCCATGAAGCAATGGGGTGTAGTGGGAGGAAGGATGTTGCGAATTGGCCATGAATGGGAAAAGTGAGTTCTGTATGTGACGGAGAGGAAGTAAGGAGGAGCAATGTTTTCAACATTTAAAAAGAAGGGTGCACGCTCTTTTTGTTTTTGTGCGATGCTTAGAAACTGAAGGATTACATGGGGGTTATGCGAATTGTAATCATAGGGTTAGGGAGATAAATGCCACTTTGGTTTGGAGTAGCTGGCATTGTTAACGAACCCATGGATTTAAGGAAGCATCAACAACGTTTGTTACTGAGGAGGAAGCATCACTATACGGTGGTGGATGTTGTTTCATGGCAGTAAGCTTTAAAATGGGGATTGTACTGGTGAGTGTAGTATTGAGGAGATGTGTTGTGGAAGTTGGAGTGACTTTTGGATCAAAATAAGTTCGGTGACCATTCCTGCAACATGGCGTAAAGTGGGCAACAATGAGTTTGAACTATAGTGAAAATGGTGGCAAGATGTTCAGGCGAACATTGGAGTTAGGGGGAGAATGGGAAGGAGAATATCACGGCTTCGTTGATGAAGTTGAGTAAAGTCACCGGACGGTCTTTATTTAAAAGTAATTAGCCTTTGAATTTAAATTAATAATTTAAACTTAATTCTATAATTAAGTAGTAAACAATATTAATTAAATCATGAATAATTATAATTGTGTAACTTGGTTATATATGAACAGAATTGGGCGAGATCGGTCATATTGACACCGTAACGATGAGATCGATGTTGTGGAACTAATTTCGTGTAGAATTGAGCTACACGAATTTCACGGAAGAATCAAATTCCTGTTTGATTTTGAAATGAAACAAAAGCAGAACCATCAACTGCAAACAATGTGAGTAAATCTCACTAACTCTGTATAGTTTATATTTTTATAAATATAATATAGTATTGATAAACGATGATTGATTGTTTGGTTGAGTTGTTGATTTATTGGTTGAAATTATAGATAACGATATATATAAAAATCGTTAATCAAATATTGATTCTATTTATCAAAATATTTCATATTGAAATGAAATCGATGTTATTTATATTGTTTAACATATGTGGATGCAGGGAAACAGATTGGAGGGATCCAATTGGATTTCTCAATATTATACTACTGTTTGTTTTCATACATTGACATATTATGTGATATATAATATGTGATTGATTATGATGATACTGGTCATGTTATTTGGTATTTTAAATACCATATGAAATACTGGAATGTAAAAAGGAAATTTTCAAAGTGAGTATTGAAAAATGAAATATTTATATATGAAATAAATAGGATATTATAAAAGGTAATATTTGGAAAACAAATACTGGAAAATATAATTAAGGAAATATTTTGGAAATGAATAGAATTATATAAAAGGATTTATATAGAATAAATAGAATTATATAAAAGGATTTATATAAAATGAATAGAATTATATAAAAGGATTTATATAAAATGATTAGAATTATATAAAAGGGTTTATATAAAATGAATTTAATTATATAAAAGGATTTATTTATAATAAATAGAATTATATAAAAGGATTTATATAGAATGAATAGAATTATATAAAAGGATTTATATAGAATGAATAGAATTATATAAAAGGATTTATATAAAATGAATATAATTATATAAAAGGATTTATATAAAATGAATATAATTATATAAAAGGATTTATATAAAATAAATAGAATTATATGAAGGTAATTATAAATGAGATTTAAATGTTGGAAATGAAATAAGATAGATTAAAGTAAATATTTTGCAAATAAAATATATGGGTTTGAGATATTGTTTTTAAATACGAAATCAAACTGTTTTGATTATGTAAAGAAATATTATTCACATTCTATGGGAAAAATTGGATTAAAGTAAATGTTTTGCAAATAAGATATTATAAAGGAATCTGGGATTTGAATTAGGAATTTAAATGGAATTACTAAAATTAGAAACTGGTTAGAAATTAGTTGAGTTGAATTGCTTTCTGGGTATCGATCTGATGTTGATTTTGACCTTCGGGGTTTATACTTGGGAAGTTGTTCTCTTACTAGTTTACAGTTTGAGATTGATAGAGGTGGAAAGATATTGACGCGTGAATCAGAAGTGGAAACGTTTTCCAAAGTTAATAATGTGTATTTTCTAATTTAAAAAATAAGGAATTTATGAATATATGGAAATGATAAATGGGAAATGAAATGATGATTAATCGGTAAGATTACCATTTGGGAATATGACCGTTGTTTGTACACATGTTTTCCTTTGATAGTTAAATCACCGACTATCAAAGATTTTGACCATTTCCATTGTCAATACTGAGAGACCGGGATCAGATTTATTATCTGAAAGCCATTCCGTATGGCATTAGTGTTGCGAATCAAATATGATGAAGATAATTGAAGACGGAGTTATGCAAGGGATGTTCAGTAAATCCTAGGAATAAATTGCCTAAGATGGTTTTACAGAATTGTGCGTACGGGTTGTCCAGTCCCAGGACAACTTGAATGGACGAATGTCTGACAGAGTATATCTGGCATAAGTTGATTGTTTCAAACATATTTACGTTGGTGGCAGAGGAATTCATTTTTCTTAGCTTATACCCATGGTATTTTTGGGAAAATAAATTTGTGATTTGACGGGTATGACATTGTGGCATTCAAAGTAAATAAATGGGTGATCTGTTAAAAGATACGTTATGACCTCAAGCCTCATCAACTAGGAAATGGAAAAAATCGGGCAGGCAACATGGCTAAGTGGGTCGCACCCAATTAGGGTATATTGTCATCATCTAGAGAATATTCATATTTGTTACTTCTTTGAATTCTGTATCTCCCGGGAACGGTTATACTGGTATACCAACCGTAAGGTGACAATATATTTGGAACATTCAAGCGAAATGAATGGTCGTTTATGTGTGGCTGAGTTACAAGATGTTCTCGTTGAACTCTATTATATCGCTTCTAGAGTACACTGATCAGAATGTGGTTCCATACCTTGTCATAGTTGGGAATTCATTATCCAATAAGAGCCCGCGATTTTTGATTGTATATTATATATGTAAAGCGTGAGATGAAAGCGTTCTACTAGATTGCTATTTATTTGATTTAGACATTATTATAATATCAGAAGAGTATGGATTATAAATGAATGTTTTGGGATATCGTAAGGTAAAAACCATCCATGTTTATGTATGGGTCGGTCTTACGATTATTCTTTCTTTTAAAAGGATTTTGAAAGTTAAACAAATGGTTGGATTTTAAAAGGATTTTGAAAGTTAAAATGATTTTGTTTTGTTTTTCCAAAACTCTTGCGTTCCTAATTTTGTGCGGGCAGTCCATTAGTCAGGATTTTTACAGATATACTTGGAGAGATAGAGCAGGAGGCTTCAAGATTTATAGTTATTGTTTTATTCCATTGAGTTGTAAGTGTTGTACTCTGATAATGGTATTGTATTTATATACTGTTTTGATTTCAAGTTATGTTGTATAATATATTTTATTCGTTTCGTTTGAGATCAGTGTTACTCTGATGTTGTATTTATGTTCTTCTTCTTCTATTCTAATTTTCTACCTTATCTATTCTCACCCTCTAATTTCTTTCATTAACTATCTGGTATTTCTGATGCTTGGACATTCGACATTGGGTTTATGTCGATTACCAAGGCCGCAAATCCCCCGGGTCATTACAGTGGTATCAGAGCTGAAGGTTAAGTAATTACCTTGGCTCTGTGGCATGACTCAGTAGAGATGGGATTAGTAATACCCTAGATTGAGTTTGAGTGTATATATACGAGAGAACGTATTTGTAGATTTTATGAAAAAAATTATATTATGGAGATTTATTGGTTGAGTTGTTTATGAGTTCTGGTCGATCAGTTTGATCCACTGTATCGGTAGGAGTTTCTAAATACCCGAGTACGATGAACTAACACAGTATGTTTTGAAAAAGGGTAAATGAAATAATTTTACCCAAATTATATTTTGATATAAAAGAAAGTATAGATATTGGAATTATTATAATATATTGGATATATTGGTTGTTATTAGAATCGATAAGATTATAATAGAAATGGTTATGTAAATAACCAATCAGAATTTGTATAAGTGTAATATATAAAAATTAGACGGATTAAATCTGAATTTAAATCAGAATTGGAATTAAAATTCCTAAAAGTTGGAAAAGTGGTTGTAAATGGATTTGGATTAAATATATGGGAATTTTAAAATCCTGGGAGATTTTTAAATTGTTTTACAAGCATTTTGATTGGTATTTTGAAATAGATTTCAAAATGACAGTGTTGAATATGAGTTTTGAAAAGTGATATAGTATTGAACTCACTTCGATCGCTGGGAAATAACTCTGATGATGCTGGCCACATCATCGGTGTTCATTTTCGAGTTCTAAGTGACGGATTACTGCCGAAGATATAGTTTTTGGAAAGGTTTCGAGAAAACAAGTGGTTTTGATTTCTGGAAAGGAATATTGGATGTTTGACAAGGGTAAGTTGTTTAAAACTCCCAGGAAGATTGTTTTGAATTAAAAACAAATTTAAATAGAAATTTCTGAAAGAAAATTGGAATTGAGTTAAAGCCAGTAAAGTGGAAACTTTATTGAAATGGAGTAATATAGAATAAAATTGGAATTGAATTGGGTTAGAATGATATCGAGAAAAATTGAATTATGAGATAAAGATAATTGATTAGTGAAATTAACCAGTTAATGAAATATGTGGATGGAACTTAACGAGGTTAAGTATATTGGATTGGTGAGTTAAGAATTTGAAAATCAAGAATGGTACTTGAGATTGAGAATGGAATTCGACTTGGATATGAGCGAATGATTGTGTTTGAGGTTAAACTGATTGGAGTTCGATTGGGAATACATTGGTATATGCTAAATTGATAACAGAGTTGAATGCCCGACAAAAAGGTACACGTTTATATTCATATGAGTTTGATGAGATTTATGAGCCTGTTTGGCAAGCCGCTTGGCTGTTTGATTTTCTTTTGGGTTGGAGGAGGCCTAAAGAGGCGAGTTGTAGTTGTACTGATTGAGCCGTACAAAGGAGGTGCTGGCGAAAATTTAAGGTGTTAGAAATTTTTCGGAATATTTGAAATTTTTTTGTTAATAGAAATGAATTAATATTTAATTGAAATTAATTGGTACTATGAAACTGAAGATAATAGACAAACAAATAATTTTTAACCCAGTTAATAGGGTTTGTTTTCTACCTTAGCAATTTCGAGGACGAAATTATTTTAAGGGGGGAAGAATGTAACATCCCATATTTTTACGGTATAATAATTAATTAATTTAATCATATAAATAGTATTTAGAGATTTAAATAGTCGTTTAATTAAATAATATTAAATATTTAATTAATATAAATAATAGAATAATATATTTATTTCTGGAATAATCGGAAATAACAGAATTCGCAATATTGTGTGAATTGGACAATTTAGAATATATAATTCAGTTTAGAATTGAATTATATTAAAGAGTTTAGTTATAAATGTCAGTTGAATGTATAATTTATTTTATAATTATAATCGAGCTCAAAAGGGCGCGGTAGTTTGTAATTTGGCAATTTGAACTTTAAACGAATATACAGAATCCGTTTTAAGTTGGATATCTGTGAAACAAGAAACATTTGAATCTATTGAACGATATTTTTCTAATGGAAGAGAAAAATCGAGATTTCGTCGTGTAGAATTTTAGTTATGTCCAAATCAAATTTTCGAAAAGTCGCTATAGAATTCTTTTATAATTTATAATGATTTGTTTATATTATAAATGGATTTTTAATATAAATTGAATATCGACTTAATCTGGGATTTTTAATTGTCGAGTTATAAATCCCGATATGTTTATTTTGGAGCCGGATTATATTTTATGTGAAAATATATGATAATATTAATTTATTAATATTAAATTAAATTGTTTTTAAATATATTAATATTTAAATGGGTTCACTTAGAGCTTTAAAAATAGCCATTTCTGCAAACGACCTCCATTTTCGACGAAATTAATTTTGTTGGATCCAGAATATTAAATTATTGTTACGTTTCAATTTTCATGATTTTTGGAGTTAGTATGTGGCCGTACGGAATTTTAATGTGAAAAACAGTCAATAATTTGACTTTAAAAATATGCTGTGTGAGCAAACGGATTCGGAATTCGATGAAACAAGTTTCGTTGGGTCCGTAATGTCAAACTGTAGGTGTAAGTCCATTTTTATCGAATTTGGATATTGTATGTGATCATAGGGATTTTTAACGATAATTATAAGCAGCTTTTAAATATAAAAAATATAATAATCGATTAAATAATTATACAACTTATTCTATAAATACCATACCTTTTATCTAAACCTAATTCCATATTTCTGCGGTCAAACATTTAGTCGCCGTCCTTCTTCATTTTCACAGTAAAAATGGGAAGCTCTTAAATCAAAACAAAACCATATAAATTCTTTTAAATCTCCAAACAAATGTAGTTGAGATGCTTTAGTATTCTTCTTTCATCTAGCATCAGTTGTTGGCAGTTCGACATCAACGGATTCGCTATCATGGTTTTAGAGTTGGCTAGAGTTTACATTTGTCGAAGATTGAAGCGTCGAAGGGAGGAGCGGATGATGGGTTCGAGTTTGTGATGGCGAATAGCAGTTACCCCATCTATTTTGTGGTGTTCGATGAATTTTTTTATCGAGATGTTCCTGTAGCCGAGTAGTGAAGCTCGAAGTCGCATTCTAGAAGTGGCTGACGAGTTGAGCAAGAATAGTATGGGTTGAATCGATTTTTGAAGGGGAGAATGTTGGTAATTTCTGTTTGAATTTTCGTTGAAGAAGTGTGGTGTGGTGGAAGCTTACAATGTTGGCAATGGTATGTTCTGAGAGCTGGTTTCTGTAGCGTGAGGGGTAGGAAGAAGATTAGATTTTATGGTGTGGATTTAAGGAAGTAAATAATGTTGTTGTAGTTCTTAAATCCATGAAGCAATAGGGTGTAGTGGGAGAAAGGAAGTTGCGAATTAGCCATGAATGGGAAAAGGGATTTCTGTATGTGACGGAGAGGAAATAAGGAGGAGCAGCGTTTTCAACATTTAAAAAGAAGGGGGCGCGTTCTTTTTTTTGTGTGATGCTTAGAAACTGATGGATTACAGGGGGTTATGCGATTTGTAATCACAGGGTTAGGGAGATAATGGCCACTTTGGTTTGGAGTAGCTGGCATTGTTAACGAACCCATGGATTTAAGGAAGCATCAACGATGTCTGTTACTGAGGAGGAAGCATCAATATACGGTGATGGATGTTGTTTCATGGCAGTAATCTTTAAAATGGGGATTATATTGGTGAGTCTAGTATTGAGGAGATGTGTTGTGGAAGTTGGAGTGACTTTTGGATCAAAATAAGTTTAGTGACCATTTTGCAACATGGCATGAAGTAGGCAACAATGAGTTTGAACTGTAGTGAAAATGGTGGCAAGATGTTCAAGCAAACGTTGGAGTTAGGGGGAGAATGGGAAGGAGAATATCACGGCTATGGTGATGAAGCTGAGTAAAGTCACCGGATGGTCTTTATTTAAAAGTAATTAGCCTTTGAATTTAAATTAATAATTTAAACTTAATTCTATAATTAAGTAGTAAACTATATTAATTAAATCATGAATAGTTATAATTGTGTAACTTGGTTATATATGAACAGAATCGGACGAGATTGTGCATATTGACACCGTAACGATGAGATCGATGTTGTGGAACTAATTTCGTTTAGAATATAGCTACAGGAATTTCATGGGAAAATCAAATGCCTGTTTGATTTTGAAACAAAACAAAAGCAGAACCGTCAACTGCAAACAATGTGAGTAAACCTCACTAACTCTGTATAGTTTATATTTTTATAAACATAATCTAGTATTGATAAATGATGATTGATTGTTGTGTGTTCATTGTTTGGTTGAGTTGCTGATTTATTGGTTGAAATTATAGATAACGAAATATATATAAATCGTTAATCAAATATTGATTCTGTTTATCAGAATATTTCATATTGAAATGAAATCGAGGTTATTTATATTGTTTAACATCTGTGGATGCGGGGAAACAGGTTGGAGGGATCCAATTGGATTCCTCAATATTATACTACTGTTTGTTTTCATATATTGTGATATACGATGTGATATATAATCTGTGATTGATTATGATAATACTGGTCATGTTATTTGGTATTTCAAATACCATATGAAATACTAGAATGTAAAAAGGAAATTTTCAAAGTGAGTATTGAAAAATGAAATATTTATATATGAAATAAATAGGATATTATAAAAGGTAATATTTGGAAAACAAATATTGGCAAATATAATTAAGTAAATATTTGAGAAATGAATAGAATTATATAAAGGGATTTATATAGAATAAATAGAATTATATAAAAGGGTTTATATAAAATGAATAGAATTATATAAAGGGATATATATAAAATGGATAGAATTATATAAAAGGATTTATATAAAATGAATAGAATTATATAAAAGGATTTATATAGAATAAATAGAATTATATAAAAGGATTTATATAGAATAAGTAGAATTATATAAAAGGATTTATATAAAATGAATAGAATTATATAAAAGAATTTATATAAAATGAATACAATTATATAAAAGGATTTATATAAAATGAATATAATTATATAAAAGGATTCATATAGAGTAAATAGAAATATATAAATGGAATTATAAATGAGATTAAATGTTGGAAATGAAATAAGATTAATTAAATTAAATATTTTGCAAATAAAATATAAATCGAATTTGGGTTTGAGATATTGTTTTTTAATACGAAATCAATCCGTTTTGATTATATAAAGAAATATTATTCACATTCTATGGGAAAAATTAGATTAAAGTAAATATTTTGCAAATAGAATATTATAAAGGAATTTGGGTTTGAATTAGGAATTTAAATGGAATGACAAAAATTAGAAACTACTGGAAATTAGTTGAGTTGAATGGCTTTCTGGGTATCGATCTGATGTTGGGTTCGACCTTCGGGGTTTACACTTAGGATGTTATTCTCTTTCTAGTTTACAGTTAGAGACTGATAGTGGTGGGAAGATAATGATGCATGAATCAGAAATGGAAACGTTTTCCAAAGTTAGTAATGTATATTTTCTAATTTTAGAAAATAAGGAATTTATGAATATATGGAAATGATAAATGGGAAATGAAATGATGATTGATCGGTAAGATTTCCATTTGGGAATACGACCGTTGTTTATACACATGTTTTCCTTTGATAGTTAAATCAACGACTATCAAAGATTTTGACCATTTCCGTTGTCAATACGGAGAGACCGAGATCAGATTTATTATCTGAAAACCACTCTGTATGGCATTAGCATTGCGAATCAAATATGATGAAGATAATTGAAGACGGAGTTATGTAAGTGTTGTTCAGTAAATCCTAGGTAGAAATTGCCTAAGACGGATTTACAGGATAGTGCCTTCGGGTTGTCCAGTCCTAGGACAACTTGAATGGATGAATGTCTGACAGAGTATATCTGGTAGATTGCGTAAGTTGATCGTTTCTACTATATTTACGTTGGTGGTGGAGGAATTCGTTTCTCTTAGCTTATACCCGTGGTATTTTCGGGAAAATCAATTTGTGATTTGACGGGTATGACGATGTGGCATTCAAAGTAAATAAATGTGTGATCTGTTAAAAGATACGTTATGACCTCTAGCCTCATCTACTAGGAAATGACAAAAATCGGGCTGGCAGCATGGCTAAGTGGGTCGCACCCAATTAGGGTATATTGTCACCATCTAGATAATATTCATATTTGTTGCTTCTTTCAATTCTGTATCTCCCTGGAACGGTTATGTTGGTATACCAACCGTAAGGTGACAATATATTCGGAACATTCAAGTGAAATGAATAGTCGGTTATGTGTGGCTGAGTTACAAGATGTTCTTGTTGAATTCCAGTGTATCGCTTCTAGAGTACACTGATCGAAAGGTGGTTCCATACCTTGTTATAGTTGGGAATTCATTATCCAATAAGAGCCCGCGATTTTTGATTGTATATTATATGTGTAGAGCGTGAGATGAAAGCATTCTACTAGATTGCTATTTATTTGATTTAGACATTATTATAATATCAGAAGATTATGGATTATAAAAGAATGTTTTGGGATATCATAAGGTAAAAACCATCCATGTTTATGTGTGGGTCGGTCTTACGGTTATTCTTTCTTTTAGAAGGATTTTAAAAGTTAAACAAATGGTTGGAGTATACTCACACTAGTCTGACTGACCCAGAGTTTATTTTATTTTGGTTTCCCAAAACTCTTGCGTGCCCAATTTTGTACAGGCAGTCCAGTAGTCGAGATTTTTATGGATATACTTGGAGAGATAGAGCAGGAGGCTTCAGGATTTATAGCTATTGTTTAATTCCGCTAAGTTGTAAGTGTAGTACTCTGGTAATGGTATTGAATACGTATACTGTTTTGATTTTAAGTTATGTTGTATAATATATTTTACTCGTTCCGTTGTGAGATTCATGTTGCTCTAATGTTGTATCTATGTTCTTCTTCTTCTATTCTAATTTTCTACCTTATCTATTCTCACCCTCTAATTTCTTTCATTAACTATCCGGTATTTCCGATGCTTGGATAGTCAACATTGGGTTTATGTCGATTACTGTAACGACCCGCATTCTACGCATCGAAGGATCGTAGGATATTTATTTCTTTCACATACGAAGTCGTATGGTCATGTAACTTTGGGAGACGACTATTGGGGTCATTTCCCATGTTCATGATTTTTCCCTATTTTTAAATGACCATTTTGCCCCTAGCTGATCTTGTTTTGGCCATAACTTTTGATTGGAAAGGAGTTTTGACTTGAAACCACTTCCATTAGATTCGTTTGATGGTTTACAATTCCATAGAGTGGTCATATTAGCCAAACGAACTCACCGTTTGGGAGATATGGCTGAAACAATTTTCAGATGGTGAAAAACAGCTTAATTGGGCTTAACCGGGTGATTAGCAGCTAGGCTCAAAGGGGATTTCGGGATTTTGAGTATTTAAGGGTTGTTAGGTTTAGGGATTTCGGTTTTTCTCATTTTCCAGCCGCCACATACATCTTAGAAAACCCTAACAATGGCCTCCAACATCTAGAATCATCCCTAATCACTTCTTAATCAAGTTTTGGCTTAAACTACATCAAATTAAAGAGGAATAGCACCAAAGCAAGGTTAGAGCTGTTGGGTTGCATTGGGAACAGCGCCAAACAGAGATTCATTTCAGATTTGGTATTTTATTTGTGGCCAAGGTGGGTGATCTGCATAGTTTTCCACTAATTACGGTTAACTAAAGGTAATTAGTGAAGATTAGCGAATTTGAACATGATAAAAATTTGGAAAAATATCGATAAATTTCAAAATATTGTTTTAGACCTCTGTTAGAAAATTTGGTTAAGTTTTGTTAATCCTATCATTAGTTTTGTTTGAGCACGCTTAAGGGAAAATATGGGGTTTTGGCTATGTTTGTTCTATTTTAACCTATCAAGTTATTGTTTTGATGTTTGTGGTTGATGTTATATGTTCCTATGACTGTTTGGTATGAATTGTGATTGTTTAGAATAGTTAGATTGGTCGAAAAAGCTGTCGAATGGCGTAAACAGTCGCTGGAAAAAGTGCAGGAATTTGGCCGATCCGGATCGGATCAGAGGAAGGAGCCCGAACCGAACCGACCAGGAGACCTCTCCGCGAACCAAACCGCCCCTCCAAGTTGTTGTATCCACGAGACGATCTGGACCCGAGCCCACGACCCGATCCGCCCCTCGTGTGCCACTTCGACCCGAACCGATGCACCATGGAGAAGCTTGAGAGACCCGACCCGATCCGGAGTGCTTGTGAAGAAGGACCGAACCAGAGGAGTTTTCCACAAAGCCAGGAGGTGTGGACCCCGATCCGAATCGCTGGAGGAAAGTCACCCCGACCCGAACCGCTGGAAGAAGGTCACTATGATCCGAACCGATCTGGAGAGGGTGCTACGAACCGATATGAACCCGAGCCTAGATGATGATCACGAACTGAATGAAGACCGATCCGGAGATGGTGACCAAAACCCGAGATGCAAAGGTAGTCCAAATAAGTAGTTTTGACTCAGGATCCAGATGGGAACCAATGAGTGAACTTCATGATTGGGCTTTGCTGCGGGACATATGCTAAGGGGTTGTCGATGTCTGTAACTTTGGATCACTATGTATAGGGGGTATGTGAACGGATTCAGGGCCATAGTGGCCTAGGTACGACTAAAGAGCTATAGACCAATGAAGTGGGGTCATTTGTAAAGATTTGGTCATGACTCCATGTGGTAAGCTTGGTAGTAGCTATAGTTGTACAAGTCAAACTCCGTCACTACTTCGATGGGTCTAGTGATTGACAGTGGTAGATATCGTATGTTTTACGCACTGAGTGAGAGATGTGAGGATGGTTGCTATGTTTGATTTGTTTGCCATCATTATGACATGAACACCCCCACCCCCGTTATCTTTACACCATTTATTTAATGGCACCTTAGAGTATCGTACAGTATGTAGTGCTAACTCTTTGGTTGTAGGTCTAGGTTCAGGTATGGTTTAGTATACCTGTTACTGTTCTGTTTAGCTGCTTATCGCTCATACCATACTTTTTGTCTGACCCATAGTTTTATGTCTCTTCTTATTACTCTGGGTGCTCTCACGAGCAGACTAGAGACAGGTTAGCTGGTGATGAACGAGTAGCTATACCGGAGACGAGCAGGAGGCTTCCACGTATGATATATATATATATATATATATATATATATATATTCTCCCTGTGTCGCTGCGGGTCACTACTTTGGGCATTAGTAGTGTACCTTTTTCTTTGCTTAGATTTAGAGACAGTTTGAAAAGTTGTAATAATGGGGATGTGAAACATAAGCTGTATTTGGATTTCCGCTGCTAGGATGTGTAGTTTTAGTTTTCAGCTTATGCACTGTCTCGCCTGTTTTATGTCAAGTATGTTGTTATTATATTTTATCTTATGCGCTGTGAGACATTCTACAGGTTCTTGATTAGTTCATTCTCTTCTTTCCTTTCTTTGGCGACCGTTCCGTGCGTGTCGGGCATGTGTACAGCGCACTTTCGGAGGAAATGTCGGCTGGTGCGGGGCGGGGCGTCACACTTGGTATCAGAGCTCTAGGTTGCATAGTTAAACTAGGAAAGTTATCAGGGAGAGATAGTATACGTATATGAGAGCGCGTAGTTTTGATTATTTTGGTTTTCAAAGCTATTTATATATTATTAGTATAGTTAAGGATGAAGCGCACTGCACTAGCACCACGGCGGAGATGGTTAATCGTTTTCTCTTTACAGATTGAACGATGTGCCGATACGCAAGAGGTGCCGGTAGAGGAGCCAATAATGGGAATGCTGCTGATATGAGGACGATGTTTACTGACCTCATGAGGGAGATGCTTAGGGATGTGCAGAGGGCAGCTCCCAATGTTGGTAATGGTGGTGGTCCAATAGTGCAGGTGCCTAGGGCCGATTTCACCAAGCTAAACAAGGATTATACTAGTCTTGGTGGGAAGTCATTCCATGGAACGGAGTCGGCTACGGATGTTCAGGATTGGCTGGATTGCTGCGAGCGTATCTTCGAAGACTTGGGTATCGAGGATGCGATGAAGAGAAAGCCAGCATCCCGTCAGCTGCAAGGACGGGCAATGAATTGGTGGAATGCTATAAAGGCATCTACTCCCGAGGATCAGATTACTTGGGATCAGTTTTAGGCTCGTTTTAGCGATAAGTTCATTCCGGCTGCTCAAAAGTCTGTGTTGTTTAAGAAATTCTTGGAACTCAAGCAGAATGGCAGAGCTGTCTCGGAGTATATTGCCAAATTCAACACTTTGTCGAAATATGGTGTATCCCTAATAGATACAGCCGAGAAGAAGAACGAGAAGTTCATAACTGGCTTGGATGGATACTTGGGGGAATGGCTTATTAACCACATCGATGAGACGTTTCAATCGATTGTGGGGAAAGCATTGATGTCAGAGTGTCTTTACCCTAAGTCGAAGATTGAGGTTGCATCTGCAGAGGAGCCAAAGCCGCAAGCAAGCGGTGGAGGCAAGAATGGTTCTTAGAATAAGAGAAAGCAGAATTAGACTAAGGATGGCCAGAAGAAAAAGGATAAGAAGGATGTTGAGTGCTTCAGCTGTGGTAAGAAGGGCCATTATGCTAGTAATTGTCGGGCTAAGCCAGCGGATAGGAAGTGCTTCAACTATGGCCAAGTGGGACATCACAAGGACAAATGTCCGCAACCCCCTAAAGAAAAGTAGACGGTGAAAGCATATGCCCTTAATGTTATTCCCCTAAAGAAAAGTAGATGGTGAAAGCATATGCCCTTAATGCTATTCCTTCTTCGTCGAATGCCCCAACTGCGGCGGAGAAGGGAAAGAATGTCATTATTCAAGGTTTGCTTTCTGTTTATGATGTTCCTGTTAGAGTTTTGTTTGATACCAGAGCTTCCAGTTCCTTCATATCTAGTGACCTGGTAGATAGGTTGGGATTGGAGCCCGAGATCGTCGATAGACCTTTAGTAGTGACGAACCCGATTGGTGGTTCAACTAACCTTAACATGATTTGTCGTAATGTGGTCTTATCGAGTCATGGATGCATGTTTGTTTGTGATTGCTTTGTTTTGGGCTTTACTGGGTTTGGCATTATTTTGGGAGTCGATTGGCTCCAAAGATACGGGGTGGTGGTAGACTGTGAGGGCTTTTTGGTGACAGCTAGAGCGAATGATGGGCACAGGGTAGTGTTTGGTGGTCTACCTAGTGATGGGGTAATGGCTAGTTTTCTAAATTCCCTCGACATCTCGCAAGGTGAGTTGTCAGGTTTGCCCGTGGTTGGCCAGTATCCAGACGTCTTCGAGGAAGTGACAGGGCTTCCACCACACCGAGAGATTGAGTTCCCTATTGATTTAGTGAAAGATGCCAGACCTATAGTGATGCCACTTCGTCGTATGGCACCAAGGGAGCAGCGAGAGCTCGGGGTGCAAGTCAGCGATCTTTTGAAGAAGGGATTTATCAGAAGGAGTGTTTCTGAATGGGGAGCACCAGTTGTGTTTGCTACCAAGGTGGATGGTTCCCTTCGTTTGTGTGTAGACTACCGCGAGTTGAATAAGGTGACGAGGAAGAACAAGTATCCTCTTACCACGGATAGATGATTTGTTTGATCAGTTGAGTGGAGCGAGAGTGTTTTCTCAGTTGGATCTCGCGACAGGTTTCCATCATCTTAGAGTGGAAGCTGAGAGTATAGCTAAAATGGTGTTTTGGACGCCGTCTAGATTTTATGAGTGGTTGGTCATGCCATTCGGGCTGACCAATGCCCCAGCATATTTTGTGGATCTTATGAATAGGGTATTCAGAGATCAGTTGAATAAGTTTGTCCTTGTGTTCGTGGATGATATTTTGGTCTACTCGAGGACAGAGGAAGAACACAAGGAACATTTGAGGATAGTGATGGAGGTGTTGAGAAAACACCAATTGAAAGCAAAGTTTTCTAAGTGTCACTTCTGGAGGAGGGAAGTGAGATTCTTGGGCCATGTTGTTTCAGAGAATGGTATTGCCATGGATCCTGCGAAGGTGGCTATGGTACAAGATTGGTATACGCCCAAGAATGCAACGGACACAAGAAGTTACTTGGGATTAGCTGGATATTATCGTAAGTTTATCCAAGACTTCTCCAAGATAGCAGCACCGTTGACTCGGTTGACCAAGAAGAACCAAGCTTTCATCTGGGACGAAAAGTGCGAGAATGCATTCAAGAGACTAAAGGACAAGTTAACATGTGCACCAGTGTTAGTCATTCCTAAAGGGAATGAAGAGATGACGGTATACACAGATGCATGTGGTACCGGACTGGGTGCTGTATTGATGCAAGGAGGTAGGGTTGTAGCTTATGCAAGTCGGCAATTGAAACCGCATGAGAGAAGATACCCTACCCATGACTTGGAATTAGCAGCGATCGTATTCGCACTAAAGATGTGGAGACATTATCTCTTGGGAGAAAGATTCGAGTTGTTTACCGATCATAAATCATTAAAGTATCGCTTCTCTCAGAAGGATCTAAATCTCTGACAGCAAAGATGGTTAGAATTTTTAGCTTCCTATGATTTCGACATCGCATATACACTAGGAAAGGGCAATGCGGTGGCTGATGCATTGAGTAGAAGACATACCAGTTTAGGGGCTATGTTTCTAGAATGGAAGCAACTGGAGTACATCGCTGGGTATGATTTCAGACCAAAGTGCGAATTGGATCCAGAAATGTTAGCAAATTTGACGATCAGACCCACTTTGATTGAGAGGATCGGCTCTAGTCAGAGGGACGATCCTAACCTATTGGAAATCATCTCCAAGTTAGAGATGGGTATCGATGAGGAGATGAACAAGTATGGGCTTGATCGAGATGGATGGCTTAGAAGGAATGGAAGGCTTGTTGTACCCAATGTCAATGGATTGAGAGATGAAGTGCTTAGAGAATGTCATCACTCAAAACTGACTATACATCCCGGTGGTAACAAGATGTATCGAGACATGAAGCAGACATACTACTGGGAAGGGATGAAAAGAGACGTTGGAAAATTTATATCCAAATGCATGAATTGTCAGCTAGTTAAAGATGAGCAAAAGAAGTTTACTGGTTTGTTGCAACCATTCGAAATTCCAGAATGGAAATGGGAACAAGTGTCAATGGATTTCATTGATGGATTACCAAGGACTAGATCGGGCCATGATAGCATTTGGGTGATTGTGGACCGATTGACCAAAAGTGCAAGATTTATACCCGTCAAGTCGAATAAGACGGCAGCTAAGTTAGCTGAACTATATGTAAAGTGGGTAGTGAGATTCCATGGGATACCTAAAGGCATTGTGAGTGACCGAGATCCGTTGTTCACTAGTGGATTTTGGAAAAGCTTACAAGAGGCGTTAGGATCAGAATTACATTTCGGTACCGCGTATCATCCTCAAACCGACGGACAGACATAGAGCGTGAATCGTATATTAGAAGACCTCTTGAGAGCTTTTGTATTGGATTTTGGTGGATCATGGGATGACCATTTGCATCTAGTAGAGTTTGCATATAATAATAGTTATCAATCCAGTATTGGTATAGCTCCATTTGAAGCTCTATACGGAAGACCGTGCAACTCACCGTCATGTTGGTTAGAAACCGGTGAGAAGTTTGTGCTTGGACCGTATGTGATAAGAGAAACTTCAGACAAGATCAAGATCATTCAACAGCGAATGAAGGCTGCCCAAGATAGGCCGAAAAGTTATGCTGATAAGAGGAGAAGAGAATTAAAGTTCTCCATTGGCGACTTGGTGTTTGTCAAGATCTCTCCGTTAAAGAGCGTGATATGATTTGGCAGGAGAGGCAAATTGCACCAAGATTTGTTGGTCCATTCCCAGTTCTTAAGAAAATTGGGAATTTGGCATATAAAGTTGAATTACCAGAGAAGATGGCAGGAGTTCATGACGTATTTCATGTTTCCCAGTTAAGGAAATTCGTACACGACCCAGATGTGACTATTTCACCTAATCAGTTGAATGATGTCGAAGTTGAACCCGAGGCGGTTGGGAACCGTAGGCCTATGCGTATTGTTGGGAAAGATACGAAGCAACTTCAAAGGGAAGCAGTGAAGTTAGTCAAAGTTCAATGGGCCGAGAATGAGAATGAATGTACTTGGGAGACAAAGGAGAGCATTAGGAAGACGTATCCAGAACTCTTTGCCTGGTAAGATTTTAACTTCGATTTAAGTCTTTCCGCATGCTAGGATAGGCTTGTTTTGTTTGTTTTGCATGATTGATTGTTGCATATGGTTGGTAGGCATGCGGGATCCTTTGTATGTTTTGGGTTAAGGAATTTCGACGACGAAATTTCTTAAGGGAGGAGAGTGTAACGACCCGCATTCTACACATCGAAGGATCGTAGGATATTTATTTCTTTCACATACGAAGTCGTATGGTCATGTAACTTTGGGAGACGGCTATTGGGGTCATTTCCCATGTTCATGATTTTTCCCTATTGTTAAATGACCATTTTGCCACTCACTGATCTTGTTTTGGCCATAACTTTTGACTGGAAAGGCATTTTGACCTGAAACCCCTTCCATTAGATTTGTTTGATGGTTTACAATTCCGTAGAGCGGTCATATTAGCCAAACGGACTCACCGTTTGGGAGATATGGCTGAAACAAGTTTAAGATGGTGAAAAACAGCTTAATTGAGCTTAACCGGGTGATTAGCAGCTAGGCCCAAATGGGATTTCGGGATTTGGAGTATTTAAGGGCTGTTAGGGTTAGGGATTTCGGTTTTTATCATTTCCCAGCCGCCACATACATCTTAGAAAACCCTAACAATGGCCTCCAACATATAGAATCGTCCCTAATCACTTCTTAATCAGGTTTTGGCTTAAACTACATCAAATTAAAGAGTAATAGCACCAAAGCAAGGTTAGAGCTGCTGGGTTACATTGGGAACAACGCTAAATAGAGATTCATTTAAGATTTGGTATTTTATTTGTAGCCAAGGTGAGTGATTTGCATAGTTTTCCACTAATTACGGTTAATTAAGGGTAATTAGTGAAGATTAGCGAATTTAAACATGATAAAAATTTGGAAAAATATCGATAAATTTCGAAATATTGTTTTAGACCTCTGTTAGAAAATTTGGCTAATTTGGTTTAGTTTTGTTAATCCTATCATTAATTTTGTTTGAGCACACTTAAGGGAAAATATGGGGTTTTGGCTATGTTTGATCTATTTTAACCTATCAAGTTATTGTTTTGATGTTTGTGGTTGATGTTATATGTTCCTATGACTGTTTGGTATGAATTATGATTGTTTAGAATAGTTAGATTGGTCGAAAACGCCGTCAAATGGCATAAACAGTCGCTGGAAAAAGTGCAGGAATTTGGCTGATCCGAATCGGATCGGAGGAAGGAGCCTGAACCGAACCGACCAGGAGACCTCTCTGCGAACCGAACTGCCCCTCCAAGCTGTTGTATCAACGAGACGATATGGACCCGAGCCCACGACCCGATCCGCCTCTCGTGTGCCACTCCGACTTGAACCGATGCACCATGGAGAAGCTTGAGAGACCCGACCCGATCCGGAGTGCTTGGGAAGAAGGACTGAACCAGAGGAGTTTTCCATAAAGCCACGAGGTGTGGACCTCGATCCGGACCGCTGGAGGAAGGTCACCCCGACCCGAACCGCTGGAAGAAGGTCACTACGATCCGAACCGATCTGGAGAGGGTGCTACGAACCGATATGAACCCGAGCCTAGATGATGATCACGAACTGAATGAAGATCGATCCGGAGATGGTGACCAAAACCCGAGATGTAAAGGTAGTCCAAATAAGTAGTTTTGACTCAGGATCCAGATGGGAACCAATGAGTGAACTTCATGATTGGGCTTTGCTACGGGACGTGTGCTAAGGGGTTGTCGATGTCTGTAACTTTGGATCACTATGTGTAGGGGGTATGTGAACGGATTCAGGGCCATAGTGGCCTTGGTACGACTAAAGAGCTATAGACCAATGAAGTGGGGTCATTTGTAAAGATTTGGTCATGACTCCATGTGGTAAGCTTGGTAGTAGCAGTAGTTGTACGAGTCGAACTCCGTCACTACTTCGATGGGTCTAGTGATTGACAGCAGTAGATATCGTATGCTTTATGCACTGAGTGAGAGATGTGAGGATGGTTGCTATGTTTGATTTGTTTGCCATCATTATGACATGCACACCCCCACCCCCGTTATCTTTACACCATTTATTTAATGGCACCTTAGAGTATTGTACGGTATGTAGTGCTAACTGTTTGGTTGCAGGTCCAGATTCAGGTATGGTTTAGTATACCTGTTACTGTTCTGTTTAGCTGCTTATCACTCATACCAGACTTTTTGTCTGACCCAGAGTTTTATGTCTCTTCTTATTACTCTGGGTGCTCTCACGAGCAGAGTAGAGACAGGTTAGCTAGTGATGCACGAGTAGCTATACCGTAGACGAGCAGGAGGCTTCCACGTATGATATATATAGATATTCTCCCTGTGTCGCTGCGGGTCACTACTTTGGGCATTAGTAGTGCACCTTTTCCTTTGCTTATATTTAGAGACAGTTTGAAAAGTTGTAATAATGGTGATGTGAAACATAAGATGTATTTGGATTTCCACTGCTATGATGTGTAGTTTTAATTTTCAGCTTATGCACTGTCTCGCCTGTTTTATGTCAAGTATGTTATTATTATATTTTATCCTATGCGCTGTGAGACATTCCACAGGTTCTTGATTAGTTCGTTCTCTTCTTTCCTTTCTTTGGCGACCATTCTGTGCGAGTCGGGCATGTGTACAGCGCACTTTCGGAGGAAATGCCGGCTGGTGCGGGGCGGGCCATCACAATTACCAAGGTCGCAAATTCCCCGGGTCGTTACACATATGTCCGGTTTCCATAAATATCCTTCATAAATTCTTTACACTCCTCCCTCAGGTGTTTTCACTAGAAAATCATTCACTAGTTCTCTATCAGGTTTTTCTTCTATCAAACACTTTGCATGTTGTATTCTTAACCTACTCTCGGTCATCTCACCCATACACAACAGTTTTCCCAACCTACAGCTAATCCAGTTAATCCCAAAGTTCAACCAAGCAAATAGTGGGATATTATAAATCTCATCCATACTGGAACAAATTTAATGTTACCTCGTACATTGCTTATTAATGGATCACATGGCTTAATGATAATTAGCTTTCTATTAAGTGTGATAGGGTAGCCTATAGAATAATCCTTCTTATGTCTTCCTCACAAGAGAATTCAAATAGAAATAGTACACCATCAGATCTCACCTGAACTGAACCCTTTAACTTCCAAATTGCTAGCAGCTTGTTCACTACTGCAGTGTATGATAAAAGCTTATCCAAGAAAAACCCAACCGGATCGTTATTCCAAATAGCTGTACCTGCTTCAAGGACCACTTCTATCAGCTTGATAGCATCGTTTACAATGACTAGGGTAATGTCAAAAGGAATGTACTTTCCAACGTTCATGGGTTTTTGCTTAAACATGAAATGCCATGGTGGTTGACACCTAGATGATTAAGCTAGGTTTTCATGTGGAGGAGAGGGCTGTGAAGAGGTCATAGATGGTGATAGAGGAGGGTCAAGGGGTATGGGCGGAGGATACGCAGGAGGTGGCACGATTGGTGGTTGGCTCGATGTAGGAAAGGATGGTTTGGAGGTAGCGATGTGATTGGGGGGATAGGGAAGTTAGAGGGCATAGCCATGAAAAGTTTTAAAAAAATTAATTATGCAAAACTTGATTTTCTATATATATATTATTACATTATTTTTATTTCCTTGTCTCGTTCGTTTTCGAGGACGAAAAGGTTTCGAGTGGGGGAGATTGTAACAGCAAGATTTTTTTAATAGGTCTAAAATTAGAAATTTTATTGAAATTTAAAATTTAATATTTAAAACACCAATATACTTTGAATTGAATGAAATAAATGAATTTATTTTCTTATGAATGAACAATAATAAATAATGTTAAATAGTGAAATTAAACAAATGTCAAAGTTGAGTAAAATAGTTTAAGTGACTTAACTTGTATTATTCAAATTTAAGTAGATTTATAAAAATAAATTTTAAATAGTAAAATTGATTGAATGAATATATTTGTTAGACCAAAATTGTACACTAACACCCCGAAGTTGTGTGAAATCCTCACAAACACAAATCACAGAGAATAAATGCAGTAAACAACAAGGGTCACATAATATTTTATAGTGGTTCGGCAAAATCCCTTCCTACGTCCACTCAATAACTACTTAAATCCTAAGAAGTTACAAGTATCGACCTTACAATCCATATGAACACAACATCCTTATGTTACACAAAATCCATGTTTTCAATAGAAAGAAGATAATGATTTATATATGAAATCCTTTTATTAATATAAATGGAATCGACTAGATTACGACGTAGTATCCTTGCGTTGAGCAATGGAGGAAGCCGAGTTTTGGTTGTGCAAACATATCCTTCAATTAGACTTCGTTTCATGTATTTCTTGGTAGCTCGGTGGCCCAGGTCGAACAGACACGTGGCGCTCATCCAGCGCATCATGGAGCCGGAGTAGAAGTAGTAGAGACGTACGCTCCAGTTCGTGCATGGCCAGGTGGAACCCGACCCAGGTTTCAAAGAGTGGAAAATGTGTATAGTGCCTAAAAATAGGTCCATGTTTATGTGCCGATAACTACTTCAGGTTGGGGACGGATAGATGCCCGTTCGTCCCGCGGAATTCGTTTGCCAAATCTGTTCGATGTATGCTGCGGGTCGAGTTCAACTCGAAGCCATTTGACCCAAATGGTCTAACTTGATTTGATGCTTCATCCATGGAAAGTTCAATCTTTCCAACACTTCATAACTTTATCCAAGTGAATGCCAATCAGCAGAAATTTATACACAAGTCATGAGTAGTTCTCTTGGCAGAATTCAAGTTGTGATGGCCTTGCAAAAAGGCATGTCAACATTTTTCCCTTTAGAACATATCTTTCTTGAGAAAGGAAGTTGTGTTCTGGATAATCCAAGAAATCCATAATCCATAGAAATCTAGTGTGAATAGAAATCCAGAAAGCCACAATCACGCTGGATCGTATTAAATAGAAAGCCAGATATCTATGGTCATGCTATACTATATTATAAGAAGGCCAAAAAACCGACGATCGCTAAGGATTGTATTAAGGCCAAAAGAAATCCAAGAAAACTAGGGCCTCGCCGGGCCTGTCCAGTAGTGAGTATAATCCATACCTGCAAAAAAATGAGGTAAACAGAAGTGTCAAGTCCTGACAGTACTTCTTAACCTTTTCGAGCGTAAACCATGTTTAAGCATTAATCTTCGAGCGTAAACCAAGTCCTGGAAAGGGGACCCAACCTTTCTCGCATAATCCATACTTGGAAGCTCAAACTGAGCATAATCCATATTCGAGTTTTATTGAGTTCCTTTGTCAAATCCTGACAAGGAAAATTGACATTCTCAAGTATAATCCATACTTAGGAATCCAACTTAGTATAAACCATTCTCATATCGAGATAGAGCTAAACTTGCCAAATCCTGACAAGATATTCCATCCCTAGGCATAATCCATACCTAGGGTTCCAAAAAAGTATAAGACATACTTAGGTTAAGGTTGAGAATCTTGCCAAATCCTAACAAGACACTTAAGTTTGCCAAACATAATCCATGCTTTAAAAATCCATTTTATTCAATTCAAAAACCATTACAAAGCCCAAAAAAATCCTATTTGGTTTATCGTCGAATCTAGAGCATGCCTAGGGACTACATCCTAATCCCGTACATGTATACTTCAACTCAGCCATTTGTTCGTCGAATGGTTTTATTGTCGAGAGCAGAGTAAATATAAGGAGTAAATCCTAATCCCCGTGCATATGTGAGTCGACATAGCCATCCGGATAAGCAAAAGAAAATGAAAACATATCTTATGTCCTACGAAATGTAGAAAATCCACAGTGATCTAATCTAGATCAGCTGATAACAATCCCGTGAGTACTCGAGTTCAGGATCATTCCATCTTCGGGAAGCAAGAGGTGGCAACGTAGGTTTAGGCACTGTTGGTTGCTTGACATACTCGGGTATCTCTCCACGTCTGACCAGTTCCTCAATCAAGTCTCGCAAATGCCTACAGTCATTGGTATTATGACCCTCCATCTCATGAAATATGCAATGTCTTCCAGAATTGTGTTCTCTTTACGTTGGCTCCCTCCTAGGAGAGGCTTTGGATAAGTGATAGCCTCTCTCGTATCTAGATAGATATCAATTGGTGTAGCACAGAGTTCAGTGCACTTATCATACCTAGGACTTCTTCGGGGATGAACATTGCAATCATTCTTAGCAACGACTTTACCTTTGCCCTTGTCTTTTTCTTTTTTAGAATCAGACGGTCCTAAGTCCTTGACTATGTTGACATCGAGAGTATCCTTCTAGGAGTTTGCATCTTCTTCTAGTAGAAACATGTTTGCTTCAAAATAGAATTTGCTAAGATCTCTCGGAGGATGTTAGTGCAAATAAACTTTGAAGTTCGACTTATCGAGAATGTCGGATACAGTTTCCATCAACACCATAGATGGTTCAGGTCGATCTACTGATGCTACTGTTTGATTGAAGTAAGTGACATAATGTTTTTGGGTCGAGAAATGTGGACCCAAAACTACTCAATAAAACAGGCGACCAACA
The DNA here is from genome assembly GCA_030737875.1 of Allium sativum. Taxonomy (NCBI): domain Eukaryota; kingdom Viridiplantae; phylum Streptophyta; class Magnoliopsida; order Asparagales; family Amaryllidaceae; genus Allium; species Allium sativum. The sequence goes on along the minus strand of CM060909.1, from coordinate 662,615,043 downwards.
CGTTCCACCTATTGATCAATTCTCATTCCAGCTGCCGAAACCACATAGCAGCTATATCAATTAAGAAGAGGGGGAAGCACTTGACTATGACGTTGTCTGATGCCGATAAGACTTCCATGTGGCGCATATAACGCATCAAATGGACGATAGGATCCGTCCTACTGTTATATGGCTCCAAAAATGGTATCTTAAAGTCTGGAGGATTACGGGAATTCCCGATTTCCCGTGAGAATGGACTACGATTGACGTTATCCACGTCATCTTGAGAAGTATTGCCTCTCGTGAAGTGTCGAATCATATTGGCAATGTGATTACCATTGGTCAGTAACTGTCTCCAGTTGTCCAATCCTGTATTGGTGCCCCCCAGCGTTGAGTCCAAGAAAGTGAGGGAGTTTTGTTCGAGTCTACTGAGCCGGGTCAAAATTGGTCACAGGTCGCAGTTCAAGTTGTTTGACCCGAGCTGGTTCCAACCCTTTGACCCGATTGTGCCTGTCATGAAGAAGTGCCAATTCTAGAGCCCTATGTTTAGGTCGATTTGGACCAGAGTGGGGCCGAAACAGGCCTAAGTATGTTGTGGTCACTACGCCATAAATGGCCTTTTGCAACAAAAAAAGTTGGGTCATGCCCTAAAATTGTTGTTATAGGTCTTTGACAACACTTTTCCTATGTTGCAATTTTTGTCATTGCCCGAGACCTCAAAAGCAACCTTTTGACTATCTAAGGCAACATAATAAATATTGTTGCAATAGAACCCTATTTGGGTCTATAGCAATATCCATAGATATCTGTAGCAACATTCTAAAAATGTTACTATAAATATTAACTTTCGGAATTTGTTTGGGTCTACATCTTGTGGGGACATAATGTAAAGCATATATATTACTTTTACAGGAAAGCAAAATTCAAGTCGTTTAGGTGATGGCATTTGTCCTATTTTTATTACATTTCTCTCCTCTCTTTAATAATGAACTTCTTCAATTGGTTTTCCTCTCCTATCTCCGCATTGATTTCCTCCACACTGAACATGTCGCCCCATCCTAATACACACCCATCATGTCTTTATTAACCCTAATTATCTTTTGAAGTTCTAACCATCTTCCTAAGCAAAATTTAAATATTTTCTTCCAAATATCTCATATCTACTCTATTTTTGTTGTTCCTCCTCTACTCATTTGAAATCTTGCTGGTGAATAATCGATATCCGCCATTATGGTCATCAGAGGCGATCGGTAATTTATCTTCTTATTGCTTTCGATACTTGACCAGCAATTGGAATCAGACAAATTTTTGTCTGCAAATGAAAATATTGTTATGGGGGAATAATATAGATTTAAGGCACCAATGACAAAATTATACATAAATAGTAAGTTCTTGTTCCAATTTTACATGGAATATGTTTTGAAACATTTTTATTTAGTTATGTTCAACATGAAACATGATTATTACAGAGATTTGGTAGGCAAACCAGGATAACGGACATCTCTGCGGCTATGTATCAAACTCTGTTCTATTTCATACTAAGCATAAATGATGGTAAGTTCAAACTATAGTTTTACAATTAGCAGAAATGACCGCATGTCATGACAATAAAATATTCACCTGTCACTCTGTATAAGGTTATTGGTCTTCAAGAAGGATTGATTAAAGCAGTAATTTGGAAGTTAACATTATATTTATTAGTTTTCCACAACTTAAAAGCCAATTTCTACGTGCCCCAGTTTACTTCATTTGCCAGACTGTGAATCCATTTTTGTTTGTGGAGCCACTTATATGATATTGGTCGAATATATTTTGACTATGCTCATACTTTAACATTAAAGTTTTACTGTGATGACCCAAACTTCCCCGTGAAGGAAGCCCGGATTGAGTTGAGAACACGACAAATCAAAACATAAACAGATGAACATTTCATTGCTTATTACAACAATTTTCATCGGAGTACAAGAATATACAGAGTATGAGCAAATAATATACATTTGATAAATATCAGAGATTTACAAATTACAATGCAGCGGAAAATAACACAAAACACAACTGAAAGGAATATACAGATAAAAGGAATATACAGATACAGAGCTTTCCGAATATCATTCCAGCTGTAAACCAGGATCCTGTGAATATAAATATGCAAAACCAAAACTACTAGCTGCCCGTGTGGAAAATAAGGGCACCCAGAGTTTAGGTTAAAACAATAAACTCCAGGTTAGTCATGTGACGGGTGTGAGAATTGAAACAGTTATTAATCTTTATTTTTAAAGTTAGGTAAATCAAGGGACCACGCCGTATAACACGGAACATGTTTCCTCCCAAGAATACCAGTGCATGAAACAAACGGTGCAATGCTAAATAAAGAATAATGGGGCTATTATAAGACCCAGGTCCCACCACACAATGCAACGCAAGCCAGAGGATATGGTTTTACCTTATAATAGCCAAATAATGCTTGATACATGAAATTTAATCTTTTATTATTACTATAAGTGAAGAAAACAACTTCAAATATAAATATATCAATTATAGATGGCATAGCATACCATGCTACTATGTCGCCATAAATAGGATTACAACTAAAACCGCAAAGTCACATATTGGAAGTTGGATTTCCATCTATGAACCAAGGCAAGGGAACGTCCTTATCGCTTCGAGACAATCTAGCCCATGTCTTAGGACTCAGAACCAGGTGAGCCCTTAGGAGCCACACGGTCGGTTCACACTTACGTCAGTGGATTATAATTCCCGAACATGTGTTTCCCGGCCCCATGGGGCGTAAACTAGTCATATATCGACCAAACCATCCATCGGCACCGTAGTGACCGATACAACCGAGGTGCCTCACTATCCATCATCCACATAAGTAAAACGTCTGGGCGTGCAAAATCCAGACACCACTCCTAGATAAAAGGAACCGCATCGTCCTTCCTAGATCCTTCTCCCGTTTCTGGCTCACACCGGGGTGTAAGGCTCATGAATTAATGCTATACACAAAGCGGCGCTATATTAAAGCTATGCTTTGATCATCAACCACAAGACTTTGCTTTTCAACAAAAGCCTTGATCCATGCAACTCAGCATGCCACAAAGGCAATTCAAGCCATGCGACCGATATCCATCAATATATAACCTTTGTACTCGTACGTCTCAGAGAAGGGCGTTAAGCAAGAGAATAAATTCTCCGCCGCCAAACAGATATATATTTAATAGAAATTAATCAAACGGAATAAAATCCAATGTCAGACACACATCCATTTCCAAGTTTGTTCTGGGTCTAAACGAAACCGGAGGCACCTTATTCCTCGTCCCATATGTCCGATACAAGAGAGAGGCCATCGCATATCCGTCGATCTCCAAGCACGTCTGGACGATCACCACTTATTACCTCGTCTTGGGTGTACAGCCCAATCAAGACATCAGTAATCATCCAAACGATGTGAAGACTTCCGGTCTTCAACAACCGTCTTCATCGTCGACTTATCATCGAATTAATTATTCAGAATGGGTCTTAACCTGACCTTTCCGAACAACCTGCGTATATAATAAACAAGTGCTATAAAACACAACATATGCCTCATTCCAATTCTGAATATTCTTTTATTTAAATATTTATATCCTTTGGGAAAGGCTCCCATTAATTTTATCAAAAATAAATTCTTGAAATTTATTCTTTAATCTTCCTTTGGATATCATTTCAAACCAAATTATGGTTTATCCAAACTAGTCGGGATTAGCGAACCTTACCGAAGTAATCATTTGTTTAATTTCCCAATCCCAACCAATTCATCCCAAGAAGTAAAACTGGTAATACTTTATATCTAACACCACAATGTTATCGGTAAAATTAATTAACATTTCACGTTCAAATCTAATTAAAGATTTAACTATCGCTTGGAGCAAAACTGGTGATACTCCATTCCCGATCATTTCATGAATTCGATAAGTTTAATTATCCCATTCACATTCCAATCTAATTAAAGATTCATTAAAACTCTAATTCAGTTTCAATTTCAAAAAATTATTACTTAATGATTTTTCAAAGTTAAGAAATTAATCTTATCTTTAACTGGGTTAAAGAACTAATGCCATTTAAAACACAGCTCACGATAAACCCAAAATCACATTCCATTTTATTCCAATTACTAAATATAACTGGAAATTCTAATAGTCTTACTTAAAAGATTTATTCTTTTCACACGGGGTTTAAGAACAGTGTTACTGAAGACCCCATTCCGTCGGTCTCTAACTGTAAATTAGTAAGAGAACAATTCCCTAAGTAAAAATCCCGAAGGCCGAAACCAACATCAGATTAATACCCAGGAAACCATTCAACTTAGCTAATCTCCAGTTAGTTTCTAATTTTCTTAACTCCACCGAGTTTAAGAAAAGTATTATTAAAGATACCATTTACAACAAACCCAAAATCTCATTCCATTGTTAATCGAGTTAAAGAACAAGTGTTATTTAAAACACCGTTCACGATAAACCCAAAAACCAATTTCAATTCAATTCCAATTAAATATCAATTAATTGGTAAGCTTCATTAAATCTTAATAAAAAGATTTATATCTTTTCTCGACTGGGTTTAAGAACAGTGTTAATGAAGACACCGTTCACGACAAACCCAAACTCCAATTTGATATTAAATAAAAGGCTCTGAATAGAAAATACATTGGCTTAAATTCAATATAAAAATCTGAAATCAACAAATATCGTATTGGAATAACGATATATATCTTCCAAATTCCTCCACAATGTCCATATAATCCAATATCAAAACATCCCGAAGATAACTTCGATTCAAATCCATTCCAATTCATATATTGGAAATTCTGGTTATTTTTAAAACCATTTCAAATCCAATTTATTTATTTAAAAAAATAATTGGATTATAATTCTAGTTAATAACTAGTTCATTTCGATAAAATATATTTTTATCTTTTCAAATATGGAATGTTTCATCCCAATTCTTCCCAAATCATTTATTATGATTTTGCACAAATTATTGCTATTTTTAATAATTTTATCAAGGCCCGTACAGTCGATTTCCATAAACGGCCATCGAACTGAACTTACAGCGACCTTTTCCAAATTTGATTTGGACATAATTCCAAATCCAACTGTTAGATTTCAAATCTCTAATATTCATTGGAAAGCTCTTTTCGATATGAACCCAACAGTTCTGGTCTTAGGAGAATCCGACGGTCAGATCTCCCGTAATGTCCGTTCGAAGTCAATGGTCGAAATTCGCGAACAGACGCGGCGCGGCACATTCTATTAAGGCCATTATATAATATATATAATATATATCTCATCGATTTTCATTTAAAATGTATTTTATAAATCGTTTTAAATTTGTTTTAAAATGATTTCAACTTCATATTCAATTTTAAATAAAAATTGAATATTCCATATCCTTAATATATAAATGATAATATTTTCAAAACATCAGATTTTGAAATCAATTCCTTTTCAATATTCATTATAGAAATGAATAAAATCGATATGAATATCGTTCATGTCAAAATGGCGTTAATCTAATTAACACGGCTATATATATTTAAATATATTCGTGTCCATCCCCAAATCGGACATCAAAATCATATTTTGATCTTTTACTAAATATTATTTTAAATTATTCATTATATATTCGTTATTTTAAAATATTCATTCTTTTTGAACTTGAATTAGACATAGCCAATTGCCATATAATGTTATTTATATGGATTTCATACAACACATGTATACAATACTAATCAAAATCAATCAACCATCATCCGGAGTGCATCACTCAAATGTTAATTATAAATAATTAATGCTTGCAACGGCTTGTCAACTAATCGATTGATATACAACTAAACAATTGGGATTAGTGTGCGTCAAATATCATCCCAATACCCGTATGAGGTTTTAATCAACAAACACTGATTATTATTTGTGCAGTTGGGTGACGTGTAAAATATATCTTCCCAATCAATATCAGTCAAATAGGTGTACGTAAACAAATCGTCCGATTTGTAAATGAATATTTATTTTCATTTCATATACACGTTAAAAATCATATTTTTAACGATAAATTATTTATTTCACACATGAATATTTTATTCAGTTCATTTACATAATAAAAATGATATTTTTATTATTCAAATATTTTATTCAACACATGAATATTTATACAGTCCATTTCACATCACAATCAATTTTCACAATACAATACATTCAAACAAACAAGTCGTCCATGTTCTGTGGACGATGGGGAGCAGCTCATATATGCAATTATAAAATAAATAACTATACGGAAATATTTTAGTGAGAAGTTCTCACAGTGGTTTCCTCTCCGTCATTTTTAATTTTGAATTTCAGTTCCGTTTGGTTTTGAAATTGCCTGAAATTCTAATTTGCTCCCTTTTGATTCTAGTCAGTTCCATGTTGAAGTGCTCGTCGAGACGAGTCCAACGCATTTTGAATCGCCGGATTTGGAACTCGTACGAAATAGATACAGAGTTTAAAACGTTAATGACTTGTTTAAGTTAACTAAACCAATTAAATTATTTAATTAAATAATTTCCACCTTCTTCCATTGTGATTCACTGAAGCCCCTTAACCCAATTTGTCAATCCCTTCTCCTCTTCCTCGCGCCGCCATCTCCAGCCCGGAGCCAAATCGGACGTGTCCACATTGAAGCCCTGACTTGCCTCCACCACCACCACCAAACACATGCCATTCGCACCCCATGGCGCCGCGATTTACATGCGTACGGTGGCGCTTTGGCCCCAAAATTCGAGAAAGTTGCTCCTCTATTTTTTATCTCCACCATATAGTAGAAGGACCTCGATCCCCTCTGTCATTTTGTCTTCGGAAGCACCATAATTTGTTGCGTAGATTTTAAGAACAAAGGGGAGAAAGAATGGAGCAGTGCTGGCCGTAGGTATTAGGGCCAGCGGAAAGGATGGAAGGGGGTAGGGGGGTATTTATTATTTTTATTTTATTATTTTAAATTCTTTTAAATCCAAATTTACATGTTTATCCATACGAACTCCAAATCGAACCCAACGACTGTCACCCCCAGCTAATTACCCCCATTCTGAACACAATGGTCTATGTATTGTAAGCCAATTCAGTTGTTACGATCAGTTTTTCTTTAAATTAAACTATAAATCAATATATATTTAATTTAAATGTTCATTTTAATTTACCGGGGCCACATACTGATTCCAAAAATTCCAGAAAAATAAATCTGGCTATGTCTTGACGATAAGGTCCTAACAAGACTAATTTCGTCAAATTTGGAGACCGTTTGAAAAATGGTCATTTTATGGTCTATCCAAATTGACTAAAACTGTCAGAACACGTTTTATTTTTCCACGCTCACATATTAATTCCAAAAATTATGAAAATTGGAATCAAGCAATAATTTGACATTCCGGATCCAACAAAATTGGTTTCGTCCAAAACGGAGGTCGTTTGCAAAATCTCCATTTTTAAGGGCTATATTTCCATAGTGACTATTCTGAATTTTCAACTGGACATAACTTTTTATTTCCGGTATGAAATCTGGATTTTTCAGATTCATTGGAAACATATTTTCGAACAGATTCAAATAATTCTGGTTTTGCTAAAATCTGGTTTATTTTGAATCATGTACATTCAATTGAAGTTTGAAATCGAATTTTTAAACTACCGCGCCATTTCCAATTCCTTTTATAATTAAAATAAATATTTATATTCTAATTTTGATCCAAATAAATATATACGTTCTAATTCTATTCAAAATAATTTTCTAGTCGTTATTATTTAAAATAAATCATTTTAAATATTCAAAATTCACTAAAATTGCTAAAATAAAAAATTTAAATTGGTTCTAAATTTCCGGGTTGTTACAATCTCCCCCACTTAAAATCTTTTCGTCCTCGAAAAGGAACGGAGCTGAAAGTTGTTTTACTAACCAACTCAACTTTCATTCTGGCTTTCATTCTTCAACTTTTCAATTTCTAAGAATTTCTAATTTTTCAAAAATTTGGCTAACACACTAAATTTTCAAAAAATTTCACAAAAACCTTAGGGAGCACCGAAAAAATCTCCAAACCGCCACACAGGCCCTCTCATCTCAAAAAGAAAATGCCAAGCGGCTAGCCCATCGGCTCATAAAATCATCCAAACCCAATAAATTAGTAAACATGTACCTACTTGTCGGGCATACAATTTTATTCCTCTGCTCTAGCCTCCTTTCTATGACCTGCTCAATGTATATACATGTATATGCATGCAATTTCAATCAATTTTCAATTCAGCTCAATATTCGACACAATTTGGCTATATTTACCGTTCATTCACATAATCGTTTTATTGGTTAACAAATAATCATACAACACAACCATTAATCAATTAGTGACTTAATGTTTCAAATTCATAATTTTGGTATATATACACAAAATCATGTTTTTGATGCCAATTCACAAACAATAAACCCTATCTAGTTTTGGTTCTCACAACAGTCTAATGGAAATATATAGATATCCCACTTTTGAAACTCAAACACAAATTCTGATGATGAAGCTTCAATCATCAGAATCATCTCTGGGTGACTAGAGTGTGATTCTATATCTGTCCAGTATATTAAAACTTCAAATACACGTGGATCAGACGTATATGCAAAATCTTTGTTTACTTGATTGTCCAAATCAATTTAAAATAAAATATTCAAATACGTATGATAAGGTTTAAAATTTTAAAATGAAATTTATTTCATTTTTATTTTAAAATTTTCACTCTTTACACTCGTTCTAGGATACTACTGATCCCATCTCTAACGAGTCATTCTTACTGGATATTACTAATCCAGTCTCTGATGAATTCTTTCATTCGATTCTAATGCGTCTTGTTCTCGAGATCTGTAAACTAAAGCTCTGATACCAAATGTGACGACCCAAACTTCCCCGTGAAGGAAAGCCCAGATTGAGTTGAGAACACGACAAATCAGAACACAAACAGAAGAACATTTCATTGCTTATTACAACAATTTACATCAGAGTACAAGAATATACAGAGTATGAGCAAATAATATACATTTGATAAATATTAGAGATTTACAAATTACAATGCAGCGGAAAGTAATACAAAACACAACTGAAAGGAATATACGGATACAGATCTTTCCGAATATCATTCCAGCTGTAAACCAGGATCCTGTGAATATAAATATGCAAAACCAAAACTACTAGGTGCCCATGTGGAAAATAGGGGCACCCAGAGTGTAACGTCCCGTATTTTTGGCAGTCAAATATTGGATTTAATTTATTATTTTAAATATTATAATTAGAATATTAATGGATTTAAATATTTAATTCGTTATATAGAATGAAGTTTGAATGTTAAATATTTATATAATTATAAATCGAGCTCGAAATGGCGCTGTAGTTCGTAATTTGAAGTTTTGAATATACAGGATCCGATATAAGTCGGATTTCTGTGAAACAAGAAATATTGGAATCGTGTTGACGATAATTTTCATATGAAAGAGAAAAAAAAAATCAGATTTCGTATTATAGATTGTTATTTATGGCCAAATGGAATTTTAAAACAGTCACTGTGAAAATCGTTATTTAAAAATATAGGCCTTAAAAATAGCCATTTTGTAAACAGTTTCCGATTTCGACGAAATTAGTTTCATTGGAACCGTAACGTTAAATTATTGTACGGTGTTGAATTGCATGGCAAACCGATGTCATATGTGACCACGGTAGCCGTAAACGCCCGTTCATTTTCTATAGCACGTAATTAAATTAAATTAATAGAGAGATATTTGAGTGTAACTTGAGCAGATGGTCGAATTAAGCCATGAAACCAATTCCATTGAATTTTTATCGTCGATTATAGTCGGGATAGGTATATAACTTGTTATTTTTGGTGATCGTGTAATTTGGTGTCCAAAATGGCATTGCGGTGCGTATAAAAATAGCCTACCGGGAAAACAGTCTCAGAATGCGATGAAACTAGTACCGTTGGGTTCGTATTAATTAATTATTATAGTATTTTAAGGTTTCAAGTTGATTGCATTTATTTAGCGATAGTGGAAAATTTAAACATGTGTTTTTCGCTGGTTTTATAAAGGAAAAATTTTCAAACGATGTCGGAATTCGATGAAACCTGTCCCATCGGATCCGGAATATTTTTCTATGCTAGTATTAACTTTTTTATCAGAAAATAGAAGTCGATTGTGGTTAGTTTCACTTGTTACTTCGCAATGAAGTTTCATTGAATAATATTATATTTATTTCCCATCCTATAAATAACTAACGCACTACATTTTGTGGGGGTCAAAACCTTTTTTCTGTGGTCAAACAATGAATACCTCCTCCACCCTAAAAATAGACAACGAAATCACCCCAACTTCTCCCCTTCGATTCTCCAAACTGATGAACGATTTCCACAATTTCCAACAGCTAAGATACTCAGCCAAATGAGGCCGTCATATCCAACGGTGAAGATGAATTTTCGAGCTATGCTGTGGCCAGAAAACAGTTAGGAAGCGGTGATGTTTGTGAGGCTTTAATCCGAGACCGGCGAAGTCTGGCAGTTCGTGACTGAAGGGGAAGGGTCGTGATGTTGCGGCACATCTCCTAATGACCTCCGATCCTCTTTCGATTCCTTGTGGAGGGTACGGTGGAACTAAATTTGGGGCGAGCGTGGTGCCTAAGTCATGAACGAAGCGGATACAAGGTGAGGGAAGCGTGAAGAACACTGTTTGCAAAAGGAATCGGGCTTAGAGGTTTTGATCAAAATAAAAAAAAAACGTGAGTATCTAGAACGAAAGCCTATGCTAATGAAATGAAGACAACGGGTTTTTGGTGCGTGTTGTACTGGTCGTAGGCGAGGATGGGAAAACAAACAGGAAATACATATCGGCCAGCTTTCATTTATACAGTAAGAAGTTCTTAGTTAAAGCCTAATTGAAACTATTAATCAATTAAAGGTTTAATACTTAATTTAAATTCTGAATAGGTTTAAGTGCTGGTGTGAGCTTCTGGAAATTTAGGAATGAGAAGACCGAGATGCGGTGTCCACTAAAGTCTTAGGTCAGCCGATTTTTCTAAACCAACGAAATGTAATTAACGCTAATTACACATTAATTAAAACTATTAATCATGTTGTAAATTATAAAATATTAACAGGGTTTAAATCATGAGTAGGTCTGAACAAACAAATGGATGGTAGGCAACCATGAGAAATTGAACTGGAATAATGAATTTGAGATATCAGCCGGCCTGTGTTGAACGATTTAGAAAGTAAATTATTTGATTTTATAATTATTAAAGTTGTTATGTTAAATTAAAGATCTCGCTAATATCAAACTTGTATATGAAATGGTACTTCAAGGGTTTCCTGGAGATCCAACGTGAACCAAGGATATGAGGAGAAAGAGGACATCCACCAATTAACTGCTAATGAAAAGTAATTAGCTAATTAAATTTTTAATTAGGGAATTTTTATTTTAGATTAAAACCGTAAATAATTTATATCTATGGCATATGCATGTTATCAGAATTTGGCCAAATGAAAGGCATCGGACCGTACGGGTGAACGCTGCTGGTGGGATTGTTTTGGACAGAAATGAGAACTGCTGAAATCTTTTGTTAAATTAAAACGCTAGTTTAATTTAATGGGAAACTGAATCGCTTAGAAACAACGAAATCAAGGTGAGTTAATCTCACTCGGGTTTTTCCCATTTATATTTTATATAAATTGGGTTTTTATTTTGTGTACTCTATTTGCTATGGTTGACTGTTCGCTAGTTATATATCTATTTAGTGATTTAACTGATGAAATTAAACCTTCGTTTAATTTCAGTGAAATACCAAATCGTTATTTTAATGAATTGGACCCAAATGAAGGTAATTTACCTCGTTGGTCATGTTTATAAAATAAACGTGTTTTTGGTTTGAATTGTTAAACTGATGGGAATGTTTTGTTGGTTGGTTGATATAAAATAGTTGCTATTTACTATTATATATCAGTTAAATGGAATGGAATGATCTGGTTTGTGAAAACCATTTTGAATGCAGGGAAGAACATGTTGGAGGGATCCAACGGGATTCCTCAATATCTTATTTATTTCATATTATCAACATATGAACTGTCATGTTTGGGTGATTGATTTGATTATGGATTATTGACAGAAAATTCAAAATCTGTCTAGTTTAAACCAATGGGCAATATTGATTGAGTATTTGGCAACATATGGCCTATTGAATCAATCGTTTTATAAATACTGATTTACCGTCAGGTGATTCGATAGAGATGAAGTTATAAAATTTATTTTTGTAACTGGAGATAGATTGTAATAACCCGGAAATCAGAACCAATTTAAAATTTTTATTTTGGAAATTTTGATGAATTTTGATTATTTAAAATGAATTATTTTAAATAATAACAAGAAGAAATTTATTTTGAATAGAATTAGAATGTATGTATTTATTTGAATCTTCGTTAGAATATAAATATTTTATTTTAATTATAAAAGGAATTGAAAATGGCGCGGTTCTTTGAAAATTCGATTTCAAATTTCAAGTGAAAGTACAGAATTCAAAATAAACCAGATTTTAGCGAAACCAAAAATATTAGAATCTATTTGAAAATATCTTTCCAATGAATCCGAAAAATCAAAATTTCATAGCGAGAATAAAAAGTTATGTCCAGTTGGAAATTCAGAATAGTCGCTATGGAAATATGGGCCGTTAAAAACGGAAATTTTGCAAACGACCTTCGTTTTCGACGAAACCACTTTTGTTGGATCCGAGATGTGAAATTATAGCTAGGTTTCAAAATTCATAATTTTTGAAGTCAATATGTGAGCGTGGCGAAAGAAAACGTGTTTTAACAGTTTCAATCAATTTCGATCGACCAGAAAATGGCCATTTTTCAAACGGTCTCAGAATTCATTGAAATTAGTTTTGTTAGCACTGTATCGTCAATACGAAGCTATAAATAATTTTTCGGTAATTTTTAGGGTTCGTATGTGACCTAGTAAATTGAAATGTGCGTTCAAATTCAATCTATATTGATTTATATTTTGAATTTGATGGAAACTGATCGTAACGGCTGAATTGGCTTACCGGACATATCCAATTGTGTTCGGAATGGGGGTAATTAGCTAGGGATGACAGTTGTTGGGTGTCGTTTAGAGTTCGAATGGAAAGTCAACTTAAATGGAAAATAATAATATACTCCTTCTCGTTTACACCCTCCCCCGTTTACTTTTCTTGGATAAAATTCGACGGCCCCCTTTTCATTTTTTTCCGCTCTCGACTATCGGAGGCACTACCTCATCCATCACCGGAGTTGGAGACCCTCGCCCTCCTCCTCAGGCACACCTCCGCTCCTCCCTCGTTTTCCCCTTGCCCTCGTTCCGCCAGTTTCCCCCCTAACCCTAGCTCCGTTTGACGCTCCGCCCAGAACCACCACGCCCTGGCCTGCGCTGCCCCCTAGCACCACCTGACGCCTGTCCCAACCTTTCACCGACCACCCACGAACATCCCCAGCCTCCTCAGTCCAACCAGTGGGCCCCCCTTGAATAAAAATCCTATTTTTATAAAAATTACAGTGTATGTTTAGCGCTGCGACCTCTCCTGAGTCTTCTCCACCACCTCCAGCGACCCACACGCCCCTCCGACGATCAGAAAACCCTCTTCCCCTCGCACCATTGTAAGTTTCGTTTATTCATTTATTTTGATTTATATTAATTTCAGTTTTAATATAGTACCATGAGAAAAGAATACGCCTTGTATAAAAACTGAATTTTAATATGAAAAGATTCGATTTTTACTTAAGAAAAGATTATTTTTTATGTTAAAGGATAAAAGATTTGATTTTCAGTTTATATATATGAAGGTAAGATTTTAAAGTGTATGATTTGAAAACAAAAATCTAATTTTTATATATATAACTTATAAGAAAAATCTAATTTTTATATATATGACAACGATATAAAAATATGTTTTTTATTTGAAAACGAAGTTATAAAAATGGGATTTTTATACGTGAAGTAGCTGATTAAAAATGTGATCTTTAATTATAATAGCAATGTTAAAATTGTGATTTTTAATGCAAACCGCGTGAAACAGATCTCGTTGGAAACACGGCGAAGATTTCCTACATAAGAAGAGTCGCGGTGTTTGGTCTAGCTTCCAGGTGAGAACTTCTCACTTTAATTCTTGTTTCTAGTTAAAAATATATACTAGGATGCAGATGGTGCTTAGCAGCACCCGACACCCATCGTCCACAGACCATGGATGACTTATTTGCTTGTTTGGTTATGTTGTGAAAATTGATTGTGTGATGTGGAATGAAATAAAATATTTTATCATTAAAAATATTTTATAGTTAAAAATATAATTTTTAACGTGTATATAAAATAAATATTCATTTACAAATCGAACGATTTGTTTATGTACACCCATTTGAAGGATATTGATAGGGACGATAAATTTTACTCGTCGCCCAACCGCACAAATAATATTCAGTGTTTGTGGATTGAAACCCCACATGGGTGTTGGGATGATATTTGGCGTACACTAATCCCAATTATTTAGTTGTATGTCGATCGATTGTTGACAGACTGTGTAAGCGTTAATTATTTATATTTAATGCTTATGCAGTTGTGTGGTGCACACTGGATGATGGTTGATTATTTATCGTTGCTATTATATACATGTGTTGTATGGAATCCATATAATTAACATTATATGGTAATTGATTGGGCCTCATTCCAATTTGGAAAATAAAGAATATTATAGAATAAAAATTCATGTGTTGAATAGAATAAATATTCATGTGTTGAATAAAAGAATATTCATGTGTTGAATAAAATAAATATTCATGTGTTGAATAAAAGAAAATTCATGTGTTGAATAAAATATATATTCATGTGTTGAATAAAAGAAAATTCATGTGTTGAGAAAAATCTCTAAATGATAAAATTCACGTCTTTAGCATATATAAAATTAGAAACTAATTGGAAATCAATAAAGATGACTGGTTTCCTGGGTATTAATATGATGTTGGTTTCGGCCTTCGGGGTTAACATTTAGGGAATTGTTTTCTTACTAATTTACGGCTAGAGTCTGATTAATAATTAAACGATATAAGTCATAATTTTATCAAATATATAAAATAACAAAAATAGTCATGTCATGTGTTGAGAATATTCATGTGTTGAAAATATTCATGTGTTGAACGAAATATTTTATACAATAGAATTCACATTTTTCATTGTAAGTAAGAATTAATAAATATTCATGTGTTGAATAAAATATATATTCATGTGTTGTAGAAAATATTCATTTGCTGAATAGAATAACGAAGCTATTGAAATATATAAAGCCGTGTTGACTTGATATGCGCCATTTTGATGCGAATGATATTTATATCGATTATATTCATTTTTATAATGAATATAGAGAAGGAAGTGATTTCAAAATAAAATGTTTTGAAAATATTACCATTTATATATTAATGATATGGAATATTCAATTTTGATTTAGAATTGAATATGAGGTTGAAATCTTTTTTAAAACGAAGTTAAAACGATTTATAAAATATGTTTTGAATTGAAATCGATGAAATATATATAATATATATATATATATATATATATATATATATATATATATATATATATATATATTTATGGCCAGAATAGAACGCGCCGTGCCGCGACCGTTCGCGAATTTCGACCATTGGCTTCGAATGGACATTACGGGAGATCCGACCATCGGATTCTCCTAAAACTGGAACCGTTGGGTTCATATCGAAAAGAGCTTTCCAACGAATATGAGAAGTTTGAAATATAATTTTTGGATTTAGAATTATGTCCAAATCAAATTTGGAAAAGGTCGTTGTAAGTGCAGTTCGATGGCCGTTTATGGAAATCGGCTGTACGGGCCTTGGTAAAATTATTTAAAATATCAATAATTTGTGTAAAATCATAATATATGAATTGGAAAGAACTGGGATGAAAAATTTCACATTTGTAAGGATAAAAATATATTTTTATCGAAATGAACTAGTTTATAGCTGGAAATCAGTTAAGATGAATGGTTTCCTGGGTCTTGATCTGATGTTGGTTTCGGCCTTCGGGGTTAATATTTGGGGAATTGTTCTCTTACTAATTTACGGTTAGATACTGGTAGAATGGAATGTGATTTTCGGTTTATCGCGAACCGTGTTTTAAATGACATTGGTTCTTAGTTAAAGACAGGATATGATTTCCCATGTTAAACAATCATTAATATTGATTTTTGGGAAGATTAAAACCAAATGGAGTTTTAATGAATCTTTAATTAGATTGAAATGATCGAGAATGGAGTATCACCAGTTTTGCTCCAGGAGATAGTTAAATCTTTGAATAGATTTGAACGTGAAATGGTAATTGAATTTACCGATAACACCATGGTGTTAGATATGAAGTACTATCAGTTTTACTTCATGGGATGAATAGGTTGGGATTGGGAAATTGAAAACAAATGATTACTTCGGTAAGGTTCCTTAATCCCGACTAGTTTGGATAAACCATAATTTGGTTTGAATTGAAATCCAAAAGAAGATTAAAGAATAAATTTAAAAGAGTTTATCTTTGATAAAATTATTTGGAACCTTTCCCTATAGATGTGAATGTTTGAATAAAAGAATATTCTGGATTGGAACAAGGCGTATGTTGTGTTTGTGTAACACTTGTTTATTATATAAGCGGGTTATTAAGAAAGATCGGGTTTATCCCATTCTGAATAACTGATTCGACGAGATGTGAAGACGGTGGTCGAAGACCGGAGGTCTTCACATCGTTTGGATAATTACTGATGATCTTGATTGGGCTGTACACCCAAGAGGGGGGAATCAGTTGGTGATCGTCCAGACGTACTTGGAGATCGATGGATATGTGAGGAATAAGGTTCCTCTGGTTTCGTTCAGACCAAGAACGGACTTGTAAATGGACTGTGTGTCTGACATTGGATTTCATTCTGTGTGATTGATAACCATCTGTTGCATGGCGTGAATTGCCTGTGTGGCATGCTGAGATGCAAATGATCAAGGCTTTTGTTGAAAAGCAAAGTGTTGTGGTTGATGATCAAAGCATGGCCTTTGTGGCGTAGCTTTGTGTAGCATTAATTCGTGAGCCTCACACCCCGGTTGTGAAGCAGAAACGGGAGAGGACATCAGCGAGGGCATGCGTTTCCTTCTAGCTAGGGTGGTGTTAGTGACCTACCAGCCCTGACATTTATATTATTTACACCTGTGTGGTTGTTGGATTGCGAGGCGCCTCGGTTATATCGGTCGATCAGGGACCGATGGAGTCATTTGGCTCATTTTCGCCCCATAAGGCGGGGGAACGCAGTGTTCAGGCATTTTAATCCACATCGGTGGACCGGCCCTGACGATCCAAGGTGCAGTTGTGGCTGTTCCTGAGACATGGTAGGCTAGATTGTGTCGAAGCGGTGAGGATGATCCCTTGCCTCGGTTCACAGATGGAAATCCAACTTCAAATACGTGACTTTGCGGTTTTGATTGTAGAACCTATATATGGCGACATAGTGGTATGAGGCACTTAGGCCGTCTATGATTGATACTTATGATTGAAATTGTTTTGACACTATAAACTTATAGTAATAATAAAAGACGAAATTTAGCGTATCAAGCATTCTTTGGCTATTATAAGGTAAAATCCTATCCTCTGGCTTGTGTTGCATTGTGTGATGGGACCTGGATCTTATAATAGCTTCATTGTTCTTTATTTAGCATTACGCTGTGGTTTTATGCACTGGTATTCTTGGGAGGAAGCCCGTTCCGTGTTATACGACGTGGTCCCTTGATTTACCTAACTTTAAAATAAAGATTAATAACTGGTTTAGTTCTCACACCAGTCACATGACTGGCCTAGAGTTTATTGTTTTAACCTAAACTCTGGGTGCCCTTATTTTCGATAGCGGCAGCTAGTAGTTTTGGTTTTGCAGATTTATATTCATAGGATCCTGGTTTACAGCTAGAATGATATCCGGAAAGCTTTGTATCCGTATATCTCCTTCAGTTGTGTTTTGTATTATTTTCCGCTGCTATGTAATGAATTGTAATCTCTGATATTTTATGATGTGTAATATTGATTCATACTCTGTATATTCTTGCATTCTGATGGAATTGTTGTAATTAACAATGAAATGTTCTTCTGGTTGTGTCCCGATGTGGCTTGTCCTCAACTCAATCCGTGCTTTCCTTCACGAGGAGGTTCAGGTCGTTTCAGCTGGTATCAGAGCTTTGGTTTGCAAAGCTCAGAGAACAAGACACGTTAGAACCAAATGAAATAATTCATCATAGATTGGATTAGTAATATCCAATGAGAATGACTCGTTAGAGATGAGATCAGTAGCATCGTAGAATGAGTGTGAAGAGTGTTGTTTTTATAAAATAAAAATGAAAACAAGTTTTGTTTTGAAAATTTAAATCAATTATTCATATTTGAGTATTTATTTTAAATTGATTTGGACAATCGAGTATATAGAGATTCTAGAATACGTCTGATCCACGTGTATTATAAGCCTCAAATATATTCGATAGGTATAGAATCATACTCTAGTAGCCCGAAGGTGATTCTGATGATTGAGTACTCGTCATCAGAATTTAAGTTCGAGTGACGAAAGTGGGATTTCTATATATTTCCAATTGATTGGTGTGAGAACCAAAATTAGATAAGGTCTATTGTTGTGATTTGGCATCAAAAATGTGATTTTGACTACATATCAAAATTATGAATTTGAAACGTTAATCATCTAATTGATTGCTGATTGTGTTGTTTGATTATTGGTTGATTAATTAAAATTTGGACCATTTAGCCAAATTGATCAAATAGTGAGTTGTATTGAAAATTAGTCGCAGTTGCATGCATATACATGTACTTATATTGAACAGGTCATAGCAAGGAGGCTAGAGAAGAGGAATAAAATTGTTTGCCCGACAAATAGGTACATGTTTATTGTATTTCTTGGGTTTTGGATGATTTTATGAGCCGATTGGCTAGCCACTTGGTTGTTTCTTTTTCTTTTTGGATTGGAGAGGCCTGTATGGCAATTTCGGGATTTTCCCTGTGCTCCCATACAGGGGAGGTTATGGAGAAATTTTTCGAAAATTTAGGGTGTTAGCCAAATTATTGAAAATTTGAAAAGTTCTTAGAAACTGAAAGTTGAAGAACTTAAGCCGTAATGAAAATAATGAAAGTTGAGTTGGCTTGTAAAACAACTTTCAGTTTCGTTCCTTTTCGGGGACTAAAAGTTTTAAGTGGGGGAGATTGTAACAATCCGGAAATCATAACCAATTAAAAATTTTTATTTTGGCAATTTTGATGAATTTTGATTATTTAAAATGAATTATTTTAAATAATAACGACGAGAAATTTATTTTGAATAGAATTAGAACGCATGTATTTATATGAATCGTCGTTAGGATATAAATATTTTATTTTAATTATAAAAGGAATTGAAAATGGCGCGGCAGTTTGAAAATTCGATTTCAAATTTCAAGTGAACGTACAGGATTCAAAATAAACCGGATTTTAGCGAAACCAAAAATATTAGAATCTATTTGAAAATATCTATCCAACGAATCCGAAAAATCAAAATTACATAGCGAGAATAAAAAGTTATGTCCAGTTGAAAATTCAGAATAGTCGTTATGGAAATATAGGCCCTTAAAATTGGAAATTTTGCAAACGACCTTCGTTTTCAATGAAACCACTTTTGTTGGATCCGGGATGTCAAATTATTACTAGGTTTCAAAATTCATAATTTTTGAAGTCAATATGTGAGCGTGGCGAAAGAAAACGTGTTTTAACAGTTTCAGTCAATTTCGATCAACCAGAAAATGGCCATTTTTCAACCGGTCTCAAAATTCGATGAAATTAGTTTTGTTAGGACTGTATCGTCAATATGAAGCTAGAAATAATTTTTTGGTAATTTTTAGGGTCCGTATGTGACCCCAGTAAATTGAAATGTGCGTTTAAATTCAATCTATATTGATTTATATTTTGAATTTGACGGAAACTGATCGTAACAGCCGAATCGACTTACCGGACATATCCCATTGTGTTTGGAATGGGCGTAATTAGCTAGGGACGACAGTCGTTGGGTGTCCTTTAGAGTTCGAATGGAAAGTCAACTTAAATGGAAAATAATAATAATATATTAATATTATATATATATAATACTCCTTCTCGATTACACCCTCCCCCGTTTACTTTTCTTGGAAAAAATTCGACGGCCCCCTTTTCATATTTTTTTTCGCTCTCGACCATCAGAGGCGCTGCCTCGTCCATCGCCGGAGCTGGAGACCCTCGCCCTCCTCCTCAGGCGCACCTCCGCTCCTCCCTCGTTTTCCCCTTCCCCTCGTTCGAATACCGCCAGTTCCCCCTAAACCTAGCTCCGTTCGATGCACCGCCCAGAACTGCCACGCCCTGGCCTGCGCCATCCCCTGACACCACCTGACGCCTGTCTCGACCTTCCACCGACCACCCACGAACATACCCAGCCTCCTCAGTTCAACCGGTGGCCCCCTTGAATAAAAATCCTATTTTTATAAAAATTACAGTGTATGTTTAGCGTTGCGACCTCCCCCGAGTCTTCTCCGCCACCTCCAGCGACCCCCATGCCCCTCCGACGATCAGAAAACTCCCTTCCCCTCACACTATTGTAAGTTTTGTTTATTCATTTATTTTGATTTATATTAATTTCAGTTTTAATATAGTACCGTGAGAAAAGAATACGCCTTGTATAAAAACTGAATTTTTATATGAAAAGATTTGATTTTTACTTAAGAAAAGATTATATTCTTATGTCAAAGGATAAAAGATTTGATTTTCAGTTTATAAATATAAAGGTAAGATTTTTAAGTGTATGATTTGAAAAGAAAAATCTAATTTTTATATGTATAACTTCATAAGAAAAATCTAATTTTTATATATATGACAACGATATAAAAATATGATTTTTATGTTAAAAACAAAGTTATAAAAATGGGATTTTTATACGTGAAGTAACGGATTAAAAATGTGATCTTTAGATATAATAGCGATGTTAAAAATGTGATTTTTAACACAAACCGCGTGAAACAGATCTCGCTGGAAACACGGCAAAGATTTCCTACATAAGAAGAGTCGCGGTGTTTGGTTTAACTTCAAGGCGAGAACTTCTCACTTTAATTCTTGTTTTCTAGTTAAAAGTATATACTAGGATGCAGACGGTGCTTAGCAGCACTTGACACCTGTCGTCCACAGATCATGGATGACTTGTTTGCTTGTTTGGTTATGTTGTGAAAATTGATTGTGTGATGTGGAATGAAATAAAATATTTTATCGTTAACAATATTTTATAGTTAAAAATATAATTTCTAATGTGTATATAAAATAAATATTCATTTACAAATAGATCGATTTGTTTATGTACACCCATTTAAAGGATATTGATTGGGACGATAAATTTTACAAGTCGCCCAACTGCACAAATAATATTATGTGTTTATGGATTGAAACCCCACACGGGTGTTGGGATGATATTTGGCGTACACTAATCCCAATTATTTAGTTGTATGTCGATCGATTGGTTGACAGACCGTGTAAGCGTTAATTATTTATATTTAATGCTTATGCAGTTGTGTGGTGCACTCTGGATAATGGTTGATTATTTATCGTTGTTGTTATATACATGTGTTGTATGGAATCCATATAATTAACATTATATGGTAATTGATTGGGCCTCATTCCAATTTGGGAAATAAAGAATATTATAGAATAAAATTTCATGTGTTGAATAGAGTAAATATTCATGTATTGAATAAAAGAATATTCATGTGTTGTGTAAAAAAAAATTCATGTGTTGAATAGAATAAATATTCATGTATTGAATAAATGAATATTCATGTGTTGAATAAAAGAAGATTCATGTGTTGAATAAAAGAAAATTCATGTGTTGAATAAAATAAATATTCATGTGTTGAATAAAAGAAAATTCATGTGTTGAATAAAATATATATTCATCTGTTGAATAAAAGAAAATTCATGTGTTGAGAAAAATCTCTAAACGATAAAATTCACATCTCTAGCATATATAAAATTAGTAACTAACTGGAAATCAATAAAGATGAAGGGTTTCCTGTGTATTGATCTGATGTTGGTTACGGCCTTCGAGGTTAATATTTAGGGAATTGTTCTCTTACTAATTTACGGTTAGAGTCTGATTAAGAATTAAACGATATAAATCACAATTTTATCAAATATATAAAATAACAAAAATAGTCATGTATTGA
Source organism: Allium sativum (assembly GCA_030737875.1). Classification (NCBI taxonomy): domain Eukaryota; kingdom Viridiplantae; phylum Streptophyta; class Magnoliopsida; order Asparagales; family Amaryllidaceae; genus Allium; species Allium sativum. The sequence goes on along the minus strand of CM060909.1, from coordinate 662,592,715 downwards.
CAATACTCGTGTGTTGAGAATATTCATATGTTGAAAATATTCATGTGTTGAACGAAATATTTTAGACAATAGAATTCACATTTTTATTGTAAGTAAGAATTAATAAATATTCTTGTGTTCAATAAAATATATATTCATGTGTTGAAGAAAATATTCATTTGTTGAATAGAATAATGAAGTTATTGAAATATATAAAGCCGTGTTGATTAGATATGCGCCATTTTGATGCAATCGATATTTATATCGATTATATTCATTTTTATAATGAATATAGAGAAGGAAGTGATTTCAAAATAAAATGTCTTGAAAATATTATCATTTATATATTAATGATATGGAATATTCAATTCTGATTTAAAATTGAATATGAAGTTGAAATCTTTTTTAAAACGAAGTTAAAACGATTCATAAAATACGTTTTGAATTGAAATCGATGGAATAATATAATATATATATATATATATATATATATATATTATATATTAATGGCCTGAATAGAACGCACCGTGCCGCGACCGTTCGCGAATTTCGACCATTGGTCTTGAATGGACGTTACGGGAGATCCGACCATCGGATTCTCCTAAAACCGAAACTGTTGGGTTCGTATCGAAAAGAGCGTTCCAAAAGAATATGAGAAGTTTGAAATCTAACGGTTGGATTTGGAATTATGTCCAAATCAAATTTGGAAAAGGTCGCTGTAAGTGCAGTTCGATGGCTGTTCATGGAAATTGACTGTACGGGCCTTGGTATAATTATTAAAAATATCAATAATTTGTGTAAAATCATAATATATGAATTGGAAAGAACTGGGATGAAAAATTCCACATTTGTAAGTATAAAAATATATTTTTATCGAAATGAACTAGTTTATGACTGGAAATCATTTAAGATGAATGATTTCCTGGGTATTGATCTGATGTTGGTTTCGGCCTTCGGGGTTAATATTTGGGGAATTGTTCTTTTACTAATTTACGGTTAGAGACTGATAGAATGGAATGTGATTTTGGGTTTATCGCGAACCGTGTTTTAAATGACATTGGTTCTTTAACCCAGTTAAAGACAAAATATGATTTCCCAAGTTAAACAATCATTAATATTGATTTTTGGGAAGATTAAAACCAAGTGGAGTTTTAATGAATCTTTAATTAGATTGAAATGATCGAGAATGGTGTATCACCAGTTTTGCTCCAGGCGATAGTTAAATCTTTAATTAGATTTGAACGTGAAATGGTAATTGAATTAACGATAACACTGTGGTGTTAGATATGACGTATTACCAGTTTAACTTCATGGGATGAATAGGTTAGGATTGGGAAATTTAAAACAAATGTTTACTTTGGTAAGGTTCGTTAATCTAGACTAGTTTGGATAAACCATAATTTGGTTTGAATTGAAATCCAAAAGAAGATTAAAGAATAAATTTAAAAGAATTTATCTTTGATAAAATTATTGGGAACCTTTCCCTATAGATGTGAATATTTGAACAAAAGAATATTCTGAATTGGAATTAGGCGTATGTTGTGTTTGTGTAACACTTGTTTATTATATACGCGAGTTATTCAGAAGGACCGGGTTTGTCCCATTCTGAATAACTGATTCGACGAGGTGTCGAGGATGAAGACGGTGGTCGAAGACCGGAGGTCTTCACATCGTTTGGATAATTACTGATGATCTTGATTGGGATGTACACCCAAGAGGAGGGAATCAGTTGGTGATCGTCCAGACGTACTTGGAGATCGATGGATATGCAAGGAATAAGGTTCCACCAGTTTCGTTCAGACCTAGAACAGACTTGTAAATGGAATGTGTGTCTGACATTGGATTTCATTCTGTGTGATTGATGGCCATCAGTTGCATGGCGTGAATTTCCTGTATGGCATGCTGAGATGCAAATGATCAAGGCTTTTTTTGAAAAGCAAAGTCTTGTGGTTGATGATCAAAGCACGGCCTTTGTGGCATAGCTTTGTGTAGCATTAATTCGCAAGCCCCACACCCCAGTTGTGAACCAGAAACGGGAGAGGACATCAGGGAGGGCATGCATTTCCTTCTAACAAGGGATGTGTCAGTGACCTACTAACCCTGACATTTATATTATTTTCACCTGTGTGGTTGTTGGATTGCGAGGCGCCTCGGTTATATCGGTCGATCAGGGACCGATGGAGTCATTTGGCTCATTTTCGCCCCATAGGGCGGGGGAACGCTGTGTTCAGGCATTTTAACCCACATCGGTGGACCGGACCTGATGATCCAAGGTGCAGTTGTGGCTGTTCCTGAGACATGGTAGGCTAGATTGTCTCGAAGCGGTAAGGATGATCCCTTGCCTCAGTTCACAGATGGAAATCCAACTTCCAATACGTGACTTTGCGATTTTGATTGTAGAACCTATATATGGCGACATAGTGGTATGGGCCACTTATACCATCTATGATTGATACTTATGATTGAAATTGTTTTGACACTATACACTTATAGTAATAATAAAAATGAAATTTAGCGTATCGAGCAATCATTGGCTATTATAAGGTAAAATCCTATCCTCCGGCTTGTGTTGCATTATGTGATGGGACCTGGGTCTTATAATAGCTTCATTGTTCTTTATTTAGCATTGCACTGTTGTTTTATGCACTGGTATTCTTGGGAGGAAACCCGTTCCGTATCATACGGCGTGGTCCCTTGATTTACCTAACTTTAAAATAAAGATTAATAACTGTTTTAGTTCTCACACCAGTCACATGACTGACCTGGAGTTTTTTTATTTTAACCTAAACTCTGGGTGCCCTTATTTTTGGCGGGGGCAGCTAGTAGTTTTGGTTTTGCATATTTATATTCACAGGATCCTGGTTTACAGCTGGAATGATATCCGGAAAGCTTTGTATCCGTATATCTCCTTCAGTTGTGTTTTTTATTATTTTCCGCTGTTATGTAATGAATTGTAATCTCTGATATTTATATGATGTGTACTATTGATTCATACTCTGTATATTCTTGTATTCTGATGGAATTGTTGTAATTAACAATGAAATATTCTTCTGTTTGTGTTCCGATGTGGCTTGTCCTCAACTCAATCCGTGCTTTCCTTCGCGGGGAGGTTCGGGTCGTTTCATAGATTTTGAAAATATATTATTTTGAATAAAAGTTTATAAAAAGGAAAATAAATAAATATTTTATTTATTTAAGACTTTGATTTATTGTAAATTGAATTTACAAAGTAAATCTGAGATTAATCAGATTTATGAATATGGGGATAGAAATTAACCATAACGGTTAAAATGTGGAAGATTGGTTTGTTAAGAATTTATTTAATAGAATTATTTAAATTAATTAATTATTAATTAATTTAAAGTGAGAACGAATTAGAATGTGTTAACAAGATAACCGCGCCTTGAGTTGACTAAGTCAACCATTGTAATTGGAATTGATTTAAATTAGTTTGATTTGAATTAATCTAATAAAATAGTTTAATGAACAAACATTGTTTTAATTTTAATAAGTTTTTAAAAGGGATTTACTAATCATTTGAGTAATAATGAAATGAACTACTGAAGTAGTTAGTGATTTAAGTAAATTATTATTTTAAATAATAATAATTTAGGAAAGCACCTTTTAAATGGAAATTCATTTAAAGGGTAATCAAAGTGAAGTGAAATAGAGTGGAATGATGAAAGAATTTTATGAACGTGTTTTATATTTAAAACCCGAATTTTTTATAACGAAGTTATAAAGAGATGTTTAAGCGAATATGATAGAGTAAATTAAATGTTTACTTAATATTCGAATTTAGTAAAAGGAATTAAGAACAAAAGGGTTTAAAATAAACCTGGGTTATGTAAATGAGGTTTGATACGTAAAGGCGTTAATTTTAAATTAACGTTACTAAAAAAAGTGAGATTAAGAAAAAGGGGAAAATGGAAATAAGATTTCCAAGGCATGGAATGGTTGAATAGATTTGAAAGGAGATTGGTAAAAGAGAATTTGGGGGTAAAGAAGTGGGTTGTAGGATTTGGTAACCAAATCCAAATTATAAATGAGCTTGGTTAAAGGGGACGAGTTAAAAGTGATGTTTTGTAGAGAAGTTACTTAATTATTGAATTAAGAAAGATCGGGCATATCCGAGAAAGAGATTTTCAAAGAGTAAGAAAGTTTTATGAAACCATATTTGAATAAAGTAGTGAAATGGAATTTGTATTGATATTGGGATGAAGTATCAATTTTTGGATTATAACTTATATTTATCTTTAGATATGAACGTTGTTGATCAAGGTCTGAGAGGTAATTAAAATACCCCAACTTGAACGACTTCAAGATTATCCAAGGATGATATAAGTTGTAATGGTAAAATAGGTTAGTGAAATTTATTATTTCGTTAGAGAAATAATAACGCAACATTTTGGTGGAAATTTGGAGAACACATATATATATAATAAGGATTCCAAAGTAAAAGGGAAACAAAAAAGGAATTATGGGAAATAAAATTGATATTTTTGAATTAGAAAGGAAACGTAAGGTTGAGTTCTATTTTAGGAAGATAAGTATGGGTTATTGTTTTTAAGTAGTGAATAAAAGTTATTTCGTAACGCTGTTTTATGGAAAATAGTTAAATTGAATTCATAATATTAGATAATAAAGTGGCCAATGTTTTGAAAGTGAAAATTGACAAACAGAATATGACATAAGACTTTCCTCAGTATTTAAATGAATTTGTTTAAAGTAAAATATAATGTTAAATAAGAAGCGAGAAAGATATATTTATAATATTGAAAGATTTAGGAGTTTTAAATTTATATTTGTTTTAATTAAAGGGCCAAGTGGTGCTGGATACTGAACCAATGAACTCATTGGGTTGTCATGATTGAAACACTGTTTATTTTGATAGTTAAATCACCGACTATCAAATCTGTCCAATACGATTGTCGGTATGGAAAGACCGGGATCGAATTTATATTCGAAACCATTTCGACCAACAAATACGTGAAGATATTAGAAGAAGATCGAGATGGAGCGTTGAAGATCGTAGATCTTCATAAATGAAAGAACCACTAAGATTCTCTGCCTTGCAAATAGAGATAAGTTGTGATTTTGTCGTGGTTGGAATCTACAAATTGCAAGGACTACTCGCTACTGATCTATAGGGTGATTCCTAGGATGCAGTAGGAGGGTGCCTTCGATTCATCCTATTCCTGGATGACTTGTATGGACGGATGTCTGACAGAGTATTTCCAAAAGGATCACGTACGTTGATTTCTTCAAACGTGCCATAGTTGGTTAGCTCCCAACTAGAGTATTTTTGTGGACGTCAATTAGTGATATCTCACTGATCTGACGATGTGGCATTCAAAGTGAATAGTGGTCAGATGTCCCAGAAGATAATTCTGGCCTCAAGCCTCACACCGGGAAAGGAAAAAAATCGGGTAGGCAGCGTGGCTATGTGGGTCGCTCCCATTAGGATATATAATCACTTATCTAGAGAAATTCCATTTGCTTCTTTAGTCTATTTCAGTGCTGTCCCTTTTCGGGAAACAGTGGTTTGAGCCCAACCGTTGGTGATATACATTCGATACACTCAAGCGAAATGAGTGGTTGGTCATGTGTGGGCCGGGTTGCAAGACGTTCTTGTTGAACCCAGTGTATTCGCCTCTAGAGATACACTATCGGCAGGTGGTCCCATACCTTGTCATAGTCGGAATCCAACCTCCAATAAGCACCCGCGGTTTTGTTTGTATACTATATATGTGGAGCGTGAGATGCAAGCATTCCGCTAGATTGATATCTACTTGTATTTAGACACTATTATAATATCAGAAAAGATATTGATTTCAAAAATGTTTTAGGTTATCGTAAGGTAAAAACCGTCCGTATATATGTCTGGACTTGGTTTTATGATTATCCTTTCCTTTCAAAAAGATTTTTGAACGTTAAAATCAAGTTGGGTGATTTCCCTTAATACTGTGCGAGTTTTTCTCACTCTGGTTCACTAGACTGACCCAGTGTTTTGTAAATGCTCGGGTTAGACCGGGGTGTACAGGTCCAGGTTATCAGATGCTGCGAAGTCCAGAGACGAGCTGGAGGTGTTCAGACGTATTGTATCAAGTATTTATTCCGCTGTGTGTTGTATATGGGACAGACTATTATAACGGTCCCGATATGTGATGTACTCTGATATGGTAAGTCTTTTAAAAGCTCTCAATAAAGATTTATTTTTGTATCATATTTTGTTTCGCTGCGATGTGAGACTCTGATTCTGTGTTGTGTTGGTTCTTCTTCTTCTTCTATTCTAATATTTCTTCCTTTCTTATCTCACCCCTAAATTCTTTCTAATAACGTTCCAGTGTTTCCGTGTTTGAAATGTCAGCATGAGGTACAGTAAATGTATTTATGTCGATTTTTGGGGCCAAAATCTCCTGGACCGTTACAGTGGTATCAGAGCTATTGGTTTAGTAATAAACTTGGCTCTGTGGTGTGACTCGATAGAGATTGGGTTAGTAATACCCTAGATCAAGATTGAGTGTATATATATATGAGAGCGTATTTGTAAATTGTATATACAAATGTTTTGTATTGTGTTTGTTGATCGGTTCAAGTGTTGAGAAGCGTTGGACTGACCATGAATACAATATTATTTCGTAAAGAGGGTAAATGAAATAATTTTACCCGAATGATATTTTTGTATAGAAAAGAAATAATTTTATCAAATTATTGAGATATTAGTGTGTTTGACGGATTTGGATAGATTTCAAATTCGGTTGAAATTTTGAGTTGAAAAACTTAACCTGGTTAAGTGAAAGTTAGATTGATAATAATATTGAAATTGTAATAAATAAATTTGGATTTTGAATAAATAATAATCAAATAGAAATCAATCGGATATTAATCAATTGATGTTCAAATATGCGAAACCAAAATAAAATATTAATATTGAATTAAGTTCAATTGATTTGGTTGATGTGGTTGTGTATTGATTGTTGATTGTGGATTGTTTGTTAGTGGATGATGGTTTGTTTGAATGGAATAATCAAAAATTTAATGGAGCTAAATTGTAAACTAAGGATAAATTCCAGTATAATTAAAAACTAGGCTGGAACTGCATATGAATTTGAATTTATGATTTAAACCTGTATTTGATAATGAAGTGATACTATCTATTTGGTTTTGAAATTGGTGTAGTTATATTGTTGACTAGAGAAATATTATTTTAGAATTTCATATATTCGTTACTCATATGAGAATTGAGTTAAGTACAGGTGCCAGATGGCTGAGCAAATTGATATTGGTTGAGTAAATCGCGTATACATTGAGCAAATATGCTCAGTAGCGCACGGAAAAAGGTATGACTACGCGAAAATATAAAATTTTGGATTTTGGGTTTTGATTTTTGTTTTCCAACCGTGTGGGTCGAGGTATGTATATTATTTGTTCCTGCGATATCGCAGATGTCACTCCGTGCAGGGGAGACTCTGCCGAATTTTTCTGGGAATTTAAGATGTTAGAATTTTTTTGATATTTTTGAAAATATTTATTTACAGTGATAAGTTGGTTTTGATTTAAAATAAATTAGATTTGGAAATTAATGGGTTTGTAATGTTCTTTCCTACCTTAGCAATTTCGGGGACGAAATTATTTTAAGGGGGGAAGAATGTAACATCCCGTATTTTTGGCAATCAAATATTGAATTTAATTTATTATTTTAAATATTATAATTGGAATATTAATGGATTTAAATATTTAATTCGTTATATAGAACGAAGTTTTAACGTTATATATTTATATAATTATAAATCGAGCTTGAAATGGCGCTGTAGTTCATAATTTGAAGTTTTGAACTTCAACTGAATGTACATGATCCGATATAAGTCGGATTTCTGTGAAACAAGAAACATTGGAACCGTGTTGATGATAATTTTCATATGAAAGAGAAAAATTCAGATTTCGTATTATAGATTGTTATTTATGGCCAAATGAAATTTTAAAATAATCGCTGTGAAAATCGTTATTTAAAAATATAGGCCTTTAAAATAGCCATTTTGTAAACAGTCTCCGATTTCGACGAAATTAGTCTCCTTGGAACCGTAACATTAAATTATTATAAGGTGTTGAATTGCGTGGCAAACCGATATCGTATGTGACCACGATAGCCGTAAATGCCCGTTCATTTTCTATAGCGCGTAATTAAATTAATTTAATTTAATAGAGAGATATTTGAGTGTAACTTGAGCAGACGGTCGAATTAAGCCATGAAACCAATTCCATTGAATTCGTATCGTCGATTATAGTCGGGATAGGTATATAGTTTGTTATTTTTGAAGACCGTGTAATTTGGTGTCCAAAATGGTATTGCGGTGCGTATGAAAACAGCCTACCAGGAAAACGGTCTCAGAATGCAACGAAACTAGTGCCGTTGAGTTCGTGTTGATTAATTATTATAGGATTTTAAGGTTTTAAGTTGATTGGATTTATTTAGTGATCATGGAAAATTTAAACGCGTGTTTTTCGCTAGTTTTATAAAGGAATTTTTTTTTCAAAAGATGTCCGAATTCGACGAAACCTGTCCCATCGGATCCGGAATATTTTTCTATGCCGGGATTAACCTTTTCATCAGAAAACAGAAGACGATTGTGGTTAGTTTCATTTGTTACTTTGCGACGAAATTTCATTGAATAATATTATATTTATTTCCCATCCTATAAATAACTAACGCACTACATTTTGAGGGGGTCAAAACCCTTTTTTGTGATCAACCAATGAATACCGCCTCCACCCTAAAAATAAACAAACGAAGTCACCCCAACTTCTCCCCTTCGATTCTTTAAACTGATGAACTATTTCCACAATTTCCAATAGCTAAGATATTCGGCCAGATGAGGTCGTCATATCCAACGGTGAAGATGAGTTTTCGAGCTTTGCTGTGGCCGGAAAACAGTCAGGAAGCGGTGATGTTTGTGAGGCTTTTATCCGAGACGGGCGAAGTCTAGCAGTTCGTGACTGAAGGGGAAGGGTCGTGATGTTGCGGCGCATCTCCTGATGACCTCTGATCCTCTTTCGATTCCTTATGGAGGGTACGGTGGAACTGAATTTGGGGCGAGCATGGTGCCTGAGTCATGAACGAAGCGGATACGAGGTGAGAGAAGCATGAAGAACATTGTTTACAAAAGGAATCAGGCTTAGAGGTTTTGATCAAATGAAAAAAAACGTGAGTATCTAGAACGAAAGCCTGTGCAAATGTAATGAAGACGACGTGTTTTTGGTGCGTGTTGTACTGTTCGTAGACGAGGATGGGAAAACAAACATGAAATACATATCGGCCATCTTTCATTTATACAGTAAGAAGTTCTTAGTTAAAGCCTAACTGAAACTATTAATCAATTAAAGGTTTAATACTTAATTTAAATTCTGAACAGGTTTAAGTGCTGGTGTGAGCTTCTGGAAATTCAGGAATGAGAAGACCGAGATGTGGTGTCCACTAAAGTCTTAGGGTCAGCCAATTTTTCTAAACCAACAAAATGTAATTAACGCTAATTACACATTAATTAAAACTATTAATCATGTTGTAAATTATAAAATATTAACAGGGTTTAAATCATGAGCAGGTCTGAACAAACAAATGGAAGGTAGGCAACTATGAGAAATTGAACTGGAATAAAGAATTTGAGATATCGGCCGGCTTGTGTTGAACAATTTAGAAAGTAAATTGTTTAATTGATTTTATAATTATTAATTTTGTTATGTTAAATTAAAGATCTCGCTAATATCAAACTTGTATAGGAAACGGTACATCAGGGGTTTCCTGGAGATCCAACGTGAACCAAGGATACGAGGAGAAAGAGGACATCCACCAATTAACTGCTAATGAAAAGTAATTATCTAATTAAATTTTTAATTAGGGAATTTTTATTTTAGATTAAAACCGTAAATAATTTATATCTATGGCATATGCATGTTATCAGAATTTGGCCAAATGAAAGATATTGGACCGTACGGGTGAACGCTGTTGGTGGGATTGTTTTGGACAGAAATGAGAACTGCTGAAATCTATTATTAAATTAAAATGCTGGTTTAATTTAAGGGGAAACTGAATCGCTTAGCAACAACGAAATCAAGTTGAGTTAATCTCACTCAGTTTTTCCTATTTATATTTTATATAAATTGGGTTTTTATTTTGTGTACTCTGTTTGCTATGGTTGACTGTTCGCTAGTTATATATCTATTTAGTGATATAACTGATGAAATTAATCCGTCGTTTAATTTCAGTGAAATACCAAATCGTTATTTTAACGAATTGGACCCAAATGAAGGTAATTTACCTCGTTGGTCACGTTTATAAAATAAACGTGTTTTTGGTTTGAATTGTGTAAACTGATGGGAATGTTTTGTTGGGTGGTTGATATAAAATAGTTGCTATTTACTATTATATATCAGTTAAATGGAATGGAATGATCTGGTTTGTGATAACCGTTTTGAATGCAGGGAAAAACAGGTTGGAGGGATCCAACAGGATTCCTCAATATCTTATTTATTTCATATTATCAACATATGAACTGTCCTATTTGGTTGATTGATTTGATTATGGATTGTTGACAGAAAATTCAACATCTGTCTAGTTTAAACCAATGGCCAATATTGGTTGAAAATTTGGCAGCATATGGCCTATTGAATCAATCATTATATAAAAAATGATTCACCGTCAGGTGAGTCGATAGAGATGAAGTTATAAAATTTATTTTTATAACTGGAGATAGATTTTGAAAATATATTTTCTTGAATAAAAGTTTATAAAAAGGAAAATAAATAAATATTTTATTTATTTAAGACTTTTATTTATTATAAATTGATTTTACAAAATAAATCTGAGATTAATCAGATTTATGAATATGGGGATAGAAATTAACCATAACGGTTAAAATGTGGAAGATTGGTTTGTTAAGAATTTATTTAATGGAATTGTTTAAATTAATTATGTTATTAATTAATTTAAAGTGAGAACGAATTGGAATGGGTTAACAAGATAACCGCGCCTTGAGCTGACTAAGTCAACCATTGTAATTGGAATTGATTTAAATTAGTATGATTTGAATTAATCTGATAAAATAGTTTAATGAACACTATTTTAATTTTAATAAGTTTTAAAAAGGGATTTACTAATCATTTGAGTAATAAAGAAATGAACTACTGAAGTAGTTAGTGATTAAAGTAAATTATTATTTCAAATAATAATAATTTAGCAAAGCACCTTTTAAATGGAAATTCATTTAAAGAGTAATCAAAGTGAAGCGAAATAGAGTGGAATGATGAAAGAAGTTTATGAACGTGTTTTATATTTAAAACCTGAAATTTTTATAATGAAGTTATAAAGAGAAGTTTAAGCGAACACGATAGAGTAAATTAAATGTTTACTTAATATTTGAATTTAGTAAAAGGAATTAAGAACAAAAGGGTTTATAATCAACCTGGGTTATGTAAATGAGGTTTGAGATGTAAAGGCGTTAATTTTAAATTAACTTTACTAAAAAAGTTGAGATTAAGAAAAAGGGGGAAATGGAAATAAGATTTCCTAGGCATGGAATGGTTGAATAGATTTGAAAGGAGATTGGTAAAAGAGAATTTGGGGTAAAGAAGTGGGTTGTAGGATTTGGTAACCAAATCCGAATTATAAATGAGCTTGGTTAAAGGGGACGAGTTAAAAGTGATGCATTGTAAAGAATTAACTTAATTATTGAATTAAGAAAGATCGGGCTTATCCGAGAAAGAGATTTTCAAAGAGTAAGAAAGTTTTATGAAACCATATTTTGAATAGAGTAGTGAAATGTAATTTGTATTGATATTGGGATGAAGTATCCGTTTTTGGATTACAATTTATATTTATCTTTAGATATGAACGTTGTTGATCAAGGTCTGAGAGGTAATTAAAATACCCCAACTTATACGACTTCAGGATTATCTGAGGATGATATAAGTTGTAATGGTAAAAGTGGTTAGTGAAATTTATTATTTCGTTAGAGAAATAATAACGCAACATTTTGGTGGAAATTTGGAGAACACATATATATAATAAGGATTCCAAAGTAAAAGGGAAACAAAAAAGGAATTATGGGAAATAAAAATGATATTTTTGAATTAGAAAGGAAACGTAAGGTTGAGTTCTATTCTAGGAAGATAAGTATGGGTTATTGTTTTTAAGTAGTGAATAAAAGTTATTTCGTAACGTTGTTTTATGGAAAATGAGTTAAATTGAATTCATAATATTAGATAATAACGTGGACAATGTTTTGAAAGTGAAAATAGACAAACCGGACATGATATAGGACTTTCCTCAGTATTTAAATGAATTTGTTTAAAGTAAAATCTTATGTTAAATAAGAAGCGAGAAAGATATATTTATAATATCGAAAGATTTAGGAGTTTTAAATTTATATTTGTTTTAATTAAAGGGCCAAGTGGTGCTGAATATTGAACCAGTGAACTCATTGGGTTGTCATGATTGAAACACTGTTTATTTTGATAGTTAAATCACCGACTATCAAATCTATCCAATACGATTGTTGGTACGGAAAGACCGGGATCAAAATTATATTTGAAACCATTCCGACCAACAAATACGTGAAGTTATTAGAAGAAGATCGAGATGGAGCGTTGAAGATCGTAGAACTTCATAAACGGAAGAACCACTAAGATTCTCTGCCTTGCAAGTAGAGACAAGCTGTGATTCTGTCGTGATTGGAATCTACGGATTGCAAGGGCTACTCGCTACTGATCTATAGGGTGATTCTTAGGATGCATTAAGAGGGTGCCTTCAGTTCATCTTGTTCCTGGATGACTTGTATGGACGGATGTCTGGCAGAGTATTTCCGAAAGGATAACGTACGTTGATTTCTTCAAATGTGCCATAGTTGGTTAGCTCCCAACTAGAGTATTTTTGAAGATGTCAATTATTGATATCTGACTGATCTGACGATGTAGAATTCAAAGTGAATAGTGGTCAGATGTCCCAGAAGATAATTCTGACCTCAAGCCTCACAACCGGGAAATGACAAAAATCGGGCAGGCAACATGGCTATGTGGGTCGCTCCCATTAGGGTGTATAATCACCTATCTAGAGAAATTCCATTTGCTTCTTTAATCTATTTCGATGCTGTCCCTTTTCAGCAAACGGTGGTTTGAGCCCAACCGTTGGTGATATACATTCGATACACTCAAGCGAAATGAGTGGTCGGTCATGTGTGGGCCGGGTTGCAAGACGTTCTTGTTGAACCCAGTGTATTTGCCTCTAGAGATACACTATCGGCAGGTGGTCCCATACCTTGTCATAGTCGGAATCCAACTTCCAATAAGTGCTCGCGATTTTGTTTGTATGCTATATATGTGGAGCGTGAGATGCAAGCGTTCCGCTAGATTGATATCTACTTGTATTTAGGCACTATTATAATATCAGAAAAGATATTGATTTCAAAAATGTTTTGGGGTATCGTAAGGTAAAAACCGTCTGTATTTATGTGTGGACTTGGTCTTATGATTATCCTTTCCTTTCAAAAAGATTTTTGAACGTTAAAATCAAGTTGGGTGATTTCCCTTAATACTGTGCGAGTTTTTCTCACTCTGGTTCACCAGACTGACCCGGTGTTTTGTAAATGCTCGGGTCAGACCGGGGTGTACAGATCCAGGTTATCGGATGCTACGAAGTCCAGAGATGAGCTGGAGGTGTTCAGACGTATTGTATCTAGTATTAATTCCACTATGTGTTGTGCATGGGACATATTATTATAACTGTCCAGATATGTGATGTACTCTGATATTGTAAGGCTTTTTAAAAGCTCTCAATAAAGATTTATTTTTGTATTATATTTTGTTCCGCTGCGATGTGAGACTCTGAATCTGTGTTGTGTTGGTTCTTCTTCTTCTTCTTCAATTCTAATATTTCCTCATTTCTTATCTCACCCTCTAAATTCTTTCAAATAACGTTCCAGTGTTTCGGTGTTTGGAATGTCGGCATGAGGTACAGTAAATGTATTTATGTCGATTTTTGGAGCCGAAATCTCCTGGGCCGTTACACAGAGTTTAGGTTAAAACAATACTCCAGGTCATTCATGTGACCGGTGTGAGAATTAAAGCAGTTATTAATCTTTATTTTTAAAGTTAGGTAAATCAAGGGACCACGTCGTATAATATGGAACGGGTTTCCTCCCAAGAATACTAGTGCATGAAACAAACAGCACAATGCTAAATAAAGAACAATGAGGCTATTTTAAGACCCATGTCCTATCACACAATGCAATGTAAGCCGGAGGATAGGGTTTTACCTTATTATAGCCAAATAATGCTTGATACGTGAAAATTAATCTTTTACTATTACTGTAAGTGAAGAAAACAACTTCAAATATAAATGTATCAATCATAGACGGCATAGCATCCCATGCTACTATGTCGCCATATATATGATTACAACTAAAACCGCAAAGTCACGTATTGGAAGTTGGATTTCCATCTGTGAACCAAGGCAAGGGATCGTCCTTACCTCTTCGAGACAATCTAGGCCATGTCTCAGGACTCAGACTCAGGTGAGCCCTTAGGAGACACACAGGGCCAGTCCACAATTATGTTAGTGGATTATAATTCTTTAACATGCGTTTCCCCGCCCTATGGGGCGTAAACTGGTCATATATCGACCAAACCATCCATCGGCACTGTAGTGACCAATATACCTGAGGCGCCTCGCTATCCATCATCCACATAAGTAAAACGTTTGGGCGTGCAAAACCCAGACATCACTCCTAGCTAGAAGGAAACACATCGTCCTCCCTAGATCTTTCTCCCGTTTCTGGTTCACACCGGGGTGTGAAGCTCGCGAATTAACGCTATACACAATGCGGCGCTATATTAAAGCTATGCTTTGATCATCAACCACAAGACTTTGCTTTTCAACAAAAGCCTTGATCCATGCAACTCAGCATGCCACACAGGCAATTCATGCCATGCGACTGATATCTATCAACATATAACCTCTGAGCTCGTACGTCTCAGAGAAGGGCGTTAAGAAAGAGAATAAATTCTATGCCGCCAAACAGATATATATTTTATAGAAATCAATCACATGGAATAAAATCCAATGTCAGACACACATCCATTTTCAAGTTCATTCTGGGTCTGAAAGAAACCGAAGGCACCTTATTCATCGTCCCATATGTCCAATACAGGAGAGAGGCCCTCGCATATCCGTTGATCTCCAAGTACGTCTGGACGATCACCACTTATTACCTCGTCTTGGGTGTACGGCCCAATCAAGACATCAGTAATCACCCAAACGATGTGAAGACCTCCCGTCTTTAACCACCGTCTTCATCGTTAACTTATCGTCGAATCAGTTATTCGGAATGGGTGTAAACTCGGCCTTTCCGAACAACCCACGTATATAATAAACAAGTGCTATAAAACACAACATACGCCTCATTCCAATTCTGAATATTCTCTTATTTAAATATTCATATCCTTTGGGAAAGGGTCCCATTAATTTTATCAAAGATTAAATTTATTCTTTAATCTTCCTTTGGATATCATTTCAAACCAAATTATGGTTTATCCAAACTAGTCGAGATAAGCGAACCTTACCGAAGTAATCATTTGTTTAATTTCCCAATCCCAACCTATTCATACCATGAAGTAAAACTGGTAATACTTCATATCTAACACCACGGTGTTATCGGTAAAATTAATTACCATTTCACGTTCAAATCTAATTAAAGATTTAACTATCGCTTAGTGCAAAACTGGTGATACTCCATTCCTGATCATTTCATGAATTCAATAAGTTTAATTATCCCATTCACATTCTAATCTAATTAAAGATTCATTAAAACTCTAATTCAGTTTTAATCTCCAAAAATCATTACTTATTGATTTTTCAAAGTTAAGAAATTAATCTTATCTTTAACTAGGTTAAAGAACTAATGTCATTTAAAACACAACTCATGATAAACCCAAAATCATATTCCATTTTATTTCAATTACTAAATATAACTGGAAATTCTAATAATCTTACTTAAAGGATTTATTCTTTTCACACGGGGTTTAAGAACAATGTTACTGAAGACCCCCATTCCATCAGTCTCTAACCGTAAATTAGTAAGAGAACATTTCCCTAAGTAGAAATCCTGAAGGCCAAAACCAACATCGGATCAATACCCAGGAAACAATTCAACTTAGCTAATCTCCAGTTAGTTTCTAATTTTCTTAACTCCACTAAGTTTCAGAACAGTATTATTAAAGAAACCACTCACGACAAACCCAAAATCTCATTCCATTGTTAATCGGCTTAAAGAACAAGTGTTATTTAAAACACCATTCACGATAAACCCAAAAACCAATTTCAATTCAATTCCAATTAAATATTAGTTAATTGGTAAACTTCATTAAATCTTAATAAAAAGATTTATATCTTATCTCAACTGGGTTTAAGAATGGTGTTAATGAAAATACCATTCAAGACAAACCCAAACTCTAATTTGATATTAAATACAAGGCTCTGAATAGAAAATATATCGGCTTATATTCAATATCAAATTCTGAAATCAACAAATATCGTATTGGAATAACAATATATATATACCTTCCAAATTCCTCTACAATGTCCATATAATCATGGAATCCAATATCGAAACATCCCGAAGATAACTTCAACTCAAATCCATTCCAATTCATATAATGGAAATTCTGGTTATTTTTAAAACCATTTCGAATCCAATTTATTTATTTAAAAAAATAATTGGATTATAATTCTAGTTAATAACTAGTTCATTTCGATAAAATATATTTTTATCTTTTCAAATATGGAATTCTTCATCCCAATTCTTATCAAATCATTTATTATGATTTTAAACAAATTATTGCTATTTTTAATAATTTTATCAAGGCCCGTACAGTCGATTTCCATAAACGGCCATCGAACTGCATTTACATCGACCTTTTCCAAATTTGATTTGGACATAATTCCAAATCCAACCGTTAGATTTCAAATCTCTAATATTCGTTGGAAAGCTCTTTTTGATACGAACCCAACGGTTCTGATTTTAGGAGAATACAACGGTCGGATCTCCCGTAATGTCCATTCGAAGTCAATGGTCGAAATTCGCGAACTGTCGCGGCGCGGCGCTTTCTATTCAGGCCATTATGTTATATATATTTGATTTCCATTTAAAACATATTTTATAAATCGTTTTAAATTCGTATTAAAAACGATTTCAACTTCATATTCAATTTTAAATCAAAATTGAATATTCCATATCATTAATATATAAATGATAATATTTTCAAAACATCAGATTTTGAAACCAATTCCTTTTCGATATTCATTATAGAAATGAATAAAATCGATATAAATATCGTTCACGTCCAAATGGCATTAATCTAATCAACACGGCAATATATATTTAAATATATTCGTGTCCATCCATATTTATTATTTTAAAATATTCGTTATTTTAAAAAATTCATTCTTTCTGAACTGGAATCAGACACAGCCAATTACCATATAATGTTATTTATATGGATTTCATACAACACATGTATACAACACTAATCAAAATCAATCAATCATCATCCAGAGTACATCACACAATTGCACAAGTGTTAAGTATAAATAATTAACGCTTACAACAGCCTGTCAACCAATTGATCGACATATGTAATGAGCCAATGATTTTCGGCCCTGAAAATTGACATAAATACATTTACCATACTTCATGCCGACCTTTCAAACACCGAAACACTGGAGCGTTATTAGAAAGAAATTATAGGATGAGATAAGAAAGAAAGAAATATTAGAATAGAAGAAGAAGAAACAACACAACATAGAGTCTCACATCGCAGCGGAAAAAAATATAATACAGAAATAAATCTTTATTGAGAGCTTTAAAAATACTTACAATATCAGAGTACATCACACCATGAGACAGTTATAATAACTTGTTCCCATATACAACACACAGCGGAATAGTAGCTATATAATACCATACGTCTGAACATCTCCAGCTCGTCTCTGGACTTCACAGCATTCGATAACTTGAACCTGTACACCTCGGGCTTACCCGAGCATTTACAAAACACCAGGTCAGTCTGGTGAACCAGAGTGAGAAAAAGTCGCACAGTATTAAGGGTATCACACAACTTGATTTTTAAGTTAAAATCCTTTCGAAAGAAAAGGATAATCGTAAGACCAAATCCACACATAAATATGGACGGTTTTTACCTTACGATAACCCAAAACATTTTGAATCAATATCATTTCTGATATTATAATAGTGTCTAAATACAAGTAAATATCAATCTAGCGGAACGCTTGCATCTCACGCTCCACATATATAGTATACAATCAAAACCGCGGGCACTTGTTGGAGATTGGATTCCGACTATAACAAGGTATAGGACCACCTACCGATAGTGTATCTCTAGAAGCGAATACACTGGGTTCAACAAGAACGTCTTGCAACCCGACCCTCACATGACCGACTACTCATTTCGCTTGAGTGTATCGAATGTATATCACCAATGGTTGGGAGCGACCCACCGTTTCCAGAACAGGGACAACATCGAAATAGATTAAAGAAGCAAAATGATTTTCTCTAGATAGGTGATTATACACCCTAACGGGAGCGACCTACATAGCCCTGGTGCCTGCCCAATTTTTGTCATTTCGCGGTTGATGAGGCTTGAGGTTTGAATTTATTTTTGAAACATCTGGTCATTTTCACTTTGAATGTCGCATCGCCAAATCCGTCAGATATCATTAATTGACGTCTACAAAAATACTCTAGCAGTTAAGCTAAGAAAACGACCATTCTCTGCCAACCACTATAGCACGTTTGAAGAAATCAACATACGTTATTCATTTGGAAATACTCTTTCAGACATCCGTCCATACAAGTCATCCAGGAATAGGATGAACCGAAGGTACTCTCCGACTGCATCCAATATAGGAATCACCCCATGGATCAGTAGCGAGAAGTCTTTGCAACTCGTAAATTCCAACCATGATAGAACCACAGCTTATCTCTGGGAGCTAACCATAGATTATTAGCGGTTCTTCCATTTTATGAAGATCTACGGTCTTCATTGCTCCATCTCGATCATCTTCTGATATCTTCACATATTTGATGGTCGGAATGGTTTTCAAATATAAATTCGATCCCGGTCTTTCCTTACCAACAATCGTATTGGGCAAATTTGATAGTCGATGATTTAATTATCAACATAAACAGTTTTTCAATCATGACAATCTAGTGAGTTCACTGGTTCAGTATTCGGTCTCACTTGGCCTTTTAATTAATTAAAACAAATGTAAATTCAAACTCTTAAATCTTTTGATATTTTAAATATAGTTTTCTCGCTTCTTATTTAACAAATTCTCTTTTCAATACTTAGGAAAATTTCATACCATATCTGGTTTTTTTAATTTCACTTTCAAAGCACTAGTCCCATTATTATATAATATGAGGGAATCATTTCAACTTATTACTCGTAAAATAATATTTCTAAATATCATTTATTCCATTACTTAAAACACTAATCCACGCTTATTATTATAAAATATAATTCAACTTTACGTTTCTTTTCCTAACTCACAATATCGTTATAATTTCACGCAATGCCTTTTATTCCCCTTTTACTTTGGAATCCTTGTTAGATACATACTTGCCAAGTTTTCACCAATGGGTTGCGTTACTATTTCTCTAATGAAATAATAAATTACTACTAACCTCTTTTACCATTATAGCTAATACCATCCTCAGATAATCCTGATGTTGTTCAGGTTAGGGTATTTTAGTTACCTCTCAGACCTTGATCAACAACGTTCATATCTTAAGATGGATACCAGTCGTAATCCAAACACAAATATTTCATTCCAATATCAATACAAATTCCATTCCACTATTTTATCTACTATGGTTTCATAAAACCATCTTACGCTTTGACAATCTCTTTCTTGGATATGCCCGTTCTTTCTTAATTCAATAATTAAGTAATTTCTTATACCACGTTACCTTTTAACCGCTACCTCTTAAACAAATCCATTTAAAAATTCGGGTTTGATTCCAAAATCCTATGATTCACCTCTTTTACCAGATTCACGTTTTTCCGAACCCTTTCCAAATCCATTCAACCATTTTCTTCTTTGGAAATCTCATTCCAAATTTCCACTTTTCTACTTGATCTCATTTTCAAGTAATGTCAATTTATAATTAATGCTTTTGCCCTTTTAAATCTCATTTACCTAACTCTGGTTTATTATAAACCCTTTTATCTTAATTTCCTCTACTTAATTCAAATAATTAATAACATTCATTTCAAACTATTGTATTCGCTTGGAGTTCCTTTTTAACTTTATTATAAATATTCGGGTTTTAAATATAAAATCCGTTCATAAACTCCATTCACCATTTCACTAGATTTCATTTCAACTTCGATTACTTTTTAATGAATTTACATTAAAAGTAATTTTTAAATTATTATTTACTAAAATAATAATTTATTTCAATCATTAGCTACTTCAGTAGTTAATTTCTTTATTAACTAAAATAAATAGTAACTTCCTTTTTAAAAATCCAATTAAAGTTACAACACTATTCTTTAAACTATTTTATTGCTTAAATTCGAAACAAACTAATTTGATAGTCGATTCCAGTAAAACGGTCGACTTTGTTAACTCAAAACTTGATTACCTCGTTAATCGATTCCAACTAGTTCTCACTTTAAATTAATTAATAATATGATTAATTTAAACAATTCCATTTAATTATATCTTAACAAAATAATTATTCACTTTAACCATTAGGTTAATTTCCTATTCTCATACTTATAATTCTGATTAACATCAGAATTGACTTTATTAACTCAATTAATAAAGTAAAAATAAATACTTATTTCCTTTTTAAAAACTTTTATTCTATTAATATTTAAAAATCTATCTCCAGTTATAAAATAAATGTGTAACTTCCGTTCTATCGATTCACTGGACGGTAAATCAATATAAACAAAATAATTTACTTTTAGGCCATTTACTGCCGATTACTCAACCAATATAGCCCATTGGTAAAAACCAAACACGGGTTGAATTTCCAATCAATGATCAATACTCAAATCAGTCACCCAAACATAACAATTCATATGATAATATGAAAACAAATAATATATTTGAGGAATCCGGTTGGATCCCTCCAACCTGTTCTCCCTGTATTCAAAACGGTTATCACAAACCAGATCATGCCATTCCATTTAACTGATATTAAATAGTAAATAGCAACTATTTTATGTTAACCAAAAACATTTCCATCAGTTCACACAATTCAAACAAAAAACACGTTTATTTTATAAACGTGACCAACAAGGTGAGTTACCTTCATTGGGTCCAATTCGTTAAAATAACGATTTGGTATTTCACTGAAATTAAACGACAGTTTAATTTCATCAGTTAAATTAACAAATAGATATATAATTAGCGAACAGTCAACCATAGCAAACAGAGCACACAAAATAAAAACCCAATTTATATAAAATATAAATGTGAAACTGAGTTTTAATTAAATTAAACAGCGTTTAATTTAATTAGAAATTTCCCTTGCTTCCTGTCCTGACTGATCATGCTTCATCTCGAAATTCTCATCTTTATGGTTCCAACGAAACTAACCGTGTTTAAATCTTTTTCCTTCGCCCTGTGTAAACCTAACCCGATATCTCCCTTCAAAACCCTATTATCGGATCTCCCAATCCCACAAAAATCACTGCCTCCACTAATTACTTCCAATTATCGAAGATCAGAAACCCTATTCCCCTTTTTGCCTTCCACCCAAATCGAAGATCAGTTGCATTGAACCTTCCCTATGCAAACCTCTTCTTCGATCTTCCTTTACGCTCCCCCTTCAATCAGCCTACCAAGATTCAATCAACGCCTTCAACCCCTAACGCTCTAACTGTCCTCCGATCTATCTCCAAACCTCCCATAAAATAAGCAAGCCTCCCCGTACTTGTGAAAACCCGTAACTTCCCCGGTGAGGAAAGCGCGGATAGTTCGAGAACAAGCCACACAATAACGCAGACGGGAGAACATTTCATTGTTAATTACAACAATTCCATCAGAATACAAGAATATACAGAGTATGAATAAATAATATACATCACAAATTATTAGAGATTACAATAAATTACATAGCAGCGGAAAATAATACAATACACAACTAGAAGAGATATACGGATACAAAGCTTTCCGGATATCATTCCAGCTGTAAACCAGGATCCTGTGAATATAAATCTGCAAAACCAAAACTACTAGCTGCCCGTGTCGAAAATAAGGGCACCCAGAGTTTAGGTTAAAACAATAAACTCCAGGTCAGTCATGGGACTGGTGTGAGAACTAAAACAGTTGTAAATCTTTATTTTAAAGTTAGGTAAATCAAGGGACCACGCCGTATAACACGGAACGGGTTTCCTCCCAAGAATACCAGTGCATAAAACAACAGTGCAATGCTAAATAGAGAAAAATGAAGCTATTATAAGACCCAGGTCCTATCACACAATGCAACGCAAGCCGGGGGATAGGGTTTTCCCTTATAATAGCCAAACATGCTTAGTACGTTTGAAACAAATCATTTGATACTACTATAAGTGCATAGCATGTAAAACAACTTCAAATCATAAGTATCAATCATAAACGGCATGGGTACCATATATCATGTCGCCATACTAGTTCTACAATTAAAACCGCAATATTGCGTATTGGAAATTGGATTTCCGTCATGGTGGCTCCTGATTCGAAAGATCGATCGCGTAATGCAATTCCCCACGGCTTACGTCCCAACAAGAGAAAACACCGTCTGCACATCCGCACTTTTGGGACCAGAGTATCACCGCGACATACGTCCCAGCGAGAGAAAACACCGCTTACTCTATATATCCCTGAGCACTAAGCTCATCTCGGTCGACCGAATCCACGACACCACTAAGGTGCCCATCCACTTAAAAGCGTACTGATCAAACCATCAGTTTACCACCATACCGAGGTGTGAGGCTCGCGAATCAACGCTATACACAAAGCCATGCTATATCAAAGCTGCGCTTTGATCATCATCCACCAAACTTTGCTTTTCAACAAAAGTCTGGATCACTGCATCTCAGCATGCCACACTATCAATCCATATCGTACCACTGATTTCTGCCAATATATAACCTCTGAGCTCGTATGTCTCAGAGAAGGGCGTTAAGCAAGAGAATAAATTCTCCGCTGCCAAACAGATATATATTTAGCAGAGATCAACGAATATAATATAAAGAAATACAATGTCAGACACACCATCCATTTACAAGTCCGTTCTAGGTCTGAACGAAACCGGAGGCACTTTCCTCGCATATCCGTCGATCTCCAAGTACGTCTGGACGACCACCAACTGATTCCCTCATCTTGGGTGTACAGCCCAATCAAGATCATCAGTAATCACCCAAACGATGTGAAGACTTCCGGTCTTCGACCACCGTCATCATCTTCGACTTATCGTCGAATCGGTTATTCAGAATGGGTATAAACCCGGCCTTTCCGAACAACCCGCGTATATAGTAAACAAATGTTACACAATCACAACATACGCATCATTCCAATTCCTCAGTCACTAACCGTAAATTAGCAAGAGAACAATTCCCCAAATATTAACCCCGAAGGCCGAAACCAACATCAGATCAATACCCAGGAAACCATCCTTCTTAGCTAACCTACAGTTAGTTTCTAAATTTCACGTTCTTAGGGAAAGGTTCCCATTAATTTTATCAAAGATAAATTCTTTAAAATTTATTCTTTAATCTTCCTTTGGATATCATTTCAAACCAAATTATGGTTTTCCAAACTAGTCGGGATTAGCGAGCCACACCGAAGTAATTATTTATTTTATTTCCCAATCCCAACCTATTCATCCCATGAAGCAAAACTGGTAATTCTCCATATCTAATACCACGGTGTTATCGGTAGAATTAATTACCATTCCACGTCCAAATCTAATTAAAGATTTAACTATCGCTTTGGAGCAAAACTGGTGATACTCCATTCTCGATCTTTTCGATCTAATTAAAGATTCATTAAAACTCCACTTAGTTTTAATCTTTAACTGGGTTAAAGAATCAGTGTCATTTAAAACACGGTTCACTATAAACCCAAAATCACATTACATTTCAATCAGACCCTAACCATAAATTAGCAAGTGATCAATTCCCTAAGTATTAACCCCGAAGGCCGAAACCAACATCAGATCAATACCCCAGAAACCATTCAACTTAACTAATCTCCATTTAGTTTCTGATTTTCTTAACTCCTTTGGGTCTAAGAATAGTATTATTGAAGATACCGTTCACGACAACCCAAAATCACTTTATCGGGTTAAAGAGCAAGTGTTATTTAAAACACTGTTCACAATAAACCCAAAAATCAATACCAATTCAATTCCAATTAAATATTATTTAATTGGTGCACTTCATTAAATCTAAATAAAAGATTTAATCTTTTCCTCAACTGGGTGTAAGAACAGCGTTAATGAAGACGCCATTCACGACAAACCCAAAATCCCATTTGTTATTAAATACAAGGCTCTGAATAGAAAATATATCGGCTTATATTTAATATCAAATTCTACGACCAACAAATATCGTATTGGAAATAACGGTATAAATATATCTTTCAAATTTCCCATAACAATACCTGTATATTCACAAAATCCCACATCGAAATATTCCGAAGACAATTTCGATTCAAATCCATTTCCAATCTATATATTGGAAATCCTGATTATTTTCAAAACCATTTCAAATCCACTTTATTTATTTTAAAAAAATAAATAAATTATTATTCTAGTTCAAAACTAGTTCATTTCGATAAAAATCTATTTTTATCCTTTCAAATATGGAGTTTTTCATCCCAATTCTTCACAAATCATTTCTTATGATTTTACACAAATTATTATTATTAATAATAATTTTGTTAAGGCCTGTACAGTCGATTTCCATCAACGGCCATCGAACTGCACTTACAGCGACATTTTCCAAATTTGATTTGGACATAATTCTAAATCCAACCGTTAGATTTCAAATTTCTAATATTCGTTAGAAATCTCTTTTCGATACGAACCCAACGGTTCCGGTTTTAGGAGAATCCGACGGTCGGATCTCCCGCAATGTCCGTTCGAAGTCAATGGTCGAAATTCACAAACTGCCGCGGCGCGGCGCGTTCTATTCAGGCCATTATATATATATATATATAATATATATATATACATATTATATATATTTCGTCGATTTCCTTTTTAAAACGAATTTTATAAATCATTTCAAATTTGTTTCAAAAACAATTTCAACCTTTATTTCAAATTCAAATCAAAATTGAATTTTCCCTTATAAATTCTTTTTACATTCACTTCTATTTGATTTCAATTCAAATCGATTTCAATTCTATTTCAATTCGTTTTCAATTGAATTCAATTCAATTCAGATTTGTTTTCTATTCAATTCAATTCAAATTCGTTTTCTATTCAATTCAATTCGAATTCGTTTTCTATTCAATTCAATTCGAATTCGTTTTATATTCAATTCGAATTCGTTTTATATTCAATTCAATTCGAATTCAGTTTGAATTTCAATTCTTTTCAAAATATCAGATTTGGAAATCACTTTCGATATTCATTATAAAATGAATAAAATCGATATTCATTATAAAATCGATATAAATATCGTTCACGTCAAAATGGCGTCAATCTAATCAACACGGCTTCATAAATTTCTATTTTCAAATATTCTATTTCAAATATTTCTTTTTCAAATATTTCTATTCAAATATTTCTTTTTCAAATATTTCTATTCAAATATTTCTATTTCAAATATTTCTATTCAAATATTTCTTTTTCAAATATTTCTTTTTCAAATATTTCTATTCAAATATTTCTTTTTCATATATTTCTATTCAAATATTTCTATTTCAAATATTTCTATTCAAATATTGAATGAAGCCCAATCAATTACCATATAATGTTAATTATATGGATTTTCTACAACACATGTATACAATAACAACGATGAATAATCAACCATCATCCAAAGTGCACTCTACACTGTATAAGCATCGCATATAAATATTTAACGCTTATAACAGTCTGTCAATCAATCGATCGACATACAACTAACTATTGGGATTAGTGTATGTCGTATTTTATCCCAATACCCGTGTGGGGTTTTCAAACAATCAAACACAGATTTTATTTGTGCAGTTGAGCGATGTGTAAAATTTATCGTCCTAATCAATATCAGTCAAATGTGTGTATATAAACAAATCGTCCGATTTGTTTATTTTTATTTCCTTTCATATACACGTTAAAAATTCTATTTTTAACTATAAAATATTTTCCACTATAAAATATTTTATTTCAACTATATAAATGTTTTATTTCATTTCACATCACATCACACAATCAACTACACATCAAAATCAAACAAACAAGCATACAAGCCGTCCATGGTCTGTGGACGACGGGTGTCGGGTGCTACTAAACACCGTCTGCATCCTAGTATATATTTCAACTAGAAAAATAAAATTAAATAAAGGTGAGGAGTTCTCACCAAAGCTAACCCAACTCCACGACACTTCATATGTAGAAAATCTTCGCCGTTTCTTCTTTCGTCACTTTCGTCATTCGTATTCACTACCTATATAAAAATCGAATTTTTACTTCACTATTCAATATATAAAAATCGAATTTTTTACTTCGCTATTCAATATATAAAAATCATATATTCTAACAACGATGTTTATAAAGAAAAGATTATATTTTTAAAACGATGTTTATAAAGAAAAGATTATATTTTCAACCTTCTACTATAACAAAAATTATATTTTTAACATTCCTATCACATCTTTATTATTCGATTAACTATATAAAAATCACATCTTTTCTATTCGATTAACTATATAAAAATCACATCTTTATTATTATAAAGATTTCGCCTTTTTAAATATATATAAAAAAACACCTTCTTTGCACTAAGTTATTTATTTTTAAATAAAACGGATTTCACAATGTATGTAAATCAAATAAGCTCTCACCTTCTTTCTTCCTCACTGTTGTACTGCTGCCCTTGAACGAACCTGATGCTTTAAGAACAAACCCGCCGCCGTTGATGACGAAGCCGTCGGACCTTCATCAACGACCAGAAAATGACGCGCCTCTACATCATCAACCCCCACCGTGAGCGGCTTCAAGTTCGAATGCCCCTATGCCTGGAGAAACGCGACCGAACCCAGCTTGTTTGGGGACTACTTTATCGCGATTTAGGATATAAGGAACGATCTCTACCGTTGACACTGAGGAGCTTGCAGAGAGGAGCATTTTGTAGTCACGAACTTGGGCGGAAGACGATCGAAGATGGTGAAATCGGAGGAGGAAGGGCTGAGCAACTTCGAGCGTTTATTGTTTTGGAGGCGCGATGGATTTTGACCCCGTTGACCAGGGATTAGGAGATATAGGGCTTTATAATATATAAATATTAATATTTAATTCAAATGTTTCTTTATTTACAAATTTAACGCTTTGAACTCCGAACGAACCTCAACAACTGTCGTCCCTAGCTAAATACCCCCATTCCGAACACAATGGGATATATATCGTAAGCTGATTCGATCGTTTCGATCAGTTTCCATCAAAATCAAAATATAACTCTATATATTGAATTTGAAAGCGCATTTCGATTTACCGGGGCCACATACTAACTCTATAAATTCCAGAAAAATATTTTCTAGATTCGTATTGACGATACGGTCCTAACAAAACTAGTTTCGCTGAATTCTGAGACCGTTTGAAAAATGGCCATTTTCCAGTCGATTAAAATCAACTAAAACTGGTCAAACGCGTTTTCCTTTGCCACGCTCACATATTGATTCGAAAAATTATGAAATTTGAAACCTAGCAATAACTTGACATCCCGGATCCAACAAAAGTGGTTTCGTCGAAATCCGAGGTCGTTTGCAAAATTTCCATTTTTAAGGGCCTGAATTCTATAGCGACTATTAAGAATATTCAACTGGACATATCTTTTTATACCCGCTATGAAATTTTGATTTTTCGGATTCTTTGGAAAGATATTATCAATTAGATTCGAATATTTTTGGTTTCACTAAAATCCGGTTTATTTTGCACCCGGTACATTCATTTGAAGTTTGAAATCGAATTATCGAACTACCACGCCATTTTCAATTCCTTTTATATATAAATAAATTATATATATTCTAACGACGACGAATATAAATATATACGTTCGAATTATATTCAAAATAAATTTCTCGTCGATATTATTTAAAATAATTCATTTTAAATAACCAAAATTCGCTAAAATTGCCAAAATAAAAATTTTAAACTGGCCCAGATTTCCGGGTTATTACAGTACTCCACTACAGACAACTGAATTGACGATCTGGCTGTACCCTAGGTACACGGCCTCGAACAGAAACTTCAGCAAATTTGTCAAAAAGCGTATAGATCCGAAGTGCGTGGGTTCCCGAATACAAATAAGTTTATTATCTGATTTTTGTTTGCTGTATGAATTTTGTTTTGATTTTATAAGTGGTTTAAACCATTTTTGGTCACTGTATGGTTCTGGAATTGATGAAATACCCATGGGCGACACCTCTATTTATAGAAGTTTGATCGAGTTAGATAAGATCGATGTCTATCACTGTTCATCCTAGGTAGGTTCGGCTATGCTTAGGCCATTCAGATTTGTGTACTAGTGATAGAAAATTTGATGGATGCAAAATGGTTTGGTAGAGATACTGTTGCATTAAGTATTGTATTTCAAAGCTATTGGTCTGTTTGAAATGAAACCGTGATTGAACATATATAAGTTAGGTTAGATTGAAGCTATGGATTTGTTTATTCAATCAGATTTTCGAAACTGTAGCTTCTATGTTGGATTCTTAAACGTATGGCAGTTTCTGTATGCATTTTAACAAGGATTTTACTGTACATTTACATATATATGAATGTATATGTGTTAATTTATTTGTTTGTACAGATTTGAAGTAAAAATGTATGAATATATTTGATTTTTCTTAACTGTTCCTACTCTATCCCTCAGTTGTTCCTTATCAATACATATGATCAGATGTATGAATATATACATAGATTTAGTTGTTTAGTTGTTGTTCTTTGTACTGTTTAGGTGTATATATATATATATATATATATATATATATATATATATATATTTGATTCTTCTTAGCTGTCCTTAAACTGTTCTATAGCTGTGTCCTTTTATATTTTCTTTTGGTTGTTCACTAGGTAGGCACATGATCTTTTGATTTAACAAAAATATTATAAAAGCTCACTTTGCTTCCAAGGAGTTGCAAAAACTGAAATCTTTGTACAAAGGCTACGACCATGTGATGTATGCGTATGTCTAGTTGCTTCTGCTGTTTGGCTATATTTTCTTTTAGCTGTTCATTTACTGTTCTTGAAAGAACAAGACATGCAAAAATAAATAATTAGAATGAATATATATATATGTTGTTTCTCCTTTTTTTTCTATTATTATCTTACACCTTCAGTTGATACCCTGTCCATTCGTTACAGTGGTTACAGGAAAGAAACAGGAAAAGAAAGAAGTGGGAGCAAGGCAACAATAAGGAATAGAAGAGGTGAGGGGAAACAGTAGTAGTTTTGAAGAAGGCCAGAAAGAAAAAAAAAAGGACGCAACAGTACAGAAGAGATAGAACAAAGGGGACACAACAATAATATGTGTTATTTTATTCTCTGCTTTGTTTTTGCATTTGTACAATTATATATATGTTTTGTTTCATTGTATTTGCACTTATACATACCATTGTATATAATTTGTTTTCCTTTGTTATGATCAGTTTGCGTTTGTATTTGTATCGACAGTATATATATTTTTTCTTTTTGGTTTTCATGTAGTAACTTGTTTCTATGTTGTTGGAATCACAGTTCTTTAGTTGTTATTGTCTTGTTGGAATTTTCAATGGTTTTAAGTAAATCTTGTAAAATGTCGATACAACATACATTTAATTCAAACAATTAAGTTTATGGATAATAATTCAGTATCAACAACTGCTCCAATTTCACTTAATATAGAATTCAAAGTTCAACATTAAAATTGTTGGTTTTCAATGATATTCCATTCATATAAAAAGCCTTTCATAAAAATAAATAAATCATTATATAAACATACGTATATATATATATATATATATATATATATATTTAAATGGTTCTATAGCGACTATTTGAAAATTTGATTGGTCATAACTAACAACCCATAAGCTGCAATCTCCATTTTCCTCTTACATAGGAAAATTATAATCAAATTGACTCAAACGTTTCTATTTTCACTGAGTTTTGATTTAAAATAGATTTTGTATATTCAATTGAAGTTCAAAACGAAATTCACAAACTACCGCGACATTCAGGCTTGATTTTTATATATATATATATATATATATTATACGTCCATATATTATTAAATAAATGAATTATATATTGTAAATCCATTTAAAATTCTAAATCGGTGTTTCAAATAATAAATATATTAAATATCTGATTACCAGAAATACAGATCGTTACATTCCTTCCCCCTTAAAAGAAATTTGTCCTCGAAATTGCTAAGTAAGAGGAATGTTCCAATCCCAATTATTCTCATAATAATTATTATGAAATTATCATCAAAATTCCAAGTTATATAAATTTACGAAAAAAAATTCGTTAGTATCTCCACAGCATTGCTCGATCAGACCAACTACATTCGCCACTCCGGCCTCAAGCATCTCAAAAGAGAACAAAACCAAATGACTACCCGGTTCAGGAGTATAAAAGAAATTATTAACCAACAATATTAAGGTTTAACTTTTTTGCAGCCCACCAAACTTAAATTCCAAAGAAACTGGCAGCCCTTTCATTTTCAACCTGCACTTAGCTCGATATACAATAACCATTACAGGCTAAATCCTCCTAGTTTTATTTATTATGTTGGATTCTATTATCTTCGTTTTAAATTTATTTATCTTCTTATTTATTAAATCATTTGACGAATTTATTCAATCCATCTTACAAACAACCAACCAACAATGCACAATTCAATTAACCAAATCAAACAACTTTTATTTTCGAACTCCAAATTTTAATTCCAATATCCCACTCTTAACCACGTTTAAGTTTCAATCTCATATTAACTATTCACTTTCCTAATTTATACATTGCCAGTTCAAATTCAAATTTTGATTCCTATTTCAAACATTATCCATTTTCTCTTTCTAATTTCATATATGAAAAATTAGGGTTATATCAGACCATTCCGATTCATAATCTAATAGAATTCGATTCAAATAAATCAAACAACTCAAAATCAATAAAATTATTCAAAAAAAAATAATATGACCAAAATTATTTCATCTGACCATCTTAATAAAACATTATTGTGTTAGTTGCTAGTTCAAAATCGAACTGATCAAATAACGCAATATAAAACATTCTTATATAGAATTTACAGATACGCTCTCATATATATACACTCAAACTCAATCTAGGGTGTTACTAACCCCATCTCTACTGAATTACGCCACAGAGCCAAGGTTACTACTCAACCAATAGCTCTAATATCACTGTAACGACCCAATGATTTTCGGCCCCGGAAATAGACATAAATACATTTACCGTACTTCATGCCGACCTTTCAAACACCGAAAAACTGGAGCGTTATTAGAAAGAAATTAGAGGATGAGATAAGAAAGAAAGAAATATTAGAATAAAAGAAGAAGAAACAACACAACACAGAGTGTCACATCGCAGCAGAACAAAATATAATACAGAAATAAATCTTTATTGAGAGCTTTAAAAATACTTACAATATCAGAGTACATCACACCACGAGGCAGATATAATAACCTGTTCCCATATACAACACACAGCGGATTAGAAGCTATATAATACCATATGTCTGAACATCTCCAGCTCATCTCTGGACTTCACAGCGTTCGATAACCTGAACCTGTACACCTCGGGCTAACCCGAGCATTTACAAAACACCAGGTCAGTATGGTGAACCAGAGTGAGAAAAATTCACACAGTATTAAGGGTATCACACAACTTGATTTTTAAGTTAAAATCTTTTCAAAAGAAAAGAATAATCGTAAGACCAAATCCACACATAAATACGGACGGTTTTTACCTTACGATAACCCAAAACGTTTTGAATTGATATCTTTTCTGATATTATAATAGTGTCTAAATACAAGTAAATATCAATCTAGCGGAACGCTTGCATCTCACGCTCCACATATATAGTATACAATCAAAACCGCGGGCACTTATTGGAGATTGGATTCCGACTATGACAAGGTATGGGACCACCTGCCGATAGTGTATCTCTAGAGGCAAATACACTGGGTTCAACAAGAACGTCTTACAACCCAGCCCTCACATGACCGACCACTCATTTCGTTTGAGTGTATCGAATATATAACACCAACGGTTGGGAGCGACCCACCGTTTCCCGAAAAGGGACAGCATCGAAATAGATTGAAGAAGTAAAAGGATTTTCTCTAGATAGGTGATTATACACCCTAACGGGAGCGACCCACATAGCCATGCTGCCTGCCCAATTTTTTTCATTTCGCGGTTGATGAGGCTTGAGGTTTGAATTCCTTTTCGGAACATTTGGTCATTTTCACATTGAATGCCACATCGTCAAATCCGTCAGATATCACTAATTGACGTCCACAAAAATACTCTAGCAGTTAAGCTAAGAGAATGGCCATTCTCCGCCAACCACTATAGCAGTTTGAAGAAATCAACGTACATAATTCATTTGGAAATACTCTGTAAGACATCCATCCATACTAGTCATCCAGGAACAGGATGAACCGAAGGTACTCTCCTACCGCATCCATATAAGAATCACCCCATGGATCTGTAGCAAGAAGTCTTTGCATCTCGTAGATTCCAACCATGACAGAACCACAGCTTATCTCTGGGAGCTAACCAAAGATTATTAGCGGTTCTTCCGTTTTATGAAGATCTACGGTCTTCATTGCTCCATCTCGATCATCTTCTGATATCTTCACGTATTTGTTGGTCGGAATGGTTTTCGAATATAAATTCGATCCCGGTCTTTCCGTACCAACAATCGTATTGGAAAAATTTGATAGTCGATGATTTAATTATCAAAATAAACAGTGTTTCAATCATGACAATCCAGTAAGTTCACTGGTTCAGTATTCGGTCTCACTTGGCCTTTTAATTAATTAAAACAAATGTAAATTCAAACTCTTAAATCTTTCGATATTTTAAATATAGTTTTCTCGCCTCTTATTTAACAAATTCTCTTTTCAATACTTAGGAAAATTACATGTCATATCCGGTTTTTCTAATTTCACTTTCAAAGCACTAGTCCCATTATTATATAATATAAGGGAATCATTTCAACTTATTACTTGTAAAATAATATTTCGAAATATCATCTATTCGATTACTTAAAACAGTAATCCATGCTTATTCTTATAGAATTAATTCAACTTTACATTTCTTTTCCTAACTCACAATATCGTTATAATTTCGCGCAACGCCTTTTATTCCCCTTTTACTTTGGAATCCTTATTATATACATACTTTCCAAGTTTTCACCAATGGGTTGCGTTACTATTTCTCTAATGAAATAATAAATTAATACTAACCTCTTTTACCATTACAGCTAATACCATCCTCAGATAATCCTGATGTCGTTCAAGTTGGGGTATTTTAATTACCTCTCAGACCTTGATCAACAACGTTCATATCTTAAGATGGATACCAGTCGTAATCCAAACACTAATATTTCATTCCAATATCAATACAAATTCCATTCCACTATTTTATCTACTATGGTCTCATAAAACCTTCTTACGCTTTGACAATCTCTTTCTCGGATATGCCCGTTCTTTCTTAATTCAATAATTAAGTAATTTCTTATACCACGTCATCTTTTAACTGCTACCTCTTAAACAAATCCATTTAAAAATTCGGATTTGATTCCAAAATCCTATGATTCGCCTCTTTTACTAGATTCACCTTTTTCCGAAACCTTTCCAAATCCATTCAACCATTTTCCGTTTTGGAAATCTCATTCCAAATTTCCCCTTTTCTACTTGATCTCATTTTCAAGTAATGTTAATTTATAATTAATGGTTTTGCCCTTTTAAATCTCATTTACCTAACTCTGGTTTATTATAAACCCTTTTATCTTAATTTCCTCTACTTAATTCAAATTATTAAGTAACATTCATTTCAAACTATTGTATTTGCTTGGAATTCCTTTTAACTTTATTATAAAGATTCAGATTTTAAATATAAAATCCGTTCATAAACTCCATTCACCATTTCACTAGATTTCATTTCAACTTAGATTACTTTTTAATGAATTTCCATTAAAAGTAATTTCTAAATTATTATTTACTAAAATAATAATTTATTTCAATCATTAACTACTTTAGTAGTTAATTTCTTTATTAACTAGAATAAATAGTAACTTCCTTTATAAAAATCCTATTAAAGTTACAACACTATTCTTTAAACTATTTTATTGCTTAAATTCGAAACAAACTAATTTGATAGTCGATTCCAGTAAAACGGTCGATTTTGTTAACTCGACACTTGATTACCTCGTTAATCGATTCCAACGAGTTCTCACTTTAAATTAATTAATAATATGGTTAATTTAAATAATTCCATTTAGTTATATCTTAACAAAATAATTATTCAATTTAACCGTTAGGTTAATTTCCTATTCTCATACTTATAATTCTGATTAACATCAGAATTGACTTTATTAACTCAATTAATAAAGTAAAAATAAATACTTATTTCCTTTTTAAAAGATTTTATTCAATTAATATTTAAAAAGCTATCTCCAGTTCTAAAATAAATTTATAACTTCAGTCCTTTCGATTTACCTGACGGTAAATCAATATAAACAAAATAATTCACTTTTAGGCCATTTACTGCCGATTACTTAACCAATATAGCCCATTGGTAAAAACCAAACACGGGTTGAATTTCCAATCAATGATCAATACTCAAATCAATCACCCAAACATGACAGTTCATATGATAATATGAAAACAAATAATATATTTGAGGAATCCGGTTGGATCTCTCCAACCTGTTCTTCCCTGTATTCAAAACGGTTATCACAAACCAGATCATGCCATTCCATTTAACTGATATAAAATAGTAAATAGCAACTATTTTATATCAACCAACCAACAAAACATTTCCATCAGTTCACACAACTCAAGCAAAAAACACGTTTATTTTATAAACGTGACCAACGAGGTGAGTTATCTTCATTGGGTCCAGTTTGTTAAAATAACGATTTGGTATTTCACTGAAATTAAACGACGGTTTAATTTCATCAGTTAAATCAACAAATAGATATATAACTAGCGAACAGTCAACCATAGCAAACAGAGCACAAAAAATAAAAGCCCAATTTATATAAATGGGAAAACTGAGTGAGTTTAACTCACCTTGACTTAGTTTGGTTGTTAAATGCCAGTTTTTAATTAAATTAAACAGTGTTTAATTTAATTAGAAATTTCCCTTGCTTCCTGTCCTTACTGATCATGCTTCATCTCGAAATTCTCGTCTCTATGGTTCCAATGAAACTAACCGTGTTTAAATCTTTTTCCTTCGGCCCTTGTAAACCCAACCCGTTATCTCCCTTCAAAGCCCTATTATCGGATTTCCCAATCCCACAAAAATCACCGCCTCCACTAATTACTTCCAATTGCCGAAGATCAGAAACCCTATTCCCTTTTGTGCCTTCCACCCAAATCGAAGATCAGTTGCATCGAACCTTCCCTACGCAAACCTCTTCTTCGATCTTCCTTCACGCTCCCCCTTCAATTAGTTTACCAAGCTTCAATCAACGCCTTCAACCCCTAACGCTCCAGCTGTCCTCCGATCTATCTCCAAACCTCCCAGAAAATAAGCAAGCCTCTCCCTACTCCACTACAGACAACCAAATTGAGGATCTGGCTGAACCCTAGGTACACGGCCTCGAACAGAACCTTCAGCAAATTCGTCAAAAAGCGTACAGATCCGAAGTGCGTGGTTCCCGAATACAGATAAGTTAATTATCTGATTTTTGTTTGCTGTATGAATTTTGTTTTGATTTTATAAGTGGTTTGAACCATTTTTGTTCACTATATGGTTCTGGAATTGATGAAATACCCATGGGCAACACCTCTATTTATAGTAGTTTGATCGTGTTAGATAAGATCGACGTCTATCACTGTTCATCCTAGGTAGGTTTGGCTATGCTTAAGCCATTCAGATCTGTGTACTAGTGATAGAAAATTTGATGGATGCGAAATGGTTTGGCAGAGATACTATTGCATTAAGTATTGTATTTCAAAGCCGTTGGTCTGTTTGAAATGAAACCGTGATTGAACATATATAGGTTAGGTTAGATTGAGGCTATGGATTTGTTTATTCAATCAGATTTTTGAAACTGTAGTTTTTATGTTGGATTCTTAAACGTATGGCAGTCCCTGTATGCATTTTAACAAGGATTTGACTGTACATTTACATATATATGAATGTATATGTGTTAATTTATTTGTTTGTATAGATTTGAAGTAAAAATATATGAATATATTTGATTTTTCTTAGCTGTTCCTATTCTATCCCTCAGTTGTTCCTTGTCAATACATATGATCTGATGTATGAATATATACATAGATTTAGTTGTTTAGTTGTTGTTCTTTGTACTGTTTAGGTGTAAATATATACATATATATATTTGATTCTTCTTAGCTATTCCTAAACTGTTCTATAGCTGTGTCCTTTTATATTTTATTTTAGTTGTTCACTAGATAGGCACATGATCTTTTGATTTAACAAAAATATTATAAAAGCTCACTTTGCTTCCAAGGAGTTGCAAAAACTGAAATCTTTGTACAAAAACTACGGCCATGTGATGTATGCGTATGTCTAGTTGCTTTTGATGTTTGGCTATATTTTCTTTTAGCTGTTCATTTACTGTTCTTGAAAGAACAAGACATGCAGAAATAAATAATTAGAATGAATATATATATGTTGTTTCTCCTTTTTTTTGTATTATTATCTTACACCTTCAGTTGATACCCTGTCCATTCGTTACAGTGGTTACAGGAAAGAAACAGGAAAAGAAAGAAGTGGGAGCAAGGCAACAGTAAGGAATAGAAGAGGTGAGGGGAAACAGTAGTAGATTTGAAGAAGGCCAGAAAGAAAAAAAAGAAAAGAGGACGCAACAGTACAGAAGAGATAGAACAAAGGGGACACAACAATAATATGTGTTATTTTCTTTTCTTCTTTGTTTTTTGCATTTGTACAATTAGACATATGTTTTGTTTTTTTGTATTTGCACTTATACATACCATTGTATATAATTTGTTTTTCTTTGTAATGATCAGTTTGCATTCGTATTTGTATCGACAATATATATATATATATATATATATATATATATATATATATTCTTCTGGTTTTCATGTAGTAACTTGTTTCTATGTTGTTGGAATCATAGTTCTTTAGCTGTTATTGTCTTGTCGGAATTTTAGTTGGTTTTAAATAAATCTTATAAAATGTCGATACAACATACATTAAATTTAAACAGCTAAGTTTTTAGATAATAATTCAGTATCAACAACTGCTCCAATTTCATTTAATATAGAATTCAAAGTTCAACATTCAAATTGTTGGTTTTCAATGATATTCCATTCATATAAAAACCCTTTCATAAAAATAAATAAATCGTTATATATATATATTTATTTATTTATTTTAAATGATTCTATAGCGACTATTTGAAAATTTGAATTGGTCATAAATAAAACCCATAAGCTGCAATCTCCATTTTCCTCTTTAATAGGAAAATTATAATCAAATTGATTCAAACGTTTCTATTTTCACCGAGTTCTGATTTAAAATAGATTCTGTATATTCAGTTGAAGTTTAAAACGAAATTCACGAACTACCACGACGTTCGGGCATTATTTATAAATATATATAAATTATACGTCCATATATTATTAAATAAACGAATTATATATTGTAAATCCATTTAAAATTCTAAATCAGTGTTTTAAATAATAAAATATATTAAATATCTGACTACCAGAAATATGGGTCGTTACAACATACAACTAAACAATTGGGATTAGTGTGCATCAAATATCATCCCAATACCCGTGTGCGGTTTCAGTCAATAAACACTGATTATTATTTTTGCAGTTGGGTATTATGTAAAATATATCGTCCCAATCAATATCAGTCAAATGGGTGTACATAAACAAATCGTCTGATTTGTAAATGAATATTTATTTTCATTTCATATACACGTTAAAAATTATATTTTTAACAATAAATTATTTGTTTCAACACATGAATATTTTATTCAGTTCATTTACACAATAAAAATGATATTTTTATTATTTAGATATTTTATTCAACACATGAATATTTATACAGTCCATTTCACATCACAATCAATTTTCACAGTACAATACAATCATGTCCATGGTCTGTGGACGATGGGGCGTAGTTCATATATGCAGTTATAAAATAAATAACTGTACAGAAATATTTTAATGAGAAGTTCTCACAATGGTTTCCTCTCCGTCATTTTTAATTTTTAAATTCAGTTCCGTCTGGTTTTGAAATTGTCTAAAATTCTGATTTGCTCCATTTTGACTTTAGTCAGTTCCATGTTGAAGTGCTTGTCGAGACGAGTCCAACGCATTTTGAATCGCCGGATTTGTACTCGTATGAAATAAATACGGAGTTTTGAACATTAATGACTTATTTAAGTTAACCAAAACAATTAAATTATTTAATTAAATAATTTCCATCTTCTTCCATCGTGATGCACTAAAGCCCCTTAACCCAATTCGTCAATCCCTTCTCCTCTTCCTCGCGCCGCCATCTCCATCCCGGAGCCAAATCAGACGTGTCCACATTGAAGCCCCGACTTGCCTCCACCACCGCCACCAAACACGTGTCGTTCGTACCCCCGGCGCCGTGATTTACATGCGAACGGTGGCACTTTGGCCCCAAAATTCGAGAAAGTTGCTCCCCTATTTTAGATCTCCACCTTACAGTAGAAGGACCTCAATCCCCTCTGTCATTTTGTCTTCGGAAGCACCATGATTTGTTGCATGGATTTTAAGAACAAAGGGGGGAAAGAATGCAGTAGTGCTGGCCATAGGTATTAGGGCCGACGGAAACAATGAAGGGGGGTAGAGAGAGGGGGTATTTATTATCTTTATTTTATTATTTTAAATTCTTTTAAATCCAAATTTACATGTTTATCCATACGAACTCAAAATCGAACCCAACGACTGTCGTCCCTAGCTAATTACCCTCATTCCAAACACAATGGTCTATGTATCATAAGCCAATTTGGTTGTTACGATCAGTTTTTCTTTAAATTAAATTATAAATTAATACATATTTAATTTAGACTTACATTTTAGTTTACCAGGGCCACATACAGATTCCAAAAATTCTAGAAAAATAAATCTGGCTATGTCTCGACGATACAGTCCTAACAAAACTAATTTCGTCAAATTTGGAGACCGTTTGAAAAATGGTCATTTTGGTCAATCCAAATTGACTTAACTGTCAAAACATGTTTTCTTATGCCACGCTCACATATTAATTCCAAAATTATGAAAATTGGAATCAATTAATAAATTGACATTCTGGATCCAACAAAAGTGGTTTCGTCGAAAACGGAGGTCATTTGCAAAATCTCCATTTTTAAGGGCTATATTTCCATAGCGACTACTCTGAATTTTCAACTGGACATAACTTTTTATTTCCTCTATGAAATCTGGATTTTTCAGATTTGTTGGAAATATATTTTCGAACAGATTCAAATATTTCTGGTTTTGCTAAAATCCAGTTTATTTTGAATCCTGTACATTCAATTGAAGTTTGAAATCAAATTTTAAACTACCGCGCCATTTCCAATTCCTTTTATAATTAAAATAAATATTTATATTCTAATTTTGATCCAAATAAATATATACGTTCTAATTCTATTCAAAATAAATTTCTAGTCATTATTATTTAAAATAAATCATTTTAAATATTCAAAATTCACTAAAATTGCTAAAATAAAAATTTAAAACTGGTTCTCATTTTCCGGGTTGTTACACTTACCCATAAAGGCACACCTACGAATCTGATTGTATGATGGGTTTGATTGGTTCTAAATAAACTTCTTTTTCCTTTAGTTGGTATTCATAAATGTATTTGTAGACAAATTCATTGATTTTTTAATATATTAACCTATTTAATAATTCTGATTATTTTTTATTGATTTAGGCAATGGGAGAACCCACTCCTTAGTTATGAACAGACTATGTGACATGGTAAATAAAATAAGTGCTTAATCTATTTTTTAATGAAGGATTCATACTATCATATTTATTTTCTTAAGTGGTACAAATAAGACGAAAAGATAAAAAAAGGAAACAAAAAAAACATGTTAACTATCTTCTTATGCAATGCTAATCCTATATACTTAGTGGTTAACTATAAACGTTAACATGCATTTCAAAGGTTAGGTATATCCTTGCTGGTTAGTTAAAATTTAAAATACTTTTTTTATATATAAAGTAAGCCAAAAAATTTGGAATGGACATGGAATCACTTAAAGAGCAAGTTCCATCTAAGAGCAAGTATTGTCTATGAACATGGTGTTATTGTGTTCAGTTTAGTGCTACACACCTTTGATCATGTCCCGTGAAGCTAATACATTAGACAATCTTATATTCATACATTCAAATTGATCATCAACAATATCCTTATCAATTTCATACAACAAACTAAAAACCTTTTCCTATTAACTTGCCCTTTTATTTACATGTAAGGATAACCTTTTCTCATTAAAATTTAACAATATATCAATCATTCATATTCAAACCTTAGCTGCATTCTCCTTTAGTTATTTTAGTAGTAATCAAAATACATATAGAGCCACTTACCTGTAATATATACAAGAGCCTTTATTCTATGCATTGAGTTGCTGAAATGTAAAGATTAATATCGTATTTTGTTTTTTTACAAATTAAAACAACTTATAGCAAAATATTCTTAATGTTAAGGTAGTTCCCTTCGTTCTAATTGGGCTGCAGTTTTATGCATCAATTAACATACTATATATATATATATACACATACATATATATATATACATACATATATATATATATATATACACACACACACACCAACATTTCATCACAATTTTTTCTAATCATTCTATAGATGTCTAAGGAAAAAAGCATAGGCAAGAAAGAAATAAAAAGCAGATAAATTAATGGAGAATGATTCTATTTATTATTGCGGATTTGTATTCAATTATATATAAAATAGAATATGGAACATGTAGTTTGTTTATCCATTAAAAATTATGCACCAATTAATGGATCGACCATGTGTCAAAACTATGGGCCGAGCAGAAACATGGTTCAAGCAATGAAGCTACTCGAACATCAAAAGCCACTCGAACATCACAAGGGGGTCTGGCATCGCACATGGCTCGAGCATTGAGGGTCAGTCAAGCACATTCATGAAGGGTTCAACATCATAGATGGGTCGAACATGCGTCAGATAAATGCAACAAGACTCATACAACCGTAGAGTCGGTCGAACATCTCTAGGGTCGAACATCTCTACAATCAGAAATCTCCAGGGTCGATCGAGCATGGTGGTTAGAACAGGAACAGTCGGACATAGGATTGAGCAAACAGCTAGACACAGCTATCAATAGCTGGCAGTGGCATTTTTGTAATTACTTGTATGTTCGGCCCATAGCTTGCATATACTTTTCAGCTCACCACTTCACTCCAACCTCTCCTATAAATAGGACATGGCTTCCATACTTTGGGGGATCGATTTTCACTACACCGAAGGGCTGCCAAATTGCTTCCTCTCCCGGTTAAAATGATCCTAACATCATTTTCCATCTCAAAGTAAAGATTTAGCATGAAATTCATCATGGAATCTACCAAAAGTTCTCGAGTATCTTAGAGATTGAAGATCCCCCATGATTTTCCTTGCACTTAGTGAAATCCACCTAATTCTTCGCTGATTTGCATAGAATAGGGTGTAATCTTTGTCTAAAGGAGAAGATGAATGTACTTTTGAATGATTCTAGGCTTGTAACTTTTGAATTGCTAATGGAAATCCTTGCCAAAGTGGATGTAGATCTTTCCTAGATCGAACAACTATAAAAATCTTTGCGTTTTTACCTTTTTATTGCGATTGTGGTCTCATTCCTTACCAATTGGTGAAGTGCCTTTGTGGCACCTTTGGTGTTTAAGCAAATTTCGGTTTAAACATTTGGCCACCACCGTGGGTCCCATTCGCACTTCCTTTTTTTAAGTCATTCGCAAAAGTAAAGGTTGGAGCTCGTTCCTCCGATAGATTCTCTAAATCTAGAGTCTGAGCTATTAAACAAAATCTCTTACAAGTTTAAGGCCTTGTCCAAGATATGGGTAGACCACCAAAGAATAAAGCTAGTAAGACCGTCGAAGAGATCGACAACCTCAGTAAGAATACCAACAATGCTACACTGTCCACCAACCGCTTTAAAGTTGGTGAATCTTCTAAAGCTGGAGCGGCTGTAACAAGGAAAGAGTTGGATGAAGTTGTTGCGGGTCTATCAAGTCAAATGGACATCGCGAACAATGCTATGCTAAAAAAGTTAGAATCCATGTTCGCTAGCCAAGCTACAACAGTAAAAGTTACAATGAATGCCGCACGTTCTAAATCTGCTCAAATAGATCATACGGAAAATACGGGTTCTTCCTCTTCAAGTCCAAATCGAGAAAATTTTGTCCAGGAGGTTGTAGGTGCTAATGATCCTAATCACAAGGAAGCAAAATCGTCTACCCGCAACCGTTCTGATAAAGCAACTTCTCAACAAGTGCTTGGTTCCACCAAAGTGGCACCTCCCAAGTGGGAGGCCCAGGGCCCCGGAATCCAAACTACGACCATTTGCTTAGGCAGACATCCAGCAAGGAGGATGGCGTCCACCCCATGGACCAGCACAATGAAGAGGAGCGCATGTTGGAAATGGTCCACAAAATCATGGAGAAAAGATTGAAAAAGTAAGATGATGAGAAAGGGTGGGGGTTCGCTCCTACGAAGACCCCACTCACAGAGAGGATCAAA
Organism: Allium sativum; assembly: GCA_030737875.1. NCBI lineage: Eukaryota > Viridiplantae > Streptophyta > Magnoliopsida > Asparagales > Amaryllidaceae > Allium > Allium sativum. Next base: position 662,549,451 of record CM060909.1, on the reverse strand, counting down.
ATGGCTCCATATCCAAAGAATTTCAAACCTCCAATGGTACAAGCCTATAATGGGACCATCGATCCCAACTTGTTCCTATTCGAGTATGACCAACACATGGATGGGGCGTGTGCCACGGACGAGCTAAATTGTCTTTACTTCCTAACTTATCTTGAAGGGGTGGCTTCTCTCTGGTTCACGAAGTTGCCGCCAAAGTCTATGGATGATTTCGCTACCTTAGCCAAGTTATTCTGAGAGCAGTTCAGGCTCCAAGCCACAAAGGGACGGGATGTCATGGAGTTAAACGAGCTTAAGCAAAGACCTGGAGAATCCATCAAGGCTTTTCTCACTCGCTTCAATGCGGCTGCGCCAAAGTTTGAAATCATGAACCCCACCTGGTTTTGATGGCTTTGAAGGGAGCTATATGCAAAAAGACCAAGTTTGGACGATGGATCAAAGAAGAAGCCAACCACACTCGAGGAACTATTCAATAAAGCTGAAGAATACATAAGTGTTGATGAAGATCCAACCTATGCCTTAGACATTCCCGAAAGTAGTGCACAGCTTGAACAGAAGGATGTTAATGTGCTGGGCGGGCAAAAGAATCCTAGGGGTCAGAAAAGAGGCAACGAGGGAAAGGATAAATGGGCTAACAAGAGACTCCACTTCTTTAAGAATTCTGAGTTGACTCCTCTCAATGACACCATGGAAAATATCTTCATGGCAACTATGGATACTAAGGAATATCCAACGCTAAGGTAAATAAAGGTCAATGATGCTACAATAAAGTCAAGCAGGTTCTGTAGGTTCCACAACCAACTAGGCTACAATACGAATGAATTTAGGAATCTGAAGAATTTGATTGAAGAGTTAATAAGGAAGAATAGACTCCAACAATATAACGAAAACCCACAGAATGCTCAAGCCGCTTAAAGGCAGGGAACATCTACGGGACAACTTAGACAGAGCAAGAGTACTCCAGTTGTTGTCATTCCAAGACCGATCATCAACACAATTTCAGGAGGACCCCACCCAGCCGAAAGAAGCTGGGGGGACATCGTGAAGTATACTGAAGAGATGAAAAGCCTTCCTAATGAAGAAGGACTTACGGTCATGAATAATGCCTTTCTCGCAAAAATGCCAAAGACTTCATGGGATGATGTTGTGTTCAAAGATAGAGACTCAGACAGATTACTACGAAGTAATGTCGTTCAGACTGAAAAATGCAGGAGCAACACACCAATGCCTTGTGAACTCCATGTTTAAAATCCAGATTGGAAATACAATGGAAGTGTATGTGGATATATGCTGGTAAAATCGAAGAAAGATGAGGATCATCTTGAAAATCTAGCTGAAATGTTTCATATCCTCAGAAAATATGGTGACACAGCCTGAACGTCCCCGTAAAGGAAAGGTCAGATTGAGTTGAGAATATGACACATCATAACACAAACAAAAGAACATTTCATTTCTTATTACAACAATTTACATCAGAGTACAAGAATATAACAGAGTCTGAATAAATAATATACATTTGATAAATATCAGAGATTCAAATTACAAAGCTGTAGAAAAATAATACATAACACAACTGAAAGAAATACTCGGATACAGAGATTTTTGAATATAGCTCCAGCTGTAAACCAGGATCCTATAAAAATAAATCTGCAAAACCAAAACTACTAGCTTCCCATGTGAAAAATAAGGGCACCCAGATTTTAGGTTAAAATAATAAACTCCAGGTCAGTCATGTGACTGGTGTGAGAACTAAAACAGTTATTTAAAATTTTACTTTTAAATATAAAGAAAATCAACGGACCATGCCGTATAACATGGAATGGGTTTCCTCCCAAGAATACCAGTGCATAAAACAAACAGAGAAATGCTTTTTGGAAAAATGAAGCTATTATAAGACTCAGGTCCCATCACACAATGCAACGCAAGCCGGAGAATAGAGTTTTACCTTATAATAGCCAAATAATGATTGATACGCGAAATTTAATATTTTATTATTGCTATAAGTGAAGAAATCAACTTTAAATATAAATGTATCAATCATAGACGGCATAATATCCCATGCTACTATGTCGCCATACTAGTTCTGCAATTAAAACTGAAATGTCGTATTAGAAGTGGGATTTCCATCATGAACCAAGGCAAGAGACTGTCCTTACCAAATTCGAGACTCTCTAGCCCGAGCCCCAGGATACAGCGGCACTGCACCTGGATCTTGTAAGGTCGGTCCTCTCTTACGTTTGAGGATTGGCAATTCCTGAACAATACATTTCCCCACCCTATAGGGCGTAAATCTGGTCAGTATGTCGACCATATCATCCAACGACCTCGTAGTGATCGATATATCCGAGGTACCTCGCTTTCCATCATTGACATAAGTAAAAATGTCTAGGCTCCATACCATGACACTACTCCTAGTTAGAAAGAAACGCATGTCCTCTCTGTTGTCCTCTCCCGTTTCTGGTTCATATGGAGGTGTGAGGCTCACGAATTAATGTTATACAAAAAGCTACGTTATTTAAAGTTGTGCTTTGATCATCAACCACAAGACTCTACTTTTCAACAAAAGCCTTGATCATTTGCATCTTAACATGCCACATTGACAATTCACGCCATGCGGCTGATGTCTATCGATATATAACCTTTGAGCTCGTACATCTCAGAGAGGGGTGTTAAGCAAGAGAATAAATTCTCCGCCACCAAACAGATATATATTTAATAGAGATCAATCAACACAGAATAAAATCCAATGTCAGACAAACATCCATTTACAAGTTCATTCTAGGTCTGAACAAAACCGGAGGCATCTTATTTGTAACAACCCGGAAAATCAAAACCAAATTAAAATTTTTTATTTTGGCAAGTTTAATGATTTTTGAATATTTAAAATGATTTATTTTAAATAATAATGAATAGAATTTATTTTGAATAGAATTAGAACGTATATATTTATTTGAATCAAAGTTAGAATATAAATATTTATTTTAATTATAAAAGGAACTGAAAATGGCGCAGTAGTTTGAAAATTCGATTTCAAATTTCAATTGAATGTACAGGATTCAAAATAAACCAAATTTTAGTGAAACCAGAAATATTTGAATCTGTTTGAAAATATCTTTCCAGTGAATCTGAAAAATCCAGATTTTATAGCGGGAATAAAAAGTTATGCCCAGTTGAAAAATTCAGAATAGTCGTTATGGAATTTATATAATATAAAGCCCTTAAAAATAGCGATTTTGCAAACGACCTCCGTTTTCAATGAGACCACTTTAGTTTAATCCGGAATGTCAAATTATTGCTAGATTCCAATTTTCATAATTTTTGGAATCAATACGTGAGCGTGGTGGATTTAAACGTGTTTGGATAATTTAAATTGAATTTAATCGAATGAAAAATGACTGTTTTTCTAACGGTCTCCATATTTGACGAAATTAGTTTTATTAGGACCGTATCATCAAAACATAGCTAAATTTATTTTACAGGAATTTTTGGAGTCTGTATGTGGCCCCAATAAATTGAAATGTACGTTCAAATTCAATATATACTGATTTATATTTTAAATTAAAGCAAAATTGATTGTAACAGTCGAATTGGCTTATAGGACATATCTCATTATATTCGGAATGGGGGTAATTAGCTAGGGGTGATGGTCATTAGGTCCGATTTGGGGTTAGTAAGAAAAATTGACTTTTTTGAATTTAAAATTATTAAATATATATTATATACAGGAAAATAGATAGAAGGAAAAAGTTAGAGAAAAATTTAGGCTGAAGGACAACAAGTTTTGATTTTAGGCTGAAGGACAAACTTTAGTATAAATGACGAAATGACAGTGGGCCCCTGAATTCCTTGATTTACGCTAAAAAGTGTCCCTGAGCCTAAAATCGAAACTTCTTGTCCCTAAAACTAATTTTTTTCTCTAATTTTTTCCTTTTCCCTAAAAACCCCTATTATATAACACCCCCTTTTCTTCTCTCTCCACGATTCAAAAAAAATATTAAAAAAACAAAAAAAAACCACCACCGATCGCGATTCTCCTCATCCACGCCACCGCGGCTTGCCGCCGCTCTACCCCGCGACCGACCACCTCCTTCCCTGACCCTCCTGCCCTTCTACCGCTCCTCCTCCACTCAAAAAAATGCACCACCGCATGTTAAACCCAAAACCAGCCACGCTGCCACCTGCTGGAGGTACCACACCTCCGCCGTCGAGCACAGCAAACCCCAACAGTGAACCTCCCCCTCCACAGAAAACTGAAAAAAATACGTGAGTTTATGATTTTTATTATATTAAAAATCTGATTTCTTTTTAGTGTATGAAAGTCTGATTTTTTTTTAGTTTATGATAACAAAAAACATAATTTTTAAGAAAGATTAAAAATGAGATTTTTGATTAGGTAAAAAAATAAAGATTTGATTTTTAATTTAAATAAAGATTTGATTTTTAATTTAAATAAAGATTTGATTTTTTATTTAAATAAAGATTTGAGTTTTAATTTAGGAAAAGCTTATATTTCTAAAGTAGAAAAGATTGGATTTTTATTAATCTAAAAATTAGATTTTTATTTATATGTATAGAATATAAAAATATTATTTTTATATATGTAGCGAATTAAAAATATGATTTTTGTATAATAGAGAATATAAAAATATTATTTTTATATATGTAGCGAATTAAAAATATGATTTTTATATAATAGAGAATATAAAAATATTATTTTTATATAAGTAGCGAAGTAAAAATCTGATTTTTATATATATAGCGAAGAGATAAAAATATGATTTTTATTATTTGAATTGAAAAATAAAAATGTGATTTTTATTTATTTGAATGGCGCGATAAAAATATAATTTTATTATATGAGTAACGATATAAAATTGGATTTTTAAATGTGAAGTAGGGGTATAAAAATATGATACGAATGGTATGAATATAAAAATGTGATTTTTATAATATAAACATCGTTTTAAAAATGTGATCTTTATAATGTAAACATCGTTATAAAAAGGTGATTTTTAATATAAAAATCGTGCGAAACAGATAGCGATGGAACTGACAGGAATCAAATCCAAATCGGAACCGTTCAGAAATAAGGAATGGAGGAGTGGATCCCAAAGGTGAGAACTTCTCACTTTAATTTATTTTCTAGTTAGAAATATATACTAGGATGCAGACGGTGCTTAGTAGCACCCGACACCTTTGTTTGAAACCATGTTTGTTTGGTTGATTAGAATATTTAGTTAAATTTGGTTTGGGAAATGAACTGAACTGATTAGAATTGGTATGTACGTGGCGCGAGCCATTATTAGGCGAGGGATAAGGCTGGACCTTATTCCGGTTCTAGTATCGCGACGTTATGATGCCGAAATTTTCTAAAAATGTTAGAACAATAAAAATATCATTTTATTGTATAAATATTTTATAGTTAAAAATATTTTTTAACGTGTATATGAATAAAATAAATATTCATTTATAAATCGGACGATTTGTTTATGTACACACATTTCTGATATTGATTGAGACGATATATTTTACATATCGCCCAACTGCACAAATAATAATCAGTGTTTGTTGTTTGAAAACCCCACATGGGTATTGAGATAATATTGAACATACACTATCCCAATATTTAGTTGTATTCCAATCAATGGGTTGACAGGCTGTTGTAAGCATTAATTATTTATATTTAGCGCTTATGCAGTTGTGTAATGCACTCTGGATGATGGTTGACTGCGTTTGATTATTATGGTGCACATGTGTGTATGAAATTCATATAAATAAAATTTTATGGTAATTGATTGTGTCTGATTCCAATTCGGAAGGAATGAATATTTTAAAATAACGAGTATTTTAAAATGGCGAATCAGGAATATTTTAAAATAACTAATATTTTAAAATAATATTCAATAATGGATCAAAATATGATTTTGATATCCGATTTGGGATGGACACGAAAATATTTAAATATATAAAGCCATGTTGATTAAATTATTGCCATTTTGATGTGAACGATATTTATATCAATTTTATTCATTTTTATAATGAATATCGAAAAGGAAGTGATTTAAAAATATAATGTTTTGAAAATATTATCATTTATATATTAATGATATGGAATATTCAATTTTGATTTCAAATTGAATATGAAGTTGAAACTGTTATGAAAATGAATTTAAAATGATTTATAAAATACATTTTAAATAGAAATCAATGAAATATACATATATATATATTATATATTTAATGGCATGAATAGAACGCGCCAGTTCTCGAATTTCGATCATTGACTTCAAATGGACATTACGGGAGATCCGACCTCCAGATTTTTTTTAAAACCAGAACTGTTGGGTTTGTATCAAAAAGATCTTTCCAACGAATACAAGAGATTTGAAATCTAATGGCTGGATTTGGAATTATGTCCAAATCAAATTTAGAAAAGGTCGTTGTAAGTGTCGTTCGATGACCGTTTATGGAAATCGACTGTACAGGCCTTGATAAAATTATTAAAAATATCAATAATTTGTGTAAAATCATAATAAATGATTTGGAAAGAATTGGGATGAAAAATACCATATTTGAAAAGATAATTTTTTTTTATCGAAATGAATTAGTTATGAACTAGAATTATAATCCAATATTTTTAAATAAATAAATTGGATTTGAAATGGTTTTAAAAATAACCAGAATTTCCAATATACGAATTGGAATGGATTTGAATCAAAATTATCTTCGGAATATTTCGATATTGGATTCCGTGATTATATGGATATTGCGGAGGAACTTGGAAGATATATATATCGTTATTTCCAATTCGATATTTGTTGATTTCAGAATTTGATATTGAATATAAGCCGAGACAATTTCTATTCAGGGCCTTGTATTTAAAATTGAATTGGATTTTGGGTTTGTCGTGAACTGTGTTTCAAACGACACTATTTCTAAACCCAGTAGAGAGAAAAGATTAAATCTTTTAAATAAGATTTAGAAGAGTTTATCAATTAATTAATATTTAATTGGAATTGAATAGAATTGGATTTTGGGGTTTGTTGTGAATGATGTCTTTATTAACACCGTTCTTAAACCCAATGTGAAAAGAATAAATCTTTTAATTAAGATTTAAAGAAGAATTGCTAATTAATTAACATTTAATTGGAATTGATAGTGGAATGTGAATTGGGTTTATTGTGAACTGTGTTTTTAACAACATTCGTTCTTTAATCCGATTTACAGTGAAATGTGATTTGGAATTTATAAATCAAAGTTTTCCAATTTAATATATTAAATTGGAATTAATTGTAATTCGATTTGATAATAATCGAAATGAGCTTCTGTGAAGGAAGATTGTCAATATATATGGAATTTAAAAGGCTTTGTCGTTATTCCATTTATATTATTAGTTGGATAAGGAAATTGATATGATTTGCTTTCCGTGAAGATTCCATAATTAATGGAATGTGATTTGGGTTTATCGTGAACTGTGTTTTAAATGACATTAGTTCTTTAACCTAGTTAAAGACGGGATTACATGTCTAGCATTGTATTTCGAACTATATGGTTGATCTCTGCTAAATTATATCTGTTTGGTGGCGGGGAATTTATTCTCTTGCTTAACACCCTTCTCTAAGACATACAAGCTTAGAGGTTATATATCGGCAGAAGTCAATAGTACGGTGTAGATTGTCGATGCGACATGTTAGTGTTTCCAAAGTTAAATAACCATTAATATTGATTTTTGGGAAGATTAAAACTAAGTGGAGTTTTAATGAATCTTCAATTAGATTGAAAAGAGAATGTGATAAATTAAATTATCAAATTCGGGAAATGATCGAGAATGGAGTAGCACCAGTTTTGCTCCAAGCGATAGTTAAATCTTTAATTAGATTTGAACGGGAAATGGTAATTAATTTTACCGATAACACCGTGGTGTCAGTTATGGAGTAATACCAGTTTTGTCCATGGGATGAATTGGTTAGGATTGGGAAATTAAATAAATGATTACTTCGGTAAGGTGCGTTAATCCTGACTAGTTTAGAGAACCTTAATATGGTTTGAATGATATCCAAAGGAAGATTAAAGAATAAAATTTAAAGAATTTATCTTTGATAAAATTAATGGGAACATATCCCTAAGAATGTGAATATTTGAATAAAAGAATATTCTGAATTGGAAAGAGGCTTATGTTGTGTTTTTATAGCACTTGTTTAGTATATACGCGAGTTATTCGGAAAGGCTAGGTTTATACCCATTCTGAATAACTGATTCGACAATAAGTTGACCATGAAGATGATGGTTGAAGACCGGAGGTCTTCACATCGTTTGGATGATTGCTGATGTCTTGATTGGGCTGTACACCCAAGACAAGGTAATAAGTGGCAATCGTCCAGACGTACTTGGAGATCGACCAGATATGCGAGAACCTCTCTCCTGTATTGGACATGACAAGGTATAAGGTACCTCCGTTTTCGTTCAGACCCGGAATGAACTTGTAAATGGACTGTGTGTCTGACATTGGATTTTACTCTGTGTTGATTGATCTTTATTAAATATATATTTTTTTGGTGGCGAAGAATTTATTCTCTTGCTTAACACCCTTCTCAATACGTACGAATTTAGAGGTTATATATCGATAGACATCAGTCACATGGCATGAATTGCCTATGTGGCATGCTGAGATGCAGATGATCAAGGCTTCTGTTGAAAATCAGATAATTGTGGTTGATGATCAAAGCACGGCTTTAATATAGCATAGCTTTGTGTATAGCGTTAATTCGCGAGCCTCACACCTCGGTATGAGTTAACAACGGGATAAGGGACCCAAGGACGACCTGACGTTTCTTTCTAGCTATGGGTGGTGTCAGGGTTTTGCAAGCCCTGATATTTTTATATTTTTACCTGTGTGGTTGTTGGAATGTGAGGCACTCGGATATACTGGTCTCTACGGAGCCGATGGATATTGAGTCATCTGGCTCATAGACGCCCTATAGGGCGGGAAACGTGTGTTCAGGTATAACTAATCCGCTATGTGTAGATCGACCTTGGAGGATCCAAGGGATCGCTTTGTGTCTTGAAGCCGGCGAGGAGTACATCCCTTGCCTCGACTCATGACGGAAATCCAATTTCCAATAAGTGTCATTTCGGTTTTGATTGTAGAGCCTAGTATGGCGACATAGTGGGATGGGGCACTATGTCGTCTATGATTGATTTATTTATATTTGAAGTTGTTTTATACACTATGCACTTATAATAGTATCAAATGATTTGTTTTAAACGTACCAAGCGTATTTGGCTATTATAAGGTAAAACTCTATCCTCCGGCTTGCGTTTCATTGTGTGATGGGACCTGAGTCTTATAATAGCTTCATTTTTCAAAAAACATTGCACAATTTTTTTTATGCACTAGTATTCTTGGGAGGAAACCTGTTCCGTATTATATGGCGTGGTCCCTTGATTTACTCCATTTTAAAGTAAAGTTTTAATAACTGTTTTAGTTCTCACACCAGTCACATGACTGACCTGGAGTTTATTGTTTTAACCTAAACTCTGGGTGCCCCTATTTTCCACACGGACAACTAGTAGTTTTGTTTTGCAGATTTATATTCATAGGATCCTAGTTTACAGCTGGAACGATATTCGAAAAGCTCTGCATTCGTCTATCTCACTCAGTTGTGTTTTGTATTATTTTCCACGGGTATGTAATGTATTTTAATCTCTGATATTTTACAATGTATAAATTATTCATACTATATATATTCTTGTACTCTGATGTAAATTGATGTAATAAGAAATGAAATGTTCTTCTGTTTGTGTTCTGATTTGTCGTGTTCTTTGACAATTCGTTCTTTCTCTTCTCTTTGGAGATCGGGGAAGTTTGGGTCGTGTCATTATTCCTCGTCCCATATGTCCAATGCAGGAGAGAGATCCTCACATACCCGGTCGATCTCCAAGTATGTCTGGATAATCACCATTTATTACCTCGTCTTGGTTGTACAACCCAATCAAGACATCAGTAACCATCCAAACGATGTGAAGGCCTCTGGTCTTCAGCCACCATCTTCATCGTCAACTTATCCACAAATTTGTTATTCAGAATGGGTATAAACCCGGTCTTTCTGAATAACCCGCGTATTTTATAAACAAGTGCTATAAAAAAACACAACATACGCCTTATTCCAATCCTGAATATCCTTTTTTTCAAATATTCATATTTTTAGGGAAAGGTTCCCATTAATTTTATCAAAGATAAATTCTTTTAAATTTATTCTTTAATCTTCCTTTGGATATCATTTCAAAAGATTTCATTATCTTTTCAATTCTAAACCAAATTAAGGTTTATCCAACTAGTTGAGATTAATGAGCAATGCCGAAGTAATCATTTCTTTATTATTCCAATTCTAACCTATTCATCCCATGGAGCAAAACTGTTGATGCTCCATATCTAACACCACTGTGTTATCGGTAAAAATTAATTACCATTTCCAGTTCAAATCTAATTAAACATTTAACTATCGCTTGGAGCAAAACTGGTGATACTCCATTCTCGATTATTTTCCCAAATTTGGTAATTTAAATTATCGGATTCACATTTCAATCTAATTAAAAATTCATTAAAACTCTAATTCAGTTGTAATCTCAAAAATCATTACTTAATGATTATTCAAAGTTAAGACATTAATCTTATCTTTAACCAGGTTAAAGAACTAATGTCGTTTAAAACACAATTCACGATAAACCCAAAATCATATTCCATTAGTTATGGAATCTTCATAGAAAATAGATCAATATATATAATCGATATAAACTTATGTATCCAACCAATAATATAAATGGAATAACGACAAAGCCTTTTAAATTCCATATATAGTAACAGTCTTCCTCCACAAAAGCTCACTTCGATTATTACCAAATCGAATTCCATTCCATTCCAATTTATTTTATTAAATTGGAAAACTTTACTTTGGAAAATTTCCAATAAATCTTACTAAAAAGATTTATAAATTCCAAATCACATTTCACTGTAAATCGGGTTAAAGAACGAATGTCGTTAAAAATACAGTTCACAATAAACCCAATTCACATTCCATTTTATTGCAATTATTAAATATAATTGGAAACTCTAATAATATTAATTAAAATATTTATTCTTTTCACATGGGGTTTAAAAACAGTGTTATTTAAGACACCATTCACGACAAACCCGAAATCCAATTCTTTTATTCAATTCCAATTAAATATTAATTAATTGAAAAACTTCACTAAATCTTAATTAAAAGATTTATTCTTTTCTCAACTGGGTTTAAGAACAGTGTTACTTAAGACACCATTCATGACAAACCCAATATCCACTTTGATATTAAATACAGGGCTCTTAATAGAAATTATATCGGCTTATATTCAATATCAAATTCTGAAACCAACAAATATCGTATTGGAAATAACGATATATATATATATATCTTCCAAATTTCCATAACAATATCCGAATAATCACGGAATCCAATATCGAAATATTCCGAAGATGATTTCCATTCAAATCCACTTCAATTCACACATTGGAAATTCTGGTTATTTTAAAACCCATTCTCAATCCAATTTATTTTTAAAAAAATAATATGATTATAATTCTAGTTAGTAACTAGTTCATTTCGATAAAAATATATTCTTATCTTTACAAACGTGGAATTTTCCATCCAAAATCTTTCCAAATCATTTATGATGATTTTACATAAATTATTAATATTTCTAATAATTTTATCAAGACCCGTATAGTCGGTTTCCAATAACGGCCACCGAACCGTATCCATAGCGACCTTTTTCAATTTTGATTTGGACATAATTATGAATCCAACCATTAGATTTCAAATCTCTTATGTTTGTTGGAAAGATCTTTCCAATACGAACCCAATGGTTCCGGTTTTAGGAGAATCCGACGGTCGGATCACCCGTAATGTCAATTCGAAGTCAATGGTCGAAATTCACGTACGGTCGCAGCGTGAGCATTCTATTCAGGCCATATAATATATATAATATATGTATTATATATATTTTATCGATTTCCATTTAAAACGTATTTTATAAACCATTTTAAATTCCTTTTATAAATGATCCCAACTTCATTTTTAATATTAAATCAAAATTGAATATTCTATATCATTAATACATAAATGATAATATTTTCAAAACATTAGATTTTGAAATCATTTCCTTTTCGATATTCATTATAAAAATGAATAAAATCAATTTAAATATCGTTCGCATTAAAATGGCGCATATCTAATCAACATGGCTTCACATATTTCAATATTTTTGTGTCCATCTAAAATCGGACATCAAAATCATGTTTTGATCTTTTACTGAATATTATTTTAAAATACTCCTTATTTTATTTTTGTTCAACACATGAATATTTTATTCAACACATGAATATTTTTAGTACATTCAACAAAATGATATTTTTGTTGTTTAAATATTTTATTCAACACATGAATATTTTTATTCCTTTTTTGAATATTATTTCAAAATATTCTTCATTTTCCAAATTGGAACGGGACCCAGGCAATTACCATATAATGTTATTTATATGGATTTCATATAACAAATGTATATAATAACAATGATAAACAATCATCCATCATCCAGAATGCATTACGCTACTGCATAAGCATTAAATATAAATAATTAACGCTTACAACAGTCCGTCAACCAGTCAGTCGACATACAACTAAACAATTGGGATTAGTGTACGTCAAATATCATCCCAATACCCGTGTGGGGTTTCAATCAACAAACACAGATTTTATTTGTGTAGTTGGACAATGTGTAAAATTTATCGTCCCAATCTGTGTCAGTTAAATGGGTGTACATAAATAAATCATTCGATTTTAAATGAATATTCAATTTCATTTCAGGAGAATTTTATTCCGTTCATACGTACGTTAAAAATTATATTTTTAATGATAAAATATTTTATTGAAAAATAGAATATTTTATACAGTTCATTTATACAATAAAAATGATATTTTTATTGTTCTAACATATTATTCAACACATACAATCAACAAACACAACACAGTCCATTCAATCCAAACAAACCATCATGGTTTGTACAATAAATGGTGTCGGGTGCTGCTAAGCACCGTCTGCATCCTAGTATATATTTAACTATAAAGTAATTTGAGTGAGAAAGAGTTCTCACTGTCGATTTTCCACTCCATCAGTTTTATTTCTGAATTTTTGAATAATTTGGATTTGAATTTGCCCGAAATTCTAACTAGCTTCAAATTGGATTCGGTTAGTCTTGTTGTGAAGCTCTCGTCTCCACGATCGCAACGGATCCAGTTTCGCGTGACTTGGACCTCGTATGTAAAAGTTATGATGATAAATACATTTGAATAAAATTAAATAATAAACCATAATTAATTAACTAATTAATTGGCTAATTACTTTAATAATCCTTTTCTCTCCCGTTCACTCAGCAAAATCATGAAACCCATCGCCGTTTGAACAAATCGCCGATGCTGCTCCATCTCCAGACCGGAACCACATCCAGGCACCCCCTTCGACCGCCTACGCAAGAGCCTCCTCCTCCGTCAATCATGTCGCCTCCGGTGGTCCGCTTAGCCATGAAATTCGAGCTGAACGAACTGAAGTTGACTGAGAAATTTGAGCTCCATAGCGCATGAAAACGGATCATACTCATACTTCTTTGAAGATCGTAGAAGCCTCTTTAGTTTTCGTTTTGAAATGAAGTTCTAATTCAAACTACTCTGGCTGCGATTTTGGATCCAAAATCGAACGAATTGGTTCGTTCATTATCGGTGGTGGCAGAACGATGATTTAGGGTTTGGTGGAATTTTGGAACTATTTATAATAATTTATATTATTATTTAATTCTATATTTACTTTCTAATGGAATTTTTTTTATCCGAACTCCAAATGAAACCCAGCGAATGTCGCCCCTAGGCAAATACCCCCGTTACGAACACAATAGGATATGTTTCGTAAGCCAATTCGACTATTTTGATTAGTATTTCTTTAAATTAAAATATAAATCAATATATATTGAATTTAAATGTACATTTTAATTTACCGAGGCCACATACTGACTCCAAAAATTCTAGAAAAATAAATCTAGCTATGTTTTGACAACACGGTCCTTACAAAATAATTTCATTGAATTTGGAGACCGTTTGAAAAATGGGCTTTTTCTGGTCGATCCAATTCAAATGAAATTGACAAAACATGTTTTCTTTTGCCATGCTCACATATTAATTGCAAAAATTATGAAAACTGGAATCTAGCAATAATTTGTCATTCCGGATCCAACAAAAGTGGTCTCATCGAAAACGGAGGTTGTTTGCAAAATGGCTATTTTTAAAGGCTATATATTATATTAAAAAAAATATAAATTCCGTAGTGACTATTCTGAATTTTAAACTGGACATAATTTTCAATTTATATTATGAAACCTCGGTTTCTTAATTTTATTAGAAAGATATTATTAAATAGATTTAAATATTTCTTGTTTCATCCAATTCTGACTTATATTGAATTCTGTATATTCATTTGAAATTAGAAATCGAATTTTCAAACTACCACGCTATTTCAGGCTCGTTAAATAATTAAAATAAATTTTTACGTTCTAACTTCAATTAAAATAAAATTTTAGTCATTATTATTTAAAATAAATCATTTTGAATTCATAAAATTCATTAAAATAACTAAAATAAAATTTTTAAATTGGTTCTGCAAATCCAGGTTGTTACATGTAGGATGAAGCTAAATCTGCTTAAATGCTCATTTGGAGTTGCGTCGAGAAAGTTTCTTGGATTCATAGTCAACACTAGAGGCATTGAAGCAAATCCTTCTCAAGTCACAGCCTTACGGGAGATGCGTTCTCCAAGGACAAAGAAAGAGTTTCAAAGCCTAAATGGGAAAGTAGCTGCGCTTAACCGATTCATTTTAAAGCCAACGGATCGGTGCATGCCACTCTTCAATGCTTTGAAGAAAGGAAGGAAGGATTTCCAGTGGACTCCTGAATGCCAAATAACCTTCGAAGAGTTGATCAAGCACATGGAATCACCACCGATCCTATCAAAGCTGAAAAATGGAGAGGAACTGTTCTTATATCTGGCTGTTTCATCTCATGCATTAAGTGCTGCACTTGTCCGGGAAGATGCCAAGCTTCAATGGCCAGTTTACTATATCAGTAAAAGGATCGCTGGGGCAGAATTAAACTATCCCAAATTAGAAAAGCTTGCATATTGTCTTCTTATTACCTCAAAAAAGATAAGGTCGTGTTTCCAAGCCCATCCTATAAAGGTTCTCACCGACCAACTGCTAAGACAAGTTCTCTTTCGCTCAGAAACTTCGAGGAGATTATTGAAGAGGAACATAGAGCTCAGCCAATATGACATCACTTATCATCCTTGAAGAGTAGTTAATGGGCAAGCCTTAGCGGATTTTATCGCCGAGTTCATAGATGGGGGGAGAAACAGAAGAACCAGTAGAGGCGGTGGCTAGTTGGAAGCTATTCATTAATGGATCTAGGAATGATTATTGCTCGGGGGCGGGAATAGTCCTGGAAACTCCTGAAGGCCACTCCTTATGCTACGCCCTAAGGTTGGAATTCCCATCAACCAATAATGAAGCTGAATACAAAGCATTACTCACAGGACTAAAGTTGGCAAAAGAATTGAACCGGAAAACTTTGCAAATTCTCAGTGACTCACAACTGGTAGTATGTCAAGTTCAGAAGGAATTCCAAACCAAAGTTTTGGAACTTCTCAACGATCTTGACTACTACACTATATCTCATATCCATAGGGAAGAAAATTCAAAGGCATATTCTCTCAATAAGTACGCCAGTTCCTCAGATGCACGGTTGTTGGGTTTGATACCCGTTGAAGTCCTTTCAACTCCCGCTATTGAAGAAGCATATATTGACTGTATTATGGAAGTTGTTAAAGAGCTTGTTTCCTGGATGACCCCAATCAAGGAATATATCCTTAATGGAACAATTCCAGAGGAACCAAAAAAGCGACGAAAAGTATTGCGCAAAGCTCCATTGTACCTTATTCAAGATGGAAGGTTATATAGATGAGGTTCCTCTATACCATTGTTGCAATGGGTAACTTAAGAGGAGTCCAAAGCAATCTTGGCAGAATAACATGAGGGAGAATGCGGACGCGGTCAAACACTGGCCAAGAAAATTCTGCTATATGGCTACTTTTGGCCCGATGTGAACTTGGATGTAATGACCTATGCTAAGAAGTGTGATAAATGCCAAAGATTTGCAAAAATTCCAAGTGCTCCTCCCACAGAAATAACTCAAATGGTCAGCCCATGGCCGTTTGCAATCTAATCGGGCCATTACCTACAGCTAAATCAAGTATGAAATATGCAATCGTGGCCGTAGACTATTTCAATAAATGGGCCGAAGCTGAGTCGTTAGCCATTATTTCTTCGAAAAAGGTGATCAACTTTGTCCTGAAGAACATCATTTGTCGATTCGGGATACCTCAGAAAATAATCACCGATAACGAAACTTAGTTCAAGAGCAATAAATTCTTAGATTTCTATGCTAAATACAAGATTAAGATGAGTTTTGCAGCTGTTGCTCATTCGTAGGCCAACGGGAAAGTTGAAGAAATCAATAAAATTTTGAAGTCAGCCATTAAGAAGCGTCTCGAAAAAGCTAAAGGTGGTTGGGTAGATGAGATTCCTCTTCCACTATGGGAATACTCACAACTCACAAAATTGCAACTGGTCACGCTCCATTCTCACTGGCATTTGGATCTGAAGCTATGATCCTGGTGGAGCTGGAAGTTCCCACTCACTGCAGAATCCATTTTAATCAGGAAGAGAATGAGAAACTGCAACTCGAAGCACTTGATTTGCTTGATGCAAAGAGAAAAGAAGCAGAACTCAGAATTGCTGCTCATCAGAGAAGGGTAGCCAGACCCAACTGGGAAGGACCGTATATAATAAGCCAAAAATTCTCAGATGGCACCTTCGATCTGAAAACGATGGATGGGATCTGATTTCCTAAAGCCTGGAACAGCATACACCTCTGTCACTACTTTGCTTAATGTTAATTTCATACATCTTGAAAAATTGTAAACGTCATATATTGTAAATACCATGCGACATTGTTACAAGCTTTGTACATATTGATGAAAGAATTCGCTTTACTTGCCTAAATCATACATTTGAAAATTCTGGTTTACAAGTTGCTAAAATTCTATTTTGATTGCAGGTCCCCTAGAAGAACGTCGTCGCATCTATAACCTAGTAAGGTCTGGTGACCACCGCAGCATGTCCCAAATGGAATAGCTCAAACGCCCATTGCTCAATGCTTAAAACATCATTTGCAACAAATACGAAGGTGTGGAGCACAACATTGCAAATAAGGGACACCAGGAACCGAACGGTCAAATGATGCAACGTTCAGACTACAAACAAAGTTGTAAGTTTCACCGTAGGGGCACCTTCTTAATTACAAGGTCCAGGATCCTAGTTCTAACAAATCGTGGTAAACCCGATAAATGAACTACCGTCCTCCCCGTGAAACAATGCAACTCTAAACCAAAGACCTCCCTGAGGGGCACCCAGTCGATCGTCAGTGCCATTAATACATGACCCGATTGCGACAAACACTGGGCTTCTAAACTAAATACCTCCCCGAGGGGGCCCCAGTCTATCGTCAGTACCATTAATACATGGCCCGATTGCGACAAACACTGAGCTTCTAAACCAAAGAGCACCCAAGGGAAACCCAGTCGATCATCAGTTCCATTAATAGATGACCCAATTACGACAAACCCTGGGCTTCTAAAGACCTCTTCAGAGGCATCCGATTAGATGCTGGGTCTTCCAAACCCCATTACTGATGCTGGATCTTCCAAATCCGGTTACTGACAGACGTTAAAGACCCCTTTGGGGGGTATCTGATCATAAGCTGGGTCTTCCAAATTCGGTTAGTGACGGACCCAAGGACCTTTTCGAAGGCTTCCGACAAGTTCTACAAATGACTAAATTATTCATTCACAACGAATAACGAATTTACAGATACCTCTTTGGATGCACGAGAAACAAGACCTCTCTGGGGGCATATGTTCAAATCTAATCTCCGAAGAGCTTGGATTGCCAGGTTAGCGAGAAACATGATTGAATATACTAAAATATAAGACCTCTTAAGCAGGGGCGCAAAAACAAAAATTCCTCTTCACTAAAAGGCATGAGCTGGATCGACTAGACCGGAAACCCTTTGATTATGAAGCCAGGAAATTTTAATTGTGATGGCAAAAACACATGACCAGGAGATTCCAAATGAAGTCAATCACAAATACCATGCCTAACCTTTAAGGTCTGTGACAAGTTTTGATATGGGGGCAGTACCATCACATTAAGGAAATTCAATAATGCTCACTAAAACATTCCATAAACTCGTCACAACTTTACATTAAAGGCTTGGCATCTACAAGGATTACTCTGACCAACAAAGTTGAATCCCTTGAAATGGCTAAGGAAAACTCGAGAACTTCGATACGCAAAAGTGGTTATTCACGGAGAAGAAGTCTCGAATACTGCCCCAGTCAGAATCAAGGGAATTCAGTAAAATTGGTCAAGTAAATCCGTCTAATAACGTTCCTTGGCTACAACTGAAAAATCATTATTTACAAAAATGCACCACGAGGTCATTATAATACCATGCATTGCAATGACAAATGACTTGTAATATAAAAGAATTTGTGTTGTAAGTGTGAAAATAAAATAGGTGTGGAATGCAAAACAAGAAAGTACGATAAAGCTAAAGTAAAAGCTTGAGTGCAACAAGCAGAACACAGTTTCATTACAGCAACACAGAACCAGTTCACAGAATCACAAGTCAAATACATAAGTATCAGACATAAATGTGCATAAAGTAACAAGTATAGAGTAGTAAGCGAGGGCCGACACTCGCATATACAACTGGTATGAATACAGTAATTAAAAATTAAAACAAAGTCATGAATACTACTGCTTATTGCCACCTGACCTCAGAGAAGGATTAGTGGAAGGAGGAGGAGCACTAGCGGGTTGTTTCCCTAGCCCGTTGGGACTTTCCTAAGAAGATAAAGTTATAACTTTCTTCTTGTGAGTGCCATGATTTCTTCCTTTACATCCTAAAACCGATGAGCTCTTGGGTTTCTGCTATTTCGGATCCTCGGTCTCCTTGTCTGGAGTCTCACCAGTATGCGCAGAGTCCTCCTCACTCCGAATGTAATCCTCATCATCACCAAAGTTAGCGATTGCAGGAATTCGAGTATCCTGAGAATTTGAGGTGGTAAAAGCAAGAAGGGATAGATCACCAGGGGAGGAGTAGAAAATGGGGCAAGAGGAGCTGACGCCAAAATTGAGTCAGTTATGATGGCCTCGGTCATCCTGAGAATCCGAGGTGGTAAAAGCTAGAAGGGATAGATCACCAGGGGAGGAGTAGAAAATGGGGCAAGAGGAACTGACGCCAAAATTGAGTCAGTTATGATGGCCTCGGTCATCATTGTCTTTCCTGTTGCAGGAGAGGGTGATGGTGAGATTAGACCTAAAGTAGATGAACAGTGAGCACGAAAAGAAGATGTCTCAGGTAAATGGCATAGGCAGTCTAAGTATAGAAAAGTTTTGATAATTTCAAGTTTACCTACAGCTATAAGATAGGCCTGAAGATTTCTGTGCTCTTCGACCCTGAATCTGTTTGCATAAGTATCATCATCAACCTCATCATCCTTTTTTTACTCCTCTGCTAAGTTTTTCTCGACATTATGTTCCTCGAATGTTGTGTCTTTGGAAGCAGCAGGAAGATTGGCTGGGCTTTGTGAGCCAGAAGCCTCAACATTAGCAAGAAGAGTAGGGGCATCAGCATTTGTTGCATCTTGGGCTTGCCCTCCAGATGGCCCAGCCTTATCACCCAGCAATTCTCGCTTCTCCCTTAGTATAATCTTTACTTTAGCTAAGGCTTCTCGAGATTCCTCATCTAAGAGTTTTTCTATAAGATCCTCCTCACCGCGATTGCCCGCGTCGATCCTGAGTACTTCTTCCTAGACAAGAGCTAAAGTCTCAGCAAAGTCTTTTCCAAAATAGTATAAACTACTACGACCCTTGACACCGTAAACATAAAACTTGAATAAGGTTTCTTTGGCCTTTGCCTTAACCTTTTGATAAGCGTTCACGGCTTTGGATTTATCCTCCCCAAGAAATTTAACATAGTTAGCTAGTGCTTTAAGGGCTAGACTTTAGGAAGAAAGCTTGTGTTGGAAATTTATGTTATCTTGCTCAAAAGTAGCAGAGGTACTCCTTGCTATGGCCAGTTGGGATTCCGCAAGTTGCTGGGCAGACTGAGCCTCTTGGACTTGAGTTTCTAGAGTATTCTCCTTCTACTTCGCAGCCGCAAGATCCTCTTTAAGCCTGTTAACTTCAACCTCTAAATTTGTTACCTACGTATCTCTCTGACTAGGAGATACAATAATCTTTTCCTAAGATCTTATAACCCTGATCAGTTCAGCCTTGTCATTTTCCAATGTGGCAATGTGATCAATGGTAATTCCATTAACTCTTTGGAGTTCGTATGCATAGGCGTACCGCTCACCCAATTGTTTCTCAGCACGGCCTCTAATTTTGTCCAGCTTGACTTCAAATTGACATTTGGCTGTATCAAGCTGTGCGAACATACTACCCTTCAAACCATTGAATTCCTCGAGGTTATATCGCTTATTGAAAGGATATATGTCCACATTGAAACATGTCCCTCTTAGGTTCCAGCCCAAAAAACGGTCGGCAAGGCCAAAATCCATCGGTCTGGGAATGTAACGAGGCCTATTCATGATTATTTGAAGGTCAGCAGGAGTAGGAGTAACCGATGTGGAAGCCAAAAATATGATATCATCAGTATTTTGAATATCCAGCACTGAGAGATTCGGCATTGGGAGCTTATCCGATTTGTGACGCTTCCGGAGTCACCTTTACCCTTATCACTCCTCTCTCTCTTCTTTTTGTTCTTCCTCATTTTCTTTTCTTCTTCTTTCCTCCTCTTAGCTTCCAGCATATCAAAATGATTATGCCTATACTTTCTTTGTTGCTCGGTTTCAATGAGATCGCCATTTCATTGAGGCTGGTAAGTGGGTTGTGAATGTTGTGAATGTTTTGAATGTTGGGAAGACCGAGGTTTGATGAAGTTTTTGGGGTTGAATTGCTGGGCACCATGTTCAAAGACATCTGTAAATAAATGTCTCATCCCTGAACCTGAAGTAAAAATGAAGCAAAATCTTAGTATCCGAGTTGGATAGTGGTGAAGTGGGCAATAAGAACTTATGTAAAGAAATTGAAAACATATGGCATTAGTAAAGAGTCAACTAAAATATATCTATTGGCGAACCAATCTTAAGTGGTGGTTCTAAGTTGATCCCTAAATTTGCAAGTAATTTTCCTAGTCTAGAGACAGGAGCTTTGAGTACATTAAATCCTCTGTCTAGGGTTTAAGGTTTGAGTTTTTGGGCAGTAACATCACCTAGAGTGAGATCTTTAGCCGAGTCAAGGTCACCAAGATTCTTAAAAGTCTCTGATACACCATCTCCTTGGCTATCTTGAATAATAGGAGTTTCATCATAGTTATCGGTACCTAAGCTGTCCATGGAGGTCACTCCAGTTCCTCCATGATGTTCAGTTTCTCCTAATGGGTCCGGATTAATTCTCAAAGCAGTTTCATCCGCATTATCCTGTCTGGTTTCTTCCATAGGATCTGGGATAGTAACCTCCTTCCTAGTTTGGTTAGATAAAGCTAGAGGACTCTTACCCTCACACTGTTTGGGTGTTTCTTCCTCAATGGAAATCAATTTGGATTTGGAGGGAGCTTTACTGTTACCCGCCGGATCAGAGCACTTCCTTATTTGGGCTTTCTTGGCTGGAGACTTGGTAGTAGTGTCTTTCTTAGTAGCCGGATCTATCCCAAAGATTGTGAAGAAGGAAGCATGTTGCACCGACAAAGTAACTCTTCCGTAATTAAGAATTTTATGCTCCTTTCAGCCTCGCTAACAGCTATTTGGGAATTAAAGAAAGCTTGGTCAAAAGCAGTATTCTCAGAAGGGATCTCTGTAACATAATTAAAGATTTAAGCATTGGAGTAAAGATAAAAGAATTAAAAGACTATAGAGTGAGTATATTCACCTCCTTCCTTCCAAAAACCATAGAAGTTTAAAGGGCATCGGACAAAGAAATGTTGGTTCGGGAACCCTCGAGCGCTCTCAACCAGATCAGTAATATTCTTAGAACTCCGACTTTCAACAAAAATAATTGAGGGACGATCCTTCTTCCTTCTTTTAAAGGAGAATACAGGGCAAATATCTTGAAATGTAGGCGCATTCTCTTTGACCCTCATAAACAGTACATAAAGCCTCATTAGAGAAAAGTAACCATTTGGGTGAAACTGGTAGGTAGCAATGGCTAAACACTGAAGAATTGATTCTAAGTAAGGATTAAAAGGATGGATCGCCCCGCTCATCAGCATGTATCGGTTAACTAAAACGTATCCAGTTGAAGGAATGTTAGCAAATTCATCTTTTTCGGGGAATTTGGCTTCCTCCTTTTCTGAAATCCTTATTGCTTACACAATTGCTGAAATGAGCCAAAGGAAAGTTTTTTTTATGCCTTTCACGAGGTATATTGGCAATTGGACGGGGTTTTGGAAAGTTCAGATTGACATTCACTCTGGAAACAGTATTTGGTGGGGTGCCAGTAACTTGAGCAGAGCTTCCAGTTTCACTAGCCATATTTCCTTCATTGGAATTCTGACGTAACTGTTGTCGGGTTAACATTTCTACACGAACGGCTATGTTTTAAAATAAATCGCAGGTATGCATTTCCTTGGCCACGAGATATATTATTCCAAAAATGAGGCTTGGAATTTGAAATCAGCTTGTACTAATTAACCAACTCCAAGCATCATAAGAGGTGAATGATTGTATTCGCATAGAAAATGTCCTTAAGTGTAAATGAAAGTAACTCTACGTGATTACATCATTCAACCCAAGCTATACTATATTTTTAACCCTCTAAAATAACCTGCTAAAGGTGTGAGCATCAATAGCAAAATTATCGCTCAAAAACATGCAAGTGTTCTAGTTGTTACAGGTATGTCACAACAGGATAATTTGGCAATCAACAAAACACTCTAACCAGACAATGGGATTATGTTCACCCCATGGGGGTCGAACATGTTCAAAACCAGTCTAGATCGAACATGCTCGAGCCTACACTGGGTTGAACATGTTCGACCGCATAAGGATTGAAAATGTTCGAGTCCAGCCTGGGTCGAATGTGCTTGAGTCCAGCTTGGGTCGAACATGTTCAAGTCCAGCCTAGGTCGAACATGCTCAAGACCATCCTGGGTCAAACATGCTCGAGCCTCCACTAGGTTGAACATGCTCGACCACATAGGGATTGAACATACTCAAGTCTATCTTGGGTCAAACATGTTCGAGTCCAGCCTGGTTCGAGCATGCTCGAGCCCAGCCTGGGTCGAACATGCTCAAGCCTAAGCTGATTCGAATATGACCAACAAACCAAGGGCCACAAGTTGTTTCAAGGAATGCAATGTTCCAAACCCAGTTAAAGACGTAGGCTAATAGACTTGAAGATAAGTTCAAACATCGATCAGAAGACTATAAAGAATAACTGTATGAGCAATCTAACAACTTATGTGTGATGGATTCAAACCAGAAATTCAAAGGGTTTCGGATAGTTTCAATTCCGCAAATACACCAAATTACTCAATCATATCCCCAGTTCAATTAAATTTAACCCATTTCTCAGCAACATCAACCCAAAAGATCCAATTCAAACTCAAGCCGTACTTTAAACACTTCGTTCCAAAATCCTGGACCTTTATAAACCAATTCGACGCAAGACCTATGCGAATTAAAAGAAGAAATCACCTTTGTTTTGCAAAGTACTTCGGAATTGGAGGAAAATAATCCAGTTGAATTCGAGGATAATCGAGTTTTGCTGCCGATGGTTGAGCATTGTTGATGGATCGAAGATAGTTGGCGATTAGCGAGTTGATGTGATTAAAGCTTAGGGAGACGCTGGTTGTAGAGATGAGAACCCTTGAAGAGAGACTCGGCCCCCCTTAAAATCAATTTTTCTAGAAAAAATAAATGGAGAATGGAAATAAAGGTTTGAAGTATATATAAAGAGTGGGAAGACAATGGACTCGTTCGACCTAATGTGTCTGTTCAACCCAAACGTGTTTGCTCGAACAATGTGTTGGGACAGGCTCAGTTGTTCGAACCCTGGCCGGCTTTTCATATTTAAGTGGCCTGTTCTACCGGGTTGATACAATGTTGACCAACTTAACTGTTTGACGCTCCCGAAGTAGAATCAGACTTCTTAACTATGGAAAACCAAGATTCAATCTATTGAGTGGTTCTATATTTCGAAGCTCATAATTTTTACAAACTAAGAATTACAAACTTCGAGGGGCAAATGTTTATCCATTAAAAATCATTCACCAATTAATGGATTGAACATGTGTCAAAACTATGGGTCGAGCACAGACATGGTTCAAGCAATGAAGCCACTCAAACATCACAGGCCAGTTGAACATCACAAGAGGGTCGAACATCGCACATGGCTCGAGCATTGACGGTCAGTCAAGCACATTCATGAAGGGTCGAACATCATAGATGGGTCGAACAAGCGTCGGATAAATGCAACAGGACTCATACAACCATAGGGTCAGTCGAACATCCCTAGGGTCGATCGAGTATGGTGGTTCGAACAGGATCGATCAGACATAGGATTGAGCAAACAGCTGGATACAGCTGTCAACAGCTGGCAGTGGCATTTCTGTAATTACTTGTATGTTTGACCCATAGCCTGCATATACAAATTTCAGCTCACCACTTCACTCCAACCTCTCCTGTAAATAGGCCATGGCTTCCATACTTTGGGGGATCGATCTTCACCACCCCGAAGGGCTGCCAAATTGCTTCCTCTCCCGTTTCAAGTGATCCTACCATCATCTACCATCTCAAAGTAAAGATTTAGCAGGGAATTCATCATGGAATCCACCAAAAGTGCTCAAGTGTCTTAGAGATTGAAGATCCTCCACCATTTTCCTTGCACTTAGTGAAATCCACCTAATTCTTCGCTGATTTGCATAGATTAGAGTGTAATCTTTGTGTAAAGGAGAAAATGATTATACTTTTGAATGATTCTAAGCTTGTAACTTCTGAATTGCTAATTGAAATCCTTGCCAAAGTGTATGTAGATCTTTCCTAGATCGAACCACTATAAAAATCTTTGAGTTTTTAACTTTTTATTGCGATTGCGGTCTCATTCCTTACCAATTGGTGAAGTGCCTTTGTGGCACCTTTGGTGTTTAAGCAAATTTCGGTTTAAACACATTTACCATTTTTCTGGTTGATTCTTATGCTCAAGTCCTTTTTCCTTGGAGCTATAACATATAACTTTACATTTACACCATCTACAACATTTTACATTTATGTTGCCTACACTTTTAATAGCACTTAATTGACATCGTAAATTTAACAGCCAATAATAATGGCGTAGAAGGTCAGTGGTTTCAATATTCTCCACATTTTTTGTTGTTGTTTACCTCTGTGTTCTAAAAATCATTTTATACGTAATCTGGATCCCATGAATTTTTTTCCTTTTCTATCATTCATTTTGATATTCCCGTAACTCTATTTCATTACGGCATGCTAAGTTCATTTCTACTGCACTTTTGCTGCATTTACATTCGACGTTATTAGTGTTCCTTCAATTATATACCTCAAATTACATTTCAGGGATCATTTTTCCCATTGTTACTTTATGCTCACTTTTTATTTCATCTATTTTGTCCTTTATTAAAGTTGATTTACCGATCATGATGTATATATGTTTATGTATGTGTGTGTTCTATGTTTGTTGTGTATGTAAACAGTGTCATTACAAGAAGTAAGGTGATAATGAATCTTTGTTACGTTCACAGTTCAGCTTGTATATAACCATGCCATCTTATGTTAGGTTTCTCCAATGTAAGTTTCGTGTTTTTCTGTTATGTTTTTTTACAAGTTGTTTTGTTGCAAAATAATTATTTTCTTCTACAATAGTCTAGTATCCACTAAATAGTTTATATTCTTGGAAGCATAGTAGGATTACTTTCACTTTACGCATTTATATATGAAGTCTCATGTTTGGTTTCCCCTAATTTTTCTCCAAAATATACTGAACTTAATCTACGTTAAAGATAATAAGTCCTAAATATCCTCCAAAATTTGGAGTGCAACAGAATGCTCTTCACACATCCACCCCACCCACCCAATTCACACACACAAAAAATCATAATTACAATATAGTTGACTAGAATTGAAAGGCTAAAAACCAAAGGTGTACAGTAACATCAATTTTTCCTTTGGACTACATCAAACTAAAATTCCTACCAGTTGATAATTTTTTATATCAAAATTGAACAAAGGAAAAAAAATTAACATTTTATTTCTTCGCGTTTGAATATGAATATCCCATAAAATCAGTTACTAAAATTGAGATTTGTTTAGTATAACTTAAATCGATGCATATCCGATGTCTATATTCCATGTTTGTGTCAGTTCATCGCCAACTCGAATTTAATTCTACACACAAAAATGATGTTGTACATTCTGGGTTGACAGTGTCGTACTAAAAACTATTATCCAATATTTAGATTTAAACTATACTGAAGTATGTATTTATAATGTTAAATATTTTCATTGACCCAAACTTGGAAATGCACATAGATTCATTCCTTTTTGGTCAATTACTGAACTTAGTACAACTCTTGAAAACACATTTTTCATTTTAATTTGGATTAAAATAGTAAAAAAATAAAATAAGAATTTCAATCCAAATGGATCCAAGCTGTGTTCCTTCTGCATTTATCATTTGATTTTTTTTATGTTGGATTCTTACTAAATTCTACTAAATTTATTAACTAGGTCAAACTACCTTTTCGAAAATAAATTTTGGTGTATTTTGGAATTATACGTGGGATTGTAATTTATAAAGGCATCCTTCACTTGGGGATGTAGTTAGGTTACCTAGGATTGTGCACTCACAAAGAAAACATTTCAACAAATCTGGTTTGAAGATTCATAAGCATATATGTATGTATCCAAGTAGTTCTTCATTTAAGATGATGGTTTGGCCAAGGTTTAGAGGTAGCCCTGGTAATGGATGGAGGATACATATATTATGATTCAATTTTCTTACATTATAGAAATGCGATAACCTTTTTTTACAGCCAACCTGCCTACCTATAACATTATGTATTAATTTTCTACATAATTCTAATATATTAGATTATAATAATCTCTTAATTTCATTGCATTAAAACAACCTAACATCGTTTACTTCAAATTCTTGACCATTAACAATTGAACTTTTTCTCTAAAATCAAAACTGTTAAATGAATGTCATACTATGCATTGGATTAATTATTCATATATGTTATCTTCTTCCACTTTTGATATCTTAGCTTTAATATCATATATATTTATTCTAATCAATAATGTTTATTTTATTTCAGTTAATATCGTGTTCACCTCACGAAACACAATCGTAATGCCACTGGATCGTGTACAGGTAGGATGCACTCATCCTTGATATGATATGTTCAGTAATTTCATGTTACTTTTCGGAACAACACAGTTCAATGAATGCTTTTTATTTAACTTATCTATGTTCATTATATTCTGAAATAAATTATGCCTTCCTATTTATGTTGTATGGAATTTTATTTTTTTCTACATAATTCTATAATCACCACGTGTCACCCTATCAATGATATCAGTAATGAGACTATCAGACATTTAATTACTTAAACTTCATTTTGCTACCATTCGTTTTCTCTAAATCCCTTTTCAATAACCTAAAT
The DNA here is from genome assembly GCA_030737875.1 of Allium sativum. Lineage (NCBI taxonomy): Eukaryota > Viridiplantae > Streptophyta > Magnoliopsida > Asparagales > Amaryllidaceae > Allium > Allium sativum. Next base: position 662,521,511 of record CM060909.1, on the reverse strand, counting down.
CCATACCTAACAAATATTAATTCCTCTCCAAATCGTTTGTTTGATCTTCATTATAAAGCCTACAGAATTTTGAATCTTTTTTGTTGCTATGTTTCAGCTGGATTTGATATTTTATCGTTCGTGGAACATTAGGAATTGTTTTTTATGGTGATTTCATATATTCAATTTGTGATTTTGATTTGTTACACTATTGGATTTAACTATCATATGCACTATTTCAATTATCAGTTCTTGTGATGTGGTTGATAGATTGAAACCGTTTCTGGAGTAAAATAGTTCAATGGATTCATCGAATGGAGACTTTTCAATCAATCCGCTCAAGTGCATTCTTATTTTCTATTTTTCACTTATTTTATTTGTTTTATAATTAAATTTTTTTTATGCTTCTTCCATGTGGTCGTCCTTTTGTTTCCGGACTATGGATACCACCCAACCATGCTTTCGTTCCATTACCATTTTCAGAGAGAAATTTTCTAATGCATGAGCCTTCATTCCAATTTTCCTATTCAAAAAGGTACTTTTTATTGTTATTGAAAGAAATAGTTCAACTGTTGGTTCTTACTCTTTCAATTTGGTTCTGACCTTTTATTTTTACTAATGTTTTTTTTTTTTGAATTTTTTCAGGGGGAAAACTGGCACTACCATAAAACTCCCCCTAATGCACCTAACCCGGTCTGCGGGGTCATCAGGCTTATGCACATGGTAAGCCCCTTATTTGAACTAAAGTGCGTGAGGCGAGAATCGAACCCTCTTCCTGGATCCTTATTTTGAATCAAACCCCCTTATTTTGTAAAGTTTATGGAAAATGTTGTTTGAAAAATAAAAACATTTTTCTGTCATTTTCTTATTTTATAGGGAAATGAAATGGTTTTGAAATGAAATTTTCAAAATAAGCATGAGAAGATTTTAAGCGAAAATTTATTTTTATGAAAATTTCGATTTTTTGGTCACATGAATGGTGTGAGGAAAATTTTTGGATGCTTTGAAAAAGGAGCAATCGGACCGATGATGCAAAAAAAATGTTCACGGTAACAAGGAAAAGTCTGTTTCAGCCTTGGAAACACTATTTCCATGCCTTGTCAATGATGCACGCGAACTATTAATTGACTCGTTTTACATTTTAGAGCTTGTTTTAAGCCTCCTTCAAAATATACAATTGGAAACTTTTGGTGTATTCTAGGTAGCTGAGGTGAAAATTCCACTATTGGGCGAGAAATGGAATATTTGTAAGCAGAGGAAATGTTAAAATTCTTCGCTTTGATTTAATTTTTCTAGTTTAGGAGAGATTAAATAGAAAGCGATTAGATTTCATACGTTTTGGATGGTAGGGTTTGGATGCAAAATTGGTTACTTCACACTTCTATTCGTAGTTGTGTGAGGGCTATGGATGAAAAAGAATTTTCAAATTTTGCATTCATATAGAACTGCCAGTATATTCAGGATGTTTTGCATCATGTTTTCAAAAAGTTTAATACAAGTAGATAGGAGGATCCGATTAGAATCATCTTGCAAGCATGTTTTTAGTTGAAATTTCATTATGTACACCATGCACATTTACACATGGTTGCGAAGTGTATGTACACAAATTGGTTGTGTAACATAGGATTTTAGGCATCAGACTTTTGGGACGATATTCCTTTTAAGGAGGGAAGGATGTAACAACCCGAAATTTTGGCGATATAAATTAGTTATTAGAATTTCGAAAAACGATGGAATTTGGCCAAGAATATTTAACCATTGCGTTTGTCTCGGAATTTTGGTCAAATTTCATGTTTGGAGTTTCGCGAACGGAGTCCGTATGAAAAAGTTACAGACGAAATACGAAAACGGGCGGAAAATAAATAAACCAAATATTTAATTAATAATTTACCATATATAACCTAGCCGACAAGGGCAGTTTGATGCCCTGGTGGTCGACAAGGGGGTCGACCTACTGGGCGTTAAACTTCCTAGTGACGGTTAGGTTTTGGTGTGTTGTTTAACTATATTATTATAACGGATGGACGGATATAACTTAAAACCGATCCAACGATTCTAAGCCATTTCCACCCCTATAAACAAAGGAGTAAAGCCTCACTCTTTTTCCATTCAAATCTATGAAGGCATCGGAGCTCTGCCATTTTTCTTCCTCTTCTAACCTAATTTCTAAATAAAATATATTCATACATATACCAAATCCAATCAAATTCATATGGAATTAGGAAGATTAATAGATTCTATGGAAGAGGGTGCTCAACAATTGATTTATTCACTCTTTTCCCTTTTTCTTACATTTCTACAGATCTGAATTTCCCCTTTCTAGATAAACTGTAGATTTGTAAGAATTTGGGGATTGTAAACTTAAAAAAGTTCAAAATTCAGAAATTGGAAGCTATAAGGTGAGTGGGAAATTTACCAATACAGATATAATGACTTATCTATTTCGTTTGAATCCAATCTATGTTTTATGCCTATCTGATCTATTATTCAAATAATTGTAAATTTTGATAACCATCAGATCTAATTATGAATATGTTTGAAATTGGTCACTGATAAAGTTGTGATTATGTATGAACATGAATTGTAGGATTTTTATATATATTCCCACATATTCCTACAAGTTATGTCACGAATTAAGAAATATGTTGTATATACCACATAGCACTGTGGACCTAGAATTCAGTCCCATTAAACATAAATTTTGTTGTAGTTATGTTCCAGACCTTTTGTTCAGTGCTGAAATATGTAAATTTCGGTAAAAAGATGAATTTGTGTATTATGTGATTGTAAGAATAAAAGAAATATTCCATGTTTACATTCAATATTGTGGGTTTTTTGGCTCAAGCATTGTAAATTATGTCGTTTTCCTCATTTTAGATAAAGAGGCATTATTTTAGAATCACGAGAAGTTTGACAAAAAGAATTGAATACGGAAAAGTGGTGCAAACGTACATATAAAAAAATACATGTTATGTATGTAATTTGCATCGACTATTCCAAAACAAAAAAAATAGTATATATATTTCTTGTGATTTGGAAATGTCTCCACAAAATAGGCATGATTTAAAGTGATTTTGGCTAACGGTCCTTGTGAGACTTTTTGGCAAGACTAAAAGTAAAAAGGGAATTTTGGTTAATTAATTAAACCAAAGTATTGATTTAAAAATAATTATTGCGAAATAATAAATAAATATTAATAAATATGTTAACCGCAAGAAAACATAAAAATGAATATATACATATTATCTGTCCAAATCAGCGTAAAACGGTGAAATGTAAATTATATGGAATATTTGAATGTTTGGATAAAGTTCAGTTATGGAATTATGTGTAAACATAATCCATTTTTAATTAATATATTTGTGGTGACATTTGTAGCAATAAATATAATTAATTGCCATAAATGAGACCGCAAATAAGGGGATAACCTTTATAACCAATATTGATTTGGGAAAATAAATTGTGAATAGGAAAATGGTTACAATTCCAAAATTCAATTAGGATAATTGTTGTGGACCCTAAGTAGGAAATTTAAATTATATCCGCATTTAGACACGAGGTTAAACTCAACTTGTGGTGTAAGCCGGCCCGGATCTGACTTACAAATCCAGCGACAACAGATAGTCAGTTTAATGTGAGGGGTCTAATGCATAAATATAATCGTACTAAGCCACGAGGTTAAGTTCACTTGCGGTAGAAGTCTGCCTGGAACCGACCGGCATATCCATCATCCACAGGTAGTCAACTTAATGTGAGAGGGCTGGTATGTAAAAATATACATATATATAATAGTCAATAAATAAATAAATAGTGAAATTTCAAAATTCGAACCATCCTCTTGCTAATGCCGGTTGCATCTTTCTCAAATCCTTCCTCTTCTTCTTCCTTCGATCAAGCTTTTCCACCTTTACCCTCTCGCCCACCCGATCCTCCACCAACTGCTATTTCAACCATAGTCAAACCCTCCTTTGATAATATTTCTCACGTGAATCTCTCAGATCAAACTAATCCAAAGCCTTCCTCATCGAATCTGAATCATGAATCCTCTGATCCTACCTCGCATTCGATCCTCTCTGCAAATCTTTCCAATCATCACGTCAATCTGCCATCGAAAATCCTCTCAACGTCAATTCAGCAAACACTTTAGCTCCTCATCCCTCAAAACCACAAGCTGTCTCTAACTCGTCTCCTTCTTTAGTGAAATCTGATTTTGCATCCTTATTCAAAGCCCTACCTCGCAATGCTGGAACCTTCAAACCCATACAATATAATATACCACGTGATGGAAGTATAAGGCCGATCCCTGATCTTGTGAAGGATGCTGGAATCAATATATAGTTGGTTTTTTTTTGGATGTAACCTCTTCATACAGTTTCTTCGTTAATTTTCTGCGTAAATTCTGGAAATTGCAAGGTGAATTTGATGTCAAATTTGATGGTTTTAATTTTCTATTCAAATTTCCAAATGTTCTTGATAGAGAGAAAGTTCTCCATGCTGATCCCATATTCATTAAGGGTAGAATGTTCATTAAAACCACATGGGATCCCACAATTGGTAGTACCCAATCCCAAATTAAGAAGGTTCCTATTTGGATTCACCTTCATAGAATTCCGCTCTTGTTATGGACACGGCACGGAATAAACTAGCTCGCTTGTCATGTTGGTAGGCTATTATGTTTTGATGAAAGTACCGAGAAATTGCAGCGTTTCAAATATGTGAAGGCCTTAGTAGAAATCAATATAGAATACGAATTACCCGAGACAATTGACGTTCCTGAACTAGGAGTAAGCTGCCCCTCTGTTAAAGTGGCATATGATTGCTGACCGTCTATTTGTACAATATGCAAAGTCTTTGGTCATAACACCGTTGAGTGTGATCGTTTCACAGGCAATGAGGATGTTGAGGAAACCAAACATGTTGATGTTAGTGCCATAATCATCGTGATGATGGTTTCAAGCCACGGCAAAACTGGAATAATAGCAAAAATGGCAAATAGCAGCAGGAGTGGATTGATGTTAACGCAAGGAAAAAGAAAATTTGGGTTAGGAAATCACCACCAGAGAATGTTAATGTTGTTGTCAATAGTCCCAACGTTACTTCATAGGAGAAAGAGGCTTGCGTCAATCCTATTGTCCATGCTCCAAATGAGAAAACTGACCAAGTGTTAATTATTGACAGTAGTGGAATTATTCACAGGAGTTTTGCCACTTTGGATGATGCAAATTTGGTAGTTGAAGACTTCTCTCCTAATGCTACGAAAAACAAATCAATTGAAATCAAAGGAAAGCAAACAATTAAAGATTTAGCTATCGTTTCTGATGATCTGCATTTGCACAATGCGTTCTCAGCTCTTGATGAAGCGGCATGCACTGAAAATCCCATGTATAATGCCAATCCCGCTGATGGTTCCTCATTATCTAAAACGAAGCCTTCATCAGATTCTTTCACCTTTCATGTCTTTCCAACCTCTCAATTCAGCTGCAAATTAATATCACCGAATAATCCCTCCTCGCCTTATAGTCACCTCTCTACTCCACCCCATATTACCCTACCACCTCCTTTTCAACTTAATGACCAAAATACTGCTAAGAAATCTGACGAATTTGTATCCCATGGCAGTAAGAAAAAGAAAAGAGGAAGGAAAAAGAAACCAACCGGTGATTCTAATAACATTAATTTTAATGATGGTGTTGATTTCTCTCTTTCTGAAATATTGCCTTTAGGAAGTGACACTCTACCTTCAAAGTGACATACTCGGAAGCATCCTACCCCGCTTACTTCTCTTCTTAAACAATAATGCTTCATAACATTTCATTTTGGAATATTCGTGGCTTGCACTCTGATGCCAAGCAGTTTGATATAAGAGACTTTATAAGGAATAATAATGTGCAGCTTATGTGTATTTCCGAGACCAAGTTGGATTTAGTATTAACCATCAATGAAGCTTCTTTCATCTCTCCTAGTTGGTTGTATGAACATAATTAGGACGACCCGAACTTCCCCGTGAAGGAAAGCACGGATAGAATTGAGTACAAGACAAAATAGAACGCAGACGGAAGAACATTTCATTGTTATTACAACAATTCAATCAGATACAAGAATATACAGAGTATAAATGAATAAATTACATTCGACAAATATCAGAGATTACAATAAATTACATAGCAGCGGAAAAATATACAAAAGCACAACTGAAAGTGATACACGGATACAGAGCTTTCCGAACATCGTTCCAGCTGTAAATCAGGACCCTATGAATATAAATCTGCAAAACCAAAACTACTAGCTGCCCGTGTGGAAAATAGGGGCACCCAGAGTTTAGGTTAAAACAATAAACTCCAGGTCAGTCATGGGACTGGTGTGAGAACTAAAACAGTTATTTAAAACTTTACTTTAAAAGAGAGTAATTCAAGGGACCACGCCGTATAACACGGAACGGGTTTCCTCCCAAGAATACTAGTACATATAACAAAACAACGCAATGCTTTTTGGAAAAATGAAGCTATTATAAGACCCAGGTCCCATCACACAATGCAACGCAAGCCAGAGGATAGGGTTTTCCCTTATAATAGCCAAACATGCTTGGTACGTTTAAAACAAATCATTTGATACTATCATAGGTGTATAGTGTCAGAAAATTTCAATCATAAATATCAATCATAGGCGGCATGGGTACCATCTATCATGTCGCCATACTAGTTCTACAATTAAAACCGCAATATCACGTATTGGAAATTGGATTTCCGTCATGAGCCGAGGCAAGGGGCAAGCTCCTCTCCGCGTTCGAGACACTCTAGCAAATGTCCCAGGACCCCACTCTGATCCTTGGATCTTCAGGGCCGGTCCTCTCTTACTTTTGAGGATTAATTATTCCTGAACACACGTTTCCCGGTCCTTACAGACCTATATCCGAGGCGCCTCATATCCAACAACCACACAGGTGAAAAGTATATAAATGTCAGGGCTGGTAGGTCACTGACACCACCCTAGCTAGAAAGAAACGTCGTGCTCTCCCTGCAGTCACTATCCCGTTTTTGACTCATACCGAGGTGTGAGGCTCGCGAATTCACGTTATACACAAAGCTACGCCACACAGGCCGTGCTTTGATCATCAACCACAAGACTTTGCTTTTCAACAGAAGCCTTGATCAATTGCCACTTACGCATGCCACATTGGCAATTCACTCCATGCGACTGATGTCCATCGATATACAACCTCTGAGCTCATACGTCTCAGAGAAGGGCGTTAAGCAAGAGAATAAATTCTCCGCTGCCAAACAGATGTATATTTAATAGAGATCAATCAACACAGAATAAAATCCAATGTCAGACACACAATCCATTTACAAGTTCGTTCTAGGTCTGAACGAAACCGGAGGCACTTTCCTCGCATATCCATCCATCTCCAAGTACGTCTAGACGATCACCAACTGTTTCCCTCATCTTGGGTGTACAGCCCAATCAAGATCATCAGTAATCACCCAAACGATGTGAAGACTTCCGGTCTTCTACCACCGTCTTCATCTTCGACATCTCGTCGAATCGGTTATTCAGAATGGGTATAAACCCGACCTTTCTGAATAACCCACGTATATAATAAACGAATGTTACACAAACACAACAAACGCCTCATTCCAATTCAGAATATTCTTTTATTCACAAAATCACATTCTTAGGGAAATGTTCCCATTAATTTTATCCAAGATAAATTCTTCTAAATTTATTCTTTAATCTTCCTTTGGATATCATTTCAAACCATATTATGGTTTTCCAAACTAGTCGGGATTAGCGAACCACACCGAAGTAATTATTTATTTTATTTCCCAATCCCAACCTATATATCCCATGGAGCAAAACTGGTGATACTCCATTCCTAACACCACGGTGTTATCGGTAAAATTAATTACCATTTCATGTTCAAATCTAATTAAAGATTTAACTATCGCTTTGGAGCAAAACTGGTGATACTCCACTCTCGATCACTTTTCAGATTTGATAATTTAAATTATCAATTCACATTTTAATCTAATTAAAGATTCATTAAAACTCCACTTAGTTTTAATCTTCTCAAAAATCAATATTCTGTCTTTAACTGGGTTAAAGAACCAATGTCTTCTGAAACACGATTCACGACAAACCCAAATCACATTTGATATTAAGTACAAGGCTCTGAATAGAAAATATACCGGCTTATATTCAATATCAAATTCTGAAACTAACAAATATCGTATTGGAAATAACGATATAAACTATATCTTTCAAATCACCATAACAATATTTGTGTAGTCCCGAAATCCAACATCGAAATATTCCGAAGATAATTTCGATTCAACTCCAGTCCAATCCACGAATTGGGAACATTGATTATTTTTAATAATTTTATCAAGGCCCGTACAGTCGATTTCCACCAATGGCCATCGAACTGCACTTACAACGACCTTTTTTCAAATTTGATTTGGACATAATTCCAAATCCAACCGTTAGATTTCAAATTTCTAATATTCATTGGAAAGCTCTTTTCGATACGAACCCAACGGTTCTGGTTTTAGGAGAATCCGACGGTCGGATCTCCCGCAACGTCAATTCGAAGTCAATGGTCGAAATTCACGAACTGCCGCGGAGCGGCACGTTCTATTCAGGCCATTTTATATATAATCTATATATATTATATATATTTCGTCAATTTCCTTTTAAAACGTATTTTATAAATCGTTTTAACTTCGTTTTCAAAACCATTTCAACTTTATATTCAATTTCTAATCAAAATTGAATATTTCATATCATTACTATATAAATGATAATATTTTCAAAATGTTATATTTTGAAATCACTTCTTTTCTATATTCATTATAAAAACGAATATAATCGATATAAATATCGTTCACGTCAAAATAGCGCAACTCTAATCAACACGGCTTTATATATTTCAATAAATCCGTTATTCTATTCAACAAATGAATATTTATTCCATTCAACACATGAATCTATATTTCTTCCAACACCTGACTAATCTCAACACATGAGTACTGTCAACACATCACTATTTTTGTTATGTAAAATATTTTATAAAACTATGGTATCTATCGTTTGATTTTTAATTAGACTTCTACTGGGAAGTAGTTCTAATTTTAAATATGATAAAGATGTAAATTTCATTGTATAAAATTTTTCACTCAACACATGACTATTTTTATATTCAACACATGAATCTTCTTTTATAATATTCATTATTTTCCCGATTGGAATGAGGCCCAATCAATCACCATATAATGTTAATTATAAGGATTCCATACAACACATGTATATAATAGCAATGATAAACAATCAACCATCATCCAAAGTGCACCACACAACTGCATAAGCATCAAATATAAATAATCGACGCTTACACAGTCTGTCGACCAATCGATCGACAATAATTAAATAATTGAGATTAGTGTACGCCAAATATCATCCCAACACCCGTGTGGGGTTTCAAATCAACAAACACATATTTTTGTTTGTGCAGTTGGGCGATGTGTAAAATTTATCGACCCAATCAATATCAGTCAAATCAGTGTATATAAACAAATTGGTCGATTTGTTTATAAATATTTATTTCTTTTCAGAAGAGTTTTATGCCGTTTCTTAACACGTTAAAAATATTTATTTCAACACTTTACTATTTTTAACTAACACTTTTTATTTTTCAAAATTTCGGCAGCATAACGGCACGATACTAGAAACGGGACGAGGCTTAGCCTTATCCCCGGTCTAGTGAAGGCCCACGCCATTCACACATCAATCAAGTCCATTCAATTCACCAAACAATTCAATTCAAACCAAATAATCTAACCAACTACACAACCAAACAATTAAACAAACAAGCCATCCATGGTCTGTGGATGACGGGTGTCGTGTGCTACTAAACACCGTCTACATCCTAGTATATATATATAACTAGAAAAAGAGATTTTGAGTGAGAAGTTCTCACCAGCTAGCTAATCCAATCATCTCGACTCTTCTTATGTAGAAAATCTTGTCGTTCTCGCCTTTTGTCACTTTCGTTGCCCGTAGCCGCTACATGTATAAAAATCACATTTTGATTATCTACATTATATAAAAAATCTCATCTTTATATCTTCTATAAGTTAAAAATCGGATTTTTATCCTCTCTATAATATAAAGATCATATTTTTATTTATTTCATATGTCAAAAACTGTAGAAGCTTTAAAATGGAGAAAACTCACTTTTTTCTAACGCCCGGATTCGCTGTTTGGGTCCTAGAATTTGCAAACGAGCTTCAATCTTCACACCATCTTTTTTTCTAGCACAAGCACGCCATACTGAACAACTTTTTCCTAGTGGTCTTCTTGCCGAAAATGTGCCATTTCGCCGGAAATCGCGAAAAGACAGCATTTTGACAGTGTTTGAACAGCAGACTTCGGACGCGTTTTCCCCACAACTCCGCAATGCAAAATAGGACTTATCATATACCAAATCGAAGAGAAAATCGTGCTCTTCGACTTTGGTCTTGAGGAACTTTGGCTAGAAACGCACGGTTTGGGAGTTATTCGCGAAATAGTGACAGGGTGTTATTTGCAAAACGGGATTTTTGGTGAAAATGGATTTTTGGGTGTAGTGGGGCCCACGGCCGGAATTGAGGGGGCTGGAGGGGGGCGCGGGCCTGATGGACGTGGGGGAGGGTGTGGGTGGCGGTGGTGGGGCCCGTGGTGGTTGGTGATTTGGGGCTTAGGGTTTGCAAATGGAGAGAGGAGGAGGAAGAGGAGGAGGAGGAGGTGGCCGGAGGGGGGTGGAGGAGGCCGACGGCGGTCGGTGGAGGTGGTGGAGGGGCGGTGGCAGCGGCAAGGAGGAAGGGTGGTCTCCATTTTTGATTTTTTTGGAGGAAGGAGGAAGAAAATAATGAAGAGAAAAGGAAGTAAAGTGGCTTATATGCCTGTTTCTCGCGTATCGCCTGAACGCTAACGATCTCCAATCACCGCGGATTTCGGACACGAGATAGTAGACATGAAGACGAGTCCAACGAAACAAGTTTCGTCGAATTCCGAGTTCGTTTGACCATTCAACAAAAATCACAAAAATGCTCAGACAAGCTCTAAAAATGCGATTTTGGCGCACCTTTTCTTCTCGCACGCTCACATGCTAACTCAAAAAATCAAGCCCTCTTGGATTTAACCATTATTAGATGATTCGAATCTAGAAAAAAAAGTAGAATCGAATTCCGAGGTCGTATCAATAATGTTCCTTTGTAAAATGACTGCTCGCTTTACCATGAACTGTTTTAGCTCGCACGGCCACATACTGACTCCGTTCGACGAGCCCTTTGGAACATAACAATATTTTGTCATTATGAATCCATAAAAATTTATCTCGTCGAATTCTGAGCTCGTATGCAAAATTTCACTTTTTAAGGGTTATGTATTGTTAACCGAACAACTCTAGCCCTTAGCCACTATTCCGGATATCGGAATATATCGAAGCTTGAACTTTTCGGAGTTCTAAACGGCATTTTGAACTCAATGGAAGTGGTTTCGAGTCCAAATTCATCCGTATGCAAAATTTGACTTTTCGGGCCATGTATAATTTACATAGCGACTATTCTGAATTTTCAACTGGGCATAACTTCCCACTATGAAATTTCGATTTTTCGGATTCGTTGGAAAGATATTCACGAATAGATTCTAATATTTTTGGTTTCACTAAAATCCGGATTGTTTTGCACCCGGTACATTTAATTGAAGTTTGAAATCGAATTATCGAACTACCGCGCCATTTTCAATTCCTTTTTATAATTATATATAATTATTCATATTCTAACGACGGCGTATATAATATACACGTTCGAATTATATTCAAAATAAATTTCTCATCGATATTATTTAAAATAATTCATTTTAAATATTCGAAATTCGCTGAAATTGCCAAAATAAAAATTTTAAACTGGCCCAGATTTTGCAGGTTATTACAATCTCCCCCACTTAAAACTTTTCGTCCCCGAAAAGGAACAAAGTCGAAAGTGGTTTGATTAATCAACTCTACTTTCGATCTGACTTCCATTCTCCAACTTTTCAGTTTCTGAGATTTTGCAGGTTATTACAATCTCCCCCACTTAAAACTTTTCGTCCCCGAAAAGGAGCAAAGTCGAAAGTGGTTTGATTAATCAACTCTACTTTCGATCTGACTTCCATTCTCCAACTTTTCAGTTTCTGAGAATTTTCAAAATTTCAAAAATTTGGCTAACACCCTAAATTTTCGAAAAATTTCGCCATAACCTCCCCTGCACCGGGAGCATCGGGGAATTTCAAATAGCTTCCCCGGTCCTTCTAATCTCAAAAAGAAAAAGAAAAAGCCAAGCGGCTAGCCAATAGGCTCATAAAATCATCATCACCCAAACAAAACAGTAAATTATAGTAAACATGTACCTATTTGTCGGGCAAACAAATTTTATTCTTCGGCTCTAGCCTCCTTGCTATGACTTGTTCAATGATATACATATATATGCATGCATATGCGACCAATTTTCAATACAATTCAATATTTGATTCAATTAGGCATAATGGTTAAAAATTAGCAAACAAATAAACAACCAACACAAACATCAATCAATTAGTGAATTAGAGTTTCAAATTCATAATTTTGATACATATATACAAAAAATCATGTTTTTGATGTCAATTCACAACAATGTGTTCTAACTATATTGGTTTTGGTTCTCACACCAGCCTAATGGAAATATATAGAAATCACACCTTCGAAACACGAACATAAATTTTGGTGATGGAGCTCCATCAACAAAATCATCTCCGAGCGACTAGAGTGTAATCCTATATCTATCCAGTATATTAAAACTTCGAATATACGTTCATGACGCGTATATGCAAAACCTTTATATACTAGATTGTCCATATCAGTACAAATAAAATATTCAAATACGTATAAAATGGCTTAAATTTTAAAACAAAATTGTTTTTTTTTTTTTGAAAAATATACCCTTCACACTCGTTCTAGGATACTACTGATCCTATCTCTAACGAGTCATTCTAATTGGATATTACTAATCCAATATCTGATGAATTCTTTCGTATGGTTCTAATGTGTCTTGTTCTCGAGCTCTGTAAACCAAAGCTCTGATACCAAACTGAGACGACCCGAACTTCCCCGTGAAGGAAAGCACGGATAGAATTGAGTACAAGACAAAATAGAACGCAGACGGAAGAACATTTCATTGTTATTACAACAATTCCATCAGATACAAGAATATACAGAGTATAAATGAATAAATTACATTCGACAAATATCAGAGATTACAATAAATTACATAGCAGCGGAAAAATATACAAAAGCACAACTGAAAGTGATACACGGATACAGAGCTTTCCGAACATCGTTCCAGCTGTAAATCAGGACCCTGTGAATATAAATCTGCAAAACCAAAACTACTAGCTGCCCGTGTGGAAAATAGGGGCACCCAGAGTTTAGGTTAAAACAATAAACTCCAGGTCAGTCATGGGACTGGTGTGAGAACTAAAACAGTTATTTAAAACTTTACTTTAAAAGAGAGTAATTCAAGGGACCACGCCGTATAACACGGAACGGGTTTCCTCCCAAGAATACTAGTACATATAACAAAACAACGCAATGCTTTTTGGAAAAATGAAGCTATTATAAGACCCAGGTCCCATCACACAATGCAACGCAAGCCGGAGGATAGGGTTTTCCCTTATAATAGCCAAACATGCTTGGTACGTTTAAAACAAATCATTTGATACTATCATAGGTGTATAGTGTCAGAAAATTTCAATCATAAATATCAATCATAGGCGGCATGGGTACCATCTATCATGTCGCCATACTAGTTCTACAATTAAAACCGCAATATCACGTATTGGAAATTGGATTTCCGTCATGAGCCGAGGCAAGGGGCAAGCTCCTCTCCGCGTTCGAGACACTCTAGCAAATGTCCCAGGACCCCACTCTGATCCTTGGATCTTCAGGGCCGGTCCTCTCTTACTTTTGAGGATTAATTATTCCTGAACACACGTTTCCCGGTCCTTACAGACCTATATCCGAGGCGCCTCATATCCAACAACCACACAGGTGAAAAGTATATAAATGTCAGGGTTGGTAGGTCACTGACACCACCCTAGCTAGAAAGAAACGTCGTGCTCTCCCTGCAGTCACTATCCCGTTTTTGACTCATACCGAGGTGTGAGGCTCGCGAATTCACGTTATACACAAAGCTACGCCACACAGGCCGTGCTTTGATCATCAACCACAAGACTTTGCTTTTCAACAGAAGCCTTGATCAATTGCCACTTACGCATGCCACATTGGCAATTCACTCCATGCGACTGATGTCCATCGATATACAACCTCTGAGCTCATACGTCTCAGAGAAGGGCGTTAAGCAAGAGAATAAATTCTCCGCCGCCAAACAGATGTATATTTAATAGAGATCAATCAACACAGAATAAAATCCAATGTCAGACACACAATCCATTTACAAGTTCGTTCTAGGTCTGAACGAAACCGGAGGCACTTTCCTCGCATATCCATCCATCTCCAAGTACGTCTAGACGATCACCAACTGTTTCCCTCATCTTGGGTGTACAGCCCAATCAAGATCATCAGTAATCACCCAAACGATGTGAAGACTTCCGGTCTTCTACCACCGTCTTCATCTTCGACATCTCGTCGAATCGGTTATTCAGAATGGGTATAAACCCGACCTTTCTGAATAACCCACGTATATAATAAACGAATGTTACACAAACACAACAAACGCCTCATTCCAATTCAGAATATTCTTTTATTCACAAAATCACATTCTTAGGGAAATGTTCCCATTAATTTTATCCAAGATAAATTCTTCTAAATTTATTCTTTAATCTTCCTTTGGATATCATTTCAAACCATATTATGGTTTTCCAAACTAGTCGGGATTAGCGAACCACACCGAAGTAATTATTTATTTTATTTCCCAATCCCAACCTATATATCCCATGGAGCAAAACTGGTGATACTCCATTCCTAACACCACGGTGTTATCGGTAAAATTAATTACCATTTCACGTTCAAATCTAATTAAAGATTTAACTATCGCTTTGGAGCAAAACTGGTGATACTCCACTCTCGATCACTTTTCAGATTTGACAATTTAAATTATCAATTCACAATTTAATCTAATTAAAGATTCATTAAAACTCCACTTAGTTTTAATCTTCTCAAAAATCAATATTCTGTCTTTAACTGGGTTAAAGAACCAATGTCTTCTGAAACACGATTCACGACAAACCCAAATCACATTTGATATTAAGTACAAGGCTCTGAATAGAAAATATACCGGCTTATATTCAATATCAAATTCTGAAACTAACAAATATCGTATTGGAAATAACGATATAAACTATATCTTTCAAATCACCATAACAATATTTGTGTAGTCCCGAAATCCAACATCGAAATATTCCGAAGATAATTTTGATTCAACTCCAGTCCAATCCACGAATTGGGAACATTGATTATTTTTAATAATTTTATCAAGGCCCGTACAGTCGATTTCCACCAATGGCCATCGAACTGCACTTACAACGACCTTTTTTCAAATTTGATTTGGACATAATTCCAAATCCAACCGTTAGATTTCAAATTTCTAATATTCATTGGAAAGCTCTTTTCGATACGAACCCAACGGTTCCAGTTTTAGGAGAATCCGACGGTCGGATCTCCCGCAACGTCAATTCGAAGTCAATGGTCGAAATTCACGAACTGCCGCGGAGCGGCGCGTTCTATTCGGGCCATTTTATATATAATCTTTATATATTATATATATTTCGTCAATTTCCTTTTAAAACGTATTTTATAAATCGTTTTAACTTCGTTTTCAAAACCATTTCAACTCTATATTCAATTTCTAATCAAAATTGAATATTTCATATCATTACTATATAAATGATAATATTTTCAAAATGTTATATTTTGAAATCACTTCTTTTCTATATTCATTATAAAAACGAATATAATCGATATAAATATCGTTCACGTCAAAATAGCGCAACTCTAATCAACATGGCTTTATATATTTCAATAAATCCGTTATTCTATTCAACAAATGAAGATTTATTCCATTCAACACATGAATCTATATTTCTTCCAACACCTGACTAATCTCAACACATGAGTACTGTCAACACATCACTATTTTTGTAATGTAAAATATTTTATAAAACTATGGTATCTATCGTTTGATTTTTAATTAGACTTCTACTGGGAAGTAGTTCTAATTTTAAATATGATAAAGAGGCAAATTTCATTGTATAAAATTTTTCACTCAACACATGAACATCGTCAACACATGACTATTTTTATATTCAACACATGAATCTTCTTTTATAATATTCATTATTTTCCCGATTGGAATGAGGCCCAATCAATCACCATATAATGTTAATTATATGGATTCCATACAACACATGTATATAATAGCAATGATAAACAATCAACCATCATCCAAAGTGCACCACACAACTGCATAAGCATCAAATACAAATAATCGACGCTTACACAGTCTGTCGACCAATCGATCGACAATAATTAAATAATTGGGATTAGTGTTCGCCAAATATCATCCCAACACCCGTGTGGGGTTTCAAATCAACAAACACATATTTTTGTTTGTGCAGTTGGGCGATGTGTAAAATTTATCGACCCAATCAATATCAGTCAAATCAGTGTATATAAACAAATCGGTCGATTTGTTTATAAATATTTATTTCTTTTCAGAAGAGTTTTATGCCGTTTCTTAACACGTTAAAAATATTTATTTCAACACTTTACTATTTTAACTAACACTTTTTATTTTTCAAAATTTCGGCGGCATAACGGCACGGTACTAGAAACGGGACGAGGCTTAGCCTTATCCCCGGTCTAGTGAAGGCCCACGCCATTCACACATCAATCAAGTCCATTCAATTCACCAAACAATTCTATTCAAACCAAATAATCTAACCAACTACACAACCAAATAATTAAACAAACAAGCCATCCATGGTCTGTGGATGACGGGTGTCAGGTGCTACTAAACACCGTCTACATCCTAGTATATATATATATAACTAGAAAAAGAGATTTTGAGTGAGAAGTTCTCACCAGCTAGCTAATCCAATCATCTCGACTCTTCTTATGTAGAAAATCTTGTCGTTCTCGCCTTTTGTCACTTTCGTTGCCCGTAGCCGCTACATGTATAAAAATCACATTTTGATTATCTACATTATATAAAAATCTCATCTTTATATCTTCTATAAGTTAAAAATCGGATTTTTATCCTCTCTATAATATAAAGATCATATTTTTATTTATTTCATATGTCAAAAACTGTAGAAGCTTTAAAATGGAGAAAACTCACTTTTTTTCTAACGCCCGGATTCGCTGTTTGGGTCCTAGAATTTGCAAACGAGCTTCAATCTTCACACCATCTTTTTATCTAGCACAAGCACGCCATACTGAACAACTTTTGCCTAGTGGTCTTCTTGCCGAAAATGTGCCATTTCGCCGGAAATCGCGAAAAGACAGCATTTTGACAGTGTTTGAACAGCAGACTTCAGACGCGTTTTCCCAACAACTCCGCAATGCAAAATAGGACTTATCATATACCAAATCGAAGAGAAAATCGTGCTCTTCGACTTTGGTCTTGAGGAACTTTGGCTAGAAACGCACGGTTTGGGAGTTATTCGCGAAATAGTGACAGGGTGTTATTTGCAAAACGGGATTTTTGGTGAAAATGGATTTTTGGGTGTAGCGGGGCCCACGGCCGGAATTGAGGGGGCTGGAGGGGGGCGCGGGCCTGATGGACGTGGGGGAGGGTGTGGGTGGCGGTGATGGGGCCCGTGGTGGCCACGGTGGTGGTGGTTGGTGATTTGGGGCTTAGGGTTTGCAAATGGAGAGAGGAGGAAGAGGAGGAGGAGGAGGTGGCCGGAGGGGGGTGGAGGAGGCCGACGGCGGTCGGTGGAGGTGGTGGAGGGGCGGTGGCAGCGGCAAGGAGGAAGGGTGGTCTCCATTTTTGATTTTTTTGGAGGAAGAAGGAGGAAGAAAATAATGAAGAGAAAAGGAAGTAAAGTGGCTTATATGCCTGTTTCTCGCGTATCGCCTGAACGCTAACGATCTCCAATCACCGCGGATTTCGGACACGAGATAGTAGACGTGAAGACGAGTCCAACGAAACAAGTTTCGTCGAATTCCGAGTTCGTTTGACCATTCAACAAAAATCACAAAAATGCTCAGACAAGCTCTAAAAATGCGATTTTGGCGCACCTTTTCTTCTCGCACGCTCACATGCTAACTCAAAAAATCAAGCCCTCTTGGATTTAACCATTATTAGATGATACGAATCTAGAAAAAAAAGTAGAATCGAATTCCGAGGTCGTATCAATAATGTTCCTTTGTAAAATGACTGCTCGCTTTACCATGAACTGTTTTAGCTCGCACGGCCACATACTGACTCCGTTCGACGAGCCCTTTGGAACATAACAATATTTTGTCATTATGAATCCATAAAAATTTATCTCGTCGAATTCTGAGCTCGTATGCAAAATTTCACTTTTTAAGGGTTATGTATTGTTAACCGAACAACTCTAGCCCTTAGCCACTATTCCGGATATCGGAATATATCGAAGCTTATACTTTTCGGAGTTCTAAACGGCATTTTGAACTCAATGGAAGTGGTTTCGAGTCCAAATTCATCCGTATGCAAAATTTGACTTTTCGGGCCATGTATAATTTACATAGCGACTATTCTGAATTTTCAACTGGGCATAACTTTTGATTCCCGCTATGAAATTTCGATTTTTCGGATTCGTTGGAAAGATATTCACGAATAGATTCTAATATTTTTGGTTTCACTAAAATCCGGATTGTTTTGCACCCGGTACATTTAATTGAAGTTTGAAATCGAATTATCGAACTACCGCGCCATTTTCAATTACTTTTTATAATTATATATAATTATTCATATTCTAACGACGGCGTATATAATATACACGTTCGAATTATATTCAAAATAAATTTCTCGTCGATATTATTTAAAATAATTCATTTTAAATATTCGAAATTCGCTAAAATTGCCAAAATAAAAATTTTAAACTGGCCTAGATTTTGCGGGTTATTACAATAATCTTGACAAAGCACCCTATGGTCGTCTACTAACCTTATGGAATCCTGCTATGTTTCAAGTTACAAAACTTGCTGCCTTCGATCAATTTCTTCACTTTCAATGTACCCATTTGTCAACCAACTTCAGTTTCATTCTAACGTCGGTTTATGCTCGCAATTGTGTGTCAGTAAGACAAATCTTCTTGGATAGCCTTCCTTCTTTGAATGCTAATTATCCGTGGATTGTAGGTGGTGATTTCGACTGCATGTATTCCGCTTCCCATAAGTCTGGAGGTTTTCCACTCTCTATCAAGGAAATAGCTCCTTTGAACCAAGCATTAATCAACTCATGCCTTACTCCTCTTAATTGTTTTGGCTTTGACTTCACCTGGACCAATAGAAGCAAGACTCGTTCACTGCTTCCTGCAAACTTGACCACATTTATATCAACTCTCTTTTCATAAATCTTTGGCAAAATTCCTACTACCAAATTCTTCCTTCCTCCTTATCTGGTCATTGCCCCCTTCTTTTTATTTGGGGAAGTGTTTCTGCCATTAGCAAAGGACCTCCTCTTTTAATTTTTTTAACTTTTGGACTAAACATGTTGACTTTCATAAAATATTATTGCAGGTTTGGTCTCAGCATTATCATCCAAATCCACTCTATAAACTTCTACAAAAGCTTAAATCATTGAAGACGAACCTCAAAACTTGGTCAGCTCATTCTTTTGGATCTGGTTCGAAGCATTCAACCATTATTAGGCAGGAGCTTCATCATATACAGGTTGCACTCAGTAGCTCTCCCACTGATGATTCTCTTCATATGGTAGAACTTGAGCTTCAGCATAAGCTAAGGAATGCTCTTAACAATGAACTTCATAGTAGCAGGCAACATGCTCTGTTTAGGAAGGAGCGGGAAGGCGATAGAAACACAAAATATTTTCATAATGCTATCAAAGTTAAGAACTTACGTGACTCCATTCCTTCTGTATTGGATATGCTCGACAATTTGCAAACTTCTGTTGATGGCATCAACAAAGCTTTTGGAGAATACTTCTCTTCTACTCTTGCCGCCCCAACATTCTCTTGTAATATTCAACCGCTTTTCAGAATAATTCTTCCTTCTCTGTCTGATGATGAATCACTTGGGCTTGTCAAATTAATTGATAGGGAGGATATCAAGTCTGTTGCCTTTAGTCTTGATGCTAACAACTGTGGGGGTCCTGATGGCTTCAATGCATATTTCATTTAGCATAACTGTTAATAATACGCGACTATATTATTAATGTTATTCAGTTCTTCTTTATGACCAATGAATTACCATTAAGAATTAATGCAACGGCTATTACCCTTATTCCCAAAACTGACCACTCAAAAGCTATTTCGGATTTCGGACCTATTTCGTGTTGTAATATACTTTACAAAATTATCTCCAAAATACTGGAAAACAGGCTTTAAACTGTGCTACCATCAATCATCTCCTTAAATCAATTGGCTTACATTAAGGGTAGATCAATTAGTCATAACATTCTGCTTACACAGGAGTTGTTGTATGGCTACAACAGGAAAAATATTTCTCCAAGATGTATGATCAAATTGGACATTAGAAAGGCGTTTGATTCTATCACATAGAATTCAATTCTAGCTGTTTTGTCTCGCATGAACTTCCCAATGCCTTTTATTGCTCGGATCTACAAGTGTATTTCAACGCCAGCCTACTTTATCATTTGCAATGGCAATCTTCATGGTTATTTCAGGGGTACTACTGGTGTGAGACAAGGAGATTCAATCTCTGCGTATCTTTTCATCATAATTATGGAACTGCTTAATTCACTCATCTTGGAGCAGATTCAAAAAGGCAATTTGGAGCTTCATCCAAAATGTAAGAATCCCTTGATATGTCACTTACTCTTTGCTGATGATCTCATCATTTTTACAAAGCCGACCACAAGGAATATTCAGTGTATTTTTGACACTCTTGCAAAATTCCATGACATTACTGGTCTCAAAATAAACATCAATAAATCTCATATCTTGATTGTTGGAGTACCAAATGATAAGAAGATGGAGATTATCAATTTCTCTGGTTTAGCTGAACTACCTTCAAACTCTTTTTATTTGGGTATGCCTCTGATTAGTTCCAGAATCACTAAGCAATAGTGTCTTCCTTTATATGAGAAAATCATTACCAAACTCTTACAGTAGCCATCTTGCAAGTTATCTCAGGCTGGAAGGCTCACAATCATTCAGTCCATAGTAATTGCCATGACCACATATTGGTCTCGTCATTATATGCTGCCTTCTAAATTGATTGACATGATTACAAGTGCGTTAAATAAATTTTTGTGGCATGGCAATCCCTTCTCTAAAAAGATGATACCATTTGCCTTTCATAAGCTTTACGATGGGAAGAAATTTGGAGGACTTGGTATAACAAACTTATTATTGTGGAACAAAGCTGCTGTTTCTGTTTACTTTCAGAAGATTTGTTCAATAGATCGTGGTTTATGGGCAAAGTGGGTGCATAATAATTTGATTGGTAATAAGAACTTTTGGACTATGTCAATCCCCCAAAATTGCAGTTGGAGCTGGCGTAATATTCTTTACCTCCGTGCGACTTTCAAAAATCTCATACAATGTAATTATAAAACCATTCCAAATCTTTCATTTTGGCACAGTCCTTGGGCAAGGCCAGGTTTAATCTTAAGTGAAGTGGTAGATTACAATATCATGATGAACTCAGGTATCCCTCAATCTGCTTTTGTTACAGATTGTGTTCATGACGGTGAACTCATCCTACCCTATACTAGCTCATCTTTCTTGAGGAGCTTATGGCAAGAAATCTCTGGTTGCTTCTTTTTAAATGGAGATAAAGAACTACAATGGATGGGTAAGGATCATACTATCAAGACTGTGTATAATTTGCTTTAAAATGGTCGGCAGATATTTGCATGACATTCAAGAGTTTGGAATTGTGGTATTTCGGCTAAGGAAAATTTCCTCCTTTGGAAGATAATATCAAATGCTGTCAACACAAAGAATAAGCTTTTTAATTTTGGCATTATACCTGATGATGTTTGTGTTTTATGCAACTCACACTCTGAATCTAATGTCCATACCTTTTTTGAATGTCATTATGTCCATGTTATTTGGTCCAGACTTCTTGCAGTTGGTGGATATCATCAACCCTCACTATCAAGTAAAATAGAGTGGTACAATATTTTTAAGGCGGCTAGATGGAAGGATATAAAGTCTAGCATCTTGCTCAAGCTGCTGAAGAAGCTTGTCTATGAGATATGGCGTGAAAGGAATAATCGTATCTTTGGCTTGGAGAAGAAGAATAGCGAATAATTTTGCATGCATATAATTCGTTGTATGCATAGGTCTGCTCAGCGTTCTTCTTCGGATTGATCGTTTCATGTTGTAGATTTAGTTATTCTTTGGTTACTTTTGTAACTTTTTTCTAATAATTTTGTCATTTAGTTTCTTCACGTGTATAGTTTGATTGTATTGAGCCTGGTTCTCTTGTAATTAGTAAAACTTCTCTTTTGCCTTTCAAAAAAAATAAATAAGAATAGGAATTGTCCGCTGGGCACAACAAATAGATAACTTGGGATTGATAAATAGTTGCCTTAGGAATATATGACTGTTAGAGTCATAAAGGGCAATAAAAAGGAAATAAAAAGAAATGGGTGTCAAAAGGGGGATTAATGGATATTGATTGTCGTTTAAATACTAAGTCCAAATTAGGGAAGAAATTAAATAAATATCCTAGAGAAAAGGGAATATAACCTTCCTTATTTATGTCTATAAAACTGATAATTAAAAATATAGTTGGATTGAGTAGGTTAATAATGTAAGACATTATTAACCATATAACCTCGTGATACAAATAAATGGTGTACGTATAGTATTTCCGTATAAAGGAATTAAACGGGAATGACTTAATAACGTAACCTACTTTATCCCAAAAAGGGAAAGGTGTTAAAGACTAATGAAGGATGAACGAAAAACCTTCGTGTATAGTCCACTTCCTGGGTCTTAAAAGCCTAAGTTACTAGGTTTAAAGAGTCCACCTAGGAATAGGTTTTTCAGTATAGGGGTCTTAAATGGCAGGTTTGTGTTGGACTACCCAAACCTGGAAATTAAAAGGGCCGGATATAGTCGTTTATCCTATGGAAAGTAGTAAGTGACTAAGAAGATTATCTAATAATATCAACTAGAAGGTATAACCAACGACAAAATACATCTCTCACCTTATGTGGCGCAAGGGTATGTGCATAAATGACGGAAGCCTTAACTAGTAGGGCCCGTAGCTAGTGCCCTACTAGTTTAAAGACCCGCAACTTCCCCGTAAAGGAAAGCGTCGGATAGTTCGAGAACAAACCACAGCAGAACGCATACAGAAGAACGTTTCATTGTATATTACAACAATGCATCAGATTACAAGAATATACAGAGTATAAATGAATATTACACAGAAATATCAGAGATTTAAATTACATTTAAATACATAGCAGCGGAAAATAATACAATACACAACTAGAATGAGATATACGGATACAAAGCTTTCCGGATATCGTTCCAGCTGTAAACCAGGATCCTGTGAATATAAATCTGCAAAACCAAAACTACTAGCTGCCCGTGTCGAAAATAGGGGCACCCAGAGTTTAGGTTAAAACAATAAACTCCAGGTCAGTCATGTGACTGGTGTGAGAACTAAAACAGTTATTAATCTTTATTTCAAATCATTAGGTAAATCAAGGGACCACGCCGTATAACACGGAACGGGTTTCCTCCCAAGAATACCAGTGCATAAAACCAACAGCGCAATGCTAAATAAAGAAAAATGAAGCTGTTATAAGACCCAGGTCCCATCACACAATGCAACGCAGTCGAGGATAGGGTTTTCCCTTATAACAGCCAAAGAATGCTTGATACGTTTAAAACAAATCATTTGATACTATTATAAGTGCATAGTATATAAAACACTTCAAATCATAAGTATCAATCATAGGCGGCATGAGCGCCCCATCCCACTATGTCGCCATATATAGGATATACAATCAAAACCGCAAAGTCTCGTATTTGGAAATTGGGTTTCCATCTATGAACCGAGGCAAAAGATAGTCCTCAACCGATTCGAGACAATCTAGCCCATGTCTCAGGCAAGCGCGCAGGCAAGCCTTGGATCGTCAGGGCCGGTCCACACGGAGTGGATTATTATGCCTGAACAATACGTCTCCCCACCCTATGGGGTGTAAGTCTGGTCCGTCAGCCGACCAGAATGCATTCGGCCGAAACCGATATAACCGAGGCGCCTCGCAACAGCAACAACCACATAAGTCAAACTCGTCAGGGCGTGTAAAACCACTGACGCCACTTCTAGCTAGAAAGAAACGCATGCCCTCCCTGAGGTCCGTCTCCCGTTTTTGGTTCATACCGGGTGTGAAACACGCGAGGTAAACGTTACACAAAGCTACGCCACAAAGGCCGTGCTTTGATCATCACCACAAGACTTTGCTTTTCAACAGAAGCCTCGATCATTT
Source organism: Allium sativum (assembly GCA_030737875.1). NCBI lineage: Eukaryota > Viridiplantae > Streptophyta > Magnoliopsida > Asparagales > Amaryllidaceae > Allium > Allium sativum. The sequence continues at coordinate 662,496,837 of CM060909.1, read as the reverse complement.
GCATCTTAGCATGCCACACAGGCAAGCCATCCTATGCAACCGATATCAGTCACACAGAATGAAATCCGATGTCAGACACACAGTCCATTTACAAGTCCGTTCTGGGTCTGAACGAAACCGGAGGCACCTAGTACCCCGCATATCCATCGATCTCCAAGTACGTCTGGACGATCACTAACTGTTTCCATCTTCTTGGGTGTACAGCCCAATCAAGATCATCAGTTATCACCCAAACGACGTGAAGACTTCCGGTCTTCGACCATCGTCTTCATCTTCGACTTATCGTCGTATCAGTTATTCAGAATGGGATAAACCCGGTCTTTCCGAATAACTCGCGTATATATTATAAAAGTGTTACACAAACACAACATACGCCTCATTCCAATTCATTAGTCACTAACCGTAAATTAATCAAGAGAATAATTCCCCAAATATTAACCCCGAAGGCCGAAACCAACATCAGATCAATATCCAGAAAACCATTCTGCTTGGCTAACCGCCAGTTAGTTTCTAAATTTCACATTCAAATCTAATTAAAGATTTAACTATCGCCTGGAGCAAAACTGGTGATACTCCATTCTCGATCTTTTCAATCTAATTAAAGATTCATTAAAACTCCACTTAGTTTTAATCTGTGACTGGGTTAAAGAATCAGTGTCATTTAAAACACGGTTCACGATAAACCCAAAGTCACATCCCATTAATTATCGGGTTAAAGAACAAGTGTTATTTAAAACACTGTTCACGATAAACCCAAAAATCAATATCAATTCAATTCCAATTAAATATCATTTAATTGGTACACTTCATTAAATCTAAATAAAAAGATTTAATCTTTTCTCAACTGGGTTCAAGAACAGTGTTAGTGAAGACACCATTCACGACAAACCCAAATCACATTCGATATTCAATACAAGGCTCTGAATAGAAACTATATCGGCCTATATTCAATATCAAATTCTACGATTAACAAATGTCGTATTGGAAATAACGATATACATATATATCTTTCAAATTTCCATAACAACACCTGTAATATCACGAATTCCAACATCGAAATATTCCGAAGACAATTTCGATTCAAATCCACTCCAATGCAATCATTGGAAATTTTGGTTATTTTCAAAACCATTTCAAATTCAATTTATTTATTTAAAAATAAATAGAATTATAATTCTAGTTCAAAACTAGTTCATTTCGATAAAAATCTATTTTTATCTTTTCAAATATGGAGTTTTTCATCCCAAACTTTCACAAATCATTTCTTATGATTTTACACAAATTATTACTATTTTTAATAATTTTATCAAGGCCCGTACGGTCGATTTCCATTAACGGCCATCGAACTGCACTTACAGCGACCTTTTTCGAATTTGATTTGGACGTATCTCCAAATCCAACCGTTAGATTTCAAATTTCTAACATTCATTAGAAAGCTCTTTTCGATACGAACCCAACGGTTCCGGTTTTAGGAGAATCCGACGGTCGGATCTCCCGTAATGTCCGTTTGAAACAAATGATCGAAATTCGCGAACTGCCGCAGCGCGGCGCGTTCTATTCAGGCCATTATATTATATATATAATATATATAATATATATTTCGTCGATTACTATTTAAAACGAATTATATAAATGGTTTTAAATTCGTTTCAAAAGCAATTTCAACTTCCTTTTCAATTCAAATCAAAATTGAATTCTTCTTTATAAATTCGTTTCAAAATTCATTTCTATTCAATTCAAATTTCAATTCAATTTGAATTCATTTCAATTCGCTTTCAATTCCATTTGAATTCGTTTTCAATTCAATTCATTTCGAAATCGTTTTAAAATTCAATTCATTTCGAAATCGTTTTCAATTCAATTCATTTCGAAATCGTTTTCAATTCAATTCATTTCGAAATCGTTTTCAATTCAATTCATTTCGAAATCGTTTTCAATTCAATTTATTTCGAAATCGCTTTCAATTCAATTTGAATTCGTTTTCAATTCATTTCGAAATCGTTTTCAATTCAATTTATTTCGAAATCGTTTTCAATTCAATTCATTTCGAAATCGTTTTCAATTCAATTTATTTCGAAATCGTTTTCAATTCAATTCATTTCGAAATCGTTTTCAATTCAATTTATTTCGAAATCGTTTTCAATTCAATTCATTTCGAAATCGTTTTCAATTCAATTCATTTCGAAATCGTTTTCAATTCAATTCATTTCAAAATATTCGATTTCGAAATCACGTTTCAATATTCATTTTAAAATGAATAAAATCGATATAAATATCGTTCACGTCAAAATGGCGTCAATCTAATCCTCACGGCTTCACATATTTCTATTTTCAAATATTCTATTTCAAATATTTCTATTTCAAATATTTCTATTTCAAATATTTCTATTTCAAATATTTCTATTTCAAATATTTCTATTTCAAATATTTCTATTTCAAATATTTCTATTTCAAATATTTCTATTTTTCTCGAAACTGGAATGAGGCCCAATCAATTACCATATAATGTTAATTATATGGATTTTCTACAACACATGTATATATCAACAACGATGAATAATCAACCATCAACCAAAGTGCACTACACTGTATAAGCATCAAATATAGACATTTAACGCTTATAGCAGCTTGTCAATCAATCGATCGACATATTTAATAAATCAGGATGAGTGAACTTCAAATTTCATCCTAACACCCGTGTGGGGTTTCAAACAATCAAACACATATTTTATTTGTGCAGTTAGGCGATGTGTAAAATTTATCGACCCAATCAACGTCATTCAAATAGGTGTACATAAACAAACCGTCTGGTTTGTAAATGAATATTTATTTATTCACATTCACGTTAAAAATTATATTTTTAACGATAACACATTTTATTTTAACATATGAATTTATATTCAGTTCATTCGTTAAATAAAATGCTAATTTTATTTTTCTAACTTATTTTAGAAAATTTCGGCGGCATAACGGCACGATACTAGAAACGGGACAAGGCCTAGCCTTATCCCCGGTCTAGTGAAGGCCCACGCCATTCACACATCAATCAAATCAATTCGTTATGCAAACCACAAACTTTGGAGTAAGGGTCTAACCTAGCCTTACTCCTTCGCCTTATAACGGCGCACGTCTAATCCTAACCAATTTATCGATTCGATTTTTCACACCACAAACCACATTCAAACCAATATCACAATCAATCACCAAACAGTCAAACAAACAAGTCCATGGTCTGTGGACGGGTGTCGGGTGCTACTAAGCACCGTCTGCATCCTAGTATATATATAACTAGAAAAATAAATTGAAAGGTGAGAAATTCTCACTTTTAGCAATCCAACCATCTCGACTCTTCTTTTGCAGAAGTCTTCGTCGTTTCGCCTTTTTGTCACCTTCGTTGCTGCTTTCACTACATACGTAAAAATCACATTTTTACTTCGCTATTCAATATATAAAAATCGAATTTTTATTTCGATGTTCAATATATAAAAATCGAATTTTTATTTCAAAGTTCAATATATAAAAATCGAATTTTTATTTCAAAGTTCAATATATAAAAATCGAATTTTTATTTCAAAGTTCAATATATAAAAATCGAATTTTTATTTCAAAGTTCAATATATAAAAATCGAATTTTTATTTCAAAGTTCAATATATAAAAATCGAATTTTTATTTCAAAGTTCAATATATAAAAATCGAATTTTTATTTCAAAGTTCAATATATAAAAATCGAATTTTTATTTCAAAGTTCAATATATAAAAATCGAATTTTTATTTCAAAGTTCAATATATAAAAATCGAATTTTTAGTTCGAAGTTCAATATATAAAAATCGAATTTTTAGTTCGAAGTTCTATATATAAAAATCGAATTTTTACTTCAAAGTTCAGTATATAAAAATCATATTCTTATTTCGAAGTTCAATAGATAAAAATTCTATTTTTCTATCGATGTTCAACATATAAGAATTCTATTTTTCTATCGATGTTCAACATATAAGAATTCTATTTTTCTATCGAAGTTCGACATATGAAAATTCTATTTTTCTTCCTTGAAAAATCCTATCATCTCGTTTATAAAAATCAAAGCTTTTTTTTTTTTTTTTTTTTTTTTTTTAATCAATTCAGTTTTAATCTTTTAAAAATCAGTTTTTAAATTATGTTAAAAATCAGTTTTTAATACTCTTTAAAATTTACAGTTTTAAACTTTTTAAAATTTACAGTTTTAAACTAAAATCAATTTTCAGTTTTAACCTAAAACCAATTTTCAGTTTTTATCTAAAATCAGTTTTCAGTTTTTTTTTGTTTTTTAAAAAAATCCTATTTAATTTTAAACTCTAAAATAAAAATAAAATAAAAGTAAAAATAGGAATGCTTACCGTATGCGAAGAGGGGGAGGCCATCGGCTTCGTCGAGGGGGGGGGGGGCATCGGCTTCGTCGAGGGGGGGGCCATCGGCTTCGTCGAGGGGGGGGCTTGGATTCGCGACTGGGGTCTCGCGATTGGAGATGGGGGGTTTCGGGACTGGAGGGAGAAGGCGGAGAGAGGAGGAGAGAAGCGGCGGTGGAAGAGGAAGCTGAGGAGGGAGTTGCGGCGAGCAGCGGTGGTGGTGGAAGGCTGGAGGAGGAGCGCGATTTTCTTCATCTTTTTTTTTTTTTTTTATTTTGTTTTAGATCTGAACGGATTTCTAACGGGGGGGGGGGCCTGGAGTATAAAGGGGAGAAGATAATAATATTTTTTTTTTATTATTATTTAATTATTAAAAAGTTGACTTTTACATATGACCTCGAAACGAGGCCCACCGCCTGCCGTCCATAGCGTATTACCCCCATTCCGAACACAATGGGATATGTATCACAAGCTGATTCTATCGTTGCAATCAGTTTCCATTGAATTTACATTTAAATCTTTATATTGAATTTTAAACGCACATTTCAAATTACCGGGGTCACATACTAACTAGAAAAATTCCAGAAAAATATTTTCTAGCTTCGTATTGACGATACGGTCCTAACAAAACTAATTTCGTCGAATTCTGAGACCGTCTGAAAAATGGCCATTTTCCAGTCGATTAAAATCAACTGAAACTGGTCAAACGCGTTTTCCTTTGCCACGCTCACATATTGATTCGAAAAATTATGAAATTTGAAACCTAGCAATAACTTAACACCACGGACCCAACAAAACTGGTTTCGTCGAAATCCGAGGTCATTTGCAAAATTGCTATTTTTAAGGGCCTTATATATATATAAATTCCACAGCGACTATTTCTAATTTTAAACTGGACATATCTTATCATTTCTAAGATGAAATCTCAGTTTGTTAACTTCGTTACAAAGATATAGTTATACAGATTCAAATATTTCTTGTTTCGTTCAATTCTGACTTATATTGAATTCTGTATATTCATTTGAAATTAGAAATCGAATTTTCGAACTACCGCGCCATTTTCAATTCCATTTATAATTATATATAATTATATATATTCTAACGACGACGCGTATAAATATATACGTCGAATTATATTCAAAATAAATTTTCGTCGATATTATTTAAAATAATTCATTTTAAATAATCAAAATTCGCTAAAATGGCCAAAATAAAAATTTTAAACTGGCCCAGATTTTCCGGGTTGTTACAATCTCCCCCACTTAAAACTTTTCGTCCCCGAAAAGGAACAAAGTCGAAAGTGGTTTGATTAATTAACTCTACGTTCGATCTGGCTTCCATTCTCCAACTTTTCAGTTTCTGAGAATTTTCAAAATTTCAAAAATTTGGCTAACACCCTAAATTTTTGAAAAATTTCGCCATAACCTCCCCTGCAATGGGAGCATCGGGGAATTTCAAATAGCTTCCCCGGTCCTTCAGATCTCAAAAAGAAAAAGAAAAAGCCAAGCGGCTAGCCAATAGGCTCACAAAATCATCATCACCCAAACAAAACAGGAAATTATGTAGTAAACATGTACCTATTTGTCGGGCAAACAAATTTTATTCTCTGCTCTAGCCTCCTTGCTATGACCTGTTCAATGATATACATGTATATGCAAGCAAATGCGACCAATTTTCAATATAATCCAATATTTGATGCTATTAGGCAAAATGGTTCAAAATTAGCAAACAAATAGGCAAACAACACAAACATCAATCAATTAGTGAATTAGAGTTTCAAATTCATAATTTTAATACATATACAAAAATCATGTTCTTGATGCCAATTCACAACAATAAGCCCTATCTAATTTTGGTTCTCACACCAGTCTAATGGAAATATATAGATATCACACCTTCGTCACACGAATATAAATTCTGACGATGAGTACTCAACCATCAGAATCATCTTCGGGCCACTAGAGTATGATTCTATATCTATCCAATATATTAAAACTTCGAATACACGCGGATCAGACGTATACGCAAAATCTTTATATACTGGACTGTCCAACTCAATATAAATAGGTAATCAGATACGAATAATTGATTTTAAATTTTCAAAACAAAGAATGTTTTCATTTGAAAAATATACTCTTCACACTCGTTCTAGGATACTACTGATCCCATCTCTAACGAGTCATTCCCATTGGATTTTACTAACCCAATATCTGATGAATTCTTTCGTATGGTTCTAATGTGCCTTGTTCTCTGCTTTGTAAACCAAAGCTCTGATACCAACTTTAAAGACCCGCAACTTCCCCGTAAAGGAAAGCGTCGGATAGTTCGAGAACAAACCACAGCAGAACGCATACAGAAGAACGTTTCATTGTATATTACAACAATGCATCAGATTACAAGAATATACAGAGTATAAATGAATATTACACAGAAATATCAGAGATTTAAATTACATTTAAATACATAGCAGCGGAAAATAATACAATACACAACTAGAATGAGATATACGGATACAAAGCTTTCCGGATATCGTTCCAGCTGTAAACCAGGATCCTGTGAATATAAATCTGCAAAACCAAAACTACTAGCTGCCCGTGTCGAAAATAGGGGCACCCAGAGTTTAGGTTAAAACAATAAACTCCAGGTCAGTCATGTGACTGGTGTGAGAACTAAAACAGTTATTAATCTTTATTTCAAATCATTAGGTAAATCAAGGGACCACGCCGTATAACACGGAACGGGTTTCCTCCCAAGAATACCAGTGCATAAAACCAACAGCGCAATGCTAAATAAAGAAAAATGAAGCTGTTATAAGACCCAGGTCCCATCACACAATGCAACGCAGTCGAGGATAGGGTTTTCCCTTATAACAGCCAAAGAATGCTTGATACGTTTAAAACAAATCATTTGATACTATTATAAGTGCATAGTATATAAAACACTTCAAATCATAAGTATCAATCATAGGCGGCATGAGCGCCCCATCCCACTATGTCGCCATATATAGGATATACAATCAAAACCGCAAAGTCTCGTATTTGGAAATTGGGTTTCCATCTATGAACCGAGGCAAAAGATAGTCCTCAACCGATTCGAGACAATCTAGCCCATGTCTCAGGCAAGCGCGCAGGCAAGCCTTGGATCGTCAGGGCCGGTCCACACGGAGTGGATTATTATGCCTGAACAATACGTCTCCCCACCCTATGGGGTGTAAGTCTGGTCCGTCAGCCGACCAGAATGCATTCGGCCGAAACCGATATAACCGAGGCGCCTCGCAACAGCAACAACCACATAAGTCAAACTCGTCAGGGCGTGTAAAACCACTGACGCCACTTCTAGCTAGAAAGAAACGCATGCCCTCCCTGAGGTCCGTCTCCCGTTTTTGGTTCATACCGGGTGTGAAACACGCGAGGTAAACGTTACACAAAGCTACGCCACAAAGGCCGTGCTTTGATCATCACCACAAGACTTTGCTTTTCAACAGAAGCCTCGATCATTTGCATCTTAGCATGCCACACAGGCAAGCCATCCTATGCAACCGATATCAGTCACACAGAATGAAATCCGATGTCAGACACACAGTCCATTTACAAGTCCGTTCTGGGTCTGAACGAAACCGGAGGCACCTAGTACCCCGCATATCCATCGATCTCCAAGTACGTCTGGACGATCACTAACTGTTTCCATCTTCTTGGGTGTACAGCCCAATCAAGATCATCAGTTATCACCCAAACGACGTGAAGACTTCCGGTCTTCGACCATCGTCTTCATCTTCGACTTATCGTCGTATCAGTTATTCAGAATGGGATAAACCCGGTCTTTCCGAATAACTCGCGTATATATTATAAAAGTGTTACACAAACACAACATACGCCTCATTCCAATTCATTAGTCACTAACCGTAAATTAATCAAGAGAATAATTCCCCAAATATTAACCCCGAAGGCCGAAACCAACATCAGATCAATATCCAGAAAACCATTCTGCTTGGCTAACCGCCAGTTAGTTTCTAAATTTCACATTCAAATCTAATTAAAGATTTAACTATCGCCTGGAGCAAAACTGGTGATACTCCATTCTCGATCTTTTCAATCTAATTAAAGATTCATTAAAACTCCACTTAGTTTTAATCTGTGACTGGGTTAAAGAATCAGTGTCATTTAAAACACGGTTCACGATAAACCCAAAGTCACATCCCATTAATTATCGGGTTAAAGAACAAGTGTTATTTAAAACACTGTTCACGATAAACCCAAAAATCAATATCAATTCAATTCCAATTAAATATCATTTAATTGGTACACTTCATTAAATCTAAATAAAAAGATTTAATCTTTTCTCAACTGGGTTCAAGAACAGTGTTAGTGAAGACACCATTCACGACAAACCCAAATCACATTCGATATTCAATACAAGGCTCTGAATAGAAACTATATCGGCCTATATTCAATATCAAATTCTACGATTAACAAATGTCGTATTGGAAATAACGATATACATATATATCTTTCAAATTTCCATAACAACACCTGTAATATCACGAATTCCAACATCGAAATATTCCGAAGACAATTTCGATTCAAATCCACTCCAATGCAATCATTGGAAATTTTGGTTATTTTCAAAACCATTTCAAATTCAATTTATTTATTTAAAAATAAATAGAATTATAATTCTAGTTCAAAACTAGTTCATTTCGATAAAAATCTATTTTTATCTTTTCAAATATGGAGTTTTTCATCCCAAACTTTCACAAATCATTTCTTATGATTTTACACAAATTATTACTATTTTTAATAATTTTATCAAGGCCCGTACGGTCGATTTCCATTAACGGCCATCGAACTGCACTTACAGCGACCTTTTTCGAATTTGATTTGGACGTATCTCCAAATCCAACCGTTAGATTTCAAATTTCTAACATTCATTAGAAAGCTCTTTTCGATACGAACCCAACGGTTCCGGTTTTAGGAGAATCCGACGGTCGGATCTCCCGTAATGTCCGTTTGAAACAAATGATCGAAATTCGCGAACTGCCGCAGCGCGGCGCGTTCTATTCAGGCCATTATATTATATATATAATATATATAATATATATTTCGTCGATTACTATTTAAAACGAATTATATAAATGGTTTTAAATTCGTTTCAAAAGCAATTTCAACTTCCTTTTCAATTCAAATCAAAATTGAATTCTTCTTTATAAATTCGTTTCAAAATTCATTTCTATTCAATTCAAATTTCAATTCAATTTGAATTCATTTCAATTCGCTTTCAATTCCATTTGAATTCGTTTTCAATTCAATTCATTTCGAAATCGTTTTAAAATTCAATTCATTTCGAAATCGTTTTCAATTCAATTCATTTCGAAATCGTTTTCAATTCAATTCATTTCGAAATCGTTTTCAATTCAATTCATTTCGAAATCGTTTTCAATTCAATTTATTTCGAAATCGCTTTCAATTCAATTTGAATTCGTTTTCAATTCATTTCGAAATCGTTTTCAATTCAATTTATTTCGAAATCGTTTTCAATTCAATTCATTTCGAAATCGTTTTCAATTCAATTTATTTCGAAATCGTTTTCAATTCAATTCATTTCGAAATCGTTTTCAATTCAATTTATTTCGAAATCGTTTTCAATTCAATTCATTTCGAAATCGTTTTCAATTCAATTCATTTCGAAATCGTTTTCAATTCAATTCATTTCAAAATATTCGATTTCGAAATCACGTTTCAATATTCATTTTAAAATGAATAAAATCGATATAAATATCGTTCACGTCAAAATGGCGTCAATCTAATCCTCACGGCTTCACATATTTCTATTTTCAAATATTCTATTTCAAATATTTCTATTTCAAATATTTCTATTTCAAATATTTCTATTTCAAATATTTCTATTTCAAATATTTCTATTTCAAATATTTCTATTTCAAATATTTCTATTTCAAATATTTCTATTTTTCTCGAAACTGGAATGAGGCCCAATCAATTACCATATAATGTTAATTATATGGATTTTCTACAACACATGTATATATCAACAACGATGAATAATCAACCATCAACCAAAGTGCACTACACTGTATAAGCATCAAATATAGACATTTAACGCTTATAGCAGCTTGTCAATCAATCGATCGACATATTTAATAAATCAGGATGAGTGAACTTCAAATTTCATCCTAACACCCGTGTGGGGTTTCAAACAATCAAACACATATTTTATTTGTGCAGTTAGGCGATGTGTAAAATTTATCGACCCAATCAACGTCATTCAAATAGGTGTACATAAACAAACCGTCTGGTTTGTAAATGAATATTTATTTATTCACATTCACGTTAAAAATTATATTTTTAACGATAACACATTTTATTTTAACATATGAATTTATATTCAGTTCATTCGTTAAATAAAATGCTAATTTTATTTTTCTAACTTATTTTAGAAAATTTCGGCGGCATAACGGCACGATACTAGAAACGGGACAAGGCCTAGCCTTATCCCCGGTCTAGTGAAGGCCCACGCCATTCACACATCAATCAAATCAATTCGTTATGCAAACCACAAACTTTGGAGTAAGGGTCTAACCTAGCCTTACTCCTTCGCCTTATAACGGCGCACGTCTAATCCTAACCAATTTATCGATTCGATTTTTCACACCACAAACCACATTCAAACCAATATCACAATCAATCACCAAACAGTCAAACAAACAAGTCCATGGTCTGTGGACGGGTGTCGGGTGCTACTAAGCACCGTCTGCATCCTAGTATATATATAACTAGAAAAATAAATTGAAAGGTGAGAAATTCTCACTTTTAGCAATCCAACCATCTCGACTCTTCTTTTGCAGAAGTCTTCGTCGTTTCGCCTTTTTGTCACCTTCGTTGCTGCTTTCACTACATACGTAAAAATCACATTTTTACTTCGCTATTCAATATATAAAAATCGAATTTTTATTTCGATGTTCAATATATAAAAATCGAATTTTTATTTCAAAGTTCAATATATAAAAATCGAATTTTTATTTCAAAGTTCAATATATAAAAATCGAATTTTTATTTCAAAGTTCAATATATAAAAATCGAATTTTTATTTCAAAGTTCAATATATAAAAATCGAATTTTTATTTCAAAGTTCAATATATAAAAATCGAATTTTTATTTCAAAGTTCAATATATAAAAATCGAATTTTTATTTCAAAGTTCAATATATAAAAATCGAATTTTTATTTCAAAGTTCAATATATAAAAATCGAATTTTTATTTCAAAGTTCAATATATAAAAATCGAATTTTTAGTTCGAAGTTCAATATATAAAAATCGAATTTTTAGTTCGAAGTTCTATATATAAAAATCGAATTTTTACTTCAAAGTTCAGTATATAAAAATCATATTCTTATTTCGAAGTTCAATAGATAAAAATTCTATTTTTCTATCGATGTTCAACATATAAGAATTCTATTTTTCTATCGATGTTCAACATATAAGAATTCTATTTTTCTATCGAAGTTCGACATATGAAAATTCTATTTTTCTTCCTTGAAAAATCCTATCATCTCGTTTATAAAAATCAAAGCTTTTTTTTTTTTTTTTTTTTTTTTTTTAATCAATTCAGTTTTAATCTTTTAAAAATCAGTTTTTAAATTATGTTAAAAATCAGTTTTTAATACTCTTTAAAATTTACAGTTTTAAACTTTTTAAAATTTACAGTTTTAAACTAAAATCAATTTTCAGTTTTAACCTAAAACCAATTTTCAGTTTTTATCTAAAATCAGTTTTCAGTTTTTTTTTGTTTTTTAAAAAAATCCTATTTAATTTTAAACTCTAAAATAAAAATAAAATAAAAGTAAAAATAGGAATGCTTACCGTATGCGAAGAGGGGGAGGCCATCGGCTTCGTCGAGGGGGGGGGGGCATCGGCTTCGTCGAGGGGGGGGCCATCGGCTTCGTCGAGGGGGGGGCTTGGATTCGCGACTGGGGTCTCGCGATTGGAGATGGGGGGTTTCGGGACTGGAGGGAGAAGGCGGAGAGAGGAGGAGAGAAGCGGCGGTGGAAGAGGAAGCTGAGGAGGGAGTTGCGGCGAGCAGCGGTGGTGGTGGAAGGCTGGAGGAGGAGCGCGATTTTCTTCATCTTTTTTTTTTTTTTTTATTTTGTTTTAGATCTGAACGGATTTCTAACGGGGGGGGGGGGCCTGGAGTATAAAGGGGAGAAGATAATAATATTTTTTTTTTATTATTATTTAATTATTAAAAAGTTGACTTTTACATATGACCTCGAAACGAGGCCCACCGCCTGCCGTCCATAGCGTATTACCCCCATTCCGAACACAATGGGATATGTATCACAAGCTGATTCTATCGTTGCAATCAGTTTCCATTGAATTTACATTTAAATCTTTATATTGAATTTTAAACGCACATTTCAAATTACCGGGGTCACATACTAACTAGAAAAATTCCAGAAAAATATTTTCTAGCTTCGTATTGACGATACGGTCCTAACAAAACTAATTTCGTCGAATTCTGAGACCGTCTGAAAAATGGCCATTTTCCAGTCGATTAAAATCAACTGAAACTGGTCAAACGCGTTTTCCTTTGCCACGCTCACATATTGATTCGAAAAATTATGAAATTTGAAACCTAGCAATAACTTAACACCACGGACCCAACAAAACTGGTTTCGTCGAAATCCGAGGTCATTTGCAAAATTGCTATTTTTAAGGGCCTTATATATATATAAATTCCACAGCGACTATTTCTAATTTTAAACTGGACATATCTTATCATTTCTAAGATGAAATCTCAGTTTGTTAACTTCGTTACAAAGATATAGTTATACAGATTCAAATATTTCTTGTTTCGTTCAATTCTGACTTATATTGAATTCTGTATATTCATTTGAAATTAGAAATCGAATTTTCGAACTACCGCGCCATTTTCAATTCCATTTATAATTATATATAATTATATATATTCTAACGACGACGCGTATAAATATATACGTCGAATTATATTCAAAATAAATTTTCGTCGATATTATTTAAAATAATTCATTTTAAATAATCAAAATTCGCTAAAATGGCCAAAATAAAAATTTTAAACTGGCCCAGATTTTCCGGGTTGTTACAACTAGTTTTATGTTAACATTTAATATATTATCGAGGGTTAATAAGTGACCAATAGGTCCGCCTAAGGTCTTAAGTGATCAGGGAGAATCCACCCTATCTATCATTGATAGTGAGGCATTAAATAATAAAGAATAGGGAATGAGGATATAGATAGAAACCCCGAAATTAGGGGTCCACTCTCGCTATAATTAACCAGTTAAATTATGGTATAAAGGCTTCACAAAAAGTGTGCAAATGTCCTATCTCGGCAATATAATCTAGGAATATTACTTTGGGAAGAGTAGTAGAGTCGTGTTTAAGATTTAACAAGGATGGTTTAGAATTACTAACCTTGTCAGGCATATAGCTTGGGTTGAATCAAATGGAATATATATTTGTGTTGTAGACCATGTTGTACATTTCTTAGTCACCAGAACTTGTTGTTCTAACCCCCTTTCCTCATTACTACCTCCAGGTTTCTTAGAGAAGGTCAGGTTCTCAGAGATGTTTAAGTTTGGCTTTCGGTTCTTGTTCTCTCTCATGCTCGGTATTAGCAAAGTGACTTACTTTAAAAAAGGTAGTTACTTGAGTTAATACTAGTTTTTCCTAATTTATTTCTGCTATGAGTTATATTTATCATACTCTGATTATGCTCATGCTCATTTATTGTAGGTACAAGATATACGCTCTACGCTTGGATTTGTTAAGTTTTGATTTTTTTTTTCAAAATTTAGGTGCAGAAAAGTGTCGAGTTTTACAACAAACAACTGAATAATATTATATATAATACATCTGAACACCTCCAACTCGTCTTTGGGCTTCACATCATCCGATAATCTAAACCTGTAAAACACGGTCTGACCCGAGCATTGCAAACGCTAGGATCAGTTTGGTAAACCAGCATGAGAAAACTCACTAAGTTTAAGGTATCATCCAACTTGATTTTAAATTCAAAATCTTTTCGGATAACCGTAAGACCAAATTCACACATAAATATGGATAGTTTTTACCTTACGATAACCCAAAATATTTTTAAAATCATATCTCCTTTTATATTATAATAATATCTACATCAAATAAATAACCATCTAGCCGAACGCTTGCATCTCACGCTCTACATATATAATATAAAATTAAAAACCATGGGCGCTTGTTGGATAATGGATTCCGACTATGAAAGGGCATGGAACCACCTTCTGATCTATGTACCTTAGAGAGGATATGCTGGAGTTCAACAAGAACGTCTTGCAACTCGGCCACACATGACCAACCATTCATTTCGCTTGAATGTTCTGAATATATTGCCACCTTATGGTTGTGCGGCTACCGTTTCCCGGGAGATACAAAAATGAAAGGAAGTAACAAATATGTATATTCTCTAAATCGTGACAATACACCCTAATTGGGAGCGACCCACTTAGCCATGCTTCCTGTCCGATTTTTGTCATTTTCTGATTGATGAGGCTTGAGGTAATAATTATCTTTTCCGAACATTTGGCAACCATTCACATAAAATGCCACATCATCAGATCCTCCATAAAATTACTAATTGACGTCCACAAAAATACTCTAGCGGTTAAGCTAAGAGAAGAGCCCTTCTCCACCACCAACCACGGTACGTTTAAAGAAATCAACGTACGTGAACCTTTTGGAAATACTCTGTCATAAACTCATCCATACAAGTTGTCCTGGGACTGGACAAACCAAAGGCACCCTCCTACCACATCCTAGGAATCAACCTATAGATTAGTAGCAAGTAGTCCTTGCAATTCGTAATTTCCAACCACGATAAAATCACTATTTATCTCTAGGGATAAGCCAGATGTTTGTAAGTAATTCTTCTGTTTTATGAAGATCTACGGTCTTCAATTGCTCCATCTCGATCAGTATCTTCCACATTTTCGTATTCATTGGTCCGAATGGTTTTTGAATATAAATTCGATCCCGGTCTTTCCGTACCAACAGCATTAGGCCAGATTTTGATAGTCGGTTATATAATTATCAAAATAAACAACCATACAAAAATAAAATAGGCCCATTGGTTTTGTACACCGCGTCACTTGGCCCTTTTAGTTTTACATTCGTTAATCAAATCTTCTAAATCTTCCAATACCTGGAAATCATCTTTTCAAAAATAATATTATACCCCGTGCTTCCATTAAATATCTTCATCAGTCCCTAACCGTAAATCGGTAAGAAAATAATCCCCTAAATATCAACCCCGAAGGCCAAAACAAACATTAGATTAATACCCAGAAAATCTTTTAACTCAACCGATCTCCAATTAGTTTCTGATTCTTAAATTTCATATCTTCAGCTTTTATTTCATTTACCGGCTATTTTAAAGTTTATAAATTTAATAATTCGTTCAATAATTGTAACCATTTACATTATATTTAATAAAATTTGTTTTCAATAACTTCGTCAAATTCTTGGATTTATAAAATTCAATTATATAATATTCCAATAATCATTTTAACTAAAAAACTTCAATTTCAGACATAACTTATATTATTATTAATCTCAAATTGCTTAAATGTCCGCTAAACTAAAAGAGTCTATGAAGTGGTAGGATCGTATAATATGGAGTATAATCAAAGTGCAATGTAGACATCAAAGTAATAGCAGATAGTAAAATGACACAGTTGATTTTATACTGGTTCAGACCAATGTCCTACGTCCAACCTTAGACTTCCTTCTGGTAGTTCACTAACACAACAACCCTCACTTCACCCAGAGAAACAGGTTTCACAATTACCCGAACATCCGAATGGGATTTCTTACCTCAACTACTGAAGAGGACTTTCACAATACAAAATAATTGTTGACTACTTTTGTTCTTGATAATATGGATATTTCAAATTGATGTACACCCTTCTTAGAATCTTTCCTTGATGATAATCGTGTAATTCATGAAAGAGTATGGAAGTTTTGAATAAGATTTGTAATCTTAGAAATAGTGGGCTTTAGAGATTTTAAAAGCTTTGAATAAAATAGAAAGAATTAAAGTAGGTTTCGTTAAATAAAAGCATTTCATGGAATCTCTGTTTATAATGTACGGAAGATTGCAACTAATCATGAAGAGTTTTATCTAAAAGATATGAATTAGAAGTTGCAACTCTTCGTTGAAATGTTGCACCCTTTCATTTTTAGATGTATAAATAATAATTTCATATGTCTGTTTTCAAATTGAAAAACATACACCAAAGAAATAGTTCATTTTGGAGGTAATTCAGAAGTCTGAAATGTTTTGGTCAGACTTCTTAATTTTGTATAAATTTGAATTTGAATTTCAATTCAGTAAACAGACGCCTAATCAAAATATTTCATACGTTTGTTTCCTGAGAACAAACCTACGTCTTGTGTATTTTATTTGAAAAATATATATAAAAATGTGTGTATGTGTCATCAAGGAAGATTTTAACCATTTTTATACCAGTACATACAAACTCTAACATGTATAATCTTCATTCTAAGTTCTTGAATATGTTTTTGAATATCTTCCCACAAAACAGAGTTAGTTGATATAATATATGTGCACATGTATAGTTGTCATAATCAAAACGCTATACAGCGAGATCCAACATTCTCCCCCTTTTTGATAAAGACAACTATGTATGAGGCTTCCCCTGTCGATATGCATATATTATCATATGTTTCTCCCCCATGTCATTGACAAAAAGGAGATACTTATACAAAAAATTAAATCGAAAACACAATCATAGCATAATCACAGACATAGCATAGATATGCACAATATGCAGACATAAGCACATAGTATAGTTTTGTGCCAAGAAGAAAAATATTACAAACCAAAATCAAAGTAGGAGTTTAATGCATATTAAAGACGATAAAAAGCCATATTATCAACCATAATTACCAACCTTCCAATGTTGACATGCTTTGACCAATACTTGGATCACCCTCCTTTGGATTACCATGGTCGGAGCCAGAATAATGAACTTCTACGGACCTAGACGACCATTGAAAAGGAGTCGGATCAAATGCATGAGATGGTTGACCGCCGGTGCAAGCAATTCTCTCCCAAATCTTGTTTAAGAAGAAGCCTTTTGAAGAATCAAACTTCTTATTTGTGCTATGCTCAAAGTGCTTGAAGTCGGAGTGATGTTTGGACTGATTTTGAGAAAGTATTGTCATGGCTTGCTTAGGAGGTAGATCGGAAGATATGATTTGAATTCCTTCTTGTTCTTCTTCTTCTATCAAATGGCAACGACGATGAGATGATTCAACTATAGGCATTTCTTGTTGTGAAGCAACATGTTCCTTCAACTTTCAAAGGACATATATTCAAGAGTCGGAGGATTGGGTTCAATATCCATAAATTTCAATGTTTCTGGTCCTATTTCCTTAACACTAAGGGAAGGAGTATCGGGTACTAGGACTTGACAATCAATGAGAATTCGAGTGATATAAGCACCATAGTGAAGAGTCTTATATTTTCGTTTGTATGTAATATCTATCCATTCGTCAAGAATAATCTTTGCCCAGTTTATTTGTTTGTTAGAATACAAGGCATATAATGCTTGAAAATCGCACATATAAACTTTTTCGTAACTTCCTTTAAGGGTTAAATTGTTCGACCAAGATACGATTTAATAAGCGTGCTTGTGGTTGGAGATGGGTAGAGGTAAGCTCGTCCATGTTAAGTAAATTGTCGGAAATAAACTTGTGTGATATTTCATCTCTTACACTCATATCGACTTCTAAAGTATCAATATCAATTCCTTGCCAAGCACACCTTAAATTTTGACCTAATCTTTGAATTGTAAGAAGGGTATGCTTGCCACCATACACAATTCGTTGTGTTTTGAGGTCTTTGATGATCTAAGTTCAAATTTGCCAAGAAGAGTTTTACAAGCAATAGATAGATTTTGACATTGCTAGTGTTATAATCCTCTAAAGACTCAAAATTAAAGTGTCTAGCATAATGAAGAAGACGATAATTAGAGAAAGCAAATAATTTCATGAAAGCACCTTCAAAGAACTTGGAATTCTTCATGGCTTTGTACTTCTCTTTGGCGGTGTTATTCTAAAGCCATCATTGAATGAGTTCATCGGAGGGAGGTTCTGATTTTTGAAGTCTTAATCTCGTTGGATGATTTGTCATGATAATTTAGTGGTAGAAGATTTGAATTTTGGAGTTTTGTGGTTAAATGGGCTAGGGTTTTATATATAGTAAAAGAGGAAAGTGAAAAATGAATGAGTGAGATAAAATGATGATTAGGTTAAAGGATACGTGGCTTTTATTAAAAAAATTAGAGCCGATTCAGACGTCTGTTTATAGAATTTAGACGTCTGAATTTTATTAATCTTGAACCCGCACGCTTTTAATTCTTTTTCGCCTTAATTCAGACATCTATTTTTATATTAACCAGATGTCTGTTTTTGTATTAACCAAACGTCTGTTTTTGTAATGTTTAAAGGCTTTGTTTCAGCGATTAGACGTCTGCTTTTTATAGTTAGACGTCTGTTTTTGGGAAAAAGTGAACCAGCAAGAAATGAGTTCATTTTTGACCTTTTTCAGACGTTTGTTTTTAATGGGTTAGACGTCAGAAAATGTAAGGAAAATATTGTTTTCCCAGTATTTAGACATCCGTTTTAAGCACTTCAGACCTCTGATTCCTGTATATTTTTAATTTTGCCTTTTAGTTTAAGACTTAAATATATATTATGGATTTTATTTATTTAATACGAAAACAAATGATTTCTTACAACAATATAGTTAATAAAATCAAAAAGAACAAAAAATATACGTAAAAAATTAATGTTTAGGAATTGGAATCTTTTTAGGTGTTGAACACTTTCTTCCTTCATTTGCCTTATAGTTTTTACCCCAAATATTCGAACACTATGGAGGCCTTTTAGGAGAAGACCAAGGATATACAGGATCATTTGCAGTATGGTATGATGCAGATGGATCAAGAGGATTTTCTGGTATTAGAAGTGGTTCAGTAACATATTTCATCTTCGAACTACAAAATTTTGCACTGATTTTTTTAGAAACCCCAATCGACTAGAATTGACTTTTTGCTCGAAGTATTATTCACATTGAAGTTCAATTTGTTGTCGTTTATTATGGTGTATTTCATCGATTTTTATTTTTGTGTCTGGAGAAGTGAAAAGAGCACGTTTTGCTTTCTTTGAATCTGGTGTAAATCCAGTGTGATATTCTCCCCATTTATACACTGGTTCGTTTCTAGGTGTTGGTGAAGGAAGACGTGGAGTTTCTGCTAAGCTATCCATTGTAAAAGTAGTGTGGATTGAGGAGCTAGAATTGTTTAAAGACTTTTTTTGATTGATTTTGTGCACTTTGTTTTAAAAATTAGTAAGTATTTTAGTTGTATCGATGTTGGTTATTTATAGACAAATGATAGCAAAGAAGCCATGGTGTAGAATCAAAGAAATTATAGCTAGAGATTAATTTACTGGTTAAGAATTTGCTTTGAAAATGAGTGGTCTAAAGTTAAAGTTTAAAAGATACGTAACTATAATTAAGCCTATAGTAATACTAGAGATCACGTACCAATATCTTTTTAAGATAAAATTTACTGACTATGACAGCCCTTTATATATCTTTTATGGACATAATACCTAATTTTCGTCGGAGTTTGACAAACGTATTTTCTAACAATGGTTTGGTAAATATATCGGCTATTTGATTTTCAGTTGAGATATGTTTTAAGTTTATAATATCTTTTTCTATGTTATCACATAAAAAATGGTAACGAATGTCAATATGTTTAGTCCGTGAGTGATTTACATGATTTTTGGATAAATTGATTGCGCTTGTATTATCACAATATATGGTTGATTTAGTTAAGTTTATTCAGAAATCTCTGAGTGTATGTTGCATATAAATTACCTGAGCACTTGCTAAAGCAGTAGATATGTATTCTGCTTCACATGTTGAGAGAGAAACACAATTTTATTTCTTATTAAACTAAGAGACAAGTGATTTTCCAATAAAATGACATGTACCACTTGTACTTTTTCTATCCGTCCGAGATCCACCAAAATCAGTTTCACTATAAGATACTAATTCAAATGGACATTCTTTTGGGTAAAAAAGACCAAAGTCCTTACTATTGTTAAGATATCTCAAAATTCGTTTCACTGCTCTTAAATGTGATTCTTTAGGATCTGCTTGGAATCTGGCGCATAAGCATACACTCATCATTATGACGGGACAACTTGCAGTTAAATAGAGTAGCGAACCGATCATACTTCTTTATAGCTTTTGGTCAACAGGTTTTCCATTTTCCATCTCGATCAAGATGAGATGTAGTACTCATAGGAGTTGGTTCTCCGGAAGTGATGTCCAAACCAAATTGTTTTATTAAATTATTACAATATTTTTCTTGATTTATAAAGATACCTTTGAAAATTGTTTAATTTATGATCCGAGAAAGTATGATAACTCTCCCATATGTGACATTTCAAATTCATTTGTCATAATAGAAGAGAATTCTTTACATAATTCTTCATTAGTTGAACCAAAAAAGATACCATCTACATAACTTTGTATAATTAAGATGTCTTTATTGGTATTTTTAATAAGCAACGTTTGATCAACTTTTCCTACTCGAAATCCTGAGTTTATTTAAAAAAAAAATAAGTCTGTCATACCAAGCACGAGGTGCTTATTTTAGGCCATATAAAGCTTTTTTATGTTTATAAACATAATCTGGATGTTTTCATGTATAAATAAAGGTGGTTGTTCTACGTATACATTTTTCTTTAATAAAACCATTTAGGAAAGCGCTTCTAACATCCATTTGATAGAGTTTAAAGTTATGAAAACATGCGTATGCTAATAAAATACATATTGCTTCAAGCCTTGCTACAGGAGCAAATGTTTCTTCGTAATCAATAACTTCTTCTTGATTATAGCCTTGTGCTACTAATTTAGCTTTGTTTTTTGTAATATTTCCCAGTTCATCTTCTTTATTCTTATAAACCCATTTAGTACCGATGATTGAGTTATTATCTGGATGAGGTACTAACTCCCAAACATCATTTCGTTCGAATTGATTTAATTCCTCTTGCATAGCTATAATCCAATAATTGTCTGTTGAAGCTTCTTTTGGATTTTTAGGTTCGATAGTTGAAAGAAGGCTACATGACCCATTTGATATAGTTGGCTTCTTGTTTGAACTTGTGAATCAATTTCTCCGATAATGTTTTGTGTAGGATGATCTCGTAAAATTCTGGGAGGTGATCTAATTTGTTCTATGGGATTATTTTTTGTATTTTCAAAGCTAGCGTTTTAGATAATTTTGTCATCGTCTTTGATGATTGTATTTTTATCGAAATTTTCATCAAATGATACGTGTAAATATTTGTAAGTTTATTGAAAACACGATAGGCCTTACTACGTCCTGAATATCCGACAAAAAATCCCATGATCAGCTTTTGGATAAAATTTTCCAAGTTGATTTTTTGTGTTAAGAATAAAACACTTTGACCCGAAAATCTTAAAGTAAGAAATATTGGCTTTTGTTCCATAAATAAGTTCATTAGAAGTGATTTTGGTTAAAGGACGTACGGAAATATGATTTAATACATAACATGCAGTTGCTACTACTTTTGCCTAAAAATGTTTTGTTAAAGTGCTTCCATTTAATAGAGTTCTAGTACATTCTTGTTGTAATGACCCATGGATTTTCGACCCTGAAAATCGACATCAAATCATCATGTCGACTATTCAAGCATCGAAAAACACTGGATTGTCAACAGAAAGAAATTACAGGGTGAGAAAAGAAAGAAAGAATGTTAGAATAGAAGAAAGAAGAAGAACACATCAGAATCTCACAGCGGAACGAATAGAATATAATATCAAATCTCTTTATACAAAAGAACTGTATATACATACTAATCATCAGAGTACAACATATATCAGTCACAGCGGAAAAATAACTTTATATAACTAGCGGTGAAGCCTCCTGCTTCCAGCTCCTGAAATTCCAAGCGAAACCTAAACTGGAACATACTCGGTCTGACCCGAACACATTTGATTTAAAACAAAATACACCGGGTCAGCCTGGAATACTATCAGTGATAAATTCACAGAACACACACTTGTTTAACTTTGGAAAATCCTTTATGAAACCAAAGGATAATAGTAAGACCAGCCCACACATAATGACGGATGGTTTTTACCTTACTATAACCCAAACGTTTTTGAAATCATAATTTCTTCTGATATTATCATAATGTCTAAATACAATTAAATAACAATCTAGAGGAACGCTTGCATCTCACTCTCCCCATATATAGTATACAATCGAAAACCGCGGGCGCTTATTGGATATTGGATTCCAACCTTGACAAGGTATGGGACCACCTGCCGATAGTGTATCTCTAGAGGCGAATACACTGGGTTCAACAAGAACGTCTTGCAACCCGGCCCTCACATGACCGACCACTCATTTCGCTTGAGTGTATCGAATGTATATCACCGACGGTTGGGATCAGCAACCGCCTCCCGATAAAGGGACAGCATCGAATATGGATTTAAGAAGCAAATGGAATTTCTCTAGATAGGTGATCATACACCCTAATGGGAGCGACCCACATAGCCATGCTGCCTGCCCGATTTTTGTCATTTCCCAGTTGACGAGGCTTGAGGCTAGAATTTAATTTTAAAACATTTGGCTTCATTCACTTTGAATGCTACATCGTCAGATCTGCCAGATCACACTTGATTGACGTCCACAAAAATACTCTAGTTTATTTGGATAGAGAATAACCATTTCTCCGCCATCAACTATGGTACGTTTGGAGAAATCAACTCATGTAATTCCTTTGGAAATACTCTGTCAGACATCCGTCCATACAAATCATCTAGGAACAGGATGAACCGAAGGTGCTCTCCTACTGCATCTCATATAGGAATCACCCCATGGATTAGTAGCGAGAAGTCCTTGCAAACCGCAAAATCTCAACCACGACCGAATCACGTCAGAATACCTCTGGTTGCAATACAGAGAATATTCGTCAAGTAATCCTTCGGCTTATGAAGATTCACGGCCTTCACTTACTCTGTCTTCAATCGACGTCTTCACGTATTTGTTGGTCAGAATGGTTTTCGAATATAATTCGATCCCGGTCTTTCCGTACCAACAATTGTATTTGTCTGGTTTGATAGGCAGTGTTTTAACTATCAAATACAATAGTGTGAATAAATTGAGTTGTTGATTATACACTTGGCATGACTTGGCCCATTTAAATATATTTAATGAAATCGTTAATCAACTCTAATATTCGACTTAACTCTAACTTGACTAACTCGATTTAACTCTGACTGATTTACTTTGATCGATTAACTATAACTTGATTAACTCGACTTGATTACTCCTATCGATTAACTAATACTCGACTTAACTCCATTCGCTTGACTCTAGATCGCAGCGATCACAATGGTTACGCCCAATTCCCTCAGGAAACATCCGACTGCCGTAGGCTATCTACAGCCCTACGAATTACGCTAGCAGTCGTACGCAATGGCGACTCTTCCTGAAAAACTATGTTTGACTAACTCTACCTCAAATACTGTATTCGATCAACTTTAATTGAATAAACAAATATTCAATATAATTTGAAAACAATATTCTTATTTCTTTTGAAACTAATATTGCAATATTATTTATTCCCCAAAATCTTGCATTAGAGTTTGATATCCCTCGTATAGGGAAAAACTAATCTTAACATCTCCACTCGTTCCAAACTAATACCATCCCTCGATAATAGTAAAGCCAACCTAGTTGGGGTATTATAGTTACCTCTCAGACCTTGATCGACCCGTTCTTACCTTAGAATAATATCAGTTCGCTACTTAACCATCGATATTCAAATCTCGTTTAACACCTTGTTTCAAATCTGCTTTTATAACCCTTTTCTTACATTTGAAATCTCCTCGATAAATCTCTTCATTTAATTTGAAAATTTGGTAAAAATCTTATTTAGATCTCGCCATTCACTTACCAATTCTATTTGTACATCTCGTTTGGATAACTTAGATTACAAATCCCTTTATAAACTCTTTTCCCTAGGGAGTCTTTATTCTATTCAAATTCACCTTACTTACTTAATAATTAAGTAAGAATCCTATTTAAATCTTTATACTCACTTACTAATTCATTTACCCTGTTGGTTTAACACTCGGGTCATAAATCCTTTTATAACTTCTTATTTCCCCTTTTTAAGTTAGTCAAATAACTTAAGTAATTTAAAATCACCATTTAATTGTTTTAAAAACAATTATTTTACTTTAACAACTCGTATGTAATTTCTTTGCCCTTTTGCTTTATAACTTGTTTTCATCATACGATGTTACTACATAAACCATTTGAATAATTCCTTTATAAACTTGATTAAAATATTTATTTATAAATTTCAAATTTAATTACTTGTATAAAATCACTGAAAAACTTCAATTCAGTTATAAAATAATTTATAACTTTAAAACTACGTCGATTCACCGAACGGTCGAACGACGTTTTAAAACTATACATTTAGGCCATTCACTGCCAATTACCCAATCAACACTATCGGTTGATTTTAAACACAACACGGGTTAATATTTATTCAACCATCACACTCAAACAAGGTTTCTACCATATAGGGTTCAATCAATTAAAATATCAACGATATAAAACAAACAAACAACATATACAATATTTTGAGGAATCCGGTCGATCCCTCCAACCTGTTCTTCCCTGCATCACAGCTCGTTTTACATTTCATAATAATATATGAAATAAATTTCATATGATCGATTTAATCTAAATAACCGCATCCAATCAACCATAACAGTCAACAGCAACCAATCAACCAATTTATATTTTTAAAGGTAAATTATATTTTAATATGAAATTACCACATCACAAAATTCCAGAAGGTGTGAGAATTAACTCACCAGTTCATTTCGGTTGGCGGTTGACGTGTTTGTTCCTTTAAATCTTGAACGGACATTCAAAATTTGCTGAAATTTCAACTGCGTCAGATCAGACCCTATTCAGTGCCATCGTTTAGGTCTCTTCCCTGCGATCCCAATGGATCCAGTTTCGTCAGATTTCGTTAAAGTATGACGAAGTTACGCTAGTTCAAAGTTTATACAATTTAAATGATATTTAAATTAAACTAATTATTAATTAATTACATTAATTAATAAACTTACCGTTAATTACTCCTTATGGCCACGTCATCCTGGTATCAAATCGAAGTACGCGTTTTCTCTCCTGGGAAACTCACGAACCCGACTCCTCTTCTTTTCTACTATCGTTCTTCCCTTCACCACGAAGTCATCCTCCAACCCATCATCACCTACGCCGCCTCAATTAGCCGGAGCCCCACCTGACTCCGCCAGCACCACAGCCAATCCACCAGACCCCATCTCCAAGAGCCACGACCCCCCTCTCAGCTCCGATCGCCGGAATTTCAAAGAACCACAATTCCCGTTCATCCTCAAATATATGGCGCCTCCGACCACCAGACACTGCGCTACCACCACCAGTCGACAGATCTCCCTCCCCCCTTCCATTTGGTTCAGCCGTCACCCCCTGAAAATCCCTAGGGCCGCCAGAAAACACCACAAACCCCTCTCTACTTTCAAAACCGAACGGAAAAACCCACTCTCCGTTCATCTGCCTATTTCTCTCTCCTCAGACCATTGTAAGACCTGAGACCATAACCAAAATGAAGGTCTATCTCTCCTCTTCAAATCCCCTAAGGTCCCGTCCCTCTAAATCAACCAGATCCTTGTAATTTGGGCCAAAAACGAAACTGATTTTTGGCCGTTCTTCGCGATTTCCAGCCACCACAACCCTCCGTTCCACCCCAACTTTTTACAGCATGTAGATATCGACTCGATCTACGACTTTCGTTCAGGTTGCCCTCACAAATTCTTCACGGATTGGGAGATAAAATTGATTTTGCGACGAGGGGCCTATTTGTAAAAAGGACGGACGGAAATTTAGTGGTGGCTGGAAATTTCTGACCATAGTGGTTTATATAGTGTGGAAAAATATATTTTAAGTTGATGTGACGAGCGACGTTGACTAGCGATATTTTATTTCGTGTCTATCGCATTTCCGAACGTCGTTTTTTCGCTGATGCGCTCACATACAAACCCCGTTCGAGATGCGAATGGACGGCATAGTATATTTTGACGATACGGTCCTAACAAAACTTGTTTCGTCGAATTCCAAGTTTGTTTGCTCGGATGGCCCTCGTTCACGTTCAAATGGTCGTTTTTATTTGTATTTTACTTTGCCACGCTCACAAATTAACCCCGATTGACGTGCCACTTGAGATCTAGCAATAATTTACTGTTGCGGTCCCAATAAAATTTATTTCGTCGAAAACTGGGGTAGTTTGAATAAAGGCCCTTTTATAACTGGCCAATTCAAATAAAATAAACCAATTTTAAAATACTTCAATATTAAAATATTAATATTGGCCATACACAACCAGAATATCATATACTAACAAGATAAAATAGCTCGGGTTGAGTTTGAAGCCAAATCGATATTATAAATATTTAAAAACCCATTTATTTAATATAAATAACATTATAATTATAAAGGAAATTCCACAGCGACCTTTTCAAAATTTGATTTGGACATAAAATAAAATCTACACGACAAAAATTGAATTTTTCTCTGCCGTTGGAAAGATATCGTCAAACCGGTCCTGATGTTTCTTGTTTTTAGGAAATCCGACTTATTTTGAACCCGGTACGACCAATTAAAGTTCAAAACGCCAAATCGCGAACTGACGCGCCGTTGCAGCTCGTTATTTAATTAAATTATAAACCATATATATTCCATCGTCGTTTTAGACTTGAAATCGTCAATACATTTCCACTATAACAATATGAATCACTTTAAACTTGTCCAATCACATTATATTTCAAATTCAACATTTTCCAATATTCTGGAACTTAAAATATTATTTTATTATTTATTTAAATAATATATCCAAAAGAAATTGGTTAAATCCAATATTTAAATTCAAATCAATAATTTAAATAATATAATAATTTAAATAATTCAAATAAAATATTCACAAAATACGGGTCGTTACATTCCTTCCCCATTAAAATAATTTCGTCCTCGAAATTACTAAGGTAGAAGAAATGCCTCAACTATTATCTTTTCAAAAAGAATTTATTTTAAAGCTCAAATTTATTTTCAAACTGACCCAATTGGTTTTAAAACCAATTTATTTCAAATAAAAGAATTTTCCAAAAATTTTCTAACTCCTTAAATTTTGGAAAAATTTCGGCAGAGTCTCCCCTGTACGGAGGACCATCTGCAATATCGCAGGATCAAGAAATATGTATACATCGACTCTCATGGCCGGAAAATCCAAAATTCAAACCCAAAATCCAAATAAAAACCAAAAATTTCATATTTGCGTACCTTTTTGCGAGCGTTATTACGCGAATGGCGATATATTATACTCGAGCTGTCTTAATTATTATGCAGCTCTATTCAAACTGGATTCGATTAACTCCAGAATTTCTCTCTCGAATGGATTTAAAAGCTGAATTGGCACTTCTGCACCTGTTTCTCAACTCAAATGAATTCATCAGTCCTCGAACAAATGTCAGTTATGTTCAAAACATCCATATTATCCATATCAACCAATTATACACACAATTCAATCCACACGAGATTATAATTATTTATAATCACTTCATTTATTTCTTTAATTATCCATTCAAATTTATTAAATTTGGATTGATTTTATCCAACTTACTTATTTTAGATTGGTTTAAACCAAATCGATTCATGTTCAGGTTCATATTCAAGCAACCGAGCACACCATCCAAACATATCATCCAATCAACATTAACAAATCCAATCAATTGCCCATATTATAATAATCATTACTTTTATTATATTATAAAATAAATTGGGCAAAATATATTTCAAAAATAATTTTAATATCAAATTACAAATACGTGCTCTCATATATTTACTCAAACTCAATCTAGGGTATTGCTAACCCCATCTCTATTGAGTCACACCACAGAGCCAAGGTTATCGCTAAACCAATAGCTCTGATACCACTGTAATGACCCATGGATTTTCGACCTCGAAAATCGACATCAAATCACCATGTCGACTATTCAAGCATCGAAAAACACTGGATTGTCAATAGAAAGAAATTAGAGGGTGAGAAAAGAAAGAAAGAATGTTAGAATAGAAGAAAGAAGAAGAACACATCAGAATCTCACAGCGGAACGAATAAAATATAATATCTAATCTCTTTATGCAAAAGAACTGTATATACATACCAATCATCAGAGTACAACATATATCAGTCACAGTGGAAAAATAACTTTATATAACTAGCGGTGAAGCCTCCTGCTTCCAGCTCCTGAAATTCCAAGCGAAACCTAACCTGGAACATACTCGTTCTGACCCGAGCACATTTGATTTAAAACAAAATACACCGGTCAGTCTGGAATACTATCAGTGATAAATTCACAGAACACACACTTGCTTAACTTTGGAAAATCCTTTATGGAATCAAAGGATAATAGTAAGACCAGCCCACACATAAACACGGACGGTTTTTACCTTACTATAACCCAAACGTTTTTGAAATCATAATTTCTCCTGATATTATCATAATGTCTAAATACAATTAAATAACAATCTAGAGGAACGCTTGCATCTCATGCTTCCCATATATAGTATACAATCGAAAACCGTGGGCGCTTATTGGGTATTGGATTCCAACCTTGACAAGGTATGAGACCACCTGCCGATAGTGTATCTCTAGAGGCGAATACACTGGGTTCAACAAGAACATCTTGCACCCCGGCCCTCACATGACCGACCACTCATTTTGCTTGAGTGTATCGAATGTATATCACCGACGGTTGGGATCAACAACCGCCTCCTGATAAAGGGACAGCATCGAATATAGATTTAAGAAGCAAATGGAATTTCTCTAGAT
Source organism: Allium sativum (assembly GCA_030737875.1). NCBI lineage: Eukaryota > Viridiplantae > Streptophyta > Magnoliopsida > Asparagales > Amaryllidaceae > Allium > Allium sativum. Next base: position 662,467,347 of record CM060909.1, on the reverse strand, counting down.
AGGTGATCATACACCCTAATGGGAGCGACCCACATAGCCATGCTGCCTGCCCGATTTTTTTCATTTCCCGGTTGATGAGGCTTGAGGCTAGAATTTAACTTTAAAACATCTGGTCATCATTCACTTTGAATGCCACATCGTCAGATCCGCCAGATCACACTTGATTGACGTCCACAAAAATACTCTAGTTAATTTGGCTAGAGAATAACCATTTCTCCGCCATCAACTATGGTACGTTTGGAGAAATCAGCTCATGTAATTCCTTTGGAAATACTCTGTCAGACATCCATCCATACAAGTCATCCAGGAATAGGATGAACCGAAGGTACTCTCCTACTGCATCTCATATAGGAATCACCCCATGGATCAGTAGCGAGAAGTCCTTGCAAACCGCAAAATCTCAACCACGACCGAATCACGTCAGAATACCTCTACTTGCAACACAGAGAATATTCGTCAAGTAATCCTTTGGCTTATGAAGATTCACGGCCTTCACTTGCTCCGTCTTCAATCAACGTCTTCACATATTTGTTGGTCGGAATGGTTTTTGAATATAATTCGATCCCGGTCTTTCCGTACCAACAATCGTATTTGTCTGGTTTGATAGTCGGTGTTTTAACTATCAAATACAATAGTGTGAATAAATTGAGTTGCTGATTCGGCACTTGGTATGACTTGGCCCATTTAAATATATTTAACGAAATCATTAATCAACTCTAATATTCGACTTAACTCTAACTTGACTAACTCGATTTAACGCCGACCGATTTACTTTGATCGATTAACTCTAACTTGACTAACTCGACTTGATTACTCCTATCTATTATCTAATACTTGACTTAACTCCATTCGCTTGACTCTAGATCGCAGCGATCACAATGGTTACGCCTGATTCCCTCAGGAAACATCCGACCGTCATTGGCTATCTGCAGCCCTGCGAATTACGCTAGCAGACGTACGCAATGGCGACCCTTCCTGAAAAACTATGTTTGACTAACTCTACGTCAAATACTGTATTCGATCAACTTTAATTGAATAAACAAATATTCAATATAATTTGAAAACAATATTCTTATTTATTTTGAAACTAATATTGCAATATTATTTATTTCCCAAAATCTTGCATTAGAGTTCGATATCCCTCGTATAGGGTAAAACTAATCTTAACATCTTCACTCGTTCCAAACTAATACCATCCCTCGATAATAGTGTAGCCAACCAAGTTAGGGTATTTTAGTTACCTCTCATACCTTGATCGACCCGTTCTTACCTTAGAATAATATCAGTTCGCTACTTAACCATCGATATTCAGATCTCGTTTAACACCTTGTTTCAGATCTGGTTTTATAACCCTTTTCTTACATTTGAAATCTCCTCGATAAATCTCTTCATTTAATTTGACAATTTGGTAAAAATCTTATTTAGATCTCCCCATTCACTTACCAATTCTATTTGTACATCTCGTTTGGATAACTTAGATTACAAATCCCTTTATAAACTCTTTTCCCTCAGGAGTCTTTATTCTATTCAAATTCACCTTACTTACTTAATAATTAAGTAAGAATCCTATTTAAAACTTTATACTCACTTACCAATTTATTTACCCTGTTGGTTTAACACTCGGGTCATAAATCCTTTTATAACTTCTTATTTCCCCTTTTTAAGTTAGTCAAATAACTTGAGCAATTTAAAATCACCATTTAATTGTTTTAAAAACAATTATTTTACTTTAACAACTCGTATGTAATTTCTTTGCCCTTTTGCTTTATAACTTGTTTTCATCATACGATGTTACTACATAAACCATTTGAATAATTCCTTTATAAACTTGATTAAAATATTTATTTATAAATTTCAAATTTAATTACTTGTATAAAATCACTGAAAAACTTCAATTCAGTTATAAAATAATTTATAACTTTAAAACTACGTCGATTCACCGAAAGGTCGAACGACGTTTTAAAACTATACATTTAGGCCATTCACTGCCAATTACCCAATCAACATTGTCGGTTGATTTTAAACACAACACGGGAGAATATTTATTCAACCATCACACTCAAACAAGGTTTCTACCATATAGGGTTCAATCAATTCAAATATCAATGATATAAAACAAACAAACAACATATACAATATTTTGAGGAATCCGGTCGGTCCCTCCAACATGTTCTTCCCTGCATCACAGCTCGTTATACATTTCATAATAATATATGAAATAAATTTCATATGATCGATTTAATCTAAATAACTGCATCCAACAAACCGTAACAGTCAACAGCAACCAATCAACCAATTTATATTTTTAACGGTAAATTATATTTTAATATGAATTTACCACATCACAGAATTCCAGAAGGTGTGAGAATTAACTCACCAGTTCATTTCTGTTGGCGGTTGACGCGTTTGTTCCTTTAAATCTTGAACGGACGTTCAAAATTTGCTGAAATTTCAACTACGTCAGATCAGAGCCTATTCAGTGCCATCGTCTAGGTCTCGTTCCTGCGATCCCATGGATCCAGTTTCGTCAGATTTCGTTAAAGTATGACGAAGTTACGCTAGTTCAAAGTTTATACAATTTAAATGATATTTAAATTAAACTAATTATTAATTAATTATATTAATTAATAAACTTACCGTTAATTACTCCTTATGGCCACGTCATCCTGGTATCAAACCGAAGTACGCGTTTTCTCTCCTGGGAAACTCACGAACCCGACTCCTCTTCTTTTCTACTATCATTCTTCCCTTCACCACGAAGTCATCCTCCAACCCATCATCACCTACGCCGCCTCAGTTAGCCGGAGCCCCACCTGACTCCGCCAGCACCACCGCCAATCCACCAGACCCCATCTCCAAGAGCCACGACCCCCCTCTCAGCTCCGATCGCCGGAATTTCATAGAACCCCAATTCCCGTTCATCCTCAAATATATGGCGCCTCCGACCACCAGACACAGCGCTACCACCACCAGTCGACAGATCTCCCTCCCCCCTTCCATTTGGTTCAGCCGTCACCCCCTGAAAATCCCTAGGGCCGCCGGAAAACACCACAAACCCCTCTCTACTTTCGAAACCGAACGGAAAAACCCACTCTCCGTTCATCTGCCTATTTCTCTCTCCTCAGACCATTGTAAGACCTGAGACCACAGCCAAAATGAAGGTCTATCTCTCCTCTTCAAAACCCCTAAGGTCTCGTCCCTCCAAGTCAACCAGATCCTTGTAATTTGGGCCAAAAACGAAACTGATTTTTGGACGTTCTTCGCGATTTCCGGCCACCACAACCCTCTGTTCCACCCCAACTTTTTACATCATGTAGATCTCGACATGATCTACGACTTTCGTTCAGGTTGCCCTCACAAATTTTTCACGGTTTGAGAGATAAAATTGATTTTGCGACGAGGGGCTTATTTGTAAAAAGGACGGACGGAAATTTAGTGGTGGCTGGAAATTTCTAACCATAGGGGTTTATATAGTGTGGAAAAATATATTTTAAGTTGATGTGACGAGCAACATTTACTAGCGATATTTTATTTCGTGTCCATCGCGTTTTCGAACGTCATTTTTTCTCTGATGCGCTCACATACAAACCCCATTCGAGATGCGAATGGACGGCATAGTATATTTTGACGATACGGTCCTAACGAAACTTGTTTCGTCGAATTCCGTGTTTGTTTGCTTGAATGGCCCTCGTTCACGTTCAAATGGTCGTTTTTATATGTATTTTATTTTGCCACGCTCACAAATTAACCCCGATTGACGCGCCACTTGAGATCTAGCAATAATTTATTGTTGCGGTCCCAATAAAATTTATTTTGTCGAAAATCGGGGTCGTTTGAATAAAGGCCCTTTTATAACTGGTCAATTCAAATAAAATAAACCAATTTTAAAATACCTCAATATTAAAATATTAAAATACTGAAATTGGCCAGACACAACCAGAACATCATATACTACCAAGATAAAATAGCTCGGGTTGAGTTTGAAGCCAAATCGATATTATAAATATTTAAAAACCTCTTTATTTAATATAAATAACATTATAATTATAAAGGAAATTCCACAGCGACCTTTTCAAAATTTGATTTGGACATAAAATAAAATCTACACGACGAAAGTTGGATTTTTCTCTGCCATTGGAAAGATATCGTCAAACCGGTCCCGACGTTTCTTGTTTCGAGGAAATCCGACTTATTTTGAACCCGGTACAACCAATTAAAGTTCAAAACGCCAAATCGCGAACTGCCGCGCCGCTGCAGCTCGTTATTTAATTAAATTATAAACCATATATATTCCATCGTCGTTTTAGACTTGAAATCGTCAATACATTTCCACTATAACAATATAAATCACTTTAAACTTGTCCAATCACATTATATTTCAAATTCAACATTTTCCAATATTCTGGAACTTAAAATATTATTTTATTATTTATTTAAATAATATATCCAAAAGAAATTGGTTAAATCCAATATTTAAATTCAAATCAATAATTTAAATAATATAATAATTTAAATAAAATAGGCAGAAAATACGGGTCGTTACACTTGTAGTGTTCTGTTATTTCTTTCTAAAACTCCAATTTGTTGTGGAGTTCTAGGAAAGGAAAAATTATGATTTATTCCTTTCTTTTTACAAAAATGTTCAAATAATTCATTTTCAAATTCACCACCGTGATAACTTTGAATGTTCTTAAATTTATGTTTTTAATATTCTGAATTCTTTTGACAAAAATTTTGAAATGTTCAAAATTATTGCTTTTGTTTTTCATAAAAATTGTCTATGTGCATCTTGAGAAGTCATCAACTATCAGTAAAACATATCGATTATGATTTATGGATTGAACCTGGATTGGTCCGAATAAATCCATATGTAATTATTCTAATGGCTATAAAGTTGAGATGACTTTCTTAGATTTAAAAGATGATTTGGTCAATTTTCCTATTTGACAATCTTTGCAAATATTTTTTATTTTAAATTTAATTTTAGGTAAATACTTTACAAGTTCATTTTCCGAGAGTCTTGGAATAGTTTTAATATTAATATGACAAAAACATTTGGGCCATATCCAAGAATCATTATCCTTGGCAATTAAACAAATCTCTTTATTATTATTAACTTTCATATTCAAAAAAAAAGATATTTCTATCTCTATTTCCTTCAAAAATAGGATTTTAATCTTTATTAAAAATACTACATTTATTTTCAGAAAAAGGTATTTTAAAACCTTTGTCACATAATTGACTAATACTTAGTAAATTATGTTCTAAATTTTTAACTAAAGAAACATTAGTAATAAGAGGTAGATTTGATATACCCACACATCTCCGTTGCCAATGATAAAACCTTTTAAACTGTCTCCAAAGGTAACAGAGCCACCATCAAATCATGAAATATTTGTAAGCATATCTTTGTCTCCGATCATGTTTTTTGAGCAACCACTCTCTAAAATCCATTTTCTTTTCTTGAGTGGGACCTGCAAAAAATATTAATAAATACATTGGTACCCACTTTTTAATAGGGTCCTAAGAGTTAGAATTTAGGAAGCCAAATCTAAGTGGGTTTAGTATCCCTTTGATAAATATAATTTTTATTATTATGAACAATCTCCATAAATGAATTGATATGTTTTTTTTCCTAATCAAACTATTATTTGTTTTTGGAACCCATATCTCAATTTTTACCTTTGTAGTGTATTTTGGTTCATTATTAGAAACTTTAATTTTGAAATAAAAAAGAAAAATGTATTCAGGTTGTCTTTTTATTTGATTGACCAAGTCTAAATTGATATCGTATTGCATGGCGCTCCATTTTCCCATTGAGGCCGAACCTAAACCTGAAGAAATTAGTAAAAAGGTCTCTAGATGGTCATACAAATTAATAGATGATTTGGAAGAAGAAGATGAAGAAGAATCAAAGGAAATCTGTCTTTTCTGAGTTATCGCCCTAATAAAAAAATATTCTTGTGATAGGTCCTGTTCCAGGTCAAAAATATAGTGAAATCGTCAATCGTTTTATCGGATATGCGTATTTTTTTTTCTGGCGAATTTCCATGATTTCATTAATGGAAATTCTTTGATGTAGTGAGTAATAGGCTCTGGTTGTTCACCATTCAAGAAATTCCATCATCTGGGATCCTTAGGGAAGAGGATCAAGTTGGCCCTTGCGGATAGCATGATGCACTATCTTTCTTCAACCCTTTGCTTTGAGCAAAATGTGAAGTAATGGGGAAGAGGACTGAAACATGCCACTGAAAGACTCTGCTGAGACAAAAAGACGGGCTGTCAAGAACGTAGAGAAGGTAGGATGGGAAGTTGGTCAGATCTAGTATGGATCATACATGGACGATTGTATATTTTGAATCAATTTTCCTCTTAGAATTTACATATTTCTTTGGAGGAAATTTTGACTCCTTCTTACATCCCTACCCATTTTTATTTGAAGAGGGTTGAGAACTTTCTATGATTCTAGGAAAATTTTCTCTACCTATATTAAAGTTACGCACATTCTTAGAAATGCTATATAATTTAGTTTGAATACTAGTATTTTCTAATTCTAATTCTTTTATTTTAGTTTTAAAAATGTGATTTTCAGAACTAATTTCATCATTCTTTGCCTTTTGAGTTTCAATTTCTTGACTCAAAGTGAAAGCTCACTTTCTGAGTTTAAGGGAAACTCCTGAACTTTTTCAAGTTCTTTCACAAAAATTTTATTTTCATCTTTTAGCATGTCTCTTTCAAATTCAACTTTATTCTGATTTTCACGTGTTTCCTTCAGTTTCCTTTTAAGAGTTTTTATAGTATTCAAAAATTCAGTTTTAACTTCTACTAAATCATCATAAGATAAATCACTTACCTCGGATTCTTAAGCCATAAAGCACATATTTTCTTGTTCATTATAGCTATCACTATCACTATTTGATGAATCTGAATTTGAGTCATCCCAAGTAACAGAAAAGGCTTTCTTTTTGAATTTTTCTTTCTTATTCTTATTATTGAAATTTTTCTGATTTCTTTTAGTATCGGACAGTCTTTCATTGTGTGACCTTTCTTGTGACAATTAAAACATTATAAGTTTGAGGATGAAGGTTTTGCTCGAGGAATTCTTTTTGAAGTTACTTTTATTTCCTTTTCTGAATTTCAAAATTTTCTTAAAATTTTTAGTGATGAATGCCAGATCCTCATCTTCTGATTCTTCTTTTTCAGCATGAAAGGCTGCATTCTTTTTCTCTTGTGCTTGTTCTTTTTAGCTTGGAAATTTACTTCATAAGACATGAGATTACCTTTGAGTTCTTCTGGTTTCATTGTTGATAGATCATTGGCTTCCTCAACAGCTAATACTTTTCTCTCCCAATCATCGGTTAAAGAGTTTAGTACCTTTGAAACAATATCAAAGTCACTATATTTTTCTTTTAACCATATTAAGGAATGAAGAATATCTTGAAATCTTGAATACATGTCATTAATGGTTTCATTTTATCTTAACTTAAAGTTCTGGAACTGCTTTTTAAGCATTGAGATCTTGGTTTGTTTGACCTTACTTATACCCTCATGCAATGTGTTAAGTGTTTCCCATATTAAACATGCAGTAGTGCAGATGCTAACGCGATTGAATTAGTTTCTATCCAAAGCACAGAATAACATATTCATAGCTTTAGCATTTGTACTTGCTTCATTTTTCTGAGCTCTTGTCCATGCCGAGTATTCAGTAGTAGGTGCTGTATATTGGGTTTGAGTTGCATTCCAAGCTTCAAAACTATCAACTTGCATGTATATTCTCATTCTTCTAGCCTGGTAACTGTAGTGTAATCCATTGAACAATGGCGGTCTTTGAGTAGATTGTCCTTCAACAAATGTTGAGGTAGTGCTGGAACTTGGATTATTTTCCATATTATCAAAGTATCAGATAACGATGTTACGGTTATAGGATGTCCTTGCTCTAATACCAGTTGAAAGACTCTATGCAGTGGTAGGACGTATAATATGGAGTATAGTCAAAGTACGATTTAGATATCAAAGTAGTAGAAGAAAGTAAAATGACACAGTCGATTTTATACTGGTTCAGACCGCTGTCCTACTCGCAGTCCCAGACTCCCTTCTGGTATTTCATTAACACAACAACCCTCACTTCACCCGGAGGAACATGTTCACAATTACCCATATAGTCAAACGGGATTTCTTGCCTCAACTACTGGATAGGACTTCCATAATACAAAATAATTGTTGACTACTTATGTTCTTGATAACACAGATATGTCAAATTAATGTACACCCTTCCTATAATCTTCCCTTGATGACAATCGTGTAATTCGTGAAAGAGTATGGATGTTTTGAATAAGATTTGAAATCTTAGAATTAGTGTGCTTTCGAGATTTTGAATGCTTTGAATAAGATAAAAAGAATTAAAGTAAGTTTCGATGAATAAAAGCATTTGATGGAATCTCTATTTATAATGTACGAAAGATTGCAACTAATTATAAAGAGTTTTATCTAAAAGATATGAATCAGAAGTTGCAACTCTTCATTGAAAGGTTGCACCCTTTCGTTCTTAGATGCCTGAATAATAATTTCAGATGTTTGTTTTTGAATTGAAAAACATACAACAAAGAAAAAGGTCATTTTGGAGGTAATTCAAACGTCTGAAATATTTTGGTTAAACGTCTGAATATTGTATAAATTTGAATTTATTTCAGCAAACAGACGTCTGATCAAAATATTTCAGACGTCTGTTTCCTGAAAATAGGCCTATGTCTTGTGTATTTTATTTGAAAACCACATATAAAAATGTGTGTATTTCATCAAGGAAGATTTTAACAATTTCTATACCAATACATATAGACTCGAACACGTATAATCTTCGTTCTAAGTTCTTGAATCTGTTTTTGAATATCTTCCTGCAAAACAGAAGTAGTTGATATAATATAAGTGCACATGTATAGTTGTCATAATCAAAATGCTATACAGCGAGATCCAAATTAAACTATACACAGGACTATTAACAGGGCTTTATAAACCTTCATAAATGCATTTTAAATTCCAATATTACCACTTCGATTATTATTAATAAATAATAATCATTAAGAATGTTTAATTTACCATTTACTATCTCCATTGAACTTAACAACCCGAATAATTAATTAATTCCAGTTAAACGGTTGACTTGGCCAACTCGAACATGATTAATTTATTAATTCCAGTTAAATGCTACATAAGAGGTCAGCAATACAGTAGTTGTTATAAAAGTTTTGCATAGATACACATAACCATCACTTGTATTCCCAAACTAGTTCACTTATTATGTATGTCGATGTTAATTAAAACTAAATAGTTAGTCTAAAATAGTTTAGATAAATTAATCACTTGCATATCCATGTGTATCAATTGGCATGTACATACAAATATATATATATATATATATATATGGGATAATACAATGATTTGTATTTCAACATATATGTACAACATAACAAGTGCATATACATCTCATATCTACCTATTAAGCAAATACAATTTAAAGTACTAGTTTAATAACCCATCAATATAATTCAAGGTCATGCAACTCATAACATACATTATGCATATATATTGTGTTATAATTACAATCCAAACATCATCAGTTTTCATAAAGCCAAATCTAGTGACCAAATTTAACTTAAGATTTTAATAACTCATATTTATTTTCAGCACGATTCAATCTAGATATTCTTCGGAATATTAAGATAAATCATAAGCAGTTTTAAACTGCAGTATATATGCATACCTCAAAATGAGCTTCAAAACGGTAACTAAACATAAGTATGTAGTCTGTTACAACAAAACTGATCAAATATTTTAGATGTTAAATTTTTGTAGAGGTTTTGATTTGCATACATAGATTAGAATCAGGATTAAAATGTAACGACCCATGTTTTTGGCAGTCAAATATTTTAATTAATTTATTATTTTAAATATTATGTCTGGAATATTAATGGGTTTTAATATTTAATTCGTTATTTAAACGAAGTTTGAAAGTTATATATTTTTATAATTATAAAACGAGTTCGAAATGGCGCTGCAGTTCGTAAAATGGAGTTTTGAACTTCAAACGAATATACAGGATCCGATATCAGTCAGACTTCTGTGAAACAAGAAACGTTAGAAACGTATCGATTATAATTTTCTAATGAGAAAGAAAAATCCAGATTCCGTGTTATAGATTGTCAGTTATAGCTAAATCAAATTTTAAAATAGTCGCTGTGAAAAATCGTTATTTAAATATCGGCCTTTAAAATGGTCATTTTGCAAACGGTCTCTGTTTTCAATGAAACCAGTTTCATTGGGACCGTAACGTTAAATTATTGCACGGTGTTAAATGGCGTGGCAAACCGATGTCGTATGTGGCCACGGTAGCTGTAAACGCCCGTTCAATTTCTATAGCGCGTAATTTATTTAATAAAGGGATATGTGAGTGTAACTTTAGCAGACGATCGAATTAAGCCACGAAACCAGTTCCGTTGAGTTCGTATCGTCGATTAGAGTCAGGATAGTTATATAGTTTGTTATTTTTGAAGACCGGGTAATTTGGTGCCCAAAATGGCATTGCGGTGCGCGTGAAAATAGCCTACCGGGGAAACAGTCTCAGAATGCGACGAAACTGGTGTCATTGGGTTCGTATTGAAGAATTATTATAGGATTGCAATGTTTCAAGTTGATTTGATTTGTCTGGTGATCGTGAAAATTTTAAACGCGGGTTTATTTCCGGTTTTATAAAGGAATTTTTTTTCATACAACCTCGGATTTCTACGAAACTTGTCCCATTGGGTCCAGAATACCTTTTTACACTAAGATTAGCCTTGTTATCAGTAAACATGAGTTGTTTGTTATGGTTTCGGCGTGTTACTTTGCGACGAAGTTTCAATAATAATATAATTCACCCTTATGAATACCAAGTAAACCCTATTCTGAGTAAAAACACGGATCTGCGGTCAACGAATGAGCTGCCTCTTCACAGAAAATGAACGAACTAGATCCCTAGTCCTTTTCTTCAATTTTCAATTGATTTTCGTACCAAATTTGCTTATTCCTTGGTCGCCAATCCTTTTAACCTTGCCGACAAAGCATTGTGTCCCATCTTTTCCATCGCCAGCTACCTACAAATTCTGAAATCCTATATGGCTATACCCAACAATGCTTGACGCCCACGTATCCCTTCTGTATAAATTCATCTGTTCCCTGCGTCTCTTTCTTGGTCCCAAAAAGAAAATTTAAACTCCACTAAATAACGAACGACCGAGATATCACCCTCTTCCTGTTAAGCTTCCAATCAATTCACCAATCTTCTCGCAAGAACTTCAACAACAAACTCTTCGGCGTGAGGAGATCAACCGATTGAACGGTGGAGATCAGGACTGTCGACCTCTGACGACTGTGAGGGATGCCTAAAGCCGCGGTTTTCAAAGTGGCTTTGAGGATGAACGCGTAGGCCGAGCTCCATGCTATGTCAGGCTAAGGAGGAGTGGGGTGGTGCGGTTCTTATGGAGGTGTCAGATCGACCGCCATGTCGATGACGGGTGAGCGGTGGTGGCCTTTCTTCTTACGTGCGATGGGTTAGCTTCGAAGTGGGTAGTGTGTGTGTGGAGAGGAAGTGTCTACGGCAGGGGAGGCGCTGGTGTATGGTGAGGTCTACTGTTCGAACTTTGAACTAGGTGGGGTGGGTACAACAGTGAGCAGAAGTTGTGCGTGGAAAAAAGGAGTTGACATGAAGAATAACGAAGAAACGTTGTGAAGAGGAAGTTGAAAAACGAAATGCTGTTTTGTTCTTAAGTGTATAGGAGCAAGACGAAAAGAAAAAAAAAGGAAATATGCGGGAACGAAGGAGGATGGGTTCAAGTAGTTGCGAGAAGATGGGGCAGCCTGTTGATTCTAACATGGGTGATGACTTCGTGAAGATGTGCCTGGGTCCAACGTGAATCATCAGCCTAGGTAAAATTGAAAGAAAAAAGGGATTAGTTCAAATTGTTAAGTATAATTAGTTTAATAATAAACCTAATTAGAAATAAATGATTTTTAATTTAAGGTTTGGTAAGCAGAAGTCTTGGACAAGGCAGCGTTGCAGCAAACCAAGGGCGCGCTTCGAACAGGAACCTGGAACAAGAAAATGTTGGGCCAAACTTTCACAGTGTAATTAGTTTAGGGTAAACCCTAATTAAGTAATAAATTAGTTTTAGTTTAAGTGATTTAAGTTTTAACATTTAGATTGAATTGCGCAGTTGGTATTGAACAAGGCAGAATACGTGAAAGGGTCAGGCAGTGTCAATAGTAATTAACGTTAATTAATTTAATTAAGAATCCCTTTAGTTTTAAAATTTATTTGGTAAAGTGTACAGCACTAGGATGGGTGAAGCTTTGAACGCGAGACCAAGTAGAAGCATGAAACAGGAAATCAGTTAAGCCGTTATTCTCTAGTTTAATTAAAAAGTTAATTAAAGGATTAAGGGAAATGAGTTGTTATTAAAAATAATTTATACCCTGAAAATTTACGAACTGGTGCAGGAATTCTTCTGAGGAACGAAGTGCGGCCTAAGGGAAATTGTAATTGGAGGGTTCAGGCAAAAAGTAAACGAATGGTGGTGAAGCATTTCAAAGAATGCGGACCTGATGGCAAATGGCTAACCAACGTAACTATCTATATAAGTATATTATAAGTGTTAATTTTAAAACCCTAATTAGTTAGTTAGTTAAATTCAAGTGTTAAAGGACCTTACATTGTTAACAGGATGGACGGACATTAAAGACCTGGTAGTAAAGAATAGAAGGGACGGACCAGTTTTGCCTAACAAAAAGTAATTAAAAATAATTAGTGATTAAGTGATTTAGTTAAGATAAATAATTATTATAATTAAATCATATATATATATAAATTAACTGTAACTTGGACGTATCTTAACAGAATTGGACGAACAAGGTGTTGTTGGAATCGCGTTGACGTGCACTGAGTCATGGAACAGAATTAGACAGAATTTGAATCAACGAATATTTCAGTTAAATTTAACAAATTATTAAATTAACTGAAACGAGCTGTTTAAGCAACAAACCAACTCAAGGTGAGTTAAACTCACTCAGTTTTCCCAATTATATTTTATATAAATTGGGTTTTTATTTTGTGTGCTCTGTTTGCTATGGTTGACTGTTTTGCTAGTTATATATTTAATTGTTGATGAAATTAAACTGTCGTTTAATTTCAGTGAAATCCCAAAATCGTTATTTTAACGAATTGGTCCCAATGAAGGTAAGTTACCTCGTTGGTCACGTTTATAAAATAAACGTGTTTTGTGTGAACTGATAGAAATGCTTTGTTGGTTGGTTGATATAAAATTGTTGCTATTTACTATTTTATATCAGTTAAATGAAGTGATCTGGTTTGTGATAACCATTTTGAAATACAGGGAAGAACAGGTTGGAGGGATCCAACCGGATTCCTCAAATATATTATTAATTCCATTTTACCATATATGAACTATCATGATTGGATGGTTGATTTAATTTGCGATCATTGACTGAAAAGTCAACCTGTATTTTGCTTTAACCAATGGGCGATATTGGTTGGGTAATCGGCAGTAAATGGCCTAAGAGTAAATTGTTTTGTTATATTGATTTACTGTCAGGTAGATCGATAGAACCAAAGTTATAAAATCTATTTATAACTGTATATAGTTTTTGAAATATATTATATAGAATAAAAGTTTGTTTAAAGGAAATAAATATTTATTTATTTTATTTAAGTATATAATTAATTATTAATTGATTTTATAGGGTAAAAGCTGATGTTAATCAGATCAAGAAACTTGTGAATAGAAATTGACCTAACTGTTAAATTTGGATAATTGTTTTGTTAAGGAACAATTAAATGGAATTATTTTAAGTTAATTATATTATTAATTAATTTAAAGTGAAAACGAATTGAAATCGATTAGTGAGATATCCGTGTTTAGAGTTGACTAAATTGACCATTTTTGGCTAGAATGAAATTGTTTAAAAAGAGAAAAGGTTTTAAAGGTGGTGTTTTATAAGGAATTATCCAAATTATTAAATTAAGGGTAGCGATATATCGAGAAGGAGATTTTTAAAGAGATAAGAAGGTTTTATGAAACCAGTTTTTGAATAATAGTGAAATGGAATTTATAGTGACATTGAAGTAAGGTATCGGTTTTGGATTATGACTCGTATTTACCTTAAGATATGAACGTGGTTGATCAAGGTCTGAGAGGTGATTAAAATACCCAACTTGAACGACATCAAGATTATCTGAAGGTGATATTAGTTGTAAATGGTAAATGAGGATAGTAATGATTTATTATTTCATCAGAGAAATAATAATGCAACATTTTGATGAAGATTTTGATATATATATATATTAATATATATATATAATGTGGGAATTCCAAAGAAAAAGGGAACTGCAGGAAGTTTTCGAGTTAACAAGGAAACGTAAAGTTAAGTTTTATTTTATAAGAATAAGCATTGTTATTATTTTCAAGTAAGGAAATAAGAACATTCCGTAATGTTGTTTGACGAATTATTAGTTTATTTCCCAGTATTAGATAATAAAGTGGATACTGTTTTTAAAGTAAAATAGGATATTGGATATGGTATAGGATTTTTCCTACGAAATGTAAATGGATTTGTTTAAAGAATAATCTTATGAAAAATAAGAAGCGAGAAAGCGATATTTATAATATCGAAATATTGAAGAGTTGTGAATTTACATTTGTTTTTAATTAAAAGGCCAAATGATGCTGAATACCGAACCAGTGAACTCATTAGATTGTCACGATTGAAACACCGTTTATCTTGATAGTTAAATCACCGACTATCAAATTTGACCATACGATTGTTGGTAAGGAAAGACCGGGATCGAACTTAGGTTCGAAAACCATTCCGACCAACAAATACGTGAAGATATCAGAAGGCGGTCGAGATGGAGCATTGAAGACCGTGGATCTTCATAAGCGGAAGGGTTACTTATAATCTCTGGCTTAGCGGCCAGAGATAAACTGTGATTTTGTCATGGTTGGAATCCACGGGTTGCAAGGACTTCTCGCTACGGATCCATGGGGTGATTCCTATATGAGATGCAGTAGGAGAGTACCTTCGGTTCATCCTGTTCCTGGATGACTCGTATGGACGAGTGTCTGACAGAGTATTTCCAAAGGATCACGTACGTTGATTTCTTCAAACGTACCATAGTTGGTTACCTCCCAACTAGAGTATTTTTGTGGACGTCAATTAGTGATATCCGGCGGATTTGACGATGTGGCATTCAAAGTAAATGGTGACCAGCTGTGCTAAAGGGAATTCAAACCTCAAGCCTCACAGCCGGGAAATGACAAAAATCGGGCAGGCAGCATGGCTATGTGGGTCGCTCCCATTAGGGTGTATAACCACCTATCTAGAGAAATTCCTATTGCTTCTTTAATCTATTTCGATGCTGTCCCTTTCGGGAAACGGTGGTTTGAGCCCAACCGTTGGTGATATACATTCGATACACTCAAGCGAAATGAGTGGTCGGTCATGTGAGGGCCGGGTTGCAAGACGTTCTTGTTGAACCCAGTGTATTGGCCTCTAGAGATACACTATCGGTGGGTGGTCCCATACCTTGTCAAGGTCGGAATCCAATCTCCAATAAGCGCCCGCGGTTTGGATTGTATACTATATATGTGGAGCGTGAGATGTAAGCGTTCCACTAGATTCTATCTACTTGTATTTAGACATTATTATAATATCAGAAAGGATATTGGTTTCAAAACTGTTTTGGGTTATCGTAAGGTAAAACCGTCCGTGTTTATGTGTGGATTTGGTCTTACGATTATCCTTTTCTTTTGAAAAGATTTTGAACTTTAAATTCATGTTGGATGATTTACCCATAATACTGTGTGAGTTTATCTCACTCTGGTTCACCAGACTGACCCGGTGTTTTGTAAATGCTCGGGTTAGCCAGAGTGTACAGGTTCAGGTTATCGAATGCTGCGAAGTCCAGAGACAAGCTGGAGATGTTCAGACGTATGATATTATATAGCTACTATTCCGATGTGTGTTGTATATGGGAACAGGTTATTATAACTGTCCCGTGGTGGGAAATACTCTGATATTGTAAGTATTTTTAAAGCTCTCAATAAAGTTTTATTTCTGTATTATATTTTGTTCCGCTGCGGTGTGAGACTCTGTGTTGTGGTGTTTCTTCTCCTTCTTCGATTCTAATATTTCTTTCTTTCTTATCTCACCCTCTAAATTCTTTCTAATAACGTTCCAGTGTTTTCGGTGTTTGGAAGGTCGGCATGAGTACGGTAATGGTAATTATGTCGATTTTTCAGGGCCGAAAATCCCTGTTCGTTACATAAAATATATATCATAATATATATATATATATATGTGTGTGTGTATATATTATAACCTGAAGGCCATCATGTATTCATGATCAATATCATGAAGATGAAAAACCAAAGAGACTCAACTATGAATCTGTTATCCAATCATTTGATCAACAATCAAAATTATTTCTTTTGATCAAAAGCATAACTGATTCAAAATTACAATTGTGATTCATATAATTAAATCAACAAAAGTTAAAATATGTGCTATAGGTATTCCTCCTAATTAATCAGATTTATCAAGTCAGAAATCAAAGATATTAATTCAACACATTTTTTGGGAACATATATAAATAGTATTAATACTATTTATATGCTTATATTCAAAAAATATCATAATTTGATCCAAATTTTAGCAAAAACCGTTGTGACTATTTTTTCAAGATCAACAATTGTCTTGAAGAATAGATTCACACTATTATTTGATCTAATAATACAGATGTAAAACATGAATCTAACAAACTCAATTAACAATTTTGTAAGTTGCTCTGATACCACTGAAAGGATTTTATAGATCAATAAACTACAGAATTAAAATTAAAAAACCCTATTTGACATGATCCAAACAAAATAGATGAATCAAGTTTAACTCGTATACCTTCGAGCCCTTTTCAATTTCATGAAGTCAACCAGATCTGAAGTCGAATCGATTTTAGTATTGCAAAGCACGACGCTTCTGCTGGTATCCACACGAACGCCTTCCCATCGATCGTCAAACAGATAAATAAGAAAAGGAAAAAAATACGGTACAAGCCGCCATTTTTTTGGGTTTTATCGACGAAGGTATGTTTAGTTGGTTTTTTCATGTACCTTAAAACAAGGGAATACCCCTTATTTTATAAAATAAATGTGAACCCTAAATCTAAGAACCAACCGTTATACCAATTCCAGCGTCAGATAAAATATCACCAGATTGATAATTTATTTACCCAATGAATGGTTTTCCCCTTATAATGTTCTAAGTATGTGAACCTATAGGTTATTATAATGTTGGAAATAATTTAAAAAATATTAAAATTATAAACAGTGAGCAGCATGTAGTAATACATCGTTGTTGCCCAAGTTATAATAATATCAACGATTTAATACAACCTTTTCTGTAGGGCTGTCAATGGGTCGTGTCGGGTTCGGGTCGGGTCAAGTCGGGTTCGGGTTGATTTATAAACGGGTAGGGTCAACCCGTTTATTAAACGGGTCATATTTTCCCAACCCTAACCCGACCCGTTTATAAACGGGTTGACCCGACCCGACCCGCGTAACCCGTTTAACTAAATGGGTCGTGTTGGGTCGGGTTTACCTGTTTGACCCATTGATAGATCTTGCCTACTAATATAAGCAACAAAAGAGTCAAATCATCAACATGCACACTGTTATATAATCACCAACATGCAACAAGTTGCAAAGTCACCAACAGACAACACATATATAAAGCATGAAATCCCCATATTCAAAAATCATTTTCTATACATAAGTATATATTCCCATACTGCATAAATTAAAGTCTACCAGTATGGAAGAGATATAGTTGTTATAAGTAAAATATAACTAACAACATATAAGAATAAACTAGTAAAATATAATAGCTTACATATACGAGCATACTGATTATTGCATACATAAAAGACTAACACTAATAGTATACATAAAAGACTAACAATATGGAAGAGATACAATATATAATCGGGTTTGGCGGGTCAAAATCGGGTTAGCGGGTCAACCCTAAACCCACCCGTTTATAAACGGGTCAAATTCGGGTTGACCCGAAAATGACCCGCTAACTAAACGGGTCGGGTTAACCTGCTAATTTCAGTGCGGGTTTCGGGTCGGGTCACGGGTCGGGTAGGAAATTGACAGCCCTACTTTTCTGTAATAACCTAGAGTTTCAGAACCAATTTAAAAAATATATATAATTTTATATGAAAATACAGTTGAATTTCAGATTTTGATTGTTTGTTTTTTGATGAAAACAAATTTCGATTGGTTAAAAACTAATTTGATCATTTTACAAAGGAACATTAGTGAGATGACCTCTGATTTCAACAATACCTTTTTTATTAAATCATTAGCGTCGAATAATGGTAGTATTCCAAATTTTATGATTTTTGGAGCTAGCGTGTGAGCGTGCGAGAAGAAAACGTATGCTAAAATCGCATATTGAAATCAGGCTGAAACATTATCGAAAAAGAATATGGAAGGTCAAATGATCTCAGAGTTCGATGAAGCCAATTCTGTTGGATCTAGAATTACGTTTATTGTCAAAAATTTCATGGTAAACGGAATTAATTAGTGATCGTGCGATCGAAAGAGGTGGAGGCTAACTAACACACTTTTATAAACGTTGAGTTATAAAACTTGAGATTAAACGAAGGTCGTCCAATGGACAAGGGTGGTTTTGTTATGACTCAATGGATCGTGCCACCTCAGCATTTCATGTAAGGGATGGTTATTTTGTAGAAAACCCCCTCCCATTCCCTTTCTTTCCTCTCTTCCTCCTTTCCTTCATTTCACTTTAACCCTCCGCCTTTTCTTCTCCAACAATGGCAACTTACTCATTCCATCTTTCTGTCGCCGCCCTCACCGTCGCTCGCACCGCCACACCCCAGCCCGTCGCCAGACCCACCGTCGTGGGCCTCCCTTTGCCTCTGTTTTGCCAAAAACCTCTCATTTCTCCTCTTTTACACCACCTCTAACTCCTATTCTAGCACCTCATACGCCCTCTACGAACTCCGAAGCTCCTCCTCCTTGCTACGCTGAACCTGGACAGCGATGACCCAAAACCCAATAGTGCCAAACACCCTCATTTCTTCCCCCGTTTATCCCCTAGCTTCTAGATCTATAAGTAAATGCGAGTTAGCTAGTGATGGTTTGAGTGTTGTTCGAGCTCCGTAGGCCGCCGGAAAGCTGCGTGGAATCCTAACAAGTATTAACATCAAACTATCGTATTTGTATTCCTTCCCATAAAAAGATTGGTGAAGTGAATACCTCTGGTGAGAAATCTAAACTCACTTATAAAAGGGCTAGATCAAAAATTAATTATTTGCAAGTTAATTATTGAGTTAAACGATGAGTATTGATTATGATATAAAATTTATCATGTTGCTAAATGACGTGTAGCAAGTTAAAGATATCATTTTTAATTGATATATGAGAAGTAGTTTGGATGATATGTAAACGCAAAACCGTATCGACGATGAAAAATCATAGCTTAAAATGGGTTAAATAAAATTAACTGTTAACCGTAATGGTTAGTAGTTAATAATAAATTACTACTTTATTAAAAGATGAATATCGATTAACAATAATAATTTATTGAGATGTTAGTTGATGATTAGGGAGATAAAAATATCATTTTTGATCGATATATTTGTGGTTACATACGTTTATGCAAAATTAAAATTCGTGTAATAAGGGAATGTATTTTAATTGACTATTGGTTGTTGATTAAAAATATTCAATCACACTAGCACCGATTATACAAGTTTATTTCTATATTAAGCATTGAGTAGTTAGATAAAAATACCATTTTTATCAGTTATGTATGACATCCCTTGAGTTCGACACTTGAATTGCAGACCAAGTTTATTTAAAAGTATATTGCACCTTAAATGGCATTGCTTGCGCAATTTAATTATTATTATTGGCTGTGTGTGAATTGGATGTGTTGTAATAGTTTTTTGTGTGTAATTAAATATATACCATTGGATAGTGAACAATAATTATGGACCATACTGCATAGCATATTCATATAAGCATGTAATTGCCTGATGCTTATACGTCGAGTGAAGAAGAAAAAGAACCACATAACAAGTAATTGCCTAGTGATTATCCGATATGGACTGAACAATAGAATCATATAGCATGAAATTATTTGAAGCTTATATAATGTGGACTTAATAAACATATAACGAAAAATTACAGGATATAATAACAAACCCCATCAGATGGTCTTGAGATGATAGAAACATACATGTCTCTCTTGCATGTAGATAAGACACATGGATCGCGATTAATCCGCATCACAGGGTCAAGGGATGATAAATTGTTACACATCGCCCTTAGGTGTATATAAATCACAATTGTTTGTGCACATGATGTAAACCCTACAAAGGTGTTGGGATGATATATTTTGACACATCTCCCGATACATACTAGTTGGATATGTATGTATGTATGTATGTATGTATGTATGTATTGATTTAAGAGGTCCTAGAGAGGCGAGTTGTGATTTTTCTGAGTACTTCGTACAAAGGAGGTTATGGCGAGAGTTTCCGAAAATATAAGGCGTTAGCCAAATTATTAATAAATAAAATAGTTTGGAAGTTGTTAGATGTATAATAAAATATATACACTGAATAAAAATTTAAATAAAACGTATCGAACGATGTCAGAATATATAAACGGAAGGTCAAACTATCTCGGAATTCAACGAAACCTGTTCTGTTGGTTTGGAATTACGTTTATTGTCAGAACCCAAAATTTCGTAGTAAACGGAATTAATTAGTGATCGTGTGATCAAAAGAGGTAGAGGCTAACTAACACACGTTTATAAACGTTGAGTTATAAAACTTGAAATTAAACAAGGTCATCCAACGGACCAGGGTGGTTTTGTTACGACTCAATGGATCGTGCCACCTCAGCTATTCGTGTGAGGGATGGTTATTTTGCGGAAAACCCCCTCCCTTTCCCATTCTTTCATCTCTTCCTCCTTTCCTCCCTTTTACTTTACCCCTTCACCTTTTATTCTCCAACAATGGCCATCTCCTCCTTCCCCCTTGTTGTCGACGCCCTCCCGATCGCCTGACCCCGCCTCCTTATGCAGCCACGCTCCAGCTCGCCACCGTGGAACCCACTTTGCCTCCATTTTGTCAAAAACCCATCCTTTCTCCCCTTTTAATCCTCCTACCACCTCTTTCTCCTCTTATAGCATCTCCTGCATGCGAACTCCGAAGCTCCTCCTCCTTGCTGTGCTGAACCCGGACAATGAAGACCCGAAACCCAATAGCCCAAAACACCCTCATTTCCTCCCCCGTTTTGCTCCTAACTTCCGGATCTGCAGGTACACGCGAGTTATTGAGTGCTTGAGTGTTGTTCGAGCTCTGTAGGCCACTAGAAATATACGTGGATGCCTAACAAGTTTCAACGTCAAAGTAGCGTATCTGTATTCCTTCTAGCAAAAAGATTAGTGTACTGGAAATCTCAGGTGAGAAATCTAAACTCACTTATAAAAGGGCTAGATTAAAAATTAACTATTTGCAACATAATTATTGAGTAAAACATTGAGTACCGATTAGTATATAAAATTTATTATGATGCTAAATGATGTGTAACAAGTTAAAAATATCATTTTTAATTGATATATGAGAAGTAGTTTGAATAGTGATATGTAAATGCAAAATCATATCGAATGATGAAAAACTGTAGCTTAAAACGGGTTAAATATAATTAAGTGTTAGCTGTAACTATTAGTAGTTAATAATAAAATTACTACGATGTTATGCAATGAATATCAATTAATAAAAATAATTTATTAAGATGTTAGTTGACGATCAGCGAGATAAAAATATCATTTTAATCGATATATGCGTGGTTGCTTATGTTTATGCGAAATTAAAATTCGTGTAATGAGGGAATGAATTTTAATTGACTGTTAGTTGTTGATTAAAAATATTTAATAATGTTTATAACCGATTGAACATGTTTATTTCTATGTTAAATATTTAATAGTTAGATAAAAATATCATTTTTATCAGTGATGTATGACGTCCCTTGAGTTCAACACTTGAATTACACACCATGTTTATTTAAAAGTATATTGAGCCTTAAATGGCATTGGTTGCTCAAATTAATTATTATTATTGATTGTGTGTGAATTGGATGCGCTATGATGGTTTTTTGTGTGTAATTAAATATACACCATTAGATAGTGAACAATATATATGGATCACACTTCATAGCTTAACATATTCGTACAAGCATGTAGTTGCTTGATGCTTATACGACGAGGGAAGAAGAAAAAGAAGAACCACATAACAGGTAATTTCCTGGTGATTATCTGATGTAGGCTGAATAGTATAATCATATAGCATTAAATTATTTGATGCTTATATGATGTGGACATAATAAACATATAACAAAATTTGCAGGATTTAATAACAAACCCCATCACAGGGTCTTGAGATGACAGAAACATACAAGTCTCTCTTGCATGTAGATAAGACACATGGATCGCGATTAATCCCCATCACAGAGTCAAGGGATGATAAATTTTAACACATCTCCCTTGGGTGTAGGTAAGTCAAAATTGTTTGTACACATGATGTAAACCCCACATGGGTGTTGGGATGATATATTTTGACACAACTCCCGATTTATATTGGTTGGATATATATATATATATATATATATATATATATATAAGGGACTAGAGAGGCGAGTTGTGATTTTTCCGAGCATTACGTACAAAGGAGGTTATGGCAAAATATTTCAAAAATATAAGGCGTTAGCCAAATCATTAATAAATTAAATAGTTTGGAAGTTGTTCAATGTATAATAAAATATATATGCCGAATATAAATTAAAATAAAACGTATCGCGCAGCAGTAGTTCATGTTTCCGACTCGTAACTTTAAACGAGTACGCTAAGAGATTCGACCGTCTGATTTTCCTGAGATTAGAACCATTGGATTCATTTCCAAAAGATCTTTCCAAGGATAATAAATATGTTGAGATACAACGCTTATATTTCGATAAATGTTTAATTCAAGTTTAGAGGAAAGCAGCGCCTGCACAGTTGAATGACTTGAAATGTCATTCGAATGAAGTGAGCTATTTTTATGTATATAAAAATAGTGGCAATTCATTTCAAAATATTATAAACAATTTGGAATGTGCATAAACCAATTTCACTTGGTTTATAATGATAGAAGTGGTGAAGTATGATTTGGTGTTTTGACGTGAAAACTTATAAAAATCAATTTGGCAGTGTTTGAAAATAAGAAATTTAAATTCTTAAATTGAATTGATCTTTTCAAGTAAACCTTTTATTATCAGGTAATGAAATGATTTGTGAAAGCCAAATGTCTTAACCAGAGAAAAGAATAAGATTTTAAATCTTAAGAAAGAAACCAATTAAAAAGAGAGTTAATTGGTAAATCAATAATTCAAATAAGAATTCGATTTGATTTGTTTATGCGAGAATTATTTGAAAAGGCCAGGTTTAACAAATTTCAAACAATTAAACGACGATTAAACATTGAAGATATTGAAGACAGTGCAAGACTGGCAATCTTCACATCGAATGGATTTCTATTGATGCCCTGAATTTGGGTAGCTCCCTTGAAGGATTATAGTGGAAGTTGTCTGAACGTACTTGTTGATTGTCCAGATATGCGAGGATCTCTCTCCTGTATTGGACATATGGGATGAGGAATAAGGTGCCTCTGGTTTCGTTCAGACCCAGAACGAACTTGTAAATGAATTGTATGTCTGACATTGTATTTTCCGTTGTATTAATTGATGTCTGCTAAAAATATATCTATTTAGTGGCAGAGAATTTATTCTCTTAGCTTAACACCTTCTCTGAGACATACAAGCTTAGAGGTTATATATTGGTATTTATCAGTGGTATGGTCTAGAATGTCTGTGTGGCATGTTGAGATGTATGGATCAAAGCTTTTGTTGAAAAGCAAAGCTTTGTGGATGATGATCAAAGTATGGCTTTTATATAGTGTAGTTTTGTTTATAGCATTAATTCCCGAGCTTCACACCCCGGTATGAGTCAAAAACGAGATAAGGGACGGTAGGGAGAACATGTACTTCTTTCTTGCTAGAAGTAGTGTCATGGTATAGAGACTAGGAATATTTACTTTTAAGGATGTTGGATAGCGAGGCGCCTCAAATAGGGTTGCAAAAGGCCCATGTGGTCGACGTACTGACTAGGTAGTAGGTCCGATAGGACCGTGAAACGTATTATTCAGGAATAACTAATCCACAAAAGTAAGTGTGGACCGGTTTTGCCACTCCTAAGGGTCATGTGTGTTGATCCTGGACATCTTGCTAGAGGCGGTCTGAATCGTTGAGGAGAGATTCCTTGCCTCGGCTCATAGATGGAATCCAATTTCCAGTACGCGACTGTACAGTTTTAGTTGTATACCTACGGAGACATAGTAGGATGGGGTACTATGCCATCTAAGATTGATACATTTATGTTGAAATTGTTTTAAAATGTTTAAACACTAATAAAAATATCAAATGATTTTTATTTTCCTCGTACCAAGCATATTTAGCCGTTATGAGGTAAAACTCTATCCTCCGGTTTGCGTTGCATTGTGTGATCGGACCTGAGTCTTATAACTGTTTCATTTTTTTAAAAAACATTGCAATATTTCATTTCATTTTATTTAATTTTATGCACTAGTAATCGAGTGGAGTAAACTTGTTCCGTGTCATACGTCGTGGTCCCATGATTTTCCTTATTCTTAAATAAGCTAAGTAAATTTAGGATTTCTCATACCAGTCCCATGACTGACTCATAGTTTGTTTATCCCTTGCAAACTCAGGTGCCCATAATTTTACAAGGGAAGCCAAGTGATTAGGTTATTTTCTTTCTTTTGGATATGCACCGTAGTTGTGGGTACTATTTTGGCTTGAAGATGAAGATGGACTTTTTATCATTCCATTTAAACTTTCAAAACACTCTCTTATGTATAATCATATTTGATTCAGTTGCAAAGTTAGTATCTATTTGATGAAAGGGTGTTATGTGCTAAGTAGGATCCTGTAATACTGTGTAACTCTGATGATGATGCTTAATTCCGCTGATGTGAACTAATGTATATTATTCTATGACATTATGTATTATGTTATGTGATCTGCTGATGTGATTAATGTGTTATATTCCAAAGACAATCCTTACCACCGGGGATTGATTCATGTCAGCTTGGTGTAAGAGCTAATGGTTAACCTTAGTTCTGGAGTATAACGTATTAACGGACTCATCAGAGATAGTTACAGAAGTATTCTTGGATGAGTAACTCATTAAAGATAGAATTATTAATATCCTAGAATGAGTTTCGTAGAATATCGTATGACTCAATTAATATATTTTAAATTATACATATGTCTTTATGCTCTTATCATTCCTTAAGATATCTTTTCTGTTGGCCTGATTCTTTCCTTGCTATTCGCAGACATAGAAGAAAATTAGTGGAAGAAGCAGAGGCAAGAGAGGTAGAGGAAGGGGTGATATCCCATCTATAAATGAGCAACCCGATCACGTAGGAGCTCAACAGCCAAATCTCGTAGAAGTTGATAATGAGCCTGTATTGCCTCAACAACAGCAACAGCCGCCACAGCGGTTTGATCTAGATATTGTCGCTCATAAGTACAAGAATTTGGGCGGAGTACCATTTACTGGCAGTGGATCTGTAATTGAAGCATGTTCTTGGATGAGGTCTTGCAAATAGATCTTTAAAGGCTTAGAACTGACGGATAACCAGAAGAGGTTCATAGCATCTTGGTTACTCAAAGATGAATCCCTGATTTGGTGGGAAGCAGTGATAGTGGGTAATCCGGGAGGTGATATGACTTGGGATAGGTTTAAAGAAATTTTTGAGGAAAGGTTTGTTCCCCAGAACGAAGTCAAGCTATTATATGATGAGTTTGCTAATCTCAAGCAGGGGGACAAGACTATTCTTGAATATGTCAACAAATTCAATGAACTCTCTCATTTCGGTCTAGAGCTTATTCAGAACCCAACTAAGAAGAACAAGAGGTTCATTGAGGGTTTTCATAAAAGGTACTGCAGCAGAGTGATAGCCCATATAGAGCTTCCATTTGCTAAAGTGGTAGAGATGGCTTGTAGGTATGAGAATATTAACAAAACGAATGCTCAAGAAGACAAGGGAAAAGGTTATCTCGGTAATAAAAGGAAAGCTTCGAACAAAAGCCCGAGACAAGCAAGACTGAAGAAGCAAAGCCCAAAGAGGATAAACGAGAAAAGTTAAATGTTATAACTATGAAAAGTTTGGACATTGGGATAATGAATACAAAGCTCCTAAGAGGCCAAGGAGAAATGAATCTAAATCTAGCCAGATGTCTCGAGATAACAGGGAATGCTACAATTTCCATAAGAAGGGACATATTGTTAAGTGTTGTCCACTGTTGAAAAAGTTGGAAGTGGCTCACGTCTATAGTGTGGCAGATGCCCCAACTGCCTCTGCTGGTAGAGGAAGGCTAGATGTCTTAGAAGGTACATTTACAGTTAAAAATATTCCAGTTAAAATATTATTCGATATGGGCACATCACGAAGTTTTATTTCAAGTATCATGGTAAAGAAGTTAAATTTAAAAATGAGATGTATTAAAGAGTCCATAAGCGTTAATAATCCAATTGGAGGTTCTCTCGATCTTTGTTAGTGTTGTAGAGTGTCCATTTCTTATTCCTATTATCGGTTTTCTTCCAATTTGATCGCTATGAATTTTATCTAGTTTGATCTTATTTTGGGATTGGATTGACTGACTGAGTACGAAGCTGAAGTTAAGTGTATGAATAGAATAGTTACAGTTAAAATTAAATTTGGGAATTTTATCACTATACCATGCGAAGGCTCAGGTTCATATAGAAAATAATTTTGGTCTGCTCTTGAAGTTTCTCCCACTTCTTTAGAGAATATTCCTATGGTTTAGGATTACACGGATGTGTTTGAAAAAGTTGATAGCCTACCTCCACGAAGAGAGATTGATTTTAGAATTGATTTAGTTCAGAATGTGAGGTTGTTCATGCAATTCGGAGAATGGAATTGAAAGAAAAAGAAGAGTTGAGTGATCAAACTCGACAGTTGTTATGGAGAGATTTAATCAAGCCTAGTTTCTCGAGTTGGGGATCAATAGTGGTGTTCGTTTCGAAATCAGACGTTACTCTTAGATTATGTGTAGATTATTAAGATTTTAATAAGCAGACGCTCAAGAATAAATGCCCACTACCGCGTGTTGATGATTTATCAGATCGCTTGAATGGAGCGCAAGTATTTTCGAAGATGGACCTAGCTACAGGTTTTCATTAATTACAAATTACATAATAATGTTTTCCTTTGACAACTTTCAGAGGTCCAGATTTATTTTGTGAATGGTTAGTAACGTCGTTCAGATTTTGCAACGCCCCTGCTTATTTCGTTGATTTAATGAATCGGGTGTTCCGTGGGGTGCTGAATAAGTCTGTGCTGGTTTTCATTAATGATATTCTGATCGTCACGAAGTCATCCAATGAGCATGCGAAGCATTTAGAATAGGTGTTAGAAATTCTGAGAAATAATATATTAAAAGCCAAATTTTCTAAATGCATGTTTTGGAAAGAAGAAGTGAAATTCATTGGTCATGTTGCATCAAAGTAAGGAATATCAGTAGATCCGGGAAACATTATGGCTATTCAGGATTTGAAACAACCTAGTACTCCCACTGAAGTTAGAAGTTTTCTGGGATTGACAAGTTACTATCCACTACAACAAAAAACACTTTTCGCAACAGGCAATATCTGTTGCAATTGACCAATCGCAACAGGCCCGCGCCTGTTGGTATAGCCGAAGTTGCAAAAAGTCGGTTCCTTTTCGTAACATTTTCAGCCTGTTGCAATAAGATGTTGCGGTATACTTTTTTGCAACAAGCCTTTGCTGTTGCAAATGATTCTTTTGCAACAACAAATGACGATTGCAAAATAGTCTTATACAATTTTGTGTCTAATAATTTATACAATATTGACCATGACCAGTATGTAATTTACTGTTAAAAACAAATATAACAATTAAATAATAAAAACACATTCTTAAAAGGCAAAGTAAAATACAATTACATACACAAATTTTTAACACATTTCTAAAGATTTGATAATACATTCCAACTTCAATTAAACCCATAATACAATGACAGTTCTGAAATATAATACATGTGTAACGACCCGCAAATCCGTGCTATCTGAGTTGACTAAATACACCACACGTCCAACCCAAATAACACAGAAATACGACTCATTATTAGAAAGAAGTTAGAGGATGAGAAATAGAAAGAAAGAAATATTAGACTAGAAGAAAAACGAAGATCACAACTCACAGCGGAACAAATAAAATATATTATATAACATAAGCTTTGAAATATGTATCTGTTTTGTACATATATACATACCATCATCAGAGTACACATAACATTTGATCCAGCGGAAGTAACTCTAAATAACTAACGTTGAAGCCTTCTGCTTCAAGCTCCTCCAAGTGTATCTGTAAAAGCCTGAAACACTTGACTGCCCGTACAAATTTGGGCACCCAAGAGTTTAGGGGAAACAAAACAAAATAAACTCTGGGTCAGTCATGGGACTGGTGTGAGTAAATTCCAATCACTTGATTAACTTTAAAAATCCTTTCAAAAGAAAAGATAATAGTAAGACCAGCCCACACATAAACACGGACGGTTTTTACCTTACTATAACCCAAAACACTTTGATATCAAATCCAATGATATTATAATAATGTCTACCTCAAATCAATAACCAAATAGCAGAACGCTTGCATCTCACGCTCCACATATATAGTATAAAATCAAAAACCGCATGGCGCTTATTGGAGATTGGATTTCCAACACGACAAGGTATGGAACCACCTTCCGATGATGTATCTCTAGAGGCGAATACACCTGGGTTCAACAAGAACATCTTGTAACCCGGCCCACACATGACCGACCACTCATTTCGCTTGAGTGTATCGAATGTATATCACCAACGGTTGGACTCAAACCACCGTTTCCCGAATGGGCAGAATCGATAGATTTAGAAACAAAAGGAATTTCTCTAGATAGGTGATTATACACCCTAATGGGTGCGACCCACATAGCCATGCTGCCTGCCCGATTTTTGTCCTTTTCCGGTTGTTGAGGCCTGAGGCTACGATTACTTACCATTCCTTGATAACACAATCACTTTGAATGCCACATTGTCAGATCCGTTAATCATTAGTTGAGTTTGCACAAATATTCTGGATATTATGCTAAGGGATAAATCCGTTGCAACCATATACATTTATACAGACCAACCCATTTGATCATTGGAAATACTCTGTCAGACATTCGTCCATATACGTTCGTTCTGGGACTGAACGAAACCGAAGGCACTATTTCTATAAATAGAAAAGCCCTTGCACTTCACTCCGTCTTCAATATATTCAGCATACTTGGTTCGCAACGCTTATGCCGATACGGAGTGGTTCTTCGGATAATAACCCAACCGGTCTCTCCATATTGACAACGATGGTCAAAAGCTTCGATAGTCTGTGATTTAACTATCGAATAAAAACAAGTGTTCAATCAACATATCAAACAAATCACTGGGCCCTTTAATTAAATATTTCATTAATTAAATCACTTCTCTAATTTCTCTATCAATATTTGTTAACCAAATATTTTCAATAATCATCTCGGCCTCTTATGCCATCTGGAAAACGTTTCCATATATCGCCTTCTCTTATTTCCTATACTTAGGAAATATATTCGATTTTTATATTCACTTACCTATCGAATTTTATACGTCGATACAATGATTTCTGACTATCAAAATATCTTAAAAATATTCTAACTCCTTAAATTCCCGGAAAAATTCGCCATAACCTCCCCTGTATCGGGAGCATCGGGAAATTTCAAATAGCTTCCCGGTATCTTCCTAAATCAAAAAGAAAAAGGAAAAGCCAAGTGGCTTGCCGATACGGCGCATAAAATCTCATATATGAATTAAACATGTACCTTTTTGTCGAGCACTACATTTATAACTTCATATACTTCATCCCAAACCTGCTTAACACATATTCACCTGTTTGCAATTCAATTCAATACCATCAAATCGTTTGAATTCAGTTTCGCCCATTTATTCTTAAATTAGCCTTTTTGCCTATTTCACTTCTTTGTTGAACATAACATGTTCGAACAAAATATTTAACTCGTTCATAACCAAATCGAATTTCAATTCTAGTTTCCTTTTCTATTTCGAATATAAATTTTCAAATCGAACTCACTTATTTAAGGTCCAATATTAAGTCGAAATCTCCTTAACTAATTTCTATTCGAATTAGTTAACTCTATTTAATAAATCAAAAATCTGATTTCTGTTTCAAAAATCAACTCATTACTCCACTGGAGTTCACATATATTTTATAACTCACATCTGGATTTTCCTAAATAGAAATTTCGATTTTTATTTGCTTAAAATCCTTTAATTTAATTAAATAAACCGTTATGGTTTTATAATGGTTCTGGCGCTGTTTTTCTGAAAATTTGATTTTGACATAACTCAAAATCTATACGACGAAATTCATATTTTTCTCTTTCATTAGAAAACTATTATCAAACTGGTCCTGACGTTTCTTGTTTCAAAGAATTTCGACTTCAATTGAGTTCTGTATATTCAATTGAAGTTCGAATTGCCAATTTACGAACTGCAGCGCTGCAGCGAGTTCGTTTTAATTATATTTATATATATAAAACTTTAAACTTCGTTTTAAATGAATTCAACTCCACCGTTATATATATATTCATATATATATTTCAAATTCCATTTGAATCTTTACATTTCAAATTCCATAGTTTTAAATCCTGTATTCAAATCCCATTTGAAACCCTTTATTCGAATTCCATTTCAAATTCCTTATTCGAATACCATTTCGAATTCTTTATTCGAATACCATTTCAACTCTATTTGAATTCCCTTGATTCAAATTCCAATCTCACCTTTTATTTGAATTCTATATTTCAAATCCCAACTCCTTTCTATTGGATATTCAAATTCAATACTTGAATTTCTATTTAAATCTCTATTCAAATTTCATATTTCAATTCTTCTTTTGAAATTCTATATTTCAAATGCTATTCGATTTTTCTTTGAAATTCTATATTTCAAAGTCTGTTCAATTCTTCTTTGAAACTCTATATTTCAACTTACATTTCTTTTATTTAAAATTCCATTTTTGAATTTCCTTTATCCCAATCCCATTTGAATTCCTTTGAATTCGAATCCTATTTCCATTCCCTTGAATTCAAATCCCATATTTAAATTCCTTTGAATTCAAGTTCTATATTTGAATTCCTTTTGAATTTATATAGTCAAATTCTCTTTCAATTATATTTGAATTCAAATGTCATTGCAATTCTATTTTTGAAATTCTAATTTCAAAGTCTATTTCAAATCCCTTTTTAAAAATTCTGTTTTGAAATTCTATTTCAAATTCTATTTGAAAATTCTATTTCAAATTCTCTATATTCAAACACCATTTGAAAGTTCTATATTCAAATCCATCTTGGATTTTCTATTTGAATTCTAAATTCAAATTTTCTATTTCCTTTTCTTTTTGAATTCAAATTTCCTTTTCCTTTTCTATTATTCAAATCCTATATTTAAATTTCCTTTTGAATCATATTTTCAAAACACTTGTATTTCTATATTTTGAATTATCAAATGATAATTCTTTTCACTTCATTTATAACTTCGTTATAAAGAACTATTTATAACTCCGTTTAAAAAGGAACTACTTGTTTTATTTTTCAAAACAAGTTTATGTTTTTATTTCCATTTAAAATTCAAATTCTACTTAAAATAGAATTTTCCTTTTTAAATCTCAAATATCCTTTCACGCTATTTTTAAATATCGTTACTTAAGCCCAGTGATAAAACACACAAAGCAACCAATTATTTATTTTTCTAACACATCATATATAACAATATATATGCAAACAAATAAACAAACAGATAATATATTTTTGACGAATCCAGTTGGATTCCTCCAACCTATTTTCCTGCATCCACAGATGTTAGCACATAAATAATACCCATTCTGCTTCGTGGCAGAATATCGCGGTATAGAAGGTCATCCACTAATCATAGCGTGGGGCGTATAGGGTAATCATCCGCTATGAAACTGCGGGCATCCGCTAATGAGACTGCGGGAATCCAACCAATCAATCAACCCAATATATATATATAATAGCCTAAATAACTAATGTATATAAACAACCAGAAAACAACACAAGCAGCAAACAATTATTTTTAATGAAATAAAAATAATTCTAAAGGTGAGTGAGATTTACTCACCAGAATTTTCCTTTGCTGAGTATTTAAAATTCCATAACTGTGTCTATGTATCACTTGACTGGTCTCGAATTTTATCAAGCTCCTACGATCATTTATTCATTGATTAGCAATTTATTTAAATTAACTACTTACCAAATAAATTCAAACTAATTTATTTTAATATATAGAAATTTCTAATCTAATAAAATTTACCTTACTGCTATCATAACCTACTCGACCGGTCGACGAACTAAACCCAGAACAGTCCCATAAGAGTAGCACCAGTTCAAACGATAATTCTTCACCTCGGCATTTTGTCGAACAACTCGCAGTCATCCTCTTTTCCCTTCCCTTTATCACCTTATACTCTGACAGTAAATCATCCCTCTCTTGCCTGCACCGACCGCATCCACCATCTCTCATTTCCAAATCCTCACAGCGCAACCCCAAACAGCTCAGTCCAGTCAACCCTCGAACCACTCTAGTTCACAGTTCGAGCCTCAGAGAAACTCACGTTCTTCAGCGATGCGCGAGAATCATCCGTAACGGAACCCCTCAAGCCTATCGCACCACCTAGAACCGGCGTCGACTGCAACCCTTTTTCCAATTTCTCGACCTGTCGCCTTCAGCAATACCTTCGAGTTCACAAATCAAGGATCTGAACTTCAGAAATCCCTGCTTCGAACCCCTACGCACCTATCAGCACCTTCCCCAACTCCTGAAACCGTACTCCAAAACGCGTCACCCCCCCCCCCCTTTTCTAATGATCGACACTCCTATAAATCGCGAACCATAACCCTAAGTCGAGACCCCCTTCCGCAGCTCCTAGTACAAACCCACGATTTCTGCAATGAGGAAAAGGAAAGTTGCGGTCGTATTTAATTTGAGGCTTTGGTTTTGAGCAGAAAGGAAGAAAGGGGTTTCGGTATTTATAAGTGAAGGAATGGGAGACACTCGTACATACGCCATTAATTCTATGTTTTTTCTTTGCGTTGAAACATAGAGACAGAATTTGATGCTCGAGAACGATAGGTTATGGGGATTGATTTCCTTAGGTCTGCGTGATAAAGACTTTAGGGTGGTTGTCTGTACTTAAGGTAGGCGTTAATTAATATGATTCGATTTTTTTTTTTTTTTTAATAACCAAAATATCCCGTGGTACCGTTACTCGAAAACCAGAACTGCCATCCTAACGTAACGACCGACGTAGTCAGATTATGGTGTTATTCTGAACTTCACGGAATTAGTTCTGGAATTTAATTCGACTGTGTAGAGGAAATAACAATTTAAATTAATGATTTAAAACATAAATCGATTTCAAAACAATTTAATTTAACAAAAATAAATTATTATCATCGCTTTATTTCAATATACAATTTATATTAATCGGCATTGTTTCGATTCAATTTTAACTTCGAATTGAATTATTTCAAATTTCTCGTATTTCGATAATTATCAAAATAAATCGTATTTCGATTATTTAATCGATAACCAAATAAAATACCATTTATATTATAAATTCAATATTTAAAACCATACTAAATATTTAAAATAACTGTTCGAAAAATCCGGGTCGTTACATTCTTCCCCCCTTAAAATAATTTCGTCCTCGAAATTGCTAAGGTAGGAAACATGGTACAAACCTCATTACTTTTCACAACTTCTTTATGTTGAAACTCACCTCCTTATATTTCAACAAATCTAATTCCACCAAAACTTTTGGTCTTCCCTCATTCCATTCGAATGATCCACGATCAATCCATTTATATCCAATCTATATTCTATTAACCAATTCAAATTGATTTTAATCAATTGATTCACTTCAATCCCTTTAACTAGCCTAAGTTAAATTCCAATTCCAGAATCCAAATCCCAGGATTTTCATTTCAAATCCTTTTGAAATCACTTAAATATATACATATATATTTATTTCTATTTCAAATTCAAAATATTTGAATTTTTCAATTAAACTTGTTTTCTTTCAAACAAATTCCCCTCAAAAATTTTCTAAGGTAGCAATCCATCACTTAGAAACTCGAAAACGAACACTGATGATGTCGCGACCATCATCAGAATTATTTCCCAGCCACCGAAGTGAGTTCAGTGCTTTATTATTTCAAAAATCAATTCAAATATGATTTCGATTCAAACGGTCTTTTCAAAACAAAGCTATATTCTTTTAATGTACTTCGAAAATATTTTCCAACTTCCCAGGATTTAAATTTTCAAATTCTGGTTTGAATTTCAATTCTAATTCATCTCACTTGTATATTTAATTCCTATACAAATTCTATTTGGTTATAAATAACCATTCTAAATTTATAATCTCATTTGATTATAAAGTCAACATCCAACACATCCATATAATAATAATTCTAGAAAATTATTCTTTCTATATCAAAATAGAAATTTTGGGTAAAATTATTTCATTTACCCATTTAAAAACAATATCATGTCGTATTTTCTGTTCAAGCGTTTAGAAATTCCTATCGACTTCGTGGCGTCCCACGATTCGACCAGAATTCACAAACCACTCAACAGACTAGCCAACACAATATAAAACAGTTTTTATATCAATATACAAATACGCTCTCTCGTATTATACACTCAACTCATTCTAGGGTACTACTGACCCTATCTCTAATGAGCACATGCCACACAAGCCTAGGTATTCACTCAACCTAAGCTCTGATACCAACTGTAACGGCCAGGGGCAGTGGGCTAACCTCCCACCGTGGCTTACAGAGATACCTCAGAACTGCTTTTACGGCCAGCCTCTCGACTCGACCAACCCACATTGTCGGGAGATGTAGGGGTAAGAGTCTCCCGTTCGCCACCAAACGCGAAGCGAGAACCCCCTATCATCCGTACCAATTAAGCAACCTGGCTCTGATACCAACTGTAACGACCCGCAAATCCGTGCTATCTGAGTTGACTAAATACACCACACGTCCAACCCAAATAACACAGAAATACGACTCATTATTAGAAAGAAGTTAGAGGATGAGAAATAGAAAGAAAGAAATATTAGACTAGAAGAAAAACGAAGATCACAACTCACAGCGGAACAAATAAAATATATTATATAACATAAGCTTTGAAATACAAATCTGTTTTGTACATATATACATACCATCATCAGAGTACACATAACATTTGATCCAGCGGAAGTAACTCTAAATAACTAACGTTGAAGCCTTCTGCTTCAAGCTCCTCCAAGTGTATCTGTAAAAGCCTGAAACACTTGACTGCCCGTACAAATTTGGGCACCCAAGAGTTTAGGGGAAACAAAACAAAATAAACTCTGGGTCAGTCATGGGACTGGTGTGAGTAAATTCCAATCACTTGATTAACTTTAAAAATCCTTTCAAAAGAAAAGATAATAGTAAGACCAGCCCACACATAAACACGGACGGTTTTTACCTTACTATAACCCAAAACACTTTGATATCAAATCCAATGATATTATAATAATGTCTACCTCAAATCAATAACCAAATAGCAGAACGCTTGCATCTCACGCTCCACATATATAGTATAAAATCAAAAACCGCATGGCGCTTATTGGAGATTGGATTTCCAACACGACAAGGTATGGAACCACCTTCCGATGATGTATCTCTAGAGGCGAATACACCTGGGTTCAACAAGAACATCTTGTAACCCGGCCCACACATGACCGACCACTCATTTCGCTTGAGTGTATCGAATGTATATCACCAACGGTTGGACTCAAACCACCGTTTCCCGAATGGGCAGAATCGATAGATTTAGAAACAAAAGGAATTTCTCTAGATAGGTGATTATACACCCTAATGGGTGCGACCCACATAGCCATGCTGCCTGCCCGATTTTTGTCCTTTTCCGGTTGTTGAGGCCTGAGGCTACGATTACTTACCATTCCTTGATAACACAATCACTTTGAATGCCACATTGTCAGATCCGTTAATCATTAGTTGAGTTTGCACAAATATTCTGGATATTATGCTAAGGGATAAATCCGTTGCAACCATATACATTTATACAGACCAACCCATTTGATCATTGGAAATACTCTGTCAGACATTCGTCCATATACGTTCGTTCTGGGACTGAACGAAACCGAAGGCACTATTTCTATAAATAGAAAAGCCCTTGCACTTCACTCCGTCTTCAATATATTCAGCATACTTGGTTCGCAACGCTTATGCCGATACGGAGTGGTTCTTCGGATAATAACCCAACCGGTCTCTCCATATTGACAACGATGGTCAAAAGCTTCGATAGTCTGTGATTTAACTATCGAATAAAAACAAGTGTTCAATCAACATATCAAACAAATCACTGGGCCCTTTAATTAAATATTTCATTAATTAAATCACTTCTCTAATTTCTCTATCAATATTTGTTAACCAAATATTTTCAATAATCATCTCGGCCTCTTATGCCATCTGGAAAACGTTTCCATATATCGCCTTCTCTTATTTCCTATACTTAGGAAATATATTCGATTTTTATATTCACTTACCTATCGAATTTTATACGTCGATACAATGATTTCTGACTATCAAAATATCTTAAAAATATTCTAACTCCTTAAATTCCCGGAAAAATTCGCCATAACCTCCCCTGTATCGGGAGCATCGGGAAATTTCAAATAGCTTCCCGGTATCTTCCTAAATCAAAAAGAAAAAGGAAAAGCCAAGTGGCTTGCCGATACGGCGCATAAAATCTCATATATGAATTAAACATGTACCTTTTTGTCGAGCACTACATTTATAACTTCATATACTTCATCCCAAACCTGCTTAACACATATTCACCTGTTTGCAATTCAATTCAATACCATCAAATCGTTTGAATTCAGTTTCGCCCATTTATTCTTAAATTAGCCTTTTTGCCTATTTCACTTCTTTGTTGAACATAACATGTTCGAACAAAATATTTAACTCGTTCATAACCAAATCGAATTTCAATTCTAGTTTCCTTTTCTATTTCGAATATAAATTTTCAAATCGAACTCACTTATTTAAGGTCCAATATTAAGTCGAAATCTCCTTAACTAATTTCTATTCGAATTAGTTAACTCTATTTAATAAATCAAAAATCTGATTTCTGTTTCAAAAATCAACTCATTACTCCACTGGAGTTCACATATATTTTATAACTCACATCTGGATTTTCCTAAATAGAAATTTCGATTTTTATTTGCTTAAAATCCTTTAATTTAATTAAATAAACCGTTATGGTTTTATAATGGTTCTGGCGCTGTTTTTCTGAAAATTTGATTTTGACATAACTCAAAATCTATACGACGAAATTCATATTTTTCTCTTTCATTAGAAAACTATTATCAAACTGGTCCTGACGTTTCTTGTTTCAAAGAATTTCGACTTCAATTGAGTTCTGTATATTCAATTGAAGTTCGAATTGCCAATTTACGAACTGCAGCGCTGCGGCGAGTTCGTTTTAATTATATTTATATATATAAAACTTTAAACTTCGTTTTAAATGAATTCAACTCCACCGTTATATATATATTCATATATATATTTCAAATTCCATTTGAATCTTTACATTTCAAATTCCATAGTTTTAAATCCTGTATTCAAATCCCATTTGAAACCCTTTATTCGAATTCCATTTCAAATTCCTTATTCGAATACCATTTCGAATTCTTTATTCGAATACTATTTCAACTCTATTTGAATTCCCTTGATTCAAATTCCAATCTCACCTTTTATTTGAATTCTATATTTCAAATCCTAACTCCTTTCTATTGGATATTCAAATTCAATACTTGAATTTCTATTTAAAATCTATTCAAATTTCATATTTCAATTCTTCTTTTGAAATTCTATATTTCAAATGCTATTCGATTTTTCTTTGAAATTCTATATTTCAAAGTCTGTTCAATTCTTCTTTGAAACTCTATATTTCAACTTACATTTCTTTTATTTAAAATTCCATTTTTGAATTTCCTTTATCCCAATCCCATTTGAATTCCTTTGAATTCGAATCCTATTTCCATTCCCTTGAATTCAAATCCCATATTTAAATTCCTTTGAATTCAAGTTCTATATTTGAATTCCTTTTGAATTTATATAGTCAAATTCTCTTTCAATTATATTTGAATTCAAATGTCATTGCAATTCTATTTTTGAAATTCTAATTTCAAAGTCTATTTCAAATCCCTTTTTAAAAATTCTGTTTTGAAATTCTATTTCAAATTCTATTTGAAAATTCTATTTCAAATTCTCTATATTCAAACACCATTTGAAAGTTCTATATTCAAATCCATCTTGGATTTTCTATTTGAATTCTAAATTCAAATTTTCTATTTCCTTTTCTTTTTGAATTCAAATTTCCTTTTCCTTTTCTATTATTCAAATCCTATATTTAAATTTCCTTTTGAATCATATTTTCAAAACACTTGTATTTCTATATTTTGAATTATCAAATGATAATTCTTTTCACTTCATTTATAACTTCGTTATAAAGAACTATTTATAACTCCGTTTAAAAAGGAACTACTTGTTTTATTTTTCAAAACAAGTTTATGTTTTTATTTCCATTTAAAATTCAAATTCTACTTAAAATAGAATTTTCCTTTTTAAATCTCAAATATCCTTTCACGCTATTTTTAAATATCGTTACTTAAGCCCAGTGATAAAACACACAAAGCAACCAATTATTTATTTTTCTAACACATCATATATAACAATATATATGCAAACAAATAAACAAACAGATAATATATTTTTGAGGAATCCAGTTGGATTCCTCCAACCTGTTTTCCTGCATCCACAGATGTTAGCACATAAATAATACCCATTCTGCTTCGTGGCAGAATATCGCGGTATAGAAGGTCATCCACTAATCATAGCGTGGGGCGTATAGGGTAATCATCCGCTATGAAACTGCGGGCATCCGCTAATGAGACTGCGGGAATCCAACCAATCAATCAACCCAATATATATATATAATAGCCTAAATAACTAATGTATATAAACAACCAGAAAACAACACAAGCAGCAAACAATTATTTTTAATGAAATAAAAATAATTCTAAAGGTGAGTGAGATTTACTCACCAGAATTTTCCTTTGCTGAGTATTTAAAATTCCATAACTGTGTCTATGTATCACTTGACTGGTCTCGAATTTTATCAAGCTCCTACGATCATTTATTCATTGATTAGCAATTTATTTAAATTAACTACTTACCAAATAAATTCAAACTAATTTATTTTAATATATAGAAATTTCTAATCTAATAAAATTTACCTTACTGCTATCATAACCTACTCGACCGGTCGACGAACTAAACCCAGAACAGTCCCATAAGAGTAGCACCAGTTCAAACGATAATTCTTCACCTCGGCATTTTGTCGAACAACTCGCAGTCATCCTCTTTTCCCTTCCCTTTATCACCTTATACTCTGACAGTAAATCATCCCTCTCTTGCCTGCACCGACCGCATCCACCATCTCTCATTTCCAAATCCTCACAGCGCAACCCCAAACAGCTCAGTCCAGTCAACCCTCGAACCACTCTAGTTCACAGTTCGAGCCTCAGAGAAACTCACGTTCTTCAGCGATGCGCGAGAATCATCCGTAACGGAACCCCTCAAGCCTATCGCACCACCTAGAACCGGCGTCGACTGCAACCCTTTTTCCAATTTCTCGACCTGTCGCCTTCAGCAATACCTTCGAGTTCACAAATCAAGGATCTGAACTTCAGAAATCCCTGCTTCGAACCCCTACGCACCTATCAGCACCTTCCCCAACTCCTGAAACCGTACTCCAAAACGCGTCACCCCCCCTTTTCTAATGATCGACACTCCTATAAATCGCGAACCATAACCCTAAGTCGAGACCCCCTTCCGCAGCTCCTAGTACAAACCCACGATTTCTGCAATGAGGAAAAGGAAAGTTGCGGTCGTATTTAATTTGAGGCTTTGGTTTTGAGCAGAAAGGAAGAAAGGGGTTTCGGTATTTATAAGTGAAGGAATGGGAGACACTCGTACATACGCCATTAATTCTATGTTTTTTCTTTGCGTTGAAACATAGAGACAGAATTTGATGCTCGAGAACGATAGGTTATGGGGATTGATTTCCTTAGGTCTGCGTGATAAAGACTTTAGGGTGGTTGTCTGTACTTAAGGTAGGCGTTAATTAATATGATTCGATTTTTTTTTTTTTTTAATAACCAAAATATCCCGTGGTACCGTTACTCGAAAACCAGAACTGCCATCCTAACGTAACGACCGACGTAGTCAGATTATGGTGTTATTCTGAACTTCACGGAATTAGTTCTGGAATTTAATTCGACTGTGTAGAGGAAATAACAATTTAAATTAATGATTTAAAACATAAATCGATTTCAAAACAATTTAATTTAACAAAAATAAATTATTATCATCGCTTTATTTCAATATACAATTTATATTAATCGGCATTGTTTCGATTCAATTTTAACTTCGAATTGAATTATTTCAAATTTCTCGTATTTCGATAATTATCAAAATAAATCGTATTTCGATTATTTAATCGATAACCAAATAAAATACCATTTATATTATAAATTCAATATTTAAAACCATACTAAATATTTAAAATAACTGTTCGAAAAATCCGGGTCGTTACAACATGATTAGCTATGTCTATGCAAAAAAGAGCTCAAAATACATTTGCAATTTTCCACCTTACATTGTACATTTTTGCTTTTTCTCCATATTTGTCTAATTGACATCTTCCACCCTTTGCTAAGCCAGGCCTAACTGCACAAAATAATCTAATTTTTGTGATTGCAAAGGTTAAGAGTTAGACGGTGATCAATCAAAGTAACATATAATAAGAGCAAAAGATTAGAGTGAAATGACAGCTGATAATGTCTAAAGTGTGATTCATAACAAGGTTATAAATACTATTCTCCCATCTGACCTACCAAAACAAAGTTATCAATGTATATGAACAGAATAGTTGGGCTAGGGAAACTTGAAAAATCATGAATCATGGGTAGAAAGTGAACAAGCAACTTCACTACAGATCATATTATAAGGCCATTGCCTGCAATCAAGCTTTAGGAAGGAATAACGAGTACACAATCATATTAGATGGTTTTTTAACATGGAGAGAAAATAACAAAAGACGATCAATCAGGATTTATGTTCAAAAAAACCAATTGCAAAATGAAAACAAGGCGCATTATCAAACCATTTTTTTATGCAAAGTGTAATTATTGAGAAACTGAAATTAACAAATTTTCTAGCATGTTGTCTAAAATAGGGACACGCAAAAGGTATTATACAAAATTAACCAAATATTTTTCGCAATCCATTGAATCATAAAGCATAAGGTAATGCTTTATGAAAAAAAATCACAGAATAAAAGGAAATGGTTGAAAAGCAATACACTCGGATACACAAAAAGGTACCTTCATAAGCAATTCTTTTGCCTTGGTTTATAGCTTTCGGACGCTTTCCGCTACAGAAGTCTCATTGGAAAAAGGACTCAAATGTCACATATTTAAATGAACATCCAGTGCTACAGAAGCAAAAAGAAATATAAAAACACTTTCTGCTACATATGCAACTCCATGGAGTATGATATAAAACTACAAACAAGTTCTAACGAGTTTCCGGCACCAAGAGCAGCTAGGCCCACAATGCCAAATTGTTCAAAAAGTAGAAAATTACTAGTGTACATCAAATTAAATACAATCTTTGTATAAAAATACCTTTACAATGCCAAAAGCAGCATATGTTCCAATTTTAAGCTAAATAGCATCCAAATCACGTCTTCTAGTGTACCTGAATGTAACTCCAAATAATGCACAACAAATAAAAATGAATGAAAGATCAACTGCTGCCTGAGTATAGGTCGCACCTTGACACAAACAAATTGAGTATAACATCATTTAATATTTTGAGGATGAGACTTCTAATCTCTTGATTATTAAGCTCAAACCTCACCGCAAAATTCAAATCTGAAAACAGATTAAAAAATTCATCAACTTTAGCTCTACATCCAAAATAGGAAAAAGAAGAGAAAATTACGTTGATCTTCCATGGTAGCTTTGTATTTTCTAAGTTCTTTTCTCATAGTTGCTCGGCGAGATTA
Organism: Allium sativum; assembly: GCA_030737875.1. NCBI lineage: Eukaryota > Viridiplantae > Streptophyta > Magnoliopsida > Asparagales > Amaryllidaceae > Allium > Allium sativum. The sequence goes on along the minus strand of CM060909.1, from coordinate 662,424,750 downwards.
TGCTTTTATGCATCGATTATCCCTATTTAAGTCTTCTGCACAGTCTAAAATTTTACATACATATAAACCGTAACACTTTGAGAAATAAGTACAATGAACTGCATTGAGAAAGAATACCATAAGCACCCATGACAGGCATCAAGTTCAAATCAAGTTAATGCATCAGTGTCTTGCAATGATAAGACATGTAAGTTCTTAGTGTCCATAAACTGACTTTCGAAATGGAACAGAGGTTTTGCTTGGTGATTATCCACTACTAGGAGATGGCGCAGAAGGCCAGAACAACTTTTCTTTTTGATTTTAATGTACGCCATTGCTCTATTTGCAAAAGCAACTACATTGCTATTGTCGCTACTGTTAAAGCAGCAAATAGGCACATATTTTTAGCAATAGGCTACAAATAAACGGAATTAAATGACATTTATGTTCAAAGATATTCATCTGCGAAATAAACCCAAGTCACAATCGAATAAGCACATGAACTAAATACGAATGGGCTACAGAAATACAAGACCGGTAATAATCACAAGAATTAAACGAAAAAATATTTAAGCTAAAGATTTGGGTAAAATACGTATTGCTTGCCCTATTAGCTTACGCGACTGTCCAGAATAAAACAAGCTTATGGTATTCATGTAACACCATCTGTAATAATCACAGTAACAACCAGTTTATAAGCAAAATAAGCATCAGATTGTCAAAATCAAAACCGACATCCAAATGTAAATAAAAGCATAAAGATAGCTTACGCGATTCGTGCAGGTCCGTCGTCGATGGCTATCCTTGCTTGCGCGTTGGTGGGACAAGGGCGATTGACAGTTCAGAGGGGAAGATGATGAATCTTCAGGGTGGATTTCAGTCCTCAATTTTTTTTCCACTCTCTTTATGCATCGATTTGTTGAGAGAGATTTAGGGCAAGGCAGAAGAAAGAAGAAACGGCACGGGTTCGTGGGTTAACTCTGAAGCGGTGAGAAAGTTCTGGAAAAAAGGGTTTAAAAAGTTTCAAACAGAAATAGTTTTGGGCTTAGCCCAATTAAATTTAATTCAATTTTAATTAATTTCTAGTACATTTACATTGGAACTTTAATCATAATCAGGTGCAACTAATTTATGTTTCATTTTATTTAGTTACGCACACTACCACGTTGAAAAAATAGGATTGTTATGCTTATTTTAGCTAGTACGAAAATGCAACTGTAAAAATATGTGCTTATTAAAAGTAATTATTTAGATTTTATTATTAAAAGTTTATAATTAAAACACACCAACTTATTATAAATTGTTGTTTATTACTTGTTAATTATAATTAAATATTATTTATTATGTGCATATTATAACTGAATATTACTTGGGGGAAACAATTTTTAAAAGTACGTTTTTTGCAAGTGGCTTTACCTGTTGCAAAAAAATTACAGTTATCGCAACTGGTAAAAACAGTTGCTAAATATATAATTTTTGCAACTGATTTGAAAGTGTAGTTGCAAATATATCTATTGTAACATGACTGAAATAGCAGTTGCTAAAGGTATGTTTTCGCAACAGGCATGAAAGCGTTGTTGCGAAAAATATGCTTTTCGCAACAGGAAGGAAAAGTCTGTTGTTAAATCTTATCTATTGCAACAGCTACGAAAGGTCTGTTGCTAAATATCATTTACTGCAACTGACATTTGAGGCCTGTTTCAAATAGATAGTTGCAATGAGGTATTTCTCTTGTAGTGATCGGAAATTCATTAAGGATTTTTCGAAGTTATCCAGTCCATTAATGAAGCTCATGAAGAAGAATGTCAAGTTTAATTGGACGTCAAAATGTGAAGCAGCTTTCCAAGAGCTAAAAGAAAGGTTGACTACTGCACCAGTATTGACTATTATAGATGGTAATCAAGATTTGACTGTCTATACGGATACTTCTCATGAAGGAGTTAGTGCAGTGTTGATGCAAAGGGGCAAAGTAATTGCTTATGCGAGTCACCAGTTGAAGCCGCATGAGAAAAGGTATGTTACTCATGATTTGGAGCTGTTAGCTATGGTGTTTGCCTTAAAATTTTGGAGGCATTACCTATTGGATAAGAATTTCGAGTTATATACAGACCATAAATCTTTGAAATATTTGTTCATCCAAAAAGATTTGAATTTAAGACAGTAGCGTTGGTTGGAGTTTCTTGCAGCATATAATCTAGATATTTTGTATTCATCCAGGGGTGAGTAAGATGTATCAAGATCTAAAGCACACATTCTGGTGGAAGTCTATAAAAAGAGATATTGTTGTATATGTTAGCAGGTGTCTAACTTGCCAATAGATTAAGAGTGACCAGAAGAAGGTCGTTGGGTTGTTGAAACCGTTAGAGATTCTGAAATGGAAGTATGATCAGATTTCTATGGATTTCATTGATGGTATGCCTAGAACCTAGAAAGAAGATGATGGAATCTGGGTTATAGTATGTCGTCTAACGAAGAGCACAAATTTTATTCTACTGAAATCAAATAGAACAGCTCAGAGTCTTGCTTATATACATGTGAAAGAGATTGTTAGACTACATGGAGTTCCCAGCAGAATAGTCAGGGATCGAGAACTGATCTTTACCAGTAAGTTCTGGGGTGATATTTTCAGTCTGAGTTAGGAATGAAGTTAAATCTTAGTATTGCATATCATCCTCAGAAAGATGGTCAGGATGAGAGGGTGAATCGTATTCTGGAGGATCTATTACTAGCATGTATTCTTGATTTTTGAGGATCATGGGAAGATCATTTACATTTGGTTGAGTTCTCATTTAAAAACTTCTAGACAAGTTTGAAAATGTCACCATTTGGGGCATTATATGGTAGACCGTGTAGATCTCCTGCATGTTGGATAGAGCCTGGTAATCCGCTAGTGTTAGGTCCAGATATGATCCAGGAAGCTGCAAATAAAGTGGATTTAATTAAGACGAGATTGAAGGCAGCACAAAGCCGACAGAAAAGTTATGCTGATTCCAAAAGAAGAGATGTCGCATTTACTGTTGGTGATCAGGTATATCTGAAGGTTTCTCCATTAAGAGGAGTAATTAGATTTGGGAAAATGGGAAAGTTGGCACCTTAGTACATTGGTCCATTCCCGATACTAGAAATGATTGGGACTCTAGCTTACAGTGTTCAGTTGCCAGAATGGTTGCCAGGACTTCATGATATGTTTCATGTTTCTCATCTTCGGAAGCATGTGCATGATCCAGACTCAATGTTGAGGAAGCATCACAGGAATTCTAGGAAATTACTCCAAGTATGGAAGTTCGAAGAGAGTTGGCAAAGAAACAAGAGTTCTAAGAAATAAGAAAGTGAATTTGGTCAAGGTACAGTGGAGCGGAGATCCTAGAGGCTATACATGGGAGACAGAGGATAAAAATAAACAGGCGTATCCCAGGTGCAGGGTGGATATCTCTGAGTAGCTCTTATGAGAGGTAAACTTATGTTATGTTATCATTTTATTTCCTTCTTTACTGTTTTCTTCATTTTCGGGGATGAAAAGTTCTAAGTGGGGGAGATTGTAACAACCCGAAATTTCGGAACCAATTTAAAAATTATTTTTAACATTATTTTATGTGAAAATACGGTTGAATTTCAAATTTTGATTGTTTGAAAGTTGATTTGATCAGTTTACAAAGGAACATTAGTGAGATGACCTTTGATTTCAACATTACCTTTTTTATTAAATCATTAGCATCGAATACTGGTAGAATTCCAAATTTTATAATTTTTGGAGCTAGTGTGTGGGCGTGCGAGAAGAGAACGTACGCTAAAATTGCATATTGAAATCAAGCTGAAACACGATCGAAAAATAAAACGGAAGGTCAAACGATCTCAGAATTCAACGAAGCCTATTCCGATGGATCTGGAATTACGTTTATTGTCAGAACCCAAAATTTCATAGTAAACAGAATTAAATATTGATCGTGCGTTCGAAAGTGGTGGAGGCTAAGTAACACACTTTTATAAGAGTTGAGTTATAAAACTTGAAATTAAAAGAAGGTCATCCAACAGACCAAGGTGGTTTTGTTACAATTCAATGGATCGTGCCGCCACAGCGATACGTGAGAGGGATGGTTATTTTGCGGAAAACCCCCTCCCTTTCCCTTTCTTTACTCTCTTCCTCCTTTCCTCCTTTTCACTTTACCCCTCCGCCTTTTCTACTCCAACAATGGCCACCTCCTCCTTCCCTCTTGCTGTCGCCGCCCTTCCCATCACTTGACCCTGCTTCCCGGGCCGCCACGCCCTACCACGTCTCCTGACCCATCATCATGGGCCTCCCTTTGCCTACGTTTTGCCAAAAACACCCCCTTTGTCCTCTTTTACACCTCCTACTACCTCTAGCACCTCACATGCCCTCTATGAACTTTGAAGCGCCCCCTCCTTGCTACGATGAACCCGGACAGCAATGACTCAAAACCCAATAGCCCCAAACACCGTCCATTTCTTCCCCCGTTTATCTCCTAACTTCCGGATCTATAAGTATATGCGACTTAGTCAGTGTTTGAGTGTTGTTCAAGCTCCGTAAGCCACCGGAAAGCTACATGGAAGCCCGACAAGTGTCAACATTGAAGTATTGTGTTTTTATTCCTTCCAGCAAAAAGATTGGTGAAGTGAATACCTCTGGTGAGAAATCTAAACTCACTTATAAAAGGGCAAGATTAAAAATTGACTATTTGCAATTTAATTATTGAGTTAAACAACGAGTACTGATTAGTAAATAAAATTTATTATGATGCTAAATGACATGTAGCAAGTTAAAGATATCATTTTTAATTGATATATGAGAAGTATTTTGGATGATATGTAAATGCAAAACCGTATCAACGATGAAAAATCATAGCTTAAAACGGGTTAAATAAAATTAACTATTAACCGTAATTATTAGTATTAGTAATAAATTACTACTATATTATGCAATGAATATATGCGTGGTTACTTACGTTTATGCAAAATTAAAATTCTTGTAGTAAGGGAATGAATTTTAATTGACTATTGGTTGTTGATTAAAAATATTTAATCATGCTATCACCGATTATACAAGTTTATTTCTACGTTAAACATTGAGTAGTTAGATAAAGATACCATTTTCATCAGTTATGTATGACATCCCTTGAGTTCAACACTTGAATTGCACACCAAGTTTATTTAAAAGTATATTACGCCTTAAATGACATTGCTTGCGCAATTGAATTATTATCATTGGTTGTGTGTGAATTGGATGCGCTGTGATAGTTTTTTGTGTGTAATTAAATATACACCATTGGATAGTGAACAATAATTATGGACCATACTGCATAGCATAGCATAGCATATTCTTATATGCATGTAATTGCTTGATGCTTATACGACGAGTAAAGAAGAAAAAGGAGAAACACATAACAAGTAATTGCCTGGTGATTATCCGATGTGGACTGAACAGTAGAATCATATAGCATGAAATTATTTGATGCTTATATAATGTGGACTTAATAAACATATAACAAAAAATTACAGGATTTAATAACAAACCTCATCAAATGGTCTTGAGATGACAGAAACATACATGACTCTCTTGCGTGTAGATAAGACACATGGATCGCGATTAATCCCCATCACAGGGTCAAGGGATGATAAATTTTTACACATCACCCTTAGGTGTAGATAAGTCACAATTGTTTGTACACATGATGTAAACCTTACACGGGTGTTGGGATGATATATTTTGATACATCTCCCAATTTATATTGGTTGGATATATATGTATATATGTATGTATGTGTGTGTGTATATATTGATTTATGAGGGCCTAGAGAGGCGAGTTGTGATTTTTCTGAGCACTCCGTACAAAGAAGGTTATGGCAAAAAAAATCCGAAAATATAAGGCGTAGGACAAATTATTAATAAATAAAATAGTCTGGAAGTTGTTCGATGTATAATAAAATATATACACTGAATAAAAATTTAAATAAAACGTATCACGCAGCGGTAGTTCGTGTTGACTCGTAGCTTTAAATGAGTATGTCCGAAGATCCGACCATCGGATTTTCCCGAAATTAGAACCGTTGGATTCGTTTTGAAAAGATCTTTCCACCGATAATAAATACGTTAAGATCCAACGGTTAGATTTCAAGAAATGTTTAATTCAAGTATAGAGGAAAGCAGCGGTAGTACAGTTGAATGACCTGAAACGTCGTTCAATTGAAGTGAGCTATTTTTATATTTATAAAAATTGTGAAAAATTGTTTTAAAAAATTATAAATGATTTGAAATGCACATAAACCAATTTCACATGGTTTATAATGATAAAAGTGTTAAGTATAATTTGGTTTTTTACGTGAAAACTTATAAAAATCAATTTGGTAGTGTTTGAAAATAAGAAATTTAAATTCATAAATTGAATTGAATTTTTTAAGTAAACCTTTTAATATAAGGTAATGAAATGATTTGTGAAAGCCAAATATCTTAACCAGAGAAAAGAATAAGACTTTAAATCTTAAGAAAGAAACCAATTAAAAAGAGATTTAATTGGTAAATCAATAATTCAAATAAGAATTAGGTTCGATTTGTTTATGCGAGAATTATTTGAAAAGGCTAGTTTTAACCCATTTCAAATAATTAAACAACGACTAAAAGTCGAAGATATTGAAGATGGTGCAAGACCGGCAATCTTCACATCAAATGGATTACTACTGATTCCCTAGAATTGGGTTGCCCCTTGAAGGAGTTATAGTGCTAGTTGTCCGGACGTGCTTGTTGATTGTCCAGATATGCGAGGACCTCTCTCCTGTATTGGACATATGGGATGAGGAATAAGGTACCTCCAGTTTCGTTTAGACCCATAACGAACTTGTAAATGGATTGTATAACTGGCATTGTATTTTTCCTTGTATAAATTGATGTCTGCTAAATATATATCTGTTTGGTGGTAGAAACTTTATTCTCTTAGCTTAACACCCTTCTTCTGAGACGTACGAGCTTAGAGGTTATATATTGGTAGTTATCAGTGGTATGGTCTAGAGTGACTATGTGGCATGCTGTGATGCATGGATCAAAGCTTTTATTGAAAAGCAGAGCTTTGTGGATGATGATCAAAGTGTGGCTCTAATATAGTGTAGCTTTATGTATAGCGTTAATTCGCGAACTTTACACCTTGGTATGAGTCAAAACGGGATGAGGGACAATTGGGAGAATATGTGTTTCTTTCTAGCTAGAAGAAGTGCCATGTTATAGAGCCCAGACGTATTTACTTATGTAGATGTTGGATAGTTGGGCGCCTCGGATATGGCCGCAAAAGCCCCATATGGTCGATAAACTGACTAAGTAGTAGGTCCGATGGACCGAGAAATGTATTGTTCAGGAATAACTAATCCACAAAATAAGTGTTGAACGGCCTTGCCACTCTTAAGGGCCACGCGTGTTGATACTGGACATATTGCTAGAGGTGGTCTGAATCGGTAAGGAGAGGTCCCTTTCCTCAACTCATAGATGAAATTCAATTTCCAATACGCGACTGTATGGTTTTAGTTGTATACATATGGCGACATAGTAGGATGGGGTACTATGTCATCTAAGATTGATACATTTTTGTTGAAATTGTTTTAAAATATTTAGACACTAATAATAATATCAAATGATTTTTATTTTCCTCATACCAAGCATATTTTGCCATAATAAGGTAAAATTCTATCCTCCGGCTTACTTTGCATTGTGTGATGGGACCTGAGTCTTATAACGGCTTCATTTTTCTAAAAAGCATTCCACTATTTTATTTTATATTATGCACTGGCAATCGAGCGAAGTAAACTCGTTCTGTTTCATACGGCGTGGTTGCATGATTTATCTTATTCTTAAATAAGTTAAGTAACTGTCGTATTTCTCATACCAGTCCCATGACTGACTCATAGTTTGTTATTCCCTTGCAAACTTGGGCACCCATAATTTTACACGGGTAGCCAAGTGATCGGGTTATTTGCTTTCTTTTGGATATGCACCATAGCTGTGGGTGTTATTTTTGCTCGAAGATAAAGATGGACTTTTTACCATTCCTTTTGAACTTTCAAAACACTCTCTTATGTATAGTTATATTTGATTTCTTGCAAACTTATAATCTATTTGATGAAATGATGTTATGTACTAAGTAGGATCCTATAATACTGTGTAACTCTGATGATGATGTTTAATTCCGCCGATGTAAAATGATGTATATTATTCTGTAATACCATATATTATGCTATGTTATATGATCTACTAATGTGATTAATGAGTTATATTCCAAAGACAGTCCTTACCACTGGGGATTGAGGTGTAACGACCCAGTGGATTTTTGGCCCCGAAAACCGACATAAATACCTTTACCGTATCTCATGCCAACCTTCCAAACACCAAAAATACTGGATAGTTTAGAAAGAAATTAGAGGGTGAGATAAGAAACGAAGAAATATTAGAATAGAAGAAGAAGAACCAACATAACACAGAGTCTCACATCGCAGCGGAACAAAATATAATATAGAAATAAATCTTTATTGAGCTTTTAAAAATACTTACAATATCAGAGTACCTCTACATCTCTGGACAGTTATAATAACCTGTCCTTATATACAACACACAGCGGAATAGTAGTTATATAATATCATATGTCTGAACACCTCCAGCTCGTCTCTGGACTTCGCAGCATTCGATAACCTGGACCTGTACAACCCGGTCTAACCCGAGCATTTACAAAACACCGGGTCAGTCTGGTGAATCAGAGTGAGAAAAACTCGCACAGTATTAAGGTAACACACAACTTGATTTTAAAGTCAAAATCTTTTCGAAAGAAAAGGATAACCGTAAGACCAAATCCACACATAAATACGGACGGTTTTTACCTTATGATAACCCAAAATATTTTTGAAATCAATATCTTTTCTAATATTATAATAGTGTCCGAATACAAGTAAATAACAATCTAGCGGAACGCTTGCATCTTACGCTCCAGATATATAGTATACAAAAAAACCACGGGCGCTTATTGGAGATTGGATTCCGACTATGACAAGGCATGGGACCACCTGCCGATAGTGTATCTCTAGAGGCGAATACACTGGGTTCAACAAGAACGTCTTGCTACTCGGCCCACATATGACCGACCACTCATTTCGCTTGAGTGTAACGAATGTCTATCACCAACGGTTGGGCTCAAACCACCATTTCCCGAAAAGGGACAGCATTGAAATAGATTAAAGAAGCAAAAGGAATTTCCCTGGATAGGTGATTATACACCCTAATGGGAGCGACCCACATAGCCATACTGCCTGCCCGATATTTGTCATTTCCCGGTTAATGATGCTTGAGTTTTGAATTTCCCATTTTGAACATCTGGTCACCATTCACTTTGAATGCCACATTGTCAGACCCGCCAGATATCACTAATTGACGTCCACAAAAATACTCTAGTTATTTGGCTAAAGAAAACCATTTCTCCGCCATCAACTATGGTACGTTTGAAGAAATCAATGTACGTAATTCCTTTGGAAATACTCTGTCAGACATCCGTCCATACAAGTCATCCAGGAACAGGATGAACCGAAGGTACCCTCCTACCACATCCAAGGAATCACATTATAGATTAGTAGCAAGTAGTCCTTGCAATCCGTAGATTCCAATTAATTCAGAATTACTGTCGAAGTATCTCTGGCCGCTAAACCAGAGGAACTCAACAAGTAGTTCTTCCGCTCTTGAAGATCAAGGACTTCAATGCTGTCAAAATAAATAGTGATTTACTATCAAAATAAACAGTGATTCAATCATGAAAATCCAATGGGTTCACTGATTTACTATTCAGCATCAATTGGCCTTTTAATTAAAACAAATGTAAATCTAAAACTCTTTAATGTATCGATATTATGAATATAGCTTTACGCTTCTGATTTAACATGAGATTATTCTTTAAACACATTTATTTTTTTATACATAGGAAGATTCTATATCATCTCCAGTTTTCAATTTACTTTCAAAATATTATCCACATTATTATCTAATATTGGAAATCAATTCAACTTATTTATTCGTAAATAATGTTATGAAATATCTCTTATTCACTTCTTGACAGTACCCAATGCTTATTCCTATTGAATGAAACTCGACTTTACATTTCCTTTCCTAACTCGAAATTATCGTTATAATTTCACGTAACCCCTTTTTGTTTTTCTTCTACTTTGGAATTCTCATTAATATATATTTTCACTTCTTGCTAATTTCCTTACTTCGTATCTCTCGTTATATATTTTCCCAAATTCTCACCAAAACACTTCATTATTGTTTCACTAATAGAAATAAATGATCACTAACCTCTTTTATCATTACCAACTAATATCATCTTCAGATAATCCTAATGTTGTCCAAGTTGGGGTATTTTAATTACCTCTCAGACCTTGATCAACAACGTTCCTATCCTCAGATAAATATAAGTTGTAATCTAAAAACCAATATTCCATCCCAATATCAGAACAATACCATTTAATTATTTTATTCAAAATACAATTCCATATGACCTTATTACTCTTTGAAATCTCTTTCTCTAATATATCATTATTTCCAAATTCAATAATTAAATAATTACTTAAAAATATCATCCTTTAATCTCTACCTCTTCAGACAAATTCATTTTATAGTTCGAATTTGTTTACGAAATCCTATGATCCACTTCTTCACGAAATTCACTTTTACTAATTCCTTTACTGACCCATTTAGTCATTTCCCGTTTGAAATCCTTATTTCAATTTCCCAATTTTACTCAATCCCATTAATGTAAAATTAACGGTGTAACACCTCAAACCCTTTTTATATAATACTAGTTTATGATAAACCCTTTTCATCTTTTCCTCCTTTTTCTTAACTCAAGTATCATTTAATTTAAGCCATCGTACTTGCTTAAAATTCTCTTTATAACTTTAACATAAAACTCAAGTTTAAACCAAACCCATTCATAACTCCTTTTACCATTTAATCATATTTTATTCCAATTTCGATTACTTTTTAAATGAGTTTCAATTAAAAATAAATCTACTAAATTATTATTAATTAAGTTAATAATTTACTTCACTCATTAACTACTGTAAAAGTAGTTAATTTCTTTATTAACTAAAATAAATAGTAAAAACCTTATTTAAATTTAAAAAAATGTTCTTTCAATTATTTTATTAGATTAATCCAAACAAACTAATTAAAATATTAATTACAATTAAAAATGGTCCATTTAGTCATCTCAAAACACGGTTATCCCATTAACCGACTCAAATTAGTTTCCCTTTAAATTAATTAATAAAATAATTAATTTAAATAGATTTTCTTTAATTGTTCCTTACCAAAACCATTATTCAATTTAAATCACCAAGTTAATTTCTGTTCACTTGTATATCATTCTGATTAACGTCAGAATTTCTTTATAAAATCAATTATTAATTTAATTATAAATAAAAAATATATTTATTTCCCTTTAAATTATTTTAATTCAAAATAATATATATATTTAAAATCTATCTCCAGTTATAAAATAAAATTTTATAACTTCAGTTCTATCGATTCACCAAACTGTAAATCAATATAAACAAAATAATTGATTTTATTGCCCATATGCTGCCCAATACTCAACCGATACGGCCCATTGGTTTAAACAAAACAATTGTTGAATTTTTAGTCAATAATCAACAATCAGATCACTCAGCCCATCAGATCAGTTCATATATTATAATATGAAAATAAATAACATGTTTGAGGAATCCCGTTGGATCCCTCCAACCTGTTCTTTCCTGTATATAAGTGGTTATCTCAAATCAGGTCAACCAATCCTATTTAACTGATAATTTCCATAACAGTACACAACAACTATTTAACATCAACCAATTATCCAAACAATTCAAACAATTAAACATGTTTATGAATAAACGTGACCAATCAAGGTAAATTACCTCTATTGGATCAAATCGTTAAAATAACGATTTGGTATTTTATTAAAATTAAACAATAATTTAATTTCATCAGTTAAATCAACTATTGTATATATAATTGCAAACAGTCAACTATCAGCAAATAGAGCACACAAAATAAAAACCTAATTTATATAAAATATAAATGGGGAAAAACTGAGTGAGTTTAACTCACCTGCTTTGATTCCGTTGTTTAACCGACTCGTTTCAGTTAAATTAAATCAGTGTTCAGTTTAACTGAAAATTCAGTTAATTCCAATTCCATCCGGCACTGTTCTAGAATGTTGTGTTTGTTGCCACAATCCCAATGCCTCTTGATTTGTTCCATTCTGATAACATAGATACAGAATACGAATATCATTATACTTCACGGTTAAATTATAAATAACAAAAATATTATTATAAATTAATCCCTTAATTACTTTGTTAATCTTCAGATACCATAATATAGGTCGATTCCTTCTTCTACATTGCGTCAGTTCAACCCTTCGTTCAGTACCCAATGGTGAACCTGCATCCATACACGTTCTAGTATTTGGAGTTTAATTACTATAATTATTAAATATATTATATCCTTAATTAACATTAAAATTAGTTAATTGCGTTTGCTAAGGAAATGGACCCGACATCATCTGCTTCTCCCTAGGGCTGTCAACGGATACTTTCGGATACGGATAGTGCCATATCCGTATCCGCATCCGAAACCATTTTCGGATATCGGATATCCGTATCCGCGGATACGGACGGATATCGGATAATTATCCGCTCCGCCAACAATCGATAAATCAATGAATATAAATGAATTTTTTTAGCTTAATATTAATCTTTTTCAACCTAATTGATTACTAAATTGCTAAAAACAAATAAAATATGATGATAATATATAATTTTGAACAATTAACATGTGTTTAGTAGACTTTTAATTTTGCAAATTAATAAATTAGTATATTTAATTATGTTAAAATACACATAATTTAAGCTACAATCGAAAAAAAAAGCGGACGGATAATTTTCGGATGCGGATATGCCTATATCCGCATCCGCATCCGCTTTCCCGGATATCGGATATTTATCCGCTTTTCGGATACGGATACGGACGGATTTCGGATTTTTCGGATATCCATTGACAGCCCTACTTCTCCCTGGTTCTAACTGCTCTCAAATTTGTTTTCCTCAATCTTTGATTCCACCTGTAAATAATATAAATTTAGTTAATTGATTAATTATAACCATCTATTAGCTTAAACAAATCACTGTTAATTAAATAATAGCTAATGTTTTAAGAAGAGAAGAGGCTGATATTGTTATACTCCTGTTCCTTCGTGATTTCTGCATCGCTAAAACCATCCCTGTCCATTTCGCTGCGGCTTCGCCATCGCCAACCCATACGGTCATCAGACCCTTCCCGTCGATGCTTCCCAGCATCGGCGACTTACGCCTGGAATCCCCTTCATCTCGAACGCACTAACACCCAACTACAACATGTCAACATCAAGGCCTCCTCCTCATTCAAGGCGCTACTGCTAGTACTCTCAGACCCCACGCAAATTTTAATATCCCTCCATCCAGAAACCAGACAAAATAGCTCTTGCCTTCACTGCTGGTTCACTTCGAATCAGTCCCAAAATCGGCCTTCATTTCTTCTTTCAGTTCATATCTTCGCAGACTTGAGATGGGTAGGAGGAGTTTCAACTTGATTAATGAATGGGAGCTTTCCAGTTTTCCTTTACCGGAATGGGTTGTTTGGTTCATTTACTGGAAAGAAGAGAAAAGAACTTGAGAGTTTACGGTTGCTCTACTGAAGCTAAAGTGGAGAAATAGGTAAGTATGTATATATAGGAGAGAACAAAGGACAATATCAATTTTCCATAGGTCTGTGGAGATATACGTTTTAGGTCGGCTCTATTTCCTTTGTCTGCACGGTTCATATGTTAGGATGGCGCACCAATTGGATTAGCCTGTGCTTTTCGTCTACTGAAATGAAATGCTGAAGTGAAACGGTAGGTGATAAGTTGGGGAGGGGAGGAACTATATATATTATTATTATCATTATTATTATTACGAAACTTCACGCTAAAGTAACATGTAAAACTATCCACAATTGACTTCTGTTTTCTGATAAAAAAACTAATCCTAGCACAGAAAAATATGCCGGACCCAATAGGATAGGTTTCGTCGAATTCCGACATCGTTTGAAGAAAATTCCTTTATAAAACTAGCGAAAAACACGCGTTTAAATTTTCCACGATCACTAAATAAATCCAATCAATTGAAACTTTGAAATCCTATAATAGTTAATTAATACGAACCCAACGGCACCAGTTTCGTCGTATTCTGAGACTGTTTTCCCGGTACGCTATGTTTTACATGCACCGCAATGCCATTTTGGACACCAATTTACCCGGTCTCCAAAAATAACAAACAATATAGCTATTCAGACTCTATACGAAGTCAACGGAACTAGTTTCGTGGCCTAATTTGATCGTCTGTTCAAGTTACACTCAAATACCCCTCTATTACATTAATTACGCGATATAGAAATTGAACGGGCGTTTGCGGTTGCCGTGGTCACATACGACATCGGTTTGCTATGCAGTTTGATTTTCTTACAATAGTTTAACAATATGGTTCCAACAACACTGGTTTCATCGAAAACGGAGTTCGTTTGAAAAATGGCTATTTTTAACGCTGTAAAAATATCGAATAAATATTAATTAAACTCCAAATAATTCAAATAAATGGTAATAAATCATTTTCAACATATATATCCAAACAGAATATATATACAATTCTAAATATAATTTTTACAACTCAATATTGCCAAATTTTGAGTTAAATGATTTGAATTTTCTATTTAAATATATTGAATAACGTTATATTTTAAATAACGATTTTCCATATCGACTATTTCAAATTTTGATTTGGCCATAACTTACTATGTATAACACGAAATCTGGATTTTTCTCTTCCATATGAAAATTATCATCAATATGGTTCCAACGTTTCTTGTTTCACAGAAATCCGACTTATATCGGATCCTGTATATTCAGTTGAAGTTCAAAACTCCATATTACGAACTGCAGCGCTATCTCGAGCTCGATTTATATTATATAATTTATAGCTTTCAAACTTTGTTTAAATAAAGAATTAAATATTAGAATCCATTGATATTCCAAATATACTATTTAAAATAAATAAATTAAATTAAATATTTGACTGCTAAAAATATGGGTCGTTACATTCTTCCCCCCTTAAAATAATTTCGTCCTCGAAATTGCTAAGCTAAGAAAAATGCTACAAATCCCATTAATTTCCAAATCCAATTCATTTTAAATCGAAAACCAATTTAATACCATAAATAAATATTTTCAAAAATATCGAAAAATTTCTAACACATTAAATTCTCGGAAAAATTCGGCAGAGTCTCCCTTGCACGGAGTGACATCTGCGATATCGCAGGAACAAATAATATATATACATCGACCCATACGGTCGGAAAACAAAAATCAAAACCCAAAATTTTATATTTTCATGTAGGCGTACCTTTACGAGTGTTATTGAGCATATTTGCTCAACGTATATGCGATTTATTCAACTAATATGAATCTGCCTAGCCATCCGGCACCTGTACTTAGCTCAGTTCACATATAAGTAACGTATATATGAAATTCTGATATAATATTTCACTAATCAATTGGTATAATTACAACAATTCCAAAATCAAATAGATGGCATCACTTCATTATCAAATACAGGGTTAAACTATAAATTCCAATTCTTATGCAGTTTCATTCTAGTTTAATTATACCGGAGATTATTCTTTTGTTTACAATTCATTTAACTCCATTAAATTGTTGATTATTTCTAATCAAACAAACCATCACGCAATAACGAACAATCCACAACCAATAACCAATATACAACTAAATCAACCAAATCAATTGAATTTGCATTTCAATATTAATATTTTATTCTCGTTTCACAGATTTGAACATCAATCGATTAACATTCGATTGATTTTCAATTAATTATTATTAATTCAAATTCCAAATTTATTTATTCATCAAATTTCCAATTTCCAAACCTGTTTTATTTAATTTCGATATCATTTTGAATTTAGTTACACTTAACCAAGTTAAATTTCAATTCAAATTTTCAATTCAATTCGAATTCCATTCAAATCGATCAAACACATTAATACCCCAATAATTTGATAAAAATCATTTATTTTCTATACAAAATATAGTTTGGGTAAAATTATTTCATTTACCCTCATTTCCAAAATAATATTGTATTCATTGACAGTTCAATGCTTCTCAACACTTGAACCGATCAAACAACACAATACAAAACATTTGTATATAAAATTTACAAATACGCTCTCATATATTTACACTCAATCTCGATCTAGGGTATTACTAGCCCAATCTCTATCGAGTTACACCACAAAGCCAAGGTTATTACTAAACCAATAGCTCTGATACCACTGTAACGACCCAGTGGATTTTCGGCCCCGAAAACCGACATAAATACCTTTACCGTGTCTCATGCCGACTTTCCAAACACCAAAAATACTGGATAGTTTAGAAAGAAATTAGAGGGTGAGATAAGAAAGGAAGAAATATTAGAATAGAAGAAGAAGAACCAACACAACACAGAGTCTCACATTGCAGCGGAATAAAATATAATACAGAAATAAATCTTTATTGAGAGCTTTTAAAAATACTTACAATATCAGAGTTCCTCAACATCTCTGGACAGTTATAATAACATGTCCTTATATACAACACACAGCGGAATAGTAGCTATATAATGTCATACGTCTGAACACCTCCAGCTCGTCTCTGGACTTCGCACCATTCGATAACCTGGACCTGTACAACCTTGTCTAACCCGAGCAATTACAAAACACCGGGTCAGTCTGGTGAACCAAAGTGAGAAAAACTCGCACAATATTAAGGTAACACATAACTTGATTTTAAAGAGAAAAAAAATTCGAAAGAAAAGGATAATCGTAAGACCAAATCCACACATAAATACAGACGGTTTTTACCTTACGATAACCCAAAATATTTTTGAAATCGATATCTTTTCTGATACTATAATAGTGTCTAAATACAAGTAAATATCAATCTAGAGGAACACTTGCATCTCATGCTCCACATATACAGTATACAATCAAAACCGCGAGCGCTTGTTGGAGATTAGATTCCGACTATGACAAGGTAAGGGACCACCTGCCTATAGTGTATCTCTAGAGGCGAATACACTGGGTTCAACAAGAACGTCTTGCTACCCGGCCCACATATGACCGACCACTCATTTCGCTTGAGTATATCGAATGTATATCACCAACGGTTGGGCTCAAACCACCGTTTCCCGAAAAGGGACAGGATCGAAATAGATTAAAGAAGCAAAAGGAATTTCCCTAGATAGGTGATTATACACCTAATGGGAGCGACCCACATAGCCATACTGCCTGCCCGATTTTTGTCATTTCCCGGTTGATGAGGCTTGAGTTTTGAATTCCCCCTTTTGAACATCTAGTCACCATTCACTTTGAATGCCACATTGTCAGACCCGCCAGATATCACTAATTGACGTCCACAAAAATACTCTAGTTATTTGGCTAAAGAAAACCATTTCTCCGCCATCAACTATGGTACGTTTGAAGAATTCAACGTACGTAATTCCTTTGGAAATACTCTGTCAGACATCCGTCCATACAAGTCATCCAGGAACAGGATGAACCGAAGGTACCCTCCTACTACCTCCAAGGAATCACCCTATAGATTAGTAGCAAGTAGTCCTTGCAATCCGTATATTTCAATTACGATAGAATTACTGTCGAAGTATCTCTGGCTGTTAAACCAGAGGAACTCAACAAGTAGTTCTTCCGCTCCTGAAGATCAACAGACTTCAATGCTCCATCTCTATCATCTCCTGATATCTTCACGTGTTTGTTGATTGGAATGGGTTTCGAATATAAATTCGATCCCGGTCTTTCCGTACCAATAATCGTATTGGACAAATTTGATAGTCGGTGATTTACTATCAAAATAAATAGTGATTCAATCATGAAAATCCAATGGGTTCACTGGTTTAGTATTCAACATCAATTGGCCTTTTAATTAAAACAAATGTAAATTTAAAACTCTTTAATATATCGATATTATGAATATAACTTTACGCTTCTGATTTAACATGAGATTATTCTTTAAACACATTTATTTTTTTATACATAGGAAGATTTTATATCATCTCCAGTTTTCTATTTACTTTCAAAATATTATCCACAATATTATCTAACATTGGAAATCAATTCAACTTATTTATTCGTAAATAACATTATGAAATATCTCTTATTGACTTCTTGACAGTACCCAATGCTTATTCCTATTGAATGAAACTCGACTTTACATTTCCTTTCCTAACTTGAAATTATCGTTATAATTTCACGTAACCCCTTTTTTTCTACTTTGGAATTCTCATTAGTATATATTTTAACTTCTTGCTAATTTCCTTACTTCGTATCTCTCGTTATATATTTTCCTAAATTCTCACCAAACACTTCATTATTATTTCACTAATATAAATAAATGATCACTAACCTCTTTTATCATCATAAATTAATATCATCTTCAGATAATCCTCATGTTGTCCAAGTTGCGGTATTTTAATTACCTCTCATACCTTGATCAACAACGTTCCTATCCTCAGATAAATATAAGTTGTAATCCAAAAACCAATATTCCATCGTAATATCAGAAGAATACCATTTAATTATTTTATTCAAAATACAATTCCATATGACCTTATTACTCTTTGAAATCTCTTTCTATAATATATCATTATTTCCAAATTCAATAATTAAATAATTACTTAAAAATATCATCCTTTAATCTCTACCTCTTTAGACAAATTCATTTTATAGTTTGGATTTGTTTACGAAATCCTATGATCCACTTCTTCACGAAATTCACTTTTATTAATTCCTTTACTAACCCATTTAGTCATTTCCCGTTTGAAATCCTTATTTCAATTTCCCAATTTTACTCAATCCCGTTAATGTAAAATTAACGATGTAACACCTCAAACCCTTTTTATATAACCCTAGTTTATGATAAACCCTTTTCATCTTTTCCTCCTTTTTCTTAACTCAAGTATCATTTAATTTTAGCCATCGTACTTGCTTAAAATTCTCTTTATAACTTTAATATAAAACTCAAATTTAAACCAAAACCCATTCATAACTCCTTATACCATTTAATCAGATTTTATTCCAATTTTGATTACTTTTTAAATGAGTTTCAATTAAAAATAAATCTTATAAATTATTATTAATTAAGATAATAATTTTCTTCACTTATTAACTACTGTAAAAGTAGTTAATTTCTTTATTAACTAAAATAAATAGTAAAAACCTTTTTAAAACCTTATTTAAATTTAAACAAATATTCTTTCAATTATTTTATTAGATTAATCCAAACAAACTAATTAAAATATTAATTACAGTTAAAAATGGTCCATTTAGTCATCTCAAAACACGGTTATCCCATTAACCGATTCTAATTAGTTTCCCTTTAAATTAATTAATAATATAATTAATTTAAATAGATTTTCTTTTATTTTTCCTTACCAAAACCATTATTCAATTTAAATTACCAAGTTAATTTCTATTCACTTGTATATCATTCTGATAAACGTCATAATTTCTTTATAAAATCAATTAATAATTTAATTCTAAATAAAGAATAATAATAAATATTTATTTCCCATTAAATTCTTTTAATTCAAAATAATATATATATTTAAAAATCAATCTCCAGTTATAAAATAAAATTTTATAACTTCAGTTCTATCGATCCACCAAATGGTTAATCAATATAAACAAAATAATTGATTTTATTGGCCATATGCTGCCTAATACTCAACCGATACGGCCCATTGGTTTAAACAAAACAATTGTTCAATTTTCAGTCAATAATCAACAATCAGATCAATTAGCCCATCAGATCAGTTCATATATTATAATATGAAAATAAATAACATGTTTGAGGAATCCCATTGGATCTCTCCAACCTGTTCTTTCCTGTATATAAGTGGTTATCTCAAATCAGGTCAACCAATCCTATTTAACTGATAATTTCCATAACTGTATACAACAACTATTTAACATCAACCAATTATCCAAACAATTCAAACAATTAAACATGTTATAAATAAACATGACCAATCAAGGTAAATTACCTCTATTGGATCAAATCGTTAAAATAACGATTTGATATTTAATTAAAATTAAACAACAATTTTATTTCATCAGTTAAATCAACTATTGTGTATATAATTGCAAACAGTCAACTATCAGCAAATAAAGCACACAAAATAAAAACCCAATTTATATAAAATATAAATGGGGAAAAACTGAGTGAGTTTAACTCACCTGCTTTGATTCCGTTGTTTAACCAGCTCATTTCAGTTAAATTAAATCAGTGATCAATTTAACTGAAAATTCAGTTAATTCCAATTCCATCTGGCACTGTTCCAGAATGTTGTGTTTGTTGCCACAGTCCCTATGCCTCATGATTTGTTCCATTCTGATAATGTAGATACGGAATACGAATATCATTATAATTCACGGTTAAATTATAAATAACCAAAAAAAATATTATAAATTAATCCCTTAATTACTTTTTTAATCTTCAGATACCATAATATAGGTCGATTCCTTCTTCTACATTACGTCCGTTTAACCGTTCGTTCAGTACCCAATGGTGAACCTGCATCCATACACGTTCTAGTATTTAGGAGTTTAATTACAATAATTATTAAATATATTATATCCTTAATTAACATTTAAATTAGTTAATTGCGTTTGCTAAGGAAATGGACCCGACATCATCTGCTTCTCCCTGGTTCTAACTGCTCTCGAATTTGTTTCCTCAATCTTTGATTCCATCTGTAAATAATATAAATTTAATTAATTGATTAATTATAACCATCTATTAGCTTAAACAAATCACTGTTAATTAAATAACAGCTAATGTTTTAAGAAAAGAAGAGGCCGATACTGTTATACTCCTGTTCCTTCATGATTTCTGCATCGCTAAAACCCATCCCTGTCCATCTCGCTGTGGCTCCGCCATCGCCAACCCAGACGGTCACCAGACCCTTCCCGTCGATGCTTCCCAACGTCGGCGACTAACACCTGGAATCCCCTTTATCTCGAACGCACCAGCACCCAACTACAACATGTCAACATCAAGGCCTCCACCTCATTCAAGGCGCTACTGCTAGTACTTCTCAGACCCCGCGCAAATTTTAATATCCCTCCTTCCAGAAACCAGACAAAATAGCTCTTTCCTTCACTGCTGGTTCACCTCGAATCAGTCCCAAAACCGGCCTCCATTTCTTCTTTCAGCTCGTGTCTTCGCAGACTTGAGGTGGGTTTCAACTTGATTAATGAATGGAAGCTTTCCAGTTTTCCTTTACTGGAATGGGTTGTTTAGTTCATTTACTAGAAAGAAGAGAAAAGAATTTGAGAGTTTGTGGTTGCTCTACTGAAGCTAAAGTGGAGAAATAGGTAAGTATGTATATATAGGAGAGAACAAAGGATAAGGACAATATCAATTTTCCATAGGTCTGTGGAGATATACGTTTTAGGTCGGCTCTGTTTCCTTTGTCTGCATGGTTCATATGTTAGGATGGCGCACCAATTGGATTAGCCTGTACTTTTGGTCTACTGAAATGAAATGTTGAAGTGAAACGGCAGGTGATAACTTGGGGAGGGGAGGAACTATATATTATTATTATTATTATTATTATTATTTTACGAAACTTCGCGCTAAAGTAACATGTAAAACTATCCACAATTGACTTCTGTTTTCTGATTAAAAAAAAAACTAATCCTAGCATAGAAAAATATTCTAGACCCAATGGGACAAGTTTCGTCGAATTCCGACATCGTTTGAAAAAAATTCCTTTATAAAACCAGCGAGAAACACGTGTTTAAATTTTCCACGATCACTAAATAAATCCAATCAACTTGAAACTTTGAAATCCTACAATAATTAATTAATACGAACCCAACGGCACCAGTTTCGTCGCATTCTGAGACTCTTTTCCCGGTACGCTATTTTTTACACGCACCGCAATGCCATTTTGGACACCAATTTACTCGGTCTCCAAAAATAACAAACTATATAGCTATTCTGACTCTAATCGTCGATACGAACTCAACAGAACTAGTTTCGTGGCCTAATTCGATCGTCTGTTCAAGTTACACTCAAATACCCCTCTATTACATTAAGTACGCGATATAGAAATTGAACGGGCGTTTGCGGTTGTCGTGGTCACATACGACATCGGTTTGCTAAGCAGTTTGATTTTCTTACAATAGTTTAATGATACGGTTCCAACAACACTGGTTTCATCGAAAACGGAGTTCGTTTGCAAAACGGCTATTTTTAACGCTGTAAAAATATCGAATAAATATTAATTAAATTCCAAATAATTCAAATAAATCGTAATAAATCATTTTCAACATACATATCCAAACATAATATATATACAATTCTAAATATAATTTATACAACTCAATATTGTCAAATTTTGAGTTAAATGATTTGAATTTTCTATTTAAATATATTAAATAACGTTATATTTTAAATAACAATTTTCCATAGCGACTATTTCAAAATTTGATTTGGCCATAACTTACTATATATAACACTAAATCTGGATTTTTCTCTTCCATATGAAAATTGTCATCAATATGGTTCCAACGTTTCTTGTTTCACAGAAATCCAACTTATATCGGATCCTGTATAATCAGTTGAAGTTCAAAACTCCATATTACGAACTACAGCGCTATCTCGAGCTCGATTTATATTATATAATTTATAGCATTCAAACTTCGTTTAAATAACGAATTAAATATTATAATCCATTAGTATTCCAAATATACTTTTTAAAATAAATAAATTAAATTAAATATTTAACTGCTAAAAATATGGGTCGTTACATGAGGTTTGGATCGTGTCATTTTTTGTGACCAGTGTTTCAACATAATTTAATCCTTTCAACCAATATACAAGATTAAACTTGAGGCATGGAACATATTATCCTCTTTAAAATTTAATTTTTTTTATCTTGATCAATGAGTAGACTATATAAAACAAATCAGTATTTGACCATGGCCATGCATTTCATAGTCTCAATCATCAAAAGGCCCATGGATATCACTACTTATATTGTGGGGTTAAATTCCATCTAGATCATTCATAATTTTCAATCGATTCGAGATGTATTCGATAATCACCTTTATCGTATACTCGGTTAAATGTAACTTCTGATGATATCAAAACACAAATATCCTCGAATAAAATTATAATGATTTCCGGTCCGAGGACCATTACGTCACTGTCACTATGAGAATAACTTATAACACTATTAATTATATTCATTGAAGTTTTCCCATGTTGGGTTGGCCCAATACACTATTCTCCAATACGTGTCTATGTATTGACATTAATATCACATATATTAATGATCAATGAGATATGATCATCAGTCAATCAACATACCAGTCACAATGTTTTATTGTTGTCCTATATACAATAAAACTTGACTAGGGGCATTTAAGAATTATAATTCTTGATATTATATTATATAATATCATGTTCAAGTCACTTAATTGAAATTATATAATTCAGTATTATTATTCTAAGGACCATATCAGACAGACTGTTTTGATAATAAAGCCAAGTTGAAATTGCACGCCATAACCATTTTGATAATAAAGCCAAGTTGAAATTCCAGAGGTTGATTACTCCTACCCCCTGATCAGTATGCAAACACACTGTTTTCTAATTGACCAATCTTTCTACTTTACTTCCATTTCATAAGAAAGCACTTCTAATTGAATCAATTTTTGAGATCACCCACTTGGGTAGCTTATGAAAAGACATCCAATAAGTTGGCAAAGCAGATAGTACAGCTCTAACCTACACCAGACGACCAGCTAAGGATAAAGTATTAGCCTTCCACGATGATAACCTCTGCTCAATTTTGTGAATGAGAGGCCACCAGTCTGATCTATGAAGTTTTGGTCTAAGAGGAATTCCCAAATAAACAATTGGAAACTTAAGAATCAAACAATTAAGGATTGAAGAGATGGAAGGCCCTAGATGGTCAACTTTACCTAACATTATAATTGAGATTTTTGAGAAGCTAATGGAAAGGCCCGAAATAAGCTCAAATACATAAAGCACTACTTTAAGACAGTGAATATAATTAAGGTGAGGGGATGAAAAAATGATTGTGTCGCCATAGCAAACGTATTAGATCGTATACCGTTTATCATGATAAGTTCCCGAGCTAGGATATTGGACTCGGGTAAGAAGTTTGCTGAGGAGCTTTTTAGTGTGTGGATTTGGTCAGGAGATGGATTCTGCGTTGGAGTTTATGGTGGTTTGGTTCTGGTGTTGATTGGGTTGGTCAGTATTTTCTTATGTTTATGTCTTTGTTGCTTTTGGTTAGGCGAGGCTTGTCATAGCTCGAGTTATAGCTTGAGTCGTTGCTTCTTGTTTATTTTTTAGACTGGTAGTCTGTTGATTGTAATCTTTTATTTTTTTCTTTTATATATAAATATATATATGTGTGCTCTCTTCTTCTTAGAAGTTCACACATTTTTCTTTCAAAAAAAATGAAAAAATGATTGTGTCATCCGCAAACTGAAGATTAGAAACTACTTGAGAAGCATTTAGAAGATGAATTCCATCAAAATAATTGTTTGCAATCACTCTCTTAACCATTTGATTGAACACATCCTCTATTATCACAAATATGAGTGGAGATAATGGATCCCCTTGCCGAAGCCCCCTGTTGGATTTAATTAAACCACCAGTACTACCATTAATAGATACGGTAGTGTGACTAGATCAAAAAGTACAGTCAATCCAATTGCACCAGCGATGTGAGAAACCCCTATGCTTAAACATTTGCAAAATAAATTCCCAATTTACTGAATCAAAAGCTTTAGAAAAAACTAATTTGAGGAGGACACCTGGAGTATTAGTATTGTGGCAGTAAGAAATTACCTCTTGAGTAGCTGCTATACAATCGAAAATGCATCGTCCTTGAATAAAAGCTGATTGCTCAGCACCAATTAGATCAGAAATCACAGATTGGAGGCGATTAGCAAGAGATTTTGTAATGATCTTAAAAGTGGTATTAAGCAAACTGATGGGACGGAAATCGGATAGCGAGTTTGCACCAGAAAATTTGGGAAGAAGCACAATGTTAGCATAGTTGAGACGAGAGACAAGACTAGGGTTTTCATAAAATTCATTACACATGGCCATAATATCATTTTTCACCAGGCCCCAAAATAATTTAAAAAATAAGGGCCCAAAGCCATCTGGGCCAGCAGCCTTATCATCTTTCATCTCATTTAAAGCAGCCCAGATTTCTTTTTCTGTAAATGGTTGGTCAATGGAAATAGCATAAGAAGAGGGGTAGAGTATATTCCAATCGATGATTGGGATAACAGAGGTAGGGCGACCGAAAATGGAACGATAGTAATTAGAAAAGAGAAGAAGAATGTCATTATGATTTGAGAATAATTGGCCTTTATGAGACATTTCAAGAATGCAGGAAGCTCGCCTCCTTCCATTTGCAATTCTATGAAAGTAAGCAGTATTTTTATCTCCTTCCTTTATCCATTTGGCTCTAGATCTTTGTTTCTAGCCAATTTCTTCCTGTTACACGGTCTTTCCAATTCAGATTCGAGATTCTTCAATGAATTATGTTCTTCATCATTTAAGGGGCGAGATTCTTCCAGGATATTAAGGTCTAAAATTGCATCTTGAATATTAGAAATACGAGCATGAATTGAACCCCAAACAGATTTCGCCAATGCTTTAATCGTCTTCCTCAGGGATCTCAATTTAAGGACAATTTTATGTGTAGCTGATTGAGATTGTATTGGATGATTCCAAGCTGTATGAATAAATTCCTTAAAAGATGGTTCAAGTAATCATAGGCACTCAAATCTAAAAGGACGCTTAGCATTAGAAAGGGAACCAGAATCAAGGATAATAGGACAATGGTCAGAAATGATAGAAGCAAGGCCAGAGACAGAAGATAAAGGGTGAACCTCCTCCCAAGAAGAGTTGAATATAAATCGGTCAAGCTTAGCAAGAGAAGGATTAAATCTGTTACCTGACCAAGTAAAAGAACGATTGCAAATAGGGGGTCAATAAGATAACAGTCAAAAATGAATGAGTTAAAAGCATCAGTATCTAGAGAAATGATTCCAGATTTTCTTTCATTAACATTTCTAATGGTATTGAAATCACCCCCTATTACCCAAGGGCCTTGAAAGCGAATAGCCAATTGTTTACATTGTTCCCAAAGGTTTATTCTCTCATTAGAGTCTTGAGGGCCATAAATGTTGGAAAAGAAGAAAAGAGTGTTAGAGGCAATGCAAAGAAGAGCTACATGCAAAGAAGATTGAGTGGAGAAAATTTGATGCAAAGACCACACAGATTCATTCCATGCAGTAATAAGACCACCTCTATTTTCAATTGCATTAACATAAGTCCAACCAGTTAAAGAGGATCCACAATAAAACTAAAATGACAATTCGAAGGATCTGAGAGTTTAGTTTCTTGAGTGAAAAGTATATCTATACTAAGTGGGGACAAAACTAGATTAATAGCATGACATTTTGAATGGTCCCCCAACTCCCTTACATTCCATGTGACAACTTTCAATGATGTTTATTAATACACTCCTCTTCTAAAACCTGCATGGCTTTATAGTGTGCATCACGTAAATTCACACCCATGCAAGATGATATCTTTTTATTCAAATGCTTATTAGTAGAGGAAAAACAACAGGAGTTAAAAAACTACCTGTAACTTCAGGATTGTTGCATCGTCCACTTCGACGAACAAAAATAGGAGAGAGAAATTGGGGCCAATCTTGTTCATCTGACCATGGCTGGTGAGGAGGAGATTGAGGTAGAGGGATTGAACTAACGTCAAATGGAATGGTTTGAATAGGAACCGTTGAGAAATCAGTAGGACGAGGGACAATTTGGTTAAAAGGGGGATTCAGGTCAACATGAGCTTCTTGACTCTGGCCAACATGCATTTCTTGATTTACCTCATCTTGCTCAGCTTGTTCCATTTCATGGGTACCAAATTCTAGAAAGTTAAATTCCATATTAACTTCCCTAAAGATTGAAGGCAAAGGTGGTAACATCACTGCTTCTTCAATCATAGCATCAAATCGATCCTCCGAGCTAAAATCTTGAAAGTAATGAATACATGGTACCACTTGTTCCTCATCATTACCAATAAAAACTAATTCTGGTCTTGTACCAGGATGCTCATGTTTGCTACGTTGAACCATGATAATATGCACTTTGTTGTTGAAGCGGGCTGCAAACTCGTTTTTTGAACCAATTCCTTCATAAAATTGCATTTTCACCAGAAAATCTTTATGATCAAAGTGACACCAGTCACAATCGTCAACAGCAAGAACTCTGCCCATAGGTTTCAAAATTTCCTTCACTACATCATCGTTGTTTTTGAGAAATTCTGGATATCCTTCCACCTTAGCCCATGATTCTGTTTCCAATGCAGGCTCTGGTTCTCTGTCGTCATCATCCCAAGGTTCTAAACTTATCGCTGCTCCTAGTTTAGTCAAAATTTTGAGAAGTAATGCATGATCTTTTTTACCATCAGTAGGACAGTAAACCAAGAAGGAGTTATTTTTAATAATTGACATCGGCCAACAATCATATTCAAGGTTTACTTCCAAAGCTTGATGTAGTGTCTCCACGTTCCACTTTCCAGTCAGTGTCTTTGCTACAATACATTTCAAAGCATCTGCCATTCTAATGTTGTTTGAGAGTTGAGAGGGAAGAGAATGGCTTTGAGGCATAAAAGAATTAGGATGAATAAATTGCTTATTATTGGAAATTTCATGGTAATTAGCCTGAGGGGTGGCATTACGAAGCGATGTTTGACAAGCAATTTTTGCAGGGTAATTAATTTGCTTATGGACGCAGCGAGCATGGTAATTATTTTTATTTTTGATGGCTTTGGTTGCTGAAGACCAAGAGCTGCCTACATAAAAGATTTTCTTTGGGAAACGTTGCACTGAATGACCGAACGAACCACATTTGAAACATATTTTAGTGTCCCTGCATGCGCTTTCCATGTGACCCTTACTTGCACACTGAAGGCATCTTCTTTCTTTTTTCAAGTGAGCAACAGTTTGAAAAACAGAGACAAAACCAGTTGTAATGGTGGTCCGAATGGATTTTTAGGAGGAGGTCTAGGCATTGATGATGTTGGTGAAGTCGCCACCTGAGCATATGACTTAGTTGGAATAGCATCATGATGATCAGAGAGTATAGCAAATTGATTTGAAGAAGGAGGAAATGAAGCATGAGGGTTTTAAGAACGATAGAGATTAGAAGTTTTCATTTCTAAGGGTTGTGAGAATTCGACAAGGCGAGGAAGACGATTAGTATTGGCACGATGAGACAAAGGTGGGGCACGAAAGGGAACAGGACGAGAAATAAAAGACCGAACATGCTTAGAGGAAGGATTGGAGGAGGAAGGGATAAAAGCAGGACGCGAAGGAGAAGATGTGGAGGAAGAAGTTGAATGAGGTAGAAGAAAAGGCTTATATCTAGAAGGATATTTCGACAGAAAGGGTAGAGAGGAAGGAAGATAGGATGCCATTAATGAGCATTAACTACTCCAAAAGTTTTTTCGGCTACAAATTATTAAGCTGCTACGGGTCGTTGCATTTTATATTAATGGCACGGGCTATGGGTACTTGAGTAGAGAAGGGGGAGACTACGTAGCGGAAGAAATGTCATGAGATGAGATTGAATAAGGGAGAGGAGGAGGGGACGTGGGGTTAAGAACGCACGGTTATGGCTATAAAGAAGAAAGAAGGTCTGTTAGATGGAGAAGAAATATAATTATCGGCTAATCACATTTAAAAGGGGTAATTAGTTTAATTAACCAACAAGTGAATTAATAGTTTATTTTAATTCGATAAAAACGTGTAACAATGATATATATTTCATATGTACATAGAATTCAACAAAACAGGTCACGATGGAATCGTAGCAATAAGATCTATGTTGTGGCACCGGTGCAGATAAGGACAGAATAGTAGTACTTCGTAGAAAAATCAAACGTCTGTTTGATTTTTAACAAAAAATAAAAGAAGAACCGTCAACTGTGAACCAAAGTGAGTAAACTAACTAACTCTTCCTCATTTATATTTTTATATAGACGAGTTTAAATTTATATATAATAATTTTATACTGTCTGATGGTTGGTTGGAGGAATAGTTAATATAATTGGTTGGAATGATTGATTAGTTATTGATTAGATATTGATTCGAATTACAATGATATTCATAGTGAAATCAACTTTATGTTAATTATGTTGATTAACATCTGTGGATGCAGGGAAACAGGTTGGAGGAATCCAACTGGATTCCTCAACAATTATATTGTTGTTTTCATATATCGTGTTATATGATGTGGTATATTATGTGATGGA
Source organism: Allium sativum (assembly GCA_030737875.1). Classification (NCBI taxonomy): domain Eukaryota; kingdom Viridiplantae; phylum Streptophyta; class Magnoliopsida; order Asparagales; family Amaryllidaceae; genus Allium; species Allium sativum. The sequence goes on along the minus strand of CM060909.1, from coordinate 662,395,205 downwards.
TTTTGTTGTGTTTTGTGACGACCCCAAAACCCGATAAGACGGTGTTAAGGGTAATCTTTGGAATATAACACATAAACAGATAATAGCAGAACAGAAATAAATAAATACACTAGATAATGTACAATAGAATACGCTGATAAACATAATCATCAGAGTTACACAGTATACAGGATCATACTTAGTACAAATACAGTTCAGCTATACATAAATGTCTACAGCGGAAAACAAACATAATATGTACAATAGGAGCTGAACAACATAAAAAGAGATAAATGATAGAATCCGTCTTCAGCTTCAGCTATCCAGAAAGAGCCTGCTAAAACCAGAATACAAGGCTGCCCGTGTAGAAAAAGGGGCACCCGAGTTTGCAAGTGAAACAAACTACGAGTCAGTCATGGGACTGGTATGAGAAATCTACTTAACACATTTTATAATATGGCTAATCACAGGACCACGCCACTTTCGCGGAACGGGTTTACTCCATTGGATTGCCAGTGCTTTAAAACAAGTAAATCTTTTAAACATCGCAATGCTTTTTATAAAAATGAAGCCATTATAAGACCCAGTTCCCATCACACAATGCAACGCAAACCGGAGGATAGAGTTTTTACATTATAATGGCCAAAATATGCTTGATACAAATAAAACAAAAGCATTTGATATTATTACTAGTGTTTATATGTTTCAAAAACAATTTCAAATCATAAGTATCAATCATAGACGGCATTAATGCCCCATACCACTATGTCGTCGTATATAGGTATACAATCAAAACCGCACAGTCACGTATTTGGAAATTGGATTTCCGTCATGAACCAAGGCAAAAAATAGTCCTTACTGAATTCGAGACAATCTAGCCCATGTCTCAGGATCAGAACGCATCAACCCTTGGATCATCAGGGCCGGTCCACCGATGTGGATTATTATGCCTGAACACGGCGTTTCCCCGCCCTTTGGGGCGTAAATGAGCAAACGAATGACTCCATCGGTCCCGGATCGACCGATATAACTGAGGCGCCTCGCAACAGCAACAACCACACAGGTGAAAATAATATAAATGTCATCCGGTTTAAGCACTGACACCACCTCTAGCTAGAAGGAAACGCATGCCCTCCCTGATGTCCTCTCCCGTTTCTGATTCATACCGGGGTGTGAGGCTCGCAAATCAACGTTATACACAAAGCTATGCCACACAGGCCGTGCTTTGATCATCAACCACAAGACTTTGCTTTTCAACAGAAGCCTGGATCATTTGCCACTCAGGCGTGCCACACAGGCAGTTCACTCCATGCGACTGATTTCTATCGATATATAACCTTTGAGCTCGTATGTCTCAGAGAAAGGCATTAAGCAAGAGAACAAATTCTCCGCCGCCAAACAGATATATATTTAATAGAGATCAATCACCACAGAACAAAATCCAATGTCAGACACAAAGTCCATTTACACGTTCGTTCTGGGTCAGAACGAAACCGGAGGCACTATATACCTTGCATACCCATCGATCTCCAAGCACGTCTGGACGATCACCACTCATTATCCATATTTCGGGATGCCTCCCAATCAGGACATCAGTTATCATCCAACCAAGGTGAAGATCTCCGGTCTTCAAACACCGTCTTCATCATCGAATTCTTATCGCCGATCAATTATTTGAAATGAGATTTAACTCGGCCTTTTCAAATAATTCACGTATATTTAGAATTTAAATCAATTCATTTCAATGGTTAAATTATTCAACATCAATAATTCTGTTATTAAATGTAATTTTCACACCAAACGCTTTCAACCATCAAATATCTAATAAACCGGGTAAATTCGGTTTATTTTCCATTCCATATCGTTTATACTATTTTATAACGATTTATCGCTATTTTTATTTTTTTAAAAATAGCCAATTCCATTCAAACGACGCTTCAGGCCCTAACGCGGTCGTGGCGCTGTTTTTCATTAGATTTGATTTACACATATCTGAAAATCTAACCGTTGGATCTTCACAAATTTTATATCGTTAGAAGGATCTTTTCAAAACGAATCCAACGGTTTCAGTTTTGGGAAAATCTGACGGTCAGATCTCCCGGTACACTCGTTTGAAGTTTCGATTTCAAAATACGAACTGCAGCATCGTTATTCGATTTAATTTAATTATATATATATAATCGATTCTGGCATTGTTTTTCTTCAGATTTGAATTAAACATTCCAGACAATCCAACCGTTGGATCTTCACAAAGTGGGTGTCGTTGGAAAGATATTTCCAAGGCGAACCCAACGGTTGTAGTTTCGGGAAAATCCGATGGTCGGATCTCCCGCACTAATCGTTTGAAATCACGGTTTCAAAACACGAACTGCAGCTTCGTTATTCGATTTATTTTATTTATATATATATATATATATAATTCATTCGTCGATTTTAAAACCATATTCACTTCATATATTTGATAAAAATGATATTTTTATCTAACATATATTTATTTCAACACATCACCATATTTACACTTCATATTCACAATAAAAATGCAGATTTTATTGTTCAATCTATATACTCAACACATGAATGTTTTCGACTTCACACCCACGATAAAAATATGATTTTTATCGTTCTACTCCTTTATTCAACACATGAATATTCTTTATAGTTCATATATATAATAAAAATGTGATTTTTATTGTAAAACAATTTATTTCAAAACACGATTATTTTATATAGTTTATATATACGGTAAAAATGCTATTTTTAATGTAAAACAATTTATTTCAAAACACGATTATTTTATATAGTTTATATATACGGTAAAAATGTTATTTTTAATGTAAAACAATTTATTTCAAAACACGATTATTTGATATAGTCTATATATATGATAAAAATGTTATTTTTATTTTTCAAAGAATTTATTCTATACACGAACTCCATTCAACACATGAATTTCATATCCACATTCAACACATGAATTTTATTTCAACATTCGAATTTAAATCAAACATAGAAATATTTCAGAAAATTTCAGTAGCATAACGGTAGGGTAGTTAAAACCGGGGTCGTTCCTAGTACGGCTCCTCGCTCTACCTTAAAGCCTCGCAGCTTTTGACAATGGGGATTTTCAATATCTTGTTCGCACGCAGGCGAATTTTCCCATATACTAATCCTATTGGGATTTCAATCACTTTCAATCATTTCAAATCAACCATTCATGATGTTCACCAAATTTTCACATCAACCAATAATCTAAACAATATCACAACCAATATATATCGTCCATGGTCTGTGGATGAGGGGAGTGTGTGTGTGTATATATATATATATACGTATATAACTATATTTCAATTTCATTTCATTTTATTTTAATTCATTTCAATGCATATATTATTTTTACAATGCATATATAACTTATACATCGAACATACAACTTATACAACGCTTATACATATAGTATACAATGATTATATAACTCATACTTCGACTATATAATTTATACATCGTTGATTCCATATCGTTTATAAATTAGAAATCTCACATTGGGTTCCACTCCACCAAAAATAGCAGAAGGCTCAGAAAAATATGCGGTCTCTTCTAGAATGTAGAAGACGTCCTCACGAGTCCACTGTCTCTTGTTTCGCTGGATTTCGATAAGAAACGAAAAAGATGTGATTTTTACAGGTTTGCAACGATTTAAAAGTGTTAAAACTGCTTTAAATAAAATAAATCGTATACCTTTCTGAACTGTTCAAACAAGGGTTTGAATTTTCCTTCGAATCCGTGAAGTTATACAATGATTGGGGTACACAGCGTCATCGAGGGGGGTGGCGCCTCTGCGCGAGGTGGTGGGGTCCCCTGCGATGGCGGGGATAAGCGGCGGCGGCGCCTTAAAACCTCTGACTTCCCTGAGGTGATTCTCGATGTACGCCACTCGATAGGGGGCGATGCTTGTATGGATTGGAAGAGGATGAAGAGTACTTCAAAAAAGGTCAACTGGGGCAGGGCTAATTATGAACGGATTTGACGGATTTTTGGAGGGAAGTTCGGTGCTCTATCCGCCGTCGCGATCTGTAGAGGAGCGGGGTGAGAGAGAGAGCACGATGAAGTGGAAGGCTCTGATTGGCCGGGGGGTTTTTATTTTAATTTATAATTTTTAAAATCTCAAAAATACCCCTCTTCACATACTAACACCAATCCAAACCCAACGACTATCATCCCTAGCTAAATACTCCCATTCCGAACACAAAGGGATATGTTTCGTTGCCCATTCGACTATTTCTGTCATTTTTTCTTCAAATTAAAATATAAAACATTCAATATTTGATTTGAACGTACATTTCAATTTGCCGGGGCCACATATTGATTCTAAAAATTCCAGAAAAATAAATCTGGCTATGTTTTGACGATACGGTCCCAATAAAAATAGTTTCGTCGAATTCTGAGGCCGTTTGAAAAATGACCCTTTTCTAGTCGATCCAATTTAATAGAAATTGACCAAACACTTTTTCCTTTCCCAGCTCACATACTAGCTTCAAAAATTATGAAATTTGAAACCTAGCAATAATTTGACATCCCGGATCCAAAAAAAGTGGTTTCGTCGAATTCTGAGGTCGTTTGCAAAATGGCCATTTTCACGGGCTATATAAATTCTATAGCGACCTTTCTGAAAATTCATTTAGCCATAACTTTTGCTTCCAGCTATGAAACTTCGATTTTTCAGATTCGTTTGATAGGTATTCACTAACAGATTTAAATATTTTTGGTTTTACTAAAATCCGTTTCATTTTGCACCCGGTACAATCAGTCAAAGTTTGAATTCGAATTTTGAAACTACCGCGCCATTTCAGGCCTTGTTTATAATTCAAAGTAATTATATTTATTTTCAAACGTCGATTAAAACATACTTTTCATCGTTATTATTTAAAATATTTATTTTAAATATTTAAAATCCACCAAAATAGCCAATTTAAAATTTTCAAACTGGTTCAGATTTTCCGGGTTGTTACATGTTTGAATACCAATGGCCCTAGAATTTTGGTATACGGTAAAATATTTTCGAAAATATTAAATGAAATTTGAGCTTTAAAAATGAAATTTATTTCCAGAAAAAAGAAATATATATATATAAATGTAATTTCGAATAGAGTTGAAATTAAAAACATGTTAATGAAGAAAACAAGAAGTTATTTATAATCGAGGATATAAATTTAGTGAATTATTTATCACTGGATAAATTTAAATGTAAATTCAAATTTGAATTCTACATTGGAAAAAGGAATCGGTTTTGAGATCGATATTTGAAATGAGATTTTGAACTTAACAATTATAAAGACATTTTAAATAGGATAATAAATGTTGAAATAAAATTGAGATTTTCTATGATAATTCTAAATAGACGTTATAAATGAAAACTGGATCTGAAATGTAATTTACAAGTATAAAAATCAAACGGACATGATTTGTATGTAAAAGAAATATATTCATGATTAAAATAAATAATGGTTTATAGCCAATATTTTGTAAATGAAATATCTATAAAGGAAATTTATATTTGAAATATGAATCCAGATTGGAATTTGAATAAGGAAGGGAAATGGGTAGCCATTTAAAAGAAAATGATGAGCTTTACTCCAAAATCGAGAATATGAAATAAACGGTGATAACGTTTTGTAGTTTGGAACGGTTATAAAGAAATTTGGTGAGGATTTGGAAAGGAGGAATCAAGAGTAAATTTGGAATTCTAATTAACCTAAAATGGTAGGTAAATTTTGAAGTTTGAAATATAATCGAATATAGATTAGTCGAGAGAGAGAGTTATTTATTGGAATTCGATTATATCGAATTTAAGGAAGTAGTTATTTTTACTTTCCATTTTGAATCAAATCTATTTGTTTATTTATTTATTTACTTATTAATTGAAATAATAAGTACAAGTTATGTTTTTTATTTATTTGGAAACAATGATTATAATGTTACCGTTATAAATATAAACAGCGATTTTAGCGCTATCATTATAGTAAATGTTTTGTAAATCTAAAAAGTGATTTTTGCGCTGTCGTTATAGTAAATGTTTTGTAAATCTAAACAGCGATTTTAACGCTGCCATTATAATAAATGTCTTATAAATCAAATATTTGGAAACAACGATTATAACGCTACTGTTATAATCAATGTTTTTCCGTAAAGGAAGTGGATTCTTAGATTAAACCTGATAGTTGCATAAGCGATGTTTTGTTTGAAGTTGTGAGCTTTGACTATTTCAAAGTTGAGAATGTTGTTCAATTAAGGTCTGAGAGGAAATTATACTCCAACTTGATTGACTTCATAATTGATGGAGGGATGGTTAAAGTTCGATAGTAAAGATTGGTTAGTAATATGGTTAGCTGATAGAGGATTAATGATTTGAGTTATAATAACGATGTTTTATAACATCGCGTTAATTTAAAGGATTTTTGAAATGTTTTCCCAAATAAAATGAAAGATATTTTCTATGCATTGACAATGAAATGAATCGGTCAACGAGGAAGTAATAAATGGAATATGGAAATATTTTCTAATATTAAAAAGGGATATTTTCTGAATATAGAAAATAAGGATTTGTGAATGTATAAAAATGTTTTCTAACTGTAATAAGAGATATTTCATTGAATAAAGAAATTATGATATTGAAATGCTTTTTCCAAGAATAGAGAGAGAAAATCAAGCTTTGAAAGGATATGAAAGAGGGAAAAGGGGAATTTGAAATCGATAATATAATAAAGAACTAATATAAAAAGGGGCCAGTGTTGTTGATGTTTGATCGATAGGATTTCCTTACGGAAATAGGACCGTTGATTGTATGGATGTTCCATTGATAGTTAAATCACCGACTATCAAAGTTTTGATTTATTTTATACCTCCGTTGTCAATATGGAGAGACCGGGATCATATTTATTATCTAAATACCACTCCGTATTGGCATAAGCGTTACGAATCAACTTATGCTCAAGATAATTGAAGACGTAGTAAAGTGCAAGGGCTGTTCTGTTAATCCCAGGTAAAAATCGCCCAAGATGGAATAATAGAATGGTGTCTTCGGTTTTTCCAATCCCAGGACAGCGTATATGGAAGGATTTGAGGGTGTGGCATTCAAAGTAAATAATGGAAATATGTTCTGAAAGATAATCGTGACCTCAAGCCTCATCACCCGGGAAATGATAGAAATCGGGCAGGCAGCATAGCTATGTGGGTCATTTCCATTAGGGGTATTATCACCTGATCTAGAGAAATTCATTTGCTTCTTATTCTATTTACTGTTGTTTGCTTTCGGTAACGGTTGCTGATCACAACCGTTGGTGATAATATGCTCGGTACACTCAAGTTAAATGGGTGACTAGTCATGTGTGCGCCCGGTTGCAAGACGTTCTTGTTGAACCCAGTGATTCCCCTATAGAGATACACTAGCGGTAGGTGGTTCCATACCTTGTCAAGTTGTAAATCCAATATCCAATAAGCGCCCTGCGGTTTTTGATTTAATATTATATATAGAGCGTGAGATGCAAGCATTCCACTAGATTTCTATTTATTTGATGTAGACACAATTATAATATCACCAGATTTTGATATCAGAATATTTTCGGTTATCGTAAGGTAAAAACCATCCGTGTTTATGTGTGGGTCAGTCTTACGATTATCATTTCTTTTGAAAGGATTTTGAAAGTTAAACAAATGGTTGGAGTTTACTCACACCAGTCCCATGATTGACCCAGAGTTTATTTTGTTGTTTTCCCTAAACACTTGGGTGCCCAAATTTGTACGCGCAGTCAAGTAGTCGGGATTTTACAGATTCACTTGGAGGAGTTTGAAGCAGTAGGCTTCACCAGTTAGCTATAGACTATCATATATTCCGCCGTGTACCATGTTTTATCTGGAAACAGGTGTTTATAACTGTTCTAGAAATAGCTTATATGCTCTGATGATGGTATGTATATAAAGTTACTGAATTGTATTTCAAAATTTATGTTACCTAATATATTTTATTCGTTCCGCTGTGAGTTTGTGATCTTCGTTTTCTTCTATTCTAATATTTCTTCTTTCTATTTCTCATCCTCTAACTTCTTTCTAATAATGATTTGTATTTCTGTGCAATTTGGGTTGGATGTGTGGTGTTATTAGTCGACCCATAGGGTATGGAAATTCGGGCCATTACATTTGGTATTAGAGCCAGGTTGAGTAGTAACCTTGGCTCTGTGGCGTGATTCAATAGAGGTGGGGTTAGAAATACCCTAATTGAATTTGAGTGTGTGTGTATATATATATATGAGCGTGTATTTGTAGATTTGATATGAAATTGTTTTATATTGTGTTGACTGGTTCGTTGAGTGGTTTATGAATTCTGGTCGATACTGAGTATACAACTGTATCGATAGGTGTTTCTAAACTCCCGAACAAAGCAATTCGATACAATATTGTTTTAAATTGGGTAAATGAAATAATTTTGCCCAAAAATTATTTTTATATGAAATGAATAATTTCTAAATTATTATATATGAATGTGTTGATTGTTATTACAATCAAATGGAATTATGAAATATTGAAATGGTTATATAATTTGTATACGGGTAATATATGCAAACGAGATAAACCAAGATTTAGTTCAAACCAGAATTGGAATTTAAATTTCGGGTGTCTAGAAAATATTTTTTGAAATATTATAAAGCAATATAACATTACTTTAAAGCATTTTTGAATACGAATGGTTTAAATGGATTTTTAATGGGATTAAGCACTAAAATCACTTCGGTGGTTAGAAAATAATTCTGATAATGGATCGTGACATTATCAGCATTCATTTTCAAGTTTCTGAGTGACGTACTGCTACCATAGTAATTTGGAAATGAAAATTTTGTTTGAAAAGACAAGATGTTTTAGAAATTAAAATGTTTTGAATTGATTTGATTGTAAATATATGTATATAAATATATATATATATATATATATATAATTTCAAACTAATTTGAAATAAAACCCAAAATTTGAATTCTAAAATTAAAATTTAACTTGTACAAATTGAAATGGTGAAAGTGTATCAAATGAATTGAAATTAAACTTAAGTTAAAGCAATATTGGATTAGATTAGAAATAATTCTAAATGAAATTAAATAAAGAGAAATGTTGAGATTCGGATTATTAATATGAATTTAACTTATGAATAAGCAAGTTGAATATATATTGGATGTTGTTAATTGAAATCGAATTGTGATAGATTTGGATTCAAGTATAATAAGTGGATTGACTTAAATAGAAATTAGATTTGAATTGGTAGAATCGAAATGAACTAATCAGGAAGTTAATTAGTGTATTAAAAATCAAAAATTGAATTGATTTAGAAACTATTGGAAATCAATATACGTATGTTGAGCAGATATTGAATGGAAGAAAATGCAAGAGATAGAATTATGCCCGACAATAAGGTACATGTTTACAATATTACTTGGGTTTGATGATTTTATGAGCCTATGCGGCAAGCTGTTTGGCTTTTTGATTTTCTTTTGGATTGGAGAAGGCCTAGAAAGGCGAGTTGTGGTTATATCGATTGAGCCGTGCAAAGAACATGCTGGCGAAATTTTTTGAAAATTTAAAGAGCTAGAAAATTTTGAATAAATTTTTGATAATTTAAAATCGAGTTATTAATTGTAATTGAAATAAGAAAACCAGAATTGGTCAATAAAATTTCAAGTGGAATAATGAATTGATAAATAGATGTAAAATCAATAGGAACGGGTGTGGATATGCAGAAGATCATATGGATTGAAGACAAGAAACTGATGATGGATTGTCCAAAAATGGTGGACAGATCATTTGGAAAGAATTATGAATGGTCGAGTATAGGTATGAGAATTCGAAGGTCGGACAAGAACTGGGTTATGAAGATATGTAATATAAGCATTCAACTAGTTAGGTTATGAGGAGTTAGAGTTATATCATTTTTACTGCTTAGCAATTTCGAGGACGAAATTATTTTAAGGGGGAAGGAATGTAATGTCCCGGATTTTTAGCGATCATATAATTAATTTATTTAATTATTTAAATGGTGATTAATTATTTTAGGTTTTTAAATTTCATCACAATCGGACGTTATACACGATCATGTGAATTTAAGACATTGAATGTTCACTGTGCGTTAAATAATAAAATCGAAATCAAAACCAAAAGAAATCTTAACAAAATTCCTAGTAAAATCTTGATCATATTTCATCTTTTTCCCTACGGTAAAAATCTTGACAAAATTTTCTAAAATGTGGCTTTTAAAATCTCTGCAAATATAAATACATCAATTTCAAGATTGGCGCATTTGAAATGGCTAAGTCTTAACAAAAATCATCCCATATCTGTATACTGTTTTCCAAATCTTGGCACATACAATTCGTACCAGTAAAGAGAAAAAAAGATCACTGCACATGCTTTTCTATCTTGTTTTCTGTTCTTAGTCACATGCACCACCTTTTACATTAATTAGGAGCTCCGCTGTACGTTGTCTCCGCATCCAAAAGATAAAAAATGCAGTATCCTATTGCTTAAAATAAATACAAAATTCTTACAGTACATCTTTGCAGTCCGTAGCTGTGACATGCCTTAACCCTTTACTGCCAAAATGTTTGACTCAACAATTAGTTTTCAAGCACAACAAAATCTCAGCATATCTAGTTCATGTTCTTCACGTGAATAGCCTAAACATGCTGCAAGTAGTGTAGCTTTTGACCTTAAAAACCTAATCATATGCGTTTGGTTTATACTGCGCACTGTTTATATTTGAAAACAGAAAATCTTTGAAAAATCTCATTTCATATCTTGCGAAAATATGTACAGATATTGGAAAAACTCATCACATTCAAATAAGATCTTTACAATATACATTCAATACTGGCAATTTAACCTATTATAAAAAAAAATGAACCTCTCACAGCGTTGGTTGCAGATCCGGACACTACACTACAAATCAAATTAAATATTATTGTCCTTCAAAATCTTTATCCATATGTCCGACAAGTCTTATCATATTCGGGAAAAAAGGATTTGTAGCAAGGAATTCAAACATTTCGGCTATATAGGTCATCTTGACATATAAAAAGAAAAATCGTTCAAAATCCAGCGAAATCTTGGCTTGGTCAAATAGTGCGGCCAATCCTTTTATCTATTCTGAAAAAGGGAAGTCTGTGGGACATGTGCCTATAGTAAAGATTGTGAGTTGCCGACTATTAAAATAAGAGAAAATATTAAAATAAAAATATACATAATAAGCCAACAATTTGGTTCGTTCTGCTGTGAATAAAGACCCAGCTCCTCCTTTTATTCTGTTCGAAACATAGAAAAGAAGATCCCCAATTTCACAAAATTCATATTAAAAAAGATACTCCACCATATCATGAAATTTTCGGTTTAATAAGCTCGCAGAAGCAAGAGCTTTGATCTCATGTTCCTTTTGCTTGTGCGATCAAATTTCTGGAAATCATCTTTCGTTCTACAACACTGCTTAGGGGCGTGTAAGCATTACAGACGATTAGAGGGAAAGCAGAGCGTTAGAATCCAGAAACGGTGGTAGTAGCCTTCTCATGCGAAAGTGAGTTTGGGGTGAATTCTTTTGGTACGGCTTCACTGTGAGGTTGAGGTCTGGAAAGTTTCAAGTTTTAGTGAAAGGAGGGGAGACCAAGGTTTTGCATTGTGATACTGGGAAGGAGTAAATTACTAGCAGTAAAGTTGATGAAGGATAGAAAAAAAAGACTTAAGGAATGATAGTGATTTCGCGTTGGGTTCCAGAGCTTGTGAAAGGTATTGAATTATGTTGAATGGTAGTGGGGAGAAAAGAGAAGTTCAAAGGAGGCATCGGGTTAGAGAACGATGATGGAATGAAGGGGTTGGAGTCTTTGAATGGTGCAGTCAATGTAGTTGCAATGGGTCGTTGCATTTTATATTAATGGCGCGGGTTGTGGGTACTTGAGTAGAGAAAGGGGAGGCTGCGTAGCGGAAGAAATGGCATGAGATGAGATTAAATAAGGGAGAGGAGGAGGGGACGTGGGGTTAAGAACGCATGGTTATGGCTATAAAGAAGAAAGCAAGTCTGTTAGATAGAGAAGAAATATAATTATCGGCTAATCACATTTAAAAGGGGTAATTAGTTTAACTAACAAATAAGTGAATTAATAGTTTATTTTAATTCGATAAAAATATGTAACAATGATATATATTTCATATGTACACAGAAGTCAACAAAACAGGTCACGATGGAATCATAGCAACAAGATCAACGTTGTGGCACTGGTGCAGATAAGGACAGAATTACTGGTACTTCGTAGAAAAATAAAACGTTTGTTTGATTTTTAACGAAAAAGAAAAGCAGAACCGTCAACTACAAACCAAAGTGAGTAAACTCACTAACTCTTCCTCGTTTATATTTTTGATAGACGAGTTTTAAATTTATATATAATAATTTTATACTGTCTGATGGTTGGCTGGATGAATGGTTAATATAATTGGTTGGAATGATTGATTAGTTATTGATGTGGTATATTACGTGATGGATTTTGTTGTGTTTGGATACCAATGGCTCCAGAATTTTGGTATACTGTAAAATATTTTCGAAAATATAAAATGAAATTTGAGTTTTAAAAACGAAATTTATTTCCAAAAAAAGATATATATATATATATATATATATATATATAAATATGTAATTTCGAATAGAGTTGAAATTAAAAACATGTTAATGAAGAAAACAAGAAGTTATTTATAATCGAGGATATAAATTTAGTGAATTATTTATCATTGGATAAATTTAAATGTAAATTCAGATTTGAATTGCACATTGAAAAAAGGAATCGGTTTTGAGAACGATATTTGAAATGAGATTTTGAACTTAACAATTATAAAGACATTTTAAATAGGATAATAAATGTTGAAATAAAATTGAGATTTTCTATGATAATTCTAAATAGATGTTATAAATGAAAACTGGATTTGAAATGTTATTTACAAGTATAAAAATCAAACGGACTTGATTTGTATGTAAAAGAAATATATTCATGATTAAAATAAATAATGGTTTATAGCAAATATTTTTTAAATGAAATATCTATAAAGGAAATTTAGATTTGAAATATGAATCCAGATTGGAATTTGAATAAGGAAGGGAAATGGGTAGCCGTTTCAAAGAAAATGATGAGCTTTACTCCAAAATCGAGAATATGTAATAAATGGTGATAAATTATTGTAGTTTGGAATGGTTATAAAGAAATTTGTTGAGGATTTGGAAAGGAGGAATTCAAGAGTAAATTTGGAATTCTAATTAACCTGAAATGGTAGGTAAATTCTGAAGTTTGAAATATAATCGAATATAGATTAGTCGAGAGAGAGAGTTATTTATTGGAATTCGATTATATCGAATTTAGGGAAGTAGTTATTTTTACTTTCTGTTTTGAATCAAATATATTTATTTACTTATTAATTGAAATAATAAGTACAAGTTATATTTTTTATTTATTTTGAAACAACGATTATAATGCTACCGTTATAAATATAAACAACGATTTTAGCGTTGTCATTATAGTAAATGTTTTGTAAATCTAAACAGTGATTTTAGCGCTGTCGTTATAGTAAATGTGTTGTAAATCTAAATAGTGATTTTAACGCTGCCATTATAATAAATGTCTTATAAATCAAATATTTGGGAACAGCGATTATAACGTTATCGTTATAATCGATGTTTTTCTGTAAAGAAAGTGGATTCTTATATTGAACCTGAGAGTTGCATAAGCGATGTTTTGTTTGAAGTTGTGAGCTTTGACTATTTCAAAGTTGAGACTGTTGTTCAATTAAGGTCTGAGAGGTAATTATACCCCAACTTGATTGACTTCATAATTTATGGAGGGATGGTTAAAGTTTGATAGTAAAGATTGGTTAGTAATATGGTTTGTTGATAAAGGATTAATGATTTGAGTTATAATAACGATGTTTTATAACATCGCGTTAATTTAAAGGATTTTTGAAATGTTTTCCCAAATAAAATGAAAGTTATTTCTATGCATTGAAAATGAAATGAATCGGTCAATGAGGAATTAATAAATGGAATATGGAAATATTTTCCGACTGAATATAGAAAATAAGGATTTGTGAATATAGAAATGTTTTCTAACTGTAATAAGAGATATTTCCTTGAATAAAGAAATTATGATATTGAAATGCTTTTTCCAAGAATAGAGAGATAAAATCAAGCTTTAAAAGGATATGAAAAAGGATAAAAGGGAATTTGAAATCGATAATATAATAAAGAACTAATATAAAAAGGGGCCAGTGTTGTTGATGTTTGATCGATAGGATTTCCTTTCGGAAATAGGACCGTTGATTGTATGGATGTTCCTTTGATAGTTAAATCACCGACTATCAAAGTTTTGATTTACTTTATAACTCCATTGTCAATATGGAGAGACAGGGATCAGATTTTTTATCTGAATACTACTCCCTATTGGCGTAAGCATTACAAATCAACTTATGCTAAAAATAATTGAAGACGGAGTAAAATACAAGGGCTATTCTATCTATCCTAGGTAGAAATTGCCCAAGATGGAATAATAGAATGGTGTCTTCGGTTTGTCCAATCCCAGGACAACGTATATGGAAGGATCTGAGGGTGTGGCATTCAAAGTAAATGTTGGAAATATGTTCTGAAGGATAATCGTGACCTCAAGCCTCATCACCCGGGAAATGACAGAAATCGGCCAGGCAGCATGGCCATGTGGTTCATTCCCATTAGGGGTATTATCACCTGATCTAGAGTTCTTCTTATTCTATTCCCTGTTGTATGCTTTCAGTAACGGTTGTCGATCACAACCGCTGGTGATAATATGCTCGGTACACTCAAGTTAAATGAGTGACCAGCCATGTGTGGGCTAGGTTGCAAGACGTTCTTGTTGAACCCAGTGTATTCCCATCTAGAGATACACTAACGAAAGGTGGTTCCATACCTTGTCATGTTGGAAATCCAATCTCCAATAAGCGCCCAGCGGTTTTTAATTTAATATTATATATGGAGCGTGAGATGGAAGCGTTCCGCTAGATTTCTATTTATCTGATGTAGACACTATTATAATATCACCAGATTTTGACATCAAAATATTTTTGGTTATCGTAAGGTAAAAACCATCCGTGTTTATGTGTGGATCGGTCTTACGATTATCATTTCTTTTGAAAGGATTTTGAAAGTTAAACAAATGGTTGGAGTTTACTCTCACTAGTCCCATGATTGACCCAGAGTTTATTTTGTTGTTTTCCTTAAACTCTTGGGTGCCCAAATTTGTACGGGCAGTCAAGTAGTCGTGATTTTACAGATTCACTTGGAGGAGTTTGAAGTAGGAGGCTTCACCAGTTAGCTACAGACTATCATATATTCCGTTGTGTACCGTGTTTGTATCTGGAAACAGGTATTTATAACTATTCCGGAAATAGCTTATGTGCTCTGATGATGGTATGTATATAAAGTTACTGAATTGTATTTCAAAGTTTATGTTACCTAATATATTTTATTCATTCCGCTGTGAGTTTGTGATCTTCATTTCCTTCTATTCTAATATTTCTTCTTTCTATTTCTCATCCTCTAACTTCTTTCTAATAATAATTCGTATTTCTGTGCAATTTGGGTTGGACGTGTGGTGTTATTAGTCGACCCAAAGTGTACGGAAATTCGGGCCATTACATGCTTTGTATCGTACTCAACGATACGGATCGACCTGCTGTTCCACACCGCCTCGGGTTCTACTTCGATGTCATCCAACTAATCCAGTGAAATAGTGTAACGACCCGGATTTTTGAAAGGTGACAGTAATGATTTAAAGATTTTGATGAAATAAATTAAGATTTATCGTGGAAATAAATATTTGTGTTGGGAATTTTATCGAGTTTGGACAATTTAATTTCATTCTTCTTTTAATTGATTATTGAGTATAAATATAAACTGTTATATTTGATTTAAAAATCTTGTTAAAATGAAAATAATGTTTTAAAAGTTAGTTGAATTATATTCTTAGGAGAAATTATAAATTATGAAATAAAAATTTAATTTTTGAGAGTTTTAAATCAAATTCATTTAATTGGTAATTGGATATTTATTAATTTTAAAAACTTGTATTTGTTTTGCTAAAATTAAAAACACTTGTGCTTCTGGAATTATCTGCAAGTGTTGTTTCTAGCGGTGTCTGGACCCTTCGTCGGTTTATAAAATAAGCGTACTTCTCTTCAAAACGGGGGGGGGAGAAAAAAAAAGGGGAGGATGTTCCTCTTTCATTTTCACTATGACCGGTCCCCCCACGAAATGATTTTCCCCAAAATTCCACTTTTTACAAATTTTGGCTCCTCCCAGATCGGCCTTCCCTTTGATTATTGGAGGGGAAATTGCCTCCACTTTCCCCAATCGGCCACCGTCTCCTCTTCAATCAAAATGAATCCGGCCCAAATTCCATTTCGCTCCACCTCTTTACATCGCGCGAAGCGCCGACCGTGTTTATCAGGCTCGCCTCCGTCTAATACTTGCTCCACCGCAACCACCACTGACTAAAGCCGCTTCTGTTCATGTTCGCAGTCTAAAGTTTTGTTGGTTATTCCATTTACAAGGGGAAAGGCAGCGCTTACTGTGGAGCTTAGAGCACCTGATCTTGCTCCTTTAGAATCAGGAGCTTTTAAGGTTGCAAAAGAAGGATTTGTACTACTTCAGTTTGCACGGGCGGTTGCTGTGAGGCAATACGATTGGAGCAGAAAGCAGGTTCCTTATTTTATTCTTTTCAAGAAAAATATTACTTTTATTTTCTGATTGATTCTGAAAACTTGAATGCAATGTTCACTTTCCATATGCTTTTAGCTTGGTAAATAACTTGGACTATGTGTGCGAATTCAGTTTCAAGCGTGATTTATCATTGCTGGCTCATTTCTTGTCTTACCACTAAGCTTGAATGTTTGCTGCCAAAACATCCTGGAGTCCTTATATGTGAATAACAAGAAAGAACTAAGGACCGTAATGTAGACAAAGTAAGACAGTAGTGAACCTATACATGGGGGGCTTTTGTCAACGATTTTGGATGTTAATAACTGTTATGATCTTTGAAAACCAAGAAAATGGTGGGCCACTTGTCGTATTATATTTGAGAGAAACTAAAATTCTATTTGCGAATACTTTGAAGCTTGTTTCCTTCTAAGAAAATGGTAGGTCCATTGGATGATGTTATGAAAAGTGCTAGTGAAGTAAAGTATAAAGCAATGAGTGGTATAGAATACATGAAGCTAATCTTTGTTGTAAAGCACGGAAAAAAGAGATAATCTGATAGGTTTTGTTTCTAATACGCCAACAGCAGTAAGTCTCGATACTTGTCACAGTTGTTAGTCTTTCACAATCATGTTTCTCCTTATATGTAGATACTTTGTAATGGAATATTTATATATAAAATCATGATATATATAAATTATTATTATTTTATTTAGAAAAGGTTGTGTTTAAAGCTATTCAGCAGTTGTGTTCTCTCATGATTAAAGCTGAATAAATCCATTAAGATCTGAAAGTCACTTAGGAATATGTAGATATGGTTCTTTGTAGTCACTACATTCTAGTTTTGCGGACCGCTGTATGTCTTCCAGTTTGGATTACTTGATACAAATGAGTGACAATTGCAAGTCAGCAAGATGTAATTTCTATGCTGGACCTATGATTAACTTTTTCCTATATGTATTATTAATTACAATTTGGACAACTTTCATAGTTTTATTTTACATTGTTTCTGCATTATTTTAGAGTGTCAATGACAAATGTATGGGACTGTATGGGACTAACAAGGTATAGATGAGTCCGTCCTCCTTTGGTTTTTGGTCACTTGTAGCTACTATATTATATTTAGAAAGTATTTACTCCAGTAGTGCCACTGCATTTGTATTTGCTTAGGACATGGATTCAGACTGTCCCATGTTAGTAAGCTTCCATAAGGGTAGTTGTATTTAGAAATTATGGGAGATTTATTTACTCCAGTAGTGCCCAACGCAAGCAGTAACATAACTACTGACAATAGTCGCTACTGATATAACATATGTGATTTTAGTTGGTGGTCAACTATATCGTTTACTATGTTAATACGGTTGAATCATATATTCATACTTACTAGATTAGGTTGCATGTGAGAGGCAGACAAATATGAATTACTCAATACATAACATGTTTTAGAAGAAAACTGTTTCTCAGATTTATTCCCATGCTTTCCTTTACATTTTGATAAATGGTCCAGCTATATATATTGCCTTATTCCATGAACTAAAGTACATGTATTTGTCATGTATTGAACTAAAATGTAACTGGTTTGGGGACATCAGAAAAAAAAAATGAACTGAGGGGACTCCATTCTTTTACCGGATTGCCTGTACAAGCAGGAAACACTATTTATTTAAATGGCTCTTCACTTTTGGTACTTGGTTTTTATTTGTGAATTTTGAACCATTCTAAATATGCTTTTATGTCAACCGAGTAATGGTACATACAAATTCAAGAAACCACACATACGTTAGTTACTAATTTGGGTGAGTCTTCTTCATTCCATAATCAGCTAAGTAATTATATTGAAAAATGAGTAGTCAAGAGTAATTTATGATAAAATAATTTATAGAAAACACCCTCAAGTATTCTAAACTAACTAGAACTTGTTCTCTTATATTATTAACAGTATACAGTTGCCTTCAGACTTGATATTCTCTATTAGCTAAAAGCTGATCACGTTACTTAAGCTTATCTTAATTAGTAGGTGCGTTAATGTACACTAGTCTGTATGGTGCTATGATAATTGATGACTAGTCAATGATCCGCCAAAACTTTGACCGTATGTGACAAATTTTAAAGTGTTGCAGATTAAAGTTTTTACTAGCAAAGGAGAGAAACATGAGAAGACGCATATGCGCGCAAGGCTCGACCAAACTATTAACTTTATTTGTTTATTTTAAATTCATGTACATATTTATATTTTTCTGCTGTATAAACATTGTAAACTCTGATATTTGAATAAAATTTTATTTTACCATAAATATTGTGTATTGTGATTCTGTGTTAATTCTGTTTAAATCCCGTAAGCCAATAACAACCCGTCATTTTGAGCACTTCGAGTCGGTTTAACCATCGACATGAGGTTGTCCAAATGGCGGGCTGTTACAATTGGTATCAGAGCTATGGTTTATTCTAAACTTGGCTTATTGGGTTTAAAACTCATTAGAGATCGGGTGGAAATACCCTAGAATGAGTGGAATTGATATAGAATCGCTCTTGGGAGGGCGCGAAAAGTAAATTACTTTAAAGAGATCAAAAAAAAACCTTCGAATTTGATAAAGCGAGATCCGAGCGATGTCTGATTTATAAGTGGTTGTTAAACAGGAACTGAATCAGTTTTGAAATTGGCTCAGATCGGTATTTGAAGTAAAATAATAATACCGGTAATAATAAATAAATAATATAAACAACCAAAAGTGAATTAGTTATTTTTCTTTGGTAGGTATATGGTTTAAATTGAGTACAATTTCCATTGAGGTATTCTGCATGATGAGGATTTTGAGTAAACGGATTAGTATGACCAAGCGGTATGGGACGTTTGGTAATACTTTTCTGGTTACTCTCTTGACTTCTCAAATGGAATATTCTGTTATTTTTGTATTCTCCGTTGTGAGATTTACTTCCTAAAATATACTTGTAACATTATGTGTTATATTTGAGTAATTACTGTTTGAAAATATACTTCAATGACTGAATTGAAGTAAGTTGGCATGCTTTTATGTCATCAATATACAATACCTTTTGTTCTATATCACAACAATTGTGATTTGATTTATTTTATCATATTGTATTCCTTATGAGTATCATATTGATTTATATATGGTACTCTGGTTTAATTTATTTTATCATATTGTTTTTATATATGATAAAAATTGAATATCAGTTTTGTTTGTGATTACCATTTTGCCTTTATATGTGATGGTTTATTTCTACAAGTCATAGTTGAATTTTTTAGAGTGTTTTGATATTATAAACACTTTTAACTTCATGGCAAGTTTTATATAATATAGCATTTCAGAAATATTTTTGATTTTGGGAGTGGGATAGATTGGACTCTGTTGTACCAATGGGCCAAAACTCCATCTTGGTCGACCTGATTCAGGTTCGCTACCTGAATCCTGGTGGTTTTAAATTCCGCCCATCTACCACCAAAGGTCTAACGGTCTGCTACATTGGGCAATTTTGTTGTTTTGATTGGGATTCTCGATCGGCGGGTCACGGACTACATTAGATGGAGGCGTGGGTATGCCACGAGTAGTGCCGTGAACGGGTAGCATACGGCCTTCGCCATAGACCGTCTTGGTTATCCTGGGTTGATCGCCAGGTGTCGTTATGGCGCTATGAGTGGATTACGGTGCGGATGTCTCGAAGCGCGCTCGAGCTCTACCACTGTGATTTTACAATACTAGCATCTGTTTATTTGGTATTTATGAGTCAAGTTACATTTATCCCATAATCCCCTAATATTTCATTACGTTATTATATCAGATTTGATTATATTATCATATTGGTTTTATATATGATAATTGTTATGAGTATTGTATTGATTTATATATGGTGCTCAGATTTGATTATATTATCATATTGATTTTATATATGATAATTGTTATGGGTATCGTATTGATTTATATATGATACTCTGATTTGATTATATTATCATATTGACTTTATATATGATAACTGTTACGAGTATCATATTGATTTTATATATGATACTCTGATTTGATTATATTATCATATTGTTTTTTATATATGATAATTGTTATGAGTATCGTATTGATTTATATACGGTACTCTGATTTGATTATATTATCATATTGATTTATATATGATAATTGTTATGAGCATCATATTGATTTATATATGATACTTTGATTTGATTTTTCAAACACTAAATGCCATGAAGATTTTATTGACTTGATTAACTATCATAAGATATTGATTATAAGCATCTTATTGTTTTTGTTACGAGTATCGTATTGATTTTATATATGATACTCTGATTTGATTATATTATCATATTGTTTTTATATATGATAATTGTTACGAGTATCGTATAAATTTTATATATGATACTCTGATTTGATTATATTATCATATTGTTTTTATATATGATAATTGTTACGAGTATCATATTGATTGTATATATGATACTCTGATTTGATTATATTATCATATTGTTTTTATATATGATAATTGTTACGAGTATCATATTGATTTTATATGTGATACTCTGATTTGATTATATTATCATATTGTTATTATATATGATAATTGTTGTATTGATTTATACTTTGATTTGATTTATTTTATCATATTATTTTACATATGATAAATGCCAAGAAGATTTTATTGGTCCCTTACTAATTTACTTTGTCATATTGTTCTTATATATGATAAATGTGAAGATTTTATTGGCTTTGACTTAATTTATCATCATATTATATGTGATGTTTGTTATATTGGTTAATATATGGTATCCTATCAAATCTTATCATATTTTCTAAAATTATTATGAATGGAATCGTATTAATTTATATATGGTACCTTTATACTGAAACGGGGAGTGGGCATCACAAAATATATATTATATCTGGGATAAGAATTGAAATTTTTGCAAAAGTAAGTAATCGAAGTTGGAAATTTCCTGTCGAACAATCTAAATAAACCAGGGAAGAAATGAAGATGCGGCGTTGGAATTTTGAAATATTGTATTTTGATCCGTGTAAATTGTGAGGACGCAATTTCTTTAAGGGGGGGAGTTTGTAACAACCCGGATTTTTGAAAGGTGACAGTAATGATTTAAAGATTTTGATGAAATAAATTAAGATTTATCGTGGAAATAAATATTTGTGTTGGGAATTTTATCTAGTTTGGACAATTTAATTTCATTCTTCTTTTAATTGATTATTGAGTATAAATATAAACTGTTATATTTGATTTAAAAATCTTGTTAAAATGAAAATAATGTTTTAAAAGTTAGTTGAATTATATTCTTAGGAGAAATTATAAATTTTGAAATAAAAATTTAATTTTTGAGAGTTTTAAATCAAATTCATTTAATTGGTAATTGGATATTTATTAATTTTAAAAACTTGTATTTGTTTTGCTAAAATTAAAAACACTTGTGCTTTTGGAATTATCTGCAAGTGTTGTTTCTAGCGGTGTCTGGACCCTTCGTCGGTTTATAAAATAAGCGTACTTCTCTTCAAAACGGGGGGGGGGAGAAAAAAAAAAGGGGAGGATGTTCCTCTTTCATTTTCACTATGACCGGTCCCCCCACGAAATGATTTTCCCCAAAATTCCACTTTTTACAAATTTTGGCTCCTCCCAGATCGGCCTTCCCTTTGATTATTGGAGGGGAAATCGCCTCCACTTTCCCCAATCGGCCACCGTCTCCTCTTCAATCAAAATGAATCCGGCCCAAATTCCATTTCGCTCCACCTCTTTACATCGCGCGAAGCTCCGACCGTGTTTATCAGGCTCGCCTCCGTCTAATACTTGCTCCACCGCAACCACCACTGACTTAAGCCGCTTCTGTTCATGTTCGCAGTCTAAAGTTTTGTTGGTTATTCCATTTACAAGGGGAAAGGCAGCGCTTACTGTGGAGCTTAGAGCACCTGATCTTGCTCCTTTAGAATCAGGAGCTTTTAAGGTTGCAAAAGAAGGATTTGTACTACTTCAGTTTGCACGGGCGGTTGCTGTGAGGCAATACGATTAGAGCAGAAAGCAGGTTCCTTATTTTATTCTTTTCAAGAAAAATATTACTTTTATTTTCTGATTGATTCTGAAAACTTGAATGCAATGTTCACTTTCCATATGCTTTTAGCTTGGTAAATAACTTGGACTATGTGTGCGAATTCAGTTTCAAGCGTGATTTATCATTGCTGGCTCATTTCTTGTCTTACCACTAAGCTTGAATGTTTGCTGCCAAAACATCCTGGAGTCCTTATATGTGAATAACAAGAAAGAACTAAGGACCGTAATGTAGACAAAGTAAGACAGTAGTGAACCTATACATGGGGGCTTTTGTCAACGATTTTGGATGTTAATAACTGTTATGATCTTTGAAAACCAAGAAAATGGTGGGCCACTTGTCGTATTATATTTGAGAGAAACTAAAATTCTATTTGCGAATACTTTGAAGCTTGTTTCCTTCTAAGAAAATGGTAGGTCCATTGGATGATGTTATGAAAAGTGCTAGTGAAGTAAAGTATAAAGCAAAGAGTGGTATAGAATACATGAAGCTAATCTTTGTTGTAAAGCACGAAAAAAAGAGATAATCTGATAGGTTTTGTTTCTAATACGCCAACAGCAGTAAGTCTCGATCCTTGTCACAGTTGTTAGTCTTTCACAATCATGTTTCTCCTTATATGTAGATACTTTGTAATGGAATATTTATATATAAAATCATGATATATATAAATTATTATTATTTTATTTAGAAAAGGTTGTGTTTAAAGCTATTCAGCGGTTGTGTTCTCTCATGATTAAAGCTGAATAAATCCATTAAGATCTGAAAGTCACTTAGGAATATGTAGATATGGTTCTTTGTAGTCACTACATTCTAGTTTTGCGGACCGCTGTATGTCCTCCAGTTTGGATTACTTGATACAAATGAGTGACAATTGCAAGTCAGCAAGATGTAATTTCTATGTTGGACCTATGATTAAATTTTTCCTATATGTATTATTAATTACAATTTGGACAACTTTCATAGTTTTATTTTACATTGTTTCTGCATTATTTTAGTGTGTCAATGACAAATGTATGGGACTGTATGGGACTAATAAGGTATAGATGAGTCCGTCCTCCTTTGGTTTTTGGTCACTTGTAGCTACTATATTATATTTAGAAAGTATTTACTCCAGTAGTGCCACTGTATTTGTATTTGCTTAGGACATGGATTCACACTGTCCCATGTTAGTAAGCTGCTATAAGGGTAGTTGTATTTAGAAATTATGGGAGATTTATTTACTCCAGTAGTGCCTAACGCAAGCAGTAACATAACTACTAACATTAGTCACTACTGATATAACATATATGATTTTAGTTGGTGGTCAACTATATCGTTTACTATGTTAATACGGTTGAATCATATATTCATACTTACTAGATTAGGTTGCATGTGAGAGGCAGACAAATATGAATTACTCAATACATAACATGTTTTAGAAGAAAACTATTTCTCAGATTTATCCCCACGCTTTCCTTTACATTTTGATAAATGGTCCAGCTATATATATTGCCTTATTCCATGAACTAAAGTACATGTATTTGTCATGTATTGAACTAAAATGTAACTGGTTTGGGGACATCAGAAAAAAAAAATGAACTGAGGGGACTCCATTCTTTTACTGGATTGCCTGTACAAGCAGGAAACACTATTTATTTAAATGGCTCTTCACTTTTGGTACTTGGTTTTTATTTGTGAATTTTGAACCATTCTAAATATGCTTTTATGTCAACCGAGTAATGGTACATACAAATTCAAGAAACCACACATACGTTAGTTACTAATTTGGGTGAGTCTTCTTCATTCCATAATCAGCTAAGTAATTATATTGAAAAATGAGTAGTCAAGAGTAATTTATGATAAAATAATTTATAGAAAACACCCTCAAGTATTCTAAACTAACTAGAACTTGTTCTCTTATATTATTAACAGTATACAGTTGCCTTCAGACTTGATATTCTCTATTAGCTAAAAGTTGATCACGTTACTTAAGCTTATCTTAATTAGTAGGTGCGTTAATGTACACTAGTCTGTATGGTGCTATGATAATTGATGACTAGTCAATGATCCGCCAAAACTTTGACCGTATGTGACAAATTTTAAAGTGTTGCAGATTAAAGTTTTTACTAGCAAAGGAGAGAAACATGAGAAGACGCATATGCGCGCAAGGCTCGACCAAACTATTAACTTTATTTGTTTATTTTAAATTCATGTACATATTTATATTTTTCTGCTGTATAAACATTGTAAACTCTGATATTTGAATAAAATTTTATTTTACCATAAATATTGTGTATTGTGATTTTGTGTTAATTCTGTTTAAACCCCGTAAGCCAATAATAACCCGTCATTTTGAGCGCTTCGAGTCGGTTTAACCATCGACATGAGGTTGTCCAAATGGCGGGCTGTTACAAATAGTCATATCAGGGTCGTATACGATCTTCCTTAATTGAGAAACATGAAATACGTTGTGAACTTCTATCATCTTGTCAGGTAATCCAACCTTATATGCTAAATTCCCAACTTGTTCGAGAACTAGGAATGGACAAACAAACCTTGGTGCTTGCTTACCTCTCCTACCAAATCGAATCGTGCTCTTTGACGGAGAAATCTTTACAAACACCAAGTCGCCAACGGAGAATTTCAATTCTCTTCGTCTCTTATCAGCATAACTCTTCTGCCTATCTTGGGCATCCTTCATTCGCTGTTGGATAACCTTGATCTTATCTGAGGTTTCTCTTATCACATCTGGCCCAAGCACAAATTTCTCACCAGTTTCTTACCTATGATGGTGAGTTGTACAATCTTCCATATAAACTTCAAATGGAGCTATATCAATACTGGATTGATAACTATTATTATATGCAAATTCAACCAGATGCAACTGGTCATCCTATGATCCTCCAAATTCTAATATATATATAAGCTCTCAAGAGATCCTCTAATACGCGACTCACCCTCTTCGTCTGACCATCGGTTTGAGGATGGTACGCGGTACTGAGATGTAATTCTGATCCTAAAGCCTCTTGTAAGCTCTTCCAAAATCCACTAGTAAACAACGGATCTCGGTCACTCACAATGCCTTTGTGTGACGACCCCAAACTTCCATGGTACGAAAGTAAGGATAATCATAGGAGTATAACATAATTACAACAATAGCAGATCTCAGATAATAGCATAACACATAAATCATTGCAGTGAAAGTAAAAATGTCATCACAACATAACATCAAAGACATCAGAGTACACAGTTACAGGATACGCTTAGCAAATAGAAGTCTCAACAAAGAAAGAAATAAGTCTCAAACTCCATCAAATACATCACAGATAAATAATGACTAAATGTCTCAAGTAGCAATAAAAAGATAAAAAGGAAAATGTTCTTCATCTTCTTCCTTAAGCAAACTCCAATCCAGAATGTATCCATACCTAAACCTGTCACTTGGCTGCCCATGTGAAAAGAGGGCACCCGAGTTTGCAAAGTGAAACAAACTACGAGTTAGTCACGGGACTGGTATGAGAAATCTTCCTTAACTAACAATATGGCTAATCACATAACCAAGCCGCTAACATGGAATGGGTTTACTCCATTGGATTGTCAGTGCATATGTTTAATAAATTTTATTTCAAAACAACGCAATGCTTTTTAGAAAATTAAATCATTATAAGACTCAAGTCCCGTCACACAATGCAACGCAAACCGAAGGATAGAGTTTTACCTTAATAATCAAAAATGCTTGATACGTAGAAAATAATATTTTAGTATTATTATTAGTGTCTAATCAGTTTTAAAATACTTCAAAGTAAATGTATCAATCCTGGACGGCATAGTACCCCATCCTACTATGTCGCCATATATAGTGCAACGACCCGTATTTTTACGGTATTATAATTAATTTAATTAATTATATAAATAGTGATTTAGAGAATTATAATGGTTGTTTAATTAAATTATATTGAATATTTAAATAATTAAATAATATATTTAATTTCTGAAATAATCAGAAATAGTGTATTGACATTTTTATGTGAACTGGGCGATCTAAAATATTTAATTCAGCTTAGAGTTGAATTATAATAACGAATATATTTAAATAACATCAGTTTGAACGTATAATTTTATTTTTATTATAATCGAGCCCCAAATGGTGCGGCAGTTCGCTATTTGGCGATTCAAACTTCAACTGAATATACAGGGTCCGTTTTAAATCGGATTTCCGTGAAACAAGAAACGTTCGGAGCTGGTGAAGTATATTTTTCTAGTGGAAGATAAAAGTCGGGATTTCATTGTGTAGATTTTTAGATATGTCCAAATCAAATATTTGAAAAGTCGCTGTGGAAATCCTTTATAATTTATATCGATTTACTTATATTTTTAAAAAGGAATTTCGTTATAAATCGAATATCGATTTAATCGGGATATGAAATATCAAGTTAGAAATTCATATAGGAATATTCTAAAGCTGTGTGATATTCTGTTGTGAATATATACGATAATATTTATTTATAAATATTAAATTTAATTGTTTTTAAATATATTTATATATTTAAAAGGTTTATTTAGGGCTTTAAAAATAACCAGTTTTGCAAACGACCTCAGAATTCAATGAAACTAATTTTATTGTACCACAATGTCAAATTATTGTTAGATTTCAATTTCCGTGATTTTTGAAGTCAGTATGTGGCTGCAATGATTTTAAATGAAAAAACAGTCGATATTTTGATGGCTAAAAATACGCTGCGTGAACAAACGAAGTAGGAATACGGTGAAACCAGTTTCGTTGGGACCGTAATGCCGAACTGTAGTTGCATGCCGGTTTTTATGATTTATAGATATCGTGTGTGTTCGTAGGTATTCTAAGAGTGCTGAAAATAAATATAAAATGAAAATAAAACAAAATTATCCTAAGCTAATTGTGAACTAAACAGGGCAATGCCTCCTCCCTTCTCAGCCACACAACAATCATGTCCCCATTATATAGACCGCACATCTTTTCTTCTGAGAAACCCAGAAACGTGAAGCAAACAGTTGTTTAGAAAATCCATACAAATGAAATAAAATCCCATAAATCCTGATCTCTATATATTTAGAATCATTAAATGTTTCTCTTCATTTTGCTACCGGTTTTGGGTTGATCGATGCTTGTTCGGTTCACTGTGTTTATCATTGTCAGAAATAGGGCTGCGATTTTCGTCGAACTAAGGGATTGGGAGGTGGATCGAAGTGTGTTTTTGGATTGAGGGGATAAAAAGGAACTCGTGTACCTATTTTTGTGGTATTCGGTGATAAAGAGGTGTCCAGGGTTACTGTACATGCTCGAACACAACTGTTGTCGCGATGCCTACCCTGGGTGCAAGATGAACAAGATGGTGCCGAAGTGGAAGAGTTGGAGATGAGAAGATTTGTGGTTATTTTAGTTTGATTTTTAATAGAGTGGTTTGTGAGTTATGGGAGTAGCAAAGATCGGCTATGGTGATGAAATCAGGCCACGGGTTTGGAATTTTGATTTAGGGAAGATGAGTAAAGGGAGCGGACCGGGTAAAAAGGAGGTGGGGTTTAAGGGAAATGGGCCTTAAGTGAAAGGTTAAAGCCCATTTTTAATTCTAAATCCATGTTTTTAATTTGAATTAAATGTATTAATTTGTTTAAGTCATAACTTGGTCATACATGAACGAAATTTAGCGAAACAAGATTCGACAGGATCGTATGGACGGTGGCTACACCATGGAACTGACTGGGATTGAATTGGGGCTCGTTACAATTTATAGTGAAATAAATTGTCTGTCTAAATCAATAGACGCAAATCGTTATTTAACGGTTAACGCGAAATGTGAGTAAAACTCACCAACTCTGAACAGTTATATTTTTATAACATATTCTTAGAACTAATAACTATCTGTTGATTGATGTGTGTTAACTGTTTGGATTTAACTGTTAATTTATTGGTTGAATATATAGATAACGATATATATAAATCGTTAATCGAATATTGATTCTGTTTATCAGAATATTGATTCTGTTTATCAGAATATTGATTCTGTTTATCAGAATATTTTATATTCATGTTGTTTAACATCTGTGATGCAGGGAAACAGGTTGGAGGGACCCAACTGGGTTCCTCAATATTTATAATACTGTTTTGTTCATATATTGTGTTATATGATGTGATGTATAATCTGAGATTGATTATAGTAACAATAGTTTGGTTATTTGGTATTGTTAAATACCATAAGAAATATTGAAATAAAATATTATATAAAATCGAAAGATTTTATATAGAAGGAAGATTTCAATCTGTGCATTGAAATAAAATATTTATAAAACGAAAAGAATTTTATAAAAGGATATTTACTTAGAAATTAAATAGAAGGATAAAAAGAATATTTACTTAGGAAGTAAATAAAATTATAAAAGGGATATTTATTTATAAATAGAATTTATAAAATAAACTATTTATAAAATCAAAGGATTTTACAAAGGAAATATTTGGAAAGCCAAATAAGAATTTAAAGGAAATATTTGTAAAACACTTACAAATAGAATTGAAGGGAAAATATTTATTTGGAAAATAAATAGAATTCAAGGAAGGAAATATTTGTAAAACGTTTACAAATAAGAATAGAAAGAGAAATATTTGTAAAACATTTACAAATTGATCTGAAAAAGAATTTATTTGTTTAGAAAATAAATAAAGATAAAAAGGGAATTATTTAATAAATAAAGGAGTATTAAGAAATATTTATTTAGAAAATAAATAGAGCTATAAAAGGGAAAATTGGCAGGATATCAAGGAAATAGAAAAGAGTTATTCAAAAGTGAGATTAAATAGAAATTTGTTTTAACAGATAAATTGGAAAGAATGCTTTATAAATTAAGTAAAATATTTATCATTGGATAAATAGAATATATAAGTCAGGACTTATATAGAGAAGTAAGAATCGATTTCAACATCGATATTTGAAACTGAATATGGACGAAGAGTTAACCAGTTAGAGTTAACCAGTCAGAGTTAATCGATTAGAGTTAGAGTAAATTGATTTGAATTAGAGTTAATCGAATATTAGTTATTCGATAGGAGTTAATCAAGTTGAGTTAAATGAGTCGAGTTAATCAAGTTGAGTTAAATGAGTCGAGTTAATCAAGTTGAGATAAATGAGTCGAGTTAATCAAGTTGAGTTAAATAAGTTAAGTTAGTCAAGTTGAGTTAATCGAGTATGGTTAGTCAAACCAAGTTAGTCGAACCAAGTTAGTCAAGTCGAGTTAGTCGAGTCGAGTTAATCGATTATTAGTTAATCGAAAGGAGTTATCAATTATTAGTTAGTCGAAAGGAGTTATCGATTATTAGTTAATCGAAAGGAGTTATCGATTACTAGTTAATCGAAGGGAGTTATCGATTATTAGTTAATCGAAGGGAGTTATCGACTATTAGTTAATTGAAAGGAGTTATCGATTATTAGTTAATCGAAGGGAGTTAATCGAATTTAGTTATTCGAAAGTGAGATTATCGAATATAGTTTATTCGAAAGGAGTTAAATCGTATATAGCGTATCCGAAAGAAAGAGATCGAATATAGTTTATTCGAAAGAGCGAGTTAATTGAATATAAGTTATTCGAAGAGAGATAATCGAATATAGGTTATTCGAAGAAGAATAATCAAATAGAGATTACTCGAAGAGAGTTAATCGGCGAATTCGATTATATCGAATTCGGGAAAGTACTTATACTTTCCGGTGTTTAAATCAAGTTTTATTTATTTATAAATCAGGTGTTTATTTATTTATTCACATTAAAGAATAAAAGTATAATGGAAGTTAGATATTTCGAAAGTAGGGATTATAACGTTATCGTTAAAATCAATGTTTTCAATAAAGAAGTGGATACATAAATAGAATTTGTGAGTTACGTAAGGAAGTTTGTTGAAGATTTAAAAAGATAAACTTTGACTATTTCGAAGTTAAAACGTTGTTCAGTTAAGGTCTGAGAGGTAATTATACCCCAACTTGATTGACTTCCTTCTTAACTAAGGAATGGTAAGGTTTGATAGTGAAGTTGGTTAATTGAATTTAGTTAATGAGTGTAATGGTTTGAGTTGGCGTCGCGATGTTTTATTTAAACATCTATTTCAACCAAATGAAGGAGCTTTGGAAATGTTTTCCAAATAAGAATCAGAAATGTTTTCTAATATAGAAAACAAGAAATGGAAATGTTTTCCATTGTTAATAACGTATATTTTCTAAATTTAGAAAATAAGAAATGTTGAATATAGGAAAAACAGGAGATGAAAAATGAATAAGTTAGATAGAGAGATAAATGTAAAATGATGATTGATCGATATAATTTCCATCTAGAAATGATATCGTTGTTTGCACACGTGTTTTTCTTTGATAGTTAACTCACCGACTATTGAAGTTTTTGACCATTTTAACATTGTTAATATGGAGAGACCGGTTGGATTATTATCCAAAGAACCACTCGGTATTGGCATAAGCGTTGCGAATCATATATGCTAAAGATAATTGAAGACGGAGTAAAGTGCAAGGGCTGTTGTATAAATCTTAGGTAAAGATTGCCTAAGATGGCTGTACTGAATAGTGCCTTCGGTTTGTCCAGTCCCAGGACGACCTGTATGGAAGAATGTCTGACAGAGTATATTTAATAGATCATGTAAGTTGATCTTTTCAAACGTATTTACGCTTGGTGGCGGAGGAATTCGTTTCTCTTAGCTGTATACCCATGGTATTTTTTGGGAAATCAATTTTTGATTTGGCGGGTATGACGATGTGACATTCAAAGTGAATAAATGTGTGATCTGTCAAAGATAAGCGTGGCCTATAGCTTCACAACTGGGAAATGACAAAAATTGGGCAGGCAGCATGGCTATGTAGGTCGCACCTATCAGTGTGTATAATCACCTGATCTAGAGTTTCATTTACTTCTAAAAATATGTTGTCGATGTTGTCCCATTCGGAAAACGGTTGCTGATCCCAACCGTTGGTGATATACATTCGATACACTCAAGCGAAATGAGTGGTCGGTCATGTGTGGCCGGGTTGCAAGATGTTCTTGTTGAACCCAGTGTATTCCTCTCTAGAGGTACACTAGCATAAGGTGGTCCCATACCTTGTCATAGTTGGAAATCCATTTCCCAATACGTGCTTGCGGTTTTGATTGTATACTATATATGTAGAACGTGAGATGAAAGCATTTCTGCTAGATGATTATTATATTGTGGTTGATAGACACTATTATAATATCAATGAGTTTTGATATAAAGTTTTGTTTTGGATTCTCATAAGGGGAAACCCGTTCCGTTATACGGCGTGGTCTTATGAGATATCGTTTGATGGCTCAAACTATTTTAAACTGTTTTACTCATACCAGTCCCATGACTGACCCGGAGTTTATTTTGTTTTCCCTAAACTCTTGGGTGCCCAATTTTATACGGGCAGTCAAGTAGTCGGGATTTACAGATACTTGAAGAGCTGGAGCAGGAGGCTTCAATATCATATAGCTATTGTTTTTTTCCGCTGTGTTGTAAGTGCTGTACTTTGGAAATGATATGTATATTCAAATACAGATTTATATTTCAAAGTTATGATATATATTATATGTTATTTGTTCCGCTGTGAGGTTCGTGTTACTCTGATGTTGTGTTCTTCTTCTTCTTTTATTCTAAGTTTCTATCTTATCTATTCTCACCCTCTGTTTTCTTTCTATTAGTTTTCTGTTTTTCCAGTACAATGTGGCTTGGACTTGTGTTATTTGGTCAGCTCAAATTGGACCGGAATTTTGGGACACTGCAGTTGGTATCAGAGCATAGGGTTAAGTATTACCTTGGCTCTGTGGCGTGACTCAGTAGAGATAGGGTTAGTAATACCCTAGATTGAGTTTGAGTGTATATATACGAGTGAATGTATTTGTTATTTGATATAAAAATTGTTTTATATTGTGGAGATTTATTGGTTGAGTTGTTTATGGATTCTGGTCGATCAGTTTGATCCACTGTATCGGTAGGAGTTTTTGAGAACTCGAATACGATGAACCGACACGGTACGTTTTGAAAAGAGGGTAAATGAAATAATTTTGCCCAAATTATATTTTGATATAAAAGATTGATATCGAAATGATTATAATATATTGGATATATTGGTTGTAATTATAATCGAGTAAGATTATAAATTAAATGGTTATGTATATAACCAAGTAGAATTTAGATAAGTGTAATGTATGAATTAAAATGAATTAAATCTGAATTCAAATCAGAATTTAAATTAAACCCCTGGAAAATTGGAAAGGCGTTTGTAAATGGATTTGGATTAAATATATGTGAATTTTAAAATCCTGGGAGATTTTAAATTGTTTTACAAGCACTGTGAATGGTATTTTGAAATGTATTTCAAAATGGAATTGTTAGAAATGGTTTTGAAAGTGATATAGTATTGAACTCACTTCGAAAGCCGGAAATAGATTCCGATGATGATTATGACATCATCGGTGTTCATTTCGAGTTGTAAGTGACAGATTACTACCGAAAGATTTTGTTTTTGAATTGTTTTGAGAGAAACAAGTTGTTTGAAATCCAAAAAGGGATATTTGGTTTTAGAAAAGCAAAGATGTTTAAAACTCCCAGGAAGAGACTGTTTGAATTAAAAACAAATTTAAATAGAAATTTGTGAAACTAAGCTGGAACTGAATTGAAACCAATTAACTGGAAATTGAATTGGATACTATATATCAAGTAGAATCAGATTTTGAATTGTGAGATAGAGTCAGAAATGGTATTGGATTGATGAGTTAAGAATTTGAAAATCAAAAATGGAACTTTGGTTTGAAATAAAATTTCGACTTAGGTATAAGCGAATGGTTGGATTGGTGGATAAAACAGATTGGAATTTGATTGGGATGACATGGGTATATGCTAAATTAACAGCAGTTGGAAATCATATAAGTGATATGGCCGACAAAAAGGTACAAGTTTATAATTGATATAAGCATGAGATCTATGAGCTGAATTGGCAAGCCGCTTGGCTGTTTGATTTTCTTTTGGACTGGAGATGGCCTAGAGAGGCGAGTTGGAGTCTAACCTATTGACCAGTACAAAGGAGGTGCTGGCGAAATTTTTCAGAAATTTAGAGAGTTAGAAACATTTTAGGATTTTTGAAAACTTTCATTGATAAGAATTAATTTATTTTTAATTAAAGTTTAATTGGTTCAGTTGAAACTAAAGTCAAGTAGTGAACAAATAAGTTCTAACCAGTCAATAGAGTTTGATTTCTACCTTAGCAATTTCGAGGATGAAATTATTTTAAGTGGGGAAGAATGTAACGACCCGTATTTTTACGGTATTATAATTAATTATATAAACAGTGATTTAGAGAATTATAATGGTTGATTAATTAAATTATATTGAATAATTAATTTAATAATTAAATAATATATTTAATTTTTGAAATAATCAGAAATAGTGAATTGACATTTTTATGTGAACTGGGCGATCTAAAATATTTAATTCAGCTTAGAGTTGAATTAGAATAACGAATATATTTAAATAACATCAGTTTGAACGTATAATTTTATTTTTATTATAATCGAGCCCCAAATGGCACGGCAGTTCGCTATTTGGCGATTCGAACTTCAACTGAATATATAGGGTCCGTTTTAAATGGATTTCCGTGAAACAAGAAACGTTCGGAGCTGGTGAAGTATATTTTTCTAGTGGAAGAGAAAATTTTGGATTTCATTGTGTAGATTTTTAGATATGTCCAAATCAAATTTTAGAAAAGTCGCTGTGGAATTCCTCTATAATTTATATCGATTTATTTATATTTTTAAAAAGGAATTTCATTATAAATCGAATATTGATTTAATCGGGATTTGAAATATCAAGTTAAAAATTCATATAGGAATATTCTAAAGTTGTGTGATATTCTATTATGAATATATACGATAATATTTATTTATAAATATTAAATTTAATTGTTTTTAAATATATTTATATATTTAAAAGGTTCATTTAGGGCTTTAAAAATAGCCAGTTTTGCAAACAACCTCAGAATTCGACAAAACTAATTTTGTAGTATCCACAATGTCAAATTATTATTAGTTTTCAATTACGGTGATTTTTGAAGTCAGTACGTGTCTGTACCGATTTTTAAAGGGAAAAACATTCGATATTTTGACGGCTAAAAATACGTTGCGTGAGCAAACGGAGTCGGAATTCAACGAAACCAGTTTTGTTGGGACCGTAATGTCGAACTATAGCTGCATGACGGTTTTCATGATTTTTAGATATCGTGTGTGTTCGTAGGGATTTTTAGAGTGCTGAAAACAATAAAACAAAAATATCCTAAGCTAATTGTGAACAAAACAGGGCCACGCCTCCTCCCTTCTCAGCCACACAACAATCCTGTCCCCATTATATGAACCGCGCTTCTTTTCTTCTGAGAAACCCAGAAACGTGAAGCAAACAGATGTTTAGAAAATCCATACAAATGAAATAAAATCCCATAAATCCTGATCTCTATATATTTAGAATCACTAAATGTTTCTCTTCATTTTGCTACTGGTTTTGGGATGATCGATGCTTGTTCGGTTCACTATGTTTATCACGGTCAGAACTAGGGCTGTGATTTTCGTCGAACTAAGGGATTGGGAGGTGGATCGAAGTGTGTTTTTGGATTGAGGGGATAAAAAGGAACTCGTGTACCTATTTTTGTGGTGTTCGGTGATAAAGGGGTGTCGAGGGTTACTGTACATGCTTGAATGCAGCTGTTGTCGCGATGCCTACCCTGGGTGTGAGATGAACAAGATGGTGTCGAAGTAGAAGAGTTGGGGATGAGAAGATTTGTGGTTATTTTAGTTTGATGTTTAATAGAGTGGTTTGTGAGTTATGGGAGTAGCAAAGATCGGCTATCATGATGAAATCAAGAGACGGATTTGGAGTTTTGATTTGGGGAAGATGAGTAAAGGAAGCGGACCGGGTAAAAAGGAGGCGGGGTTTGAGGGAAATGGGCCTTAAGTGAAAGGTTAAAGCCCAATTTTAATTTTAAATCCATGTTTTTAATTTGAAATAAATGTATTAACTTGTTTAAGTCATAACTTAGTCATACATGAACGAAATTCAGCGAAACAAGATCCGACAGGATCATATGGACGGTGGCTACACCATGGAATTAACTGGGATTGAATTGGGGCTCGTTACAATTTATAGCGAAATAAATTGTCCGTCTAAATCAACAGACGCAAATTGTTATTTAACGGTTAATGCGAAATGTGAGTAAAACTCACCAAGTCTGAACATTTATATTTTTATAACGTATTCTTAGAACTGTTAATTATCTGTTGATTGATGTGTGTTAACTGTTTGGATCTAACTATTAATTTATTGGCTGAAAATATAGATAACGATATATATATAAATCGTTAATCGAATATTGATTCTGTTTATCAGAATTTTATGTTCGTGTTGTTTAACATCTGTGATGCAGGGAAACAGGTTGGAGGGACCCAACTGGGTTCATCAATATTTATAATACTGTTTTGTTCATGTATTGTGTTATATGATGTGATGTATAATCTGAGATTGATTATAGTAATCATGGTCTGGTTATTTGGTACTGTTAAATACCAGAAGAAATATTGAAATAAAATATTATATAAAATCGAAAGATTTTATATAGAAGGAAGATTTCAAATTGTGCATTGAAATAAAATATTTATAAAACAAAAAGAATTTTATAAATGGAAATTTTCTTCGAAAGTAAATAGAAGGATAAAAAGAATATTTACTTAGGAAGTAAATAAAATTATAAAAGGGATATTTATTTATAAATAGAATTTATAAAAGAAACTATTTATATAATCAAAGGATTTTATAAAGGAAATATTTGGAAAGCCAAATAAGAATTTAAAGGAAATATTTGTAAAACACTTACAAATAGAATTGAAGGGAAAATATTTATTTGGAAAATAAATAGAATTCAAGGAAGGAAATATTTGTAAAACGTTTACAAATAAGAATGGAAAGAGAAATATTTGTAAAACATTTACAAATAGAATTGAAAAAGAATTTATTTATTTAGAAAATAAATAAAGATAAAAAGGGATTATTTAATAAATAAAGGGGTATTAAGAAATATTTATTTAGAAAATAAATAGAGTTATAAAAGGGAAAATTGGCAGGATATCAAGGAAATATAAAAAAGTTATTCTAAAGTAAGATTAAATAGAAATCTCTTTTAACAGATAAATTGGAAAGAATAATTTATAAATTAAGTAAAATATTTATCATTGGATAAATGGAATATATAAGTCAGGACTTATATAGAGAAGTAAGAATCGATTTCAACATCAATATTTGAAACTGAATCTGGACGAAGGGTTAACCAGTCAGAGTTAATCGATTAGAGTTAGAGTAAATTGATTTGAATTAGAGTTAATCGAATATTAGTTATTCGATAGGAGTTAATCAAGTTGAGTTAAATGAGTCGAGTTAATCAAGTTGAGTTAAATGAGTCAAGTTAATCAAGTTGAGTTAAATGAGTCGAGTTAATCAAGTTGAGTTAAATAAGTTAAGTTAGTCAAGTTGAGTTAATCGAGTATGGTTAGTCAAACCAAGTTAGTCGAGTTAGTCGAATATGGTTAGTCAAGTCGAGTTAGTCGAGTCGAGTTAGTCGATTATTAGTTAATCGAAAGGAGTTATCGATTATTAGTTAATCGAAAGGAGTTATCGATTATTAGTTAATCGAAAGGAGTTATCGATTATTAGTTAAATCGAAAGGAGTTATCGATTATTAGTTAATCGAAGGGAGTTATCGATTATTAGTTAATCGATAGGAGTTATCGATTATTAGTTAATCGAAGGGAGTTAATCGAATTTAGTTATTCGAAAGTGAGATTATCGAATATAGTTTATTCGAAAGGAGTTAAATCGAATATAGCGTATTCGAAAGAAAGAGATCGAATATAGTTTATTCGAAAGAGTGAGTTAATAGAATATAAGTTATTCGAAGAGAGATAATCGAATATTTGTTATTCGAAGAAGAGTTAAACAAATAGAGATTACTCGAAGAGAGTTGATCGGCGAATTCGATTATATCGAATTCGTGAAAGTACTTAAACTTTCCGGTGTTTAAATCAAGATTTATTTATTTATAAATCAGGTGTTTATTTATTTATTCACATTAAAAAATAAAAGTTATAATGGAAGTTAGATATTTTGAAAGTAGGGATTGTAACGTTATCGTTATAATCAATGTTTTCAATAAAGAAGTGGATACGTAAATAGAATTTGAGAGTTACGTAAGGAAGTTTGTTAAAGATTTAAAAAGATAAACTTTGACTATTTCGAAGTTAAAACGTTGTTCAGTTAAGGTTTGAGAGGTAATTATACCCCAACTTGATTGACTTCCTTCTTAACTATGGAATGGTATGGTTTGATAGTGAAGTTGGTTAAGTGAATTTAGTTAATGAGTGTAATGGTTTGAGTTGGCGTCGCGATGTTTTATTTAAACATCTGTTTCAACCAAATGAAGGAGCATTGGAAATGTTTTCCAAATAAGAATCAGAAATGTTTTCTAATATAGAAAACAAGAAATGGAAATGTTTCCCATTGTTAATAACGTATATTTTCTAAATTTAGAAAATAAGAAATGTTGAATATAGGGAAACAGGAAATGAAAATTGAATAAGTTAGATAAAGAGATAAATGTTAAATGATGATTGATCGATATAATTTCCATATGGAAATGATATCGTTGTTTGCACACGTGTTTCTCTTCGATAGTTAACTCACCGACTATCGAAGTTTTTGACCATTTTAACATTGTTAATATGGAGAGACTGGTTGGATTATTATCCGAAGAACGACTCCGTATTGGCATAAGCGTTGCGAATCATATATGCCAAAGATAATTGAAGACGGAGTAAAGTGCAAGGGTTGTTGTATAAATCTTAGGTAAAGATTGCCTAAGATGGTTGTACTGAATAGTGCCTTCGGTTTGTCCAGTCCAGGACGACCTGTATGGAAGAATGTCTGACGGAGTATATTTAATAGATCGCATAAGTTGATCTCTTTAAACGTATTTACGTTTGGTGGCGGAGGAATTCGTTTCTCTTAGCTGTATACCCGTAGTATTTTTGGGGAAATCAATTTGTGATTTGGCGGGTATAACGATGTGACATTCAAAGTGAATAAATGTGTCTTCTGTCAGAGATAAGCGTGGCCTCTAGCCTAACAACTAGGAAATGACAAAAATCGGGTAGGCAGCATGGCTATGTAGGTCGCACCTATTAGGGTGTATAATCTCCTGATCTAGAGTTTCATTTACTTCTAAAAATCTATTGTCGATGTTGTCCCATTCGCGAAATGGTTGTTGATCCTAATCGTTGGTGATATACATTCGATACACTCAAGTGAAATGAGTGGTCAGTCATGAGTGGCCGGGTTGCAAGATGTTCTTGTTGAACCCAGTGTGTTCCTCTCTAGAGGTACACTAGCAGAAGGTGGTCCCATACCTTGTCATAGTTGGAAATCCATTACCCAATACGTGCTTGCGGTTTTGATTGTATACTATATATGTAGAACATGAGATGAAAGCGTTTCTGCTAGATGATTATTATATTGTGGTTGATAGACACTATTATAATATCAATGAGTTTTGATATAAAGTTTGTTTTGGATTCTCACAAGGGAAAAACCTGTTCCGTTATATGGCGTGGTCTTATGAGATATCGTTTGATGGCTCAGACTGTTTTAAACTGTTTTACTTATACCAGTCCCATGACTGACCTGGAGTTTATTTTGATTTGTTTTCCCTAAACTCTTGGGTGCCCAATTTTATACGGGAAGTCAAGTAGTCGGGGTTTATAGATACTTGAAGAGCTGGAGCGAGAGGTTTCAGGATCATATAGCTATTGTTTGTTTCCGCTGTGTTGTATGTGTTGTACTTTGGAAATGATATGTATATTCATGTACAGATTTATATTTCAAAGTTATGATATATATTATATGTTATTCGTTCCGCTGTGAGGTTCGTGTTACTTTGATGTTGTGTTCTTCTTCTTCTTCTTCTATTCTAAGTTTATATCTTATCTATTCTCACCCTCTGCTTTCTTTCTATTAGTTTTCTGTTTTCCAGTACAATGTGGGTTGGACTTGTGTTATTTGGTCAGCTCAAATTGGACCGGAATTTCAAGACACTACATATAGGTTTACAATCAGAACCGTAATGTAGTATTGGAGATTGAGTTTCCATCATGAATCAAGGCTAGGGACGATCTCCTATCGATTAGAGACACTCTAGCAATGTCTCAGGATCCCACATAGTGAACCCTAGGATCTTGCAAGGCCGGTCCACAAATATACCTTAGTGGATTGGCAATTCCTGAACATACGTTTCCCGGTCTTATTGAACCTATAAAATGTCCACAATTGACCAATAAATATGAGGCGTCTCATTCCATCAACCACATAAGTAAAATGTCAGGGCTGCAAAATCCTGATACCACTTCTAGCTAGAAAGAAACATGTGCACTCCCTGCGTTTCCTTATCCCGTTTCTGACTCTTACCGAGGTGTGAGGCTCGCGAGATAACGTTATACACAAAGCTATGCCGAAATAGACTATGCTTTGATCATCATCCACAAGGATCTGCTTTTCAACAAAAGCCTCGATCAATTGCATCTTGGCATGTCACATTGACAATTCACGCCATGCGATCGATAACTACCAAAATATAACCTCTGAGCTCATGCATCTCAGAGAAGGGTGTTAAGCAAGAGAATAAATTCTCTGCCACCAACAGATATATATTAAGTAGAAACCAATTTACATGGAATGAAATCCAATGTCGGACACACATCCATTTACAAGTCTGTTCTAGGTCTGAACGAAACCGGAGTCACCTTATTCCTCGTCCCGTATGTCCAATACGGAAGAGAGGTGCTCGCTTATCCAGACAATCAACAAGTATGTCCGGACAACTACCACTTTAACCCTTTACTGGAAGCTAACCAATGCCGGGCATCAGTAGTTATCCTTTCGATGTGAAGATCGTCGGTCTTCAGTCGCCGTCTTCAATATCTACGATTTAAATCGTAGTATAATCATTTGAAATGAGATTAAACTTAGTCTTTTCAAATGATTCCCGCATATATATAGTTTAAAACCATTCCATATCGTTAATAGTTTTTAATAACGATTTATCGCTATTTTTATATATATAAAAATAGCTAAATTAATTTAACGACGCTTCGGGTCAATAAGCGGCCCTGGCGCAGCTTTTATGAAAATTTGATTTGCACTTATCTCGAAATCTAACCGTGGGATTTTAACAAAATTTATATCGATGGAAAGATCTTCCCAAAGCGGTCCTAACAGTTCCAGTTTTAGGAAAATCCGATAGTTGGATCTTTCGATATAACCGTTTAAAGTTATGATTCCAAAACGCGAACAACCGTGCGCGATTCGTTTAATTTTAATTTATATTTATATATAATTATTTATAAATATAAATCATTCGATGATTCCATTAATGTGTTTAACATGCCAAATGAAAGAATGTTTTTATTGGCATATTATATCTACATATTCGTCATGTCAAACAAATATATTTCATTTACATGAAAATTGAACCAATGACAAATAAAAGCTAATTTTTATTTGCTTTTCTATTTCTAACTTTAACAAATAAAAAGGGAATATTTTATTTATATAAAGTTTTCAGTGAATGTTTTTACAACAAAAATAATTCATACAGATTCTAATGTATGTATCGTCATTAAAATGATATTTTAATCTTGCATATAAATTCTAGTACATGCAATATAAATATAAATGTAATTTCAACAATGCGTATAAATTCTAATATATGCAATGTAAATATAAATGTAATTTTAACAATGCATATAAATTCTAATATATGCAATGTAAATATAAATATAATTTTAACAATGCATATAAATTCTAATATATGCAATGTAAATATAAATGTAATTTTAACAATGCATATAAATTTTAATATATGCAATGTAAAATTAAATGTAATTTTAACAATACATATAAATTCTAATATATGCAATGTAAATATAAATGTAATTTTAACAATGCATATAAATTCTAATGTATGCAATGTAAATATAAATGTAATTTTAACAATGCATATAAATTCTAATATATGCAATGTAAATATAAATGTAATTTTAACAATGCATATACATTCTAATATACGCAATGTAAATATAAATGTAATTTTAACAATGCATATAAATTCTAATATATGCAATGTAAAATTAAATGTAATTTTAACAACGCATATAAATTCTAATATATGCAATGTAAATAAAAATGTAATTTTAACAATGCATATAAAGTCTAGTAT
Source organism: Allium sativum (assembly GCA_030737875.1). Lineage (NCBI taxonomy): Eukaryota > Viridiplantae > Streptophyta > Magnoliopsida > Asparagales > Amaryllidaceae > Allium > Allium sativum. The sequence goes on along the minus strand of CM060909.1, from coordinate 662,353,015 downwards.
ATGCAATGTAAATATAAATGTAATTTTAACAATGCATATAAATTCTAATATATGCAATGTAAATATAAATGTAATTTAAAAATGCATATAAATTCTAATATATGCGATGTAAATATAAATATAATTTTAACAATGCATATAAATTCTAATATTTGCAAAGTAAATATAAATGTAATCTTAACAATGCATATAAATTCTAATATATGCAAAGTAAATATAAATGTAATCTTAACAATGCATATAAATAATAATATATGCAATGTAAATATAAATGTAATTTTAACAATGCATATATTTTGATGTTTTCAATTTGTTAGCAATTCTGTTTAAACAAAATGTATGAAAGCAATGTTTTATTTTCCTCCTTTCTAGCATGTTAGAATTAATGTTTTAACATACATATATTCTTTAACATATGTTTTCTACTGAATCATGTTTTACATTAAAAATGGAATTTATAATGTTGCAACATTTTTATTCAAACTGTCAATATTTCTCATAAATCAAACTTTACATTAAAAATTAATTTTAATGTTTCAACACTTTTATTCAACTATGAACAATTTTTATATAAATCATTCTTTTATAAAAATGATATTTTTAATGTCAACATGCCTTTGTTTTAAAAATGAACATTTTTTAGTGATTCATTAATTTCAGTAAAAACAAAGTTTTTAATGCAAAACATGTTTTTATTTTAAAACATGAATATTTGTCTAACTTCTATTATTACATTAAAAAGTGAATTTTTAACATAAAACATGTTTCCATTTTAAAACATGAATCCTTTTCTATATTTCTATTATTACATTAAAAAGTAAATTTTTAATGTAAAACATGTTTTCATTTTAAAACATGAATCTTTATCTATATTTCATTTTAATTCAACAAAATATACAAAAGTTTATATTCCATTTTTGGCGAGACTTCTTGTTCAACAAAATGATAAATTTGATTTCTCATTTTTGTTGAAAACTCTAGTTCAACAAAATGACAAAAATTGATGTTTTCTATTTTGTTGAAAATTCTAATTCACCAAATAGACAAAATTTTATTTAAACAAAATGTTCATTTTTGTTTTAACCAATTTAATTTAAACAAAAATGACAATTCCCAAAATAACTATTCTAATCTTGACAACAATGATGATTTTTGTCTAATAGTTCCAATCTGTCAAAAATGACAAGTTTTTTCCAATTATTCCAAATAACAAGGTGATATTATTTTAAATCAACTATTCTAATAACCCAAAAAGGATAATTCTTAGTTTCACTATTTTAACTAATAAAATGATAGACCTTGTCCAATGATTCTAATTTGATCATCTTATCTAAACAAAAATTATATATATTTGTTTTACTCAATTTATCACTACAAATTGATCTATATGTTTCTAACAAATTTTATCACTACAAATCAATATGTTTTAACCATTATATCTCTACATAACATCACCAAACAAACAGATCTATATACTACATTCAGCATAGAACAAATCATGAATAATAACAAAAAGGAATTTACTATAAATTGTTGATAATAAAATCATAATTATTTCTAATTATTTAAAAAAGAAATAAATAGATTTCTCATAGTCGTTTAAATCTGAATGATTCAAATCTGAAATTTGGTCAAAATTCGATCTGCTCAGAATTGGTTCTAGTCAGTCCTAGAGTGTAGATCTTGGACTCGCGATCGTAGCAGATCTGAAATCGTTCAATTCCGAGTCCGTATCAATGAGATATGATTTATTTAAGCTGATAACATTTTAAAAATAATAAATTAATTAATTAGTTAAATGAAAAAGACCTTCTTCTTCCTTTCAGACAAAGGCTGCCGAGTTTTCTTACTTGTTCGAACTTAGGTTTTAATTCCTTGACCAAATCTGCAAACTTGAAGACGATCAGAAGCAACCACGACGTCAAGCACGGGGGGGCACACGCAGAGGGCCCCACCTCGACCAACTCGATCGTGATAGGGGGTGCGAGCGGTTGACGCGGCGACACTTTGGGTGCAAATTCCGAACCTAATACACAACCATAATTGATCAAATCCTTATGGATTGGAAGAGCACAAGGTTCTCTCTGAAATTGTCTTAAGGATCGACGGGTTTTATTGTACGGATCGCGTGATTTTAATGAGGGAAAGATGGAGCGGTATTGGCCATTGAAAAGGAAGAAGGTGGCGGCCGTGACCTGTGTATTAGGATTTCTAGAAATACACCGTACTTTATATAGTATATTTATATTAATTAATTATTTAATTAAAAGAATAACCCGTTAGTCTATACGGACTCCAAATCCAACCCAACAAAAGTTGTTTCCACCTAATTTCCCCTGTTCCGGAACTAATGGGCTAGGTCCCGGCAGCCCAAACGATTGTTTATGGCCTGATTTCTTTAATTTAATATTTAAATCCTTTATTTAATTAATTCGATTATACATTTAAATTCACCGGGGCCACATACAGACTTCGAAAATTCCCGAAAAATAAATCTAGCTATGTTTTGACGATACGGTCCTAACAAAATTAATTTCGTCGAATTTGGAGACCGTCTGAAAAATGGCCTTTTTAACGGTCGATTAAATTCAACAAAAATTTCCAAGTCATAGTTTAATTTACTACGCTCACTAATTAATTCCAAAAATTTTGAAAAATTAAATTTAGCAATAATTTGACATTCTGGATCCGACAAAAGTGGTTCCGTCGAAAACGGAGGTCGTTTGTATAATGACCATTTATACGGGCTATAAATTATACTATATTCCATAGCGATTATTCTGAATATTCAACTGGCCATAACTTGTTATTCCCGCTATGAAATTTTGATTTTTCAGATTTGTTGGAAAGATATTTTTAAACAGATTTAGATATTTTTGGTTTCACTAAAATCCGTTTAATTTTGAATCCTACACATGTAGTCAAAGTTCAGATGCAACTTTTCAAACTACCGTGCTATTTCTAATTCCTTTTAAAATTAAAATAAATATATTCGTTCCAACTTCGATTTAAATAAATTTTTAATCGTTATTATGTAAAATAAATTATTTTAACTATTCAAAAATTACTAAAATAGCCAAAATAAAATTTTTAAATTGGTTCTAATTTTCCGGGTTGTTACAATCTCCCCCACTTAAAAGCTTTTTGTCCCCGAAAAGGAAACAATAGTAAATTAGGTAACAAAACGGAAAATGCAAGGTATTGTAAATGTACCTCAACACAAGAGTTACGCGGAGATGTCCACTCTGAACTTGGGATAGGTCTGTTTGATGCTATCCTCGGTCTCCCATGTACAGTCTCTAGAATCCCCGGTCCACTGCACTTTGGCTAAGTGGATCCTCTTGTTCCTCAGAATTCGGGTTTCTTTGCCAACTATTTTCACTAGATCCCTCCTTACTGCTAAGCTTGGGGTATCTCCAAATCTTGTTGTGTTGCTTCCTCCACAACTAAGTCTGGAACATGAACATGCTTCCGAAGTTGAGACACATGGAATACATCATGAACCCCTGGCAACCAGTCAGGCAACTGCACCCTATAAGCGAGAGTTCCAATCCTTTCGAGAACAGGAAATGGACCAATGAATCTTGGCGCCAACTTTCCAGTCTTCCCAAATCGAATTACACCTCTCAATGGGGAAACCCTCAAGTACACAAGATCACCAACAGAAAATTCTAAATCCCTTCTTCGTTAGTCTGCATGGCTCTTCTGTCGGCTTTGAGCAGCCAATGGTCGCTTCTTAATCAAATCAACTTTATTTGATGTTTCACGAATCATGTCGGGATCCAATACTAATCGATTGTCGGGTTCCACCCAACATGCGGGAGATCTGCATGGCCTGCCATATAATGCCTCAAATGGCGACATCTGCAAGCTTGCTTGGTAACTGTTATTATAAGAGAATTCAACCAAGTGCAAATGATCTTCCCATGACCCTTCAAAATCAAGGATGCATGCTCGCAACAAGTCTTCTAATATGCGGTACACCCTCTTAGTCTGGCCATCTGTCTGAGGATGATAAGTTGTGCTCATATTCAATTTGGTCCCAAGCTCTTCTTGGAATGCTTCCCAGAATTTGCTAGCAAATACCGGATCGCGATCACTAACGATGCTATTGGGAACTCCATGTAGTCTGACAATCTCTCTGAAATAAAGCTGCGCCAGACTTCAAGCTGTTCTATTAGATTTGATAGGGATAAAATGGGCAGTCTTTGTGAAGCGATCTACAATCACCCATATACTATCATTCCCTTTTCTAGTTTGGGGCAATCCATCAATAAAGTCCATGGAAATTTGGTCCCACTTCCAACTTGGAACCTCTAGCGGTTGCAACAATCCTGCTAGATTCTGATGACCGCTTTTGACTTGCTAGTAGGTGGGATATCTAGAAACATATATGGAAATGTCCCTCTTCATTGCCTTCCACCAAAAGGTACACTTAAGATCATGATACATCTTGCTTACTGTTGGATGGATGTTGAGCTTAGATTTGTGACATTCATCCATAACTTCTCTTTTTAGCTCATGAATATCTGGCATACATATTTGCCCTTGTAATCTAAGTGTCCCCTTACTGTCTATTTGGAAGCTTGATGCTTATCCCTTTCGAACTCGCTCACTAATCATCTAAATAAATTTATCATCTTTCTGAAAAGAAGAAATCTTATCCATTAACGAAGGCATAATGATAAGACTGGCGATGATAAGATTGGCGCTGTCTGCATTCTTCCTGCTGAGTGCATCGGCTACAACATTGGCTTTCCCTGGAGTATATAGGATGCCTAGGTCATAGGCCGCAAGAAATTCAACCCAACGTTGCTGCCTCAAGTTCAAATCCCTCTGGGTGAATAGATACTTCAAGAATTTGTGATCATTATACAGTTCGAACTTCTCACCCAAGAGATAGTGCCTCCATATCTTTAGAGCAAGTACGATGGCCATCAACTCAAAATCATGAGTGGGGTATTTCTTCTCATGTGGTTTCAACTGGCGGCTAGCATATGCGACTACTTTGTCCCTTTGCATTAGCACCGCACCATTACCTTAAACAGATAAAAACGATAACATATTAAAACGAGATTTGTCATTAGAATGTTGTCTCTGACATGTTTGTTTAGATAAAAGGAATAACCTTCAATGGAAGCATCTGTCCAGACTTTCAAATCCTGATTGCCATCAATAATGGTCAACACAGGAGCAGTGGTCAAACTTCGTTTCAGCTCTTGGAAAGTTGCCTCACATTCGGGTGTCCAAATGAACTTTGTATGCTTCTTAGTCAGCTTTGTCAATGGGCAAGATAATTTCGAAAAATCTTTAATGAATTTTCGATAATAGCCAGCCAATCCTAAGAAACTTCTGACTTCTGTGGGAGTGCTAGGCTGCTTCCAATCTTGGATTGTTGAGATCTTTCCTGGGTCTACTGAAATGCCTTTCTTTGATACAACATGGCCGAGGAATTTTACCTCATCTTGCCAGAATATACACTTAGAGAATTTGGCTTTCAATACATTTCTTCGCACAATCTCCAAGACTTCTTTCAGATGCTTTTCATGTTCAACAGTGGTTTTAGAAAAGATTAGGATGTCATCGATGAACGCCAGCATGAATTTATTCAAAACATCTCGGAATACTCTATTCATCAGATCGACAAAGTATGCTGGAGCGTCACATAAGACGAAGGGCATTACTTGCCATTCATAGAATAAGTCTGGTCCTCTGAAAGCTGTCAAAGGAACACATTCTTTGGCAATGCGTAATTGGTGGAAACCTATAGCTAGGTCCATCCTAGAGAATACTTGTGCTCCATTCAAGTCGTCCAACAGATCATCAATACGTGGCAGTGGATATTTATTTTTCAGCGTTTGCTTATCTAGGTCACGGTAGTCCACACATAGCCCGAGAGTACCGTCTGGCTTTGGGACAAACACCACTGTTGCACCCTAGTTTGAGAAGCTAGGCCTGATCATACCCTTCCACAAAAGATGTTTAGTTTGATTGCTCAGCTCCTCTTTTTCTTTCAATGTCATTCTCCAAGTAGGATGCATAACGGGCCTTGCATTAGGGACCAAGTCAATCCTGAAGTTGATTTCTCTGCGCGGAGGTAAGCTATCAACTTCTTAAAAAACATCCGCATAATCTCTGACGACGGGAATATCCTCAATAGAAGCAGGAGTGACTTCTAGAGAAGACCAGAATTCCTTCCTATCTGTGGCTGAGCTGTGGCATGGTATAGCAATAATATCTCTGAATTTGATTTTAATTTTAACTACTCTTTCAGCGCATAGTAACTCAGCCTCATGGAACGGCTTCCCATTAAGACTAGTGTAATCCTTGCAAAGTTTGGAGAAATCGGCCCTAGGCGCCTGCACCACTTCACCACCACCATTAGCAGCATTAGGAACTGCTCCTTGCACATCCCTAAGAATCTCTCTCATGAATTCAGTGAACATCGTCCTCATATCAGGAGCGTTCCTATTATTGGCCCCTGAACCCGTACGCTTCGTATATCGGCTCATCGTTCAATCTGTAAAGAGAAAACGATTAACCATCTCTTCAGTGGTGTCAGTGCAGTGCGACTTCATCCTTAAATATACTAATAGTATATATATATCTATTGGAAACCCAAAATATAACAAATACGCGCTCTCATATACGTACTATCTCTCCCTGGTGTCTTTTCCTAGGTTAACTACACAACCTAGAGCTCTGATACCAAGTGTGATGGTCCTCCCCGCACCAGCCGACATTTCCAATGAAACGCGTTGCACCGACATCCAACCAGTACGGGACGGTCATCAAAAGAAAGGAAAAGGGAAGGAGAGGATGAATCATCAAAGAACCTGTAGTATGCCTCACAGCGCATGGAACAAAATATAATAATAACATAACTTGATATAAAACAGGAGTGACAATGCATAAGCTGAAAACTAAACCATCATAGCAGTGGAAAGATTCAAAATATAGCTTACGATCTAAACCATCATTATTACAAATTTTAAAACTGTCTCTAAAGAAAAATAGGATGGTACACTACTAATTCCCAAAGCAGTGACCAGCAACAACACATGGAGAATATATGGGAACAATACATGTGAGCCTCCTGCTCATCTCCGGACAGTTACTCATGCATAACCAGCTAACATGTCTCTAGTCTTCTCGTTTAGGAGCATCCAGAGTAATATGAAGAGATATAAAACTCTGGGTCAGACAAAAGTCTGGTATGAGCGATAAGCAGCAAAAATAGAACAATAACAGGTATACATAACCATACCTGAACCTGGACCTGCAACCAAAGAGTTAGCACAACAGGATGTACAATACTCTAAGGTGACACTAACACATGGTGTGAAAATAATAGGGAGGGAGTGTGCATGTCATGGTGATAGCAAACATCAAACATATCAATCATCCTCACATCTCTCACTCAGTGCGTAAAATATACGATATCCACCACTTTGATCACCCAATTCTTTGTTACGATCACTCTGCCCCCGTAGAGTCATGACGGCTCCACTGCATTGATCCGTAACCTCTAATACTTTGCTATGTCCACTCTGCCCCATGGAGTCATGACAACTCCACTACACTGATCCATAGCCAATATCTGTCTCTCAGTGGTGAGTCAAAGCTATAGACATCGATAACCCCTTTGCACACGTCCCGCAGCAAAGTCCCACTTATGAAGTTAATACGTTGGTTCCCATCTGGATCCGAAGTAATAACCTCCCATTGGACTTCCTTTGCATCTCGGGTTTTGGTCTAATTGGAGTTGGTCTTTAAAAGAGTCGTCGCGTAATAGTAGTGGAGGCTCTAACTTGGTTCGGTTCGGGTGAAGCAACTCGGTTTGGTTCGGGTGAAGCAACTCGGTTCGATTCGGGTACTTCATAGTTTGAGTGCTTCAGTTCGAGTCCTTCAAGCTCTGTCTTATCATAATCGGTTCGGTTCGTATATTCCTTCTAGTTCAGTTCGGAATATAGTATCCAGGCCCCTCCTTTTGGTTCGTACTCTCCGGTCCGGTCCTACTTGTGTCCTCCGATCCCATGCTACGCCCCTAGTCCGATCCGTTCCCAACCCAACTCAGCTTGAATGGCCTTCCTTTTTTCCCTTGCCTTTGTGTGCTGCTGAAGATGCCACCACTCTGGTTCGGTCCGGTCCATCCGATCTGATCCCCTCCATCGATCCAATCCGGATTTCTGCAGCTTTTCCAGCAAGCTTATATCGTCCATTTTCGCCATACGACGGAGTTTTCAACCATTCTAACTTTACTAATCAATCATAAAACATCACAGACAACAGTAAAAACATTTGGGTTCAATTAAAAAGATCAAAACATCAAGCATATAGGTCATTTTAGATCAAAAATACCCAAAAAGTATGATTTTCCCCTTAATCCCCTTAAGCATGTTTAACCATACGATTAGCAAACTTAATCCAAATTAACCCAAAATTTTATCTTAGGCATAAAATAATATTTTAGAATTTCCACATATTTTTCCATACTTTTCTAAGTTATAATTTCGCTAATTATCACTAATCACCCCTAATTAGCCGTAATTAGTGCAAAAACATGCTAATCACTCAAATTAGCCACAAATGAATTATAGATCTGAACTTTATTACTGTTTTGGGTCGAATTCTGTGACGAAAAGGAATTTCTCTCGATCCGAACCAGTCGCTAAACCGACCCAGACCGCTCGAAACGCCCTATCGTTTGAGAACAAGACAAATCAGAACGCACACGGAAGAACATTCCATTGTATATTACAACAATGCATCAGATTACAAGAATATACAGAGTATAAATGAATATTACACAGAAATATCAGAGATTTAAATTACATTTAAATACATAGCAGCGGAAAATAATACAATACACAACTAGAAGAGATATACGGATACAAAGCTTTCCGGATATCATTCCAGCTGTAAACCAGGATCCTGTGAATATAAATCTGCAAAACCAAAACTACTAGCTGCCCGTGTCAAAATAAGGGCACCCAGAGTTTAGGTTAAAACAATAAACTCCAGGTCAGTCATGGGACCGGTATGAGAACTAAAACAGTTATAAATCTTTATTTTTAAAGTTAGGTAAATCAAGGGACCACGCCGTATAACACGGAACGGGTTTCCTCCCAAGAACACCAGTGCATAAAACAACAGCGCAATGCTAAATAAAGAAAAATGAAGCTGTTATAAGACCCAGGTCCTATCACACAATACAACGCAAGCCGGGGGATAGGGTTTTCCCTTATAACAACCAAATAATGCTTGATACGTTTAAAACAAATCATTTGATACTACCATAAGTGCATAGTGTATAAAACAACTTCAAATCATAAGTATCAATCATAGACGGCATGGGTACCATATATCATGTCGCCATACTAGTTCTACAAATAAAATCGGAAATGTCACGTATTTAGAAGTTGGATTTCCATCTATGAACCGAGGCAAAAGATAGTCCTCAACCGATTCGAGACTCTCTAGCCCGAGCCTCAGGCACAGCCGCAACCGTACCTTAGATCGTCAGGGCCGGTCCACCGATGTGGATTATAATGCCTGAACAATACGTTTCTCCGCCCTTTGGGGCGTAAGCCTGGCCCGTCAGTCGACCAGAAGCATCGGCCGAAACCGATATCACGAGGCGCCTCGCTTTTCAGCAAGTAATAATAAGCAACATCCACATGAGTCAAACTCGTCAGCCAGTTCAAGCACTGACGCCACTCCTAACTAGAAAGAAAACGCATGTCCCCCCTGAGGTCCGTCTCCCGTTTTTGGTTCACCACCGGGGTGTGAGGTTCGCGAATTCACGTTACACAAAGCTGTGCCACACAGGCTGTGCTTTGATCATCACCACAAGACTTTGCTTTTCAACAGAAGCCTTGATCATTTGCATCTTAGCATGCCACACAGGCAAACCACTCTATGCAACCGATATCAGTCACACAGAATGAAATCCAATGTCAGACACACAGTCCATTTACAAGTCCGTTCTGGGTCTGAACGAAACCGGAGGCACCTAGTACCTCGCATATCCATCGATCTCCAAGTACGTCTGGACGATCACCAACTGTTTCCATCTTCTTGGGTGTACAGCCCAATCAAGATCATCAGTAATCACCCAAACGACGTGAAGACCTCCGGTCTTCGACCATCGTCTTCATCTTCGACTCATCGTCTTATCAGTTATTCAGAATGGGATAAACCCGGTCTTTCCGAATAACTCGCGTATATTTTAAATAAGTGTTACACAAACACAACATATGCCTCATTCCAATTCATCAGTCACTAATCGTAAATTAATCAAGAGAATAATTCCCCAAATATTAACCCCGAAGGCCGAAACCAACATCAGATCAATATCCAGGAAACCATTCTGCTTGGCTAACCGACAGTTAGTTTCTAATTTTCACATTCATAGGGAGAGGTTCCCATTAATTTTATCCAAGGTAAATTCCTTGAATTTATTCTCTAATCTTCTTTTGAATTTTGATTCAACTAGTCGGGATTAACGAAACTTACCAAAGTAATCATTTGTTTTAATTTCCCAATCCCAACCTATTCATCCCATGAAGTAAAACTGGTAATACTTCATATCTAACAACACAGTGTTATCGGTAAATTCAATTACCATTTCACGTTCAAATCTAATTAAAGATTTAACTATCGCCTTGAGTAAAACTGGTGATACTTCACTCTCGATCTTTTCAATCTAATTAAAGATTCATTAAAACTCCACTTAGTTTTAATCGTTAACTGGGTTAAAGAATCAGTGTCATTTAAAACACGGTTCACGATAAACCCAAGATCACATTCCATTAATTATTAGGTTAAAGAACGAGTGTTATTTAAAACACTGTTCACGGTAAACCCAAAAATCAATATCAATTCAATTCCAATTAAATATCATTTAATTGGTACACTTCATTAAATCTAAGTAAAAAGATTTAATCTTTTCTGAACTGGGTTCAAGAACAGCGTTAATGAAGACACCATTCACGACAAACCCAAATCACATTTGATATTAAACACAAGGCTCTGAATAGAAAATATACCGGCTTATATTCAATATCAAATTCTACGACTAACAAATATCGTATTGGAAATAACGATATAAATATATATATCTTTCAAATTCCATAACAACATCTGTATAATCACGAAATCCAACATCGAAATATTCCGAAGACAATTTCGATTCAAATCCATTCCAATGCAATCATGGAAATTCTGGTTATTTTCAAAACCATTTTAAATTCAATTTATTTATTTAAAAATAAATAGAGTTATAATTCTAGTTCAAGCTAGTTCATTTTGATAAAAATCTAGTTTTATCTTTTCAAATATGGAGTTTTTCATCCCAATTTTTCCCAAATCATTTCTTATGATTTTACACAAATTATTACTATTTTTAATAATTTTATCAAGGCCCGTACAATCGATTTCCAACAATGGCCATCGAACTGCACTTACAGCGACCTTTTTCAAATTTGATTTGGATGTAACTCCAAATCCAACCGTTAGATTTCAAATTTCTAATATTCGTTAGAAAGCTCTTTTCGATACGAACCCAACGGTTCCGGTTTTAGGAGAATCCGACGGTTGGATCTCCCGTAATGTTCGCTTGAAATAAATGGTCGAAATTCACGAACTGCCGCGGCGCAGCGCGTTCTATTCAGGCCATTATATTATATATATAATATATATAATATATATTTCGTCGATTTCCTATTCAAAATGAATTTTATAAATAGTTTTTAAATTCGTTTCAAAATTCGTTTCAACTTCCATTTCAATTCAAAGCAAAATTGAATTCTTCTTTATAAATTCGTTTTAAAATTCATTTCTATTCAATTCAAATTTCAATTCAATTTGAATTCATTTCAATTCGCATTCAATTCAATTTGAATTCATTTTCAATTCAATTTGGTTTCAAAGTCGTTTTCTATTCGATTCAATTCAAATTGGTTTTCTATTCAATTCATTTCGAAATCGTTTTCAATTCAATTCATTTCGAAATCGTTTTCAATTCAATTCATTTCGAAATCGTTTTCAATTCAATTCAAATTGGTTTTCTATTCGATTTGATTCAAATTTCATTTCAAAATATGCGTTTTCGAAATCACTTTTCAATATTCATTTTAAAATGAATAAAATCGATATAAATATCGTTCACGTCAAAATGGCGTCAATCTAACCAACACGGCTTCATATATTTCTATTTTCAAATATTCTACTCAACAAATGAATATTTATTTTTGTCAACACACGACTAATCTCAACGAATGAGTATTGTCCACGTGTGACTATTCTTGTTAAATTATTTCGTTCAACACATGACTAATCTCAACGGATGAGTACAGTCAACACATGAACCTTTATTTTATATTGATAAAGATGTAAATTTTATTATTAAAATATTTCGTTCAACACATGACTAATCTCAACGGATGAGTACTGTCAACACATGAACCTTTATTTTATAATATTCTTTATTTTTCAAATTGGAATGAGGCCCAATCAATTACCATATAAAGTTAATTATACGGATTTTCATACAACACATGTATAATAGCATTGAAAAATAATCAACCATCAACCAAAGTGCACTACACTGTATAAGCATCAAATATAGATATCTAACGCTTATAACAGCCTGTCAATCAATCGATCGACATATTTAATCAATCAGGATGAGTGAACTTCAAATTTCATCCCAACACCCGTGTGGGGTTTCAAATCAACAAACATTTATTTTTATTTGTGCAGTTGGGCGATGTGTAAAATTTATCGTCTCAATCAATGTCCTTCAAATATGTGTACATAAACAAACCGTCCGGTTTGTAAATGAATATTTATTTATTCACATTCACTATATTCATATTTACGTTAAAAATTATATATTTTTAACGATAAAACATTTTATTTTAACACATGAATTTCTATTCAGTTCATTTATTCAATAAATGTTATTTTTATCTTTCTAACATATTTTAGAAAATTTCGGCGGCATAACGGCACGATACTAGAAACGGGACAAGGCCTAGCCTTATCCCCGGTCTAGTGAAGGCCCACGCCATTCACGCATCAATCAAATCAATTTTATTTCACCAAACAATTCAATTCAATCAAATAATCTAACTAATTTATGCAATCAAACAAACAAGTCCATGGTCTGTGGACGATTGTGTCGGGTGCTACTAAGCACCGTCTGCATCCTAGTATATATATATAACTAGAAAAAGAAATTGAAAGGTGAGAAATTCTCACCGATAGCTATCCTAATCTCCACGGCACTTCTAATGCAGGAAATCTTCACTGTTCTCGCCTCTTATCACTTTCTTCGCCCGTAGCCACTACATATATAAAAATCGAATTTTTACTTCGCTATTCAATATATAAAAATCGAATTTTTTACTATGCTATTATATAAAAAGATTTCTCATTTTCAAAAATATAGATTTGCCTTTCTATAATATAAAAATTATATTTTTCTCGAAGTAAAAATCATATTTTTACTTCACTACTCAACTCAAAATATCGTCTTTTCATATTTAAAAATATCGTCTGTTCATATTTAAAAATATCGTCTTTTCATATTTAAAAATATCGTCTTTTTAAAAATCAGTCTTTATTTTGCTACACATATAAAGATGCTATTTTTAATATTCCTATCATGTAAAAATTATATTTTCAATTCTCTACCTAAACAAAAATCATATTTTTACATCTTCTACTTAATAAAGATTATATTTTTAACACTTTAAAAATATAAAAATCATATTTTTAATACTTTAAAAATATAAAAATCATATTTTGCACCTCCCCATAATGTAAAAATTATATTTTTACTATTCCTAATAGAATAAAAATCGTATTTTCTTCAATCCCATATCATCTACTTACAATCAGATTTTAAAACATCGATTTATAATAGAATTAAATTAATAAAACTTACTGATTTTCGGAGGAGGGGGGATTGGTGATCTTCAGAGCTTGCAGGTGGCGGGGTAGGTCGACTGGTGGGCGGCTTTCAGTAGGAGGGAGAAGGCGCAGGGGGTTTGGGTGCGTAGGTGGCTGCGGTGGCCCATTTCCGGCGGTTAGGGTTTTCGCTGCGGAGGGTGGTGGGTTTCAGGCGTCGCGGGGCTTCGGTGGTGGAATGGTGAGGTTCGTCGGCGGCGTCGAGGGGAGGGCTGGCCAGCCTGGGTGGCGGCGCGGCGGTCGTGCCAGAGAGGGGCGACGGAGATCGATCGTTGTCTCCCTTTTTTTTCCTTTTTTTTTCTTTCTTTTTTTCTGTTAAAATCGATTTTGAAGAATGAACGTGGGGGGGTAGAGAGAAATAGGGGGAGAGGGAGAGAGAGTGTTATATATATATATATATATATATATTTTTTATTATTATTTATGAAAAAGTTGACTTTTACATACGACCTCTAAACGGGGTCCACCGCCTGTCGTCTATAGCGGTTTACCCCCATTCCAAACACATTGGGATATGTATCGCAAGCTGATTCGATCGTTTCGATTAGTTTCCGTTGAATTTACATTTAAATCACTATATTGAATTTTAAACGTACATTTCAAATTACCGGGGTCACATACTAACTAGAAAAATTCCAGAAAAATATGTTCTAGCTTCGTATTGACGATACGGTCCTAACAAAACTAGTTTCGTCAAATTCTGAGACCGTTTGAAAAATGGCCAATTCCAGTCGATTAAAATCAACTGAAACTGGTCAAACGCGTTTTCCTTTGCCACGCTCACATATTGATTCGAAAAATTATGAAATTTGGAATCTAGCAATAATTTAACATCACAGACCCAACAAAATTGGTTTCGTCGAAATCCGAGGTCGTTTGCAAAATTTCCATTTTTAAGGGCCTGAATTCCATAGCGACTATTCAGAATTTTCAACTGGACATATCTTTTGATTTCCGCTATGAAATTTTGATTTGTCGGATTCGTTGGAAAGATATCATCAATTAGATCCTAATGTTTTTGGTTTCACTAAAATCCGGATTGTTTTGCACCCGGTACGTTCAATTGAAGTTTGAAATCGAATTATCGAACTACCGCGCCCTTTTCAATTCTATTTTATAATTATATATAATCATTTATATTCTAACGACGACGCGTATAATATATACGTTCTAAATATATTCAAAACATTTTTCTCGTCGATATTGTTTAAAATAATCTATTTTAAATGTTCAAAATTTGCTAAAATTGCCAAAATAAAAATTTTAAACTGGTTCAGAATTTCCGGGTTATTACAATCTCCCCCACTTAAAACTTTTCGTCCCCGAAAAGGAACAAAGTCGAAAGTGGTTTGATTAATCAACTCTACGTTCGATCTGGCTTCCATTCTCCAACTTTTCAGTTTCTGAGAATTTTCAAATTCTTCAAAAATTTGGCTAACACCCTAAATTTTCGAAAAATTTCGCCATAACCTCCCCTGCACCGGAACCACGGGAAAATCCCGAAATTGCCATATAGGCCTTCTGATCTCAAAAAGAAAAAGAAAAAGCCAAGCGGCTAGCCAATAGGCTCATAAAATCATCATCACCCAAACAAAACAGGAAATTATGATAAACATGTACCTATTTGTCGGGCAAACAAATTTTATTCTCTACTCTAGCCTCCTTGCTATGATCTGTTCAGTGTAATTACATGAATATACAAGCAAATGCGACCAATTTACAATACAATTCAATATTCGATTCAATTAGGCTAAATGGCTAAAAATTAGCAAACAACACAAACATCAATCAATTAGTGAATTAGAGTTTCAAATTCATAATTTTGATACATATACAAAAATCAAGTTTTTGAAGCCAAATCACAACAATAGGCCTTATCTAATTTTTGGTTCTCACACCAGTCTAATGGAAATATATAGGAATCATACCTTCGAAACACGAACACAAATTCTGATGATGATATATCAATCATCAGAACCATCTCCGGGTGTCTAGAATGTGATTCTATATCTATCCAGTATATTAAAACTTCGACTATACGTTCATGACGCGTATACGCGAAATCTTTATATATTGGATTGTCCATATTCAAAATAAATAAATAATCAAATACGTATAAAACGATTTAAATTTTCAAAACAAAAATTGTTCTCCTCTTAAAAATATACTCTTCACACTCGTTCTAGGATACTACTGATCTCATCTCTAACGAGTCATTCTCATTGGATATTACTAATCCAATATCTGATGAATTCTTTCGTATGGTTCTAACATGTCTTGTTCTCTGAGCTCTGTAAACCAAAGCTCTGATACCAAATGTGACGAAAAGGAATTTCGCTCGATCCGAACCAGTCGCTAAACCGACCCAGACCGCTCGAAACGCCCTATCGTTTGAGAACAAGATAAATCAGAACGCACACGGAAGAACATTCCATTATATATTACAACAATGCATCAGATTACAAGAATATACAGAGTATAAATGAATACTACACAGAAATATCAGAGATTTAAATTACATTTAAATACATAGCAGCGGAAAATAATACAATACACAACTAGAAGAGATATACGGATACAAAGCTTTCCGGATATCATTCCAGCTGTAAACCAGGATCCTGTGAATATAAATCTGCAAAACCAAAACTACTAGCTGCCCATGTAAAAATAAGGGCACCTAGAGTTTAGGTTAAAACAATAAACTCCAGGTCAGTCATGGGACCGGTGTGAGAACTAAAACAGTTATAAATCTTTATTTTTAAAGTTAGGTAAATCAAGGGACCACGCCGTATAACACGGAACGAGTTTCCTCCCAAGAACACCAGTGCATAAAACAACAGCGCAATGCTAAATAAAGAAAAATGAAGCTGTTATAAGACCCAGGTCCTATCACACAATGCAACGCAAGCCGGGGGATAGGGTTTTCCCTTATAACAGCCAAAGAATGCTTGATACGTTTAAAACAAATCATTTGATACTACCATAAGTGCATAGTGTATAAAACAACTTCAAATCATAAGTATCAATCATAGACGGCATGGGTACCATATATCATGTCGCCATACTAGTTCTACAAATAAAACCGGAAATGTCACGTATTTGGAAGTTGGATTTCCATCTATGAACCGAGGCAAAGGATAGTCCTCAACCGATTCGAGACTCTCTAGCCCGAGCCTCAGGCACAGCCGCAACCGTACCTTGGATCGTCAGGGTCGGTCCACCGATGTGGATTATAATGCCTGAACAATACGTTTCTCCGCCCTTTGGGGCGTAAGCCTAGCCCGTCAGCCGACCAGAAGCATCGGCCGAAACCGATATCACGAGGCGCCTCGCTTTTCAGCAAGTAATAATAAGCAACATCCACATGAGTCAAACTCGTCAGCCAGTTCAAGCACTGACGCCACTCCTAACTAGAAAGAAAACGCATGTCCCCCCTGAGGTCCGTCTCCCGTTTTTGGTTCACCACCGGGGTGTGAGGCTCGCGAATTCACGTTACACAAAGTTGTGCCACACAGGCTGTGCTTTGATCATCACCACAAGACTTTGCTTTTCAACAGAAGCCTTGATCATTTGCATCTTAGCATGCCACACAGGCAAACCACTCTATGCAACCGATATCAGTCACACAGAATGAAATCCAATGTCAAACACACAGTCCATTTACAAGTCCGTTCTGGGTCTGAACGAAACCGGAGGCACCTAGTACCTCGCATATCCATCGATCTCCAAGTACGTCTGGACGATCACCAACTGTTTCCATCTTCTTGGGTGTACAGCCCAATCAAGATCATCAGTAATCACCCAAACGCTGTGAAGACCTCCGGTCTTCGACCATCGTCTTCATCTTCGACTCATCGTCGTATCAGTTATTCAGAATGGGATAAACCCGGTCTTTCCGAATAACTCGCGTATATTTTAAATAAGTGTTACACAAACACAACATACGCCTCATTCCAATTCATCAGTCACTAATCGTAAATTAATCAAGAGAATAATTCCCCAAATATTAACCACGAAGGCCGAAACCAACATCAGATCAATATCCAGGAAACCATTCTGCTTGGCTAACCGACAGTTAGTTTCTAATTTTCACATTCATAGGGAGAGGTTCCCATTAATTTTATCCAAGGTAAATTCCTTGAATTTATTCTCTAATCTTCTTTAGAATTTTGATTCAACTAGTCGGGATTAACAAAACTTACCGAAGTAATCATTTGTTTTAATTTCCCAATCCCAACCTATTCATCCCATGAAGTAAAACTGGTAATACTTCATATCTAACACCACAGTGTTATCGGTAAATTCAATTACCATTTCACGTTCAAATCTAATTAAAGATTTAACTATCGCCTGGAGTAAAACTGGTGATACTTCACTCTCCATCTTTTCAATCTAATTAAAGATTCATTAAAACTCCACTTAGTTTTAATCGTTAACTGGGTTAAAGAATCAGTGTCATTTAAAACACGGTTCACGATAAACCCAAGATCACATTCCATTAATTATTGGGTTAAAGAACGAGTGTTATTTAAAACACTGTTCACGGTAAACCCAAAAATCAATATCAATTCAATTCCAATTAAATATCATTTAATTGGTACACTTCATTAAATCTAAGTAAAAAGATTTAATCTTTTCTGAACTGGGTTCAAGAACAGCGTTAATGAAGACACCATTCACGACAAACCCAAATCACATTTGATATTAAACACAAGGCTCTGAATAGAATATATACCGGCTTATATTCAATATCAAATTCTACGACTAACAAATATCGTATTGGAAATAACGATATAAATATATATATCTTTCAAATTCCATAACAACATCTGTATAATCACGAAATCCAACATCGAAATATTCCGAAGACAATTTCGATTCAAATCCATTCCAATGCAATCATTGGAAATTCTGGTTATTTTCAAAACCATTTTAAATTCAATTTATTTATTTAAAAATAAATAGAGTTATAATTCTAATTCAAACTAGTTCATTTTGATAAAAATCTAGTTTTATCTTTTCAAATATGGAGTTTTTCATCCCAATTTTTCCCAAATCATTTCTTATGATTTTACACAAATTATTACTATTTTTAATAATTTTATCAAGGCCCGTACAATCGATTTCCAACAATGGCCATCGAACTGCACTTACAGCGACCTTTTTCAAATTTGATTTGGACGTAACTCCAAATCCAACCGTTAGATTTCAAATTTCTAATATTCGTTAGAAAGCTCTTTTCGATACGAACCCAACGGTTCCGGTTTAAGGAGAATCCGACGGTTGGATCTCCCGTAATGTTCGCTTGAAATAAATGGTCGAAATTCACGAACTGCCGCGGCGCGGCGCGTTCTATTCAGGCCATTATATTATATATATAATATATATAATATATATTTCGTCGATTTCCTATTCAAAACGAATTTTATAAATAGTTTTTAAATTCGTTTTAAAATTCATTTCAACTTCCATTTCAATTCAAAGCAAAATTGAATTCTTCTTTAAAAATTCGTTTTAAAATTCATTTCTATTCAATTCAAATTTCAATTCAATTTGAATTCATTTCAATTCGCATTCAATTCAATTTGAATTCGTTTTCAATTCAATTTGGTTTCAAAGTCGTTTTCTATTCGATTCAATTCAAATTGGTTTTCTATTCAATTCATTTCGAAATCGTTTTCAATTCAATTCATTTCGAAATCGTTTTCAATTCAATTCATTTCGAAATCGTTTTCAATTCAATTCAAATTGGTTTTCTATTCGATTTGATTCAAATTTCATTTCAAAATATGCGTTTTCGAAATCACTTTTCAATATTCATTTTAAAATGAATAAAATCGATATAAATATCGTTCACGTCAAAATGGCGTCAATCTAACCAACACGGCTTCATATATTTTTATTTTCAAATATTCTATTCAACAAATGAATATTTATTTTTGTCAACACACGACTAATCTCAACGAATGAGTACTGTCCACGTGTGACTATTTTTGTTAAATTATTTTGTTTAACACATGACTAATCTCAACGGATGAGTATAGTCAACACATGAACCTTTATTTTATATTGATAAAGATGTAAATTTTATTATTAAAATATTTCGTTCAACACATGACTAATCTCAACGGATGAGTACTGTCAACACATGAACCTTTATTTTATAATATTCTTTATTTTTCAAATTGGAATGAGGCCCAATCAATTACCATATAAAGTTAATTATATGGATTTTCATACAACACATGTATAATAGCATTGAAAAATAATCAACTATCAACCAAAGTGCACTACACTGTATAAGCATCAAATATAGATATCTAACGCTTATAACAGCCTGTCAATCAATCGATCGACATATTTAATCAATCAGGATGAGTGAACTTCAAATTTCATCCCAACACCCGTGTGGGGTTTCAAATCAACAAACATTTATTTTTATTTGTGCAGTTGGGCGATGTGTAAAATTTATTGTCTCAATCAATGTCCTTCAAATAGGTGTACATAAACAAACCGTCAGGTTTGTAAATGAATATTTATTTATTCACATTCACTATATTCATATTTACGTTAAAAATTATATATTTTTAACGATAAAACATTTTATTTTAACACATGAATTTCTATTCAGTTCATTTATTCAATAAATGTTATTTTTATCTTTCTAACATATTTTAGAAAATTTCGGTGGCATAACGGCACGATACTAGAAACGGGACAAGGCCTAGCCTTATCCCCGGTCTAGTGAAGGCCCACGCGATTCACACATCAATCAAATCAATTTTATTTCACCAAACAATTCAATTCAATCAAATAATCTAACTAATTTATGCAATCAAACAAACAAGTCCATGGTCTGTGGACGATTGTGTCGGGTGCTACTAAGCACCGTCTGCATCCTAGTATATATATATAACTAGAAAAAGAAATTGAAACGTGAGAAATTCTCACCGATAGCTATCCTAATCTCCACGGCACTTCTAATGCAGGAAATCTTCACTGTTCTCGCCTCTTATCACTTTCTTCGCCCGTAGCCACTACATATATAAAAATCGAATTTTTACTTCGCTATTCAATATATAAAAATCGAATTTTTTACTATGCTATTATATAAAAAGATTTCGCCTTTTCAAAAATATAGATTTGCCTTTCTATAATATAAAAATTATATTTTTCTCGAAGTAAAAATCATATTTTTACTTCACTACTCAACTCAAAATATCGTCTTTTCATATTTAAAAATATCGTCTGTTCATATTTAAAAATATCGTCTTTTCATATTTAAAAATATCGTCTTTTTAAAAATCAGTCTTTATTTTGCTACACATATAAAGATGCTATTTTTAATATTCCTATCATGTAAAAATTATATTTTCAATTCTCTACCTAAACAAAAATCATATTTTTATATCTTCTACTTAATAAAAATCATATTTTTAACACTTTAAAAATATAAAAATCATATTTTTAATACTTTAAAAATATAAAAATCATATTTTGCACCTTCCCATAATGTAAAAATTATATTTTTACTATTCCTAATAGAATAAAAATCGTATTTTCTTCAATCCCATATCATCTACTTACAATCAGATTTTAAAACATCGATTTATAATAGAATTAAATTAATAAAACTTACTGATTTTCGGAGGAGGGGGGATTGGTGATCTTCAGAGCTTGCAGGTGGCGGGGTAGGTCGACTGGTGGGCGGCTTTCAGTAGGAGGGAGAAGGCGCAGGGGGTTTGGGTGCGTAGGTGGCTGCGGTGGCCCATTTCCGGCGGTTAGGGTTTTCGCTGCGGAGGGTGGTGGGTTTCAGGCATCGCGGGGCTTCGGTGGTGGAGTGGTGAGGTTCGTCGGCGGCGTCGAGGGGAGGGCTGGCCAGCCTGGGTGGCGGCGCGGCGGTCGTGCCAGAGAGGGGCGACGGAGATCGATCGTTGGCTCCCTTTTTTTTCCTTTTTTTTCTTTCTTTTTTTCTGTTAAAATCGATTTTGAAGAATGAACGTGGGGGGGGGGGGGGGCAGAGAGAAATAGGGGGAGAGGGAGAGAGAGTGTTTTATATATATATTTTTTATTATTATTTATGAAAAAGTTGACTTTTACATACGACCTCTAAACGGGGTCCACCGCCTGTCGTCTCTAGCGGTTTACCCCCATTCCGAACACAATGGGATATGTATCGCAAACTGATTCGATCATTTCGATTAGTTTCCATTGAATTTACATTTAAATCACTATATTGAATTTTAAACGTACATTTCAAATTACCGGGGTCACATACTAACTAGAAAAATTCCAGAAAAATATTTTCTAGCTTCGTATTGACGATACGGTCCTAACAAAACTAGTTTCGTCAAATTCTGAGACTGTTTGAAAAATGGCCAATTTCCAGTCGATTAAAATCAACTGAAACTGGTCAAACGCGTTTTCCTTTGCCACGCTCACATATTGATTCGAAAAATTATGAAATTTGGAATCTAGCAATAATTTAACATCACGGACCCAACAAAAGTGGTTTCGTCGAAATCCGAGGTCGTTTGCAAAATTTCCATTTTTAAGGGCCTGAATTCCATAGCGACTATTCAGAATTTTCAACTGGACATATCTTTTGATTTCCGCTATGAAATTTTGATTTCTCGGATTCGTTGGAAAGATATCATCAATTAGATCCTAATGTTTTTGGTTTCACTAAAATCCGGATTGTTTTGCACCCGGTACGTTCAATTGAAGTTTGAAATCGAATTATCGAACTACCGCGCCATTTCCAATTCTATTTTATAATTATTTATATTCTAACGACGACGCGTATAATATATACGTTCTAAATATATTCAAAACATTTTTCTCGTCGATATTGTTTAAAATAATCTATTTTAAATGTTCAAAATTCGCTAAAATTGCCAAAATAAAAATTTTAAACTGGTTCAGAATTTCCGGGTTATTACAAATTCTTATGCAACACAGCAGCTCCAACTCTGATTTGATGTCAATCCACCTTGATTTGATGTAGATTCGCTTAATATTGGATTAGAAAGTGATTAAAGATGAACTTAGAAGGTGGAGGCCATGGCTAGGGTTAGATAAATTTTTTAAACAGTTGAGAGAATAAAATGAGATCGTTTTTCTAACTGATTTTATCCTTCCCATAACCCTAATCCCGAAATGGTTTATGGGCCTAGTTGCTAATTACCCTAATTAGGCCCGGTTAAGCTGATTTTCACCTTCCAAACCTTATTTCAGCCATATCTCCCAAATGGTAAGTTCGTTTAGCTAGTGTGACCACTCTACGGAAAGGTAAACCATCATTTGAATCCAATGGAAGTGGTTTTAGGTCAAAACTCATTACCAATAAAAAGTTATAGACGAAAGAAGATTCACTAGGGGTAAAACGGTCATTTAAAATTCGGTAAAAATCATGAACATGGGAAATGACCTCAATAGTCATCTCCTAATGTTACACCACAATACAACTTCGTATGTGGAAGAAATAAATATTCTACGATCCTTCGATGCGTAGAATGCGGGTCGTTACAAATAAGAAGATCAGAGTCTCACAGCGGAATGGACAAAATATAATATATAAAAATCCTTTACTCAGAAAGGAACTGTACACGTATCTTTACAACATCATAGTATACATACATTTCAATACAACATACACAGCGAAATTACTTATTACTAGAAAATACGAATATACATCTCGACTCCAGCTCCTCTTCTGTAGCTCCAAGTGAAACCTAACCTGATAATATACTCGGTTTGACCCGAGTACATTTGAAGTAAAGCAAAATTAACCCGGATCAGTCTGGAATACTTTCAGCTATAAATTCATATTACAAACAACTTGTTTAACTATAGAAAATCCTTCGAAAGAAAAATATAATTGTAAGACCAGTCCACACATAAACACGGACAGTTTTTACCTTACGATAATCCATATTTTTTATATATCAAATCCCATGACATTATAATAATGTTTATCAAAACATTAGTAAATAACCATCTAGCAGAGCGCTTGCATCTCACTTCCACATACTTAGTATATAACCGCACGGCTCGTATTGGAGTTTGGATTTCCAACATGATAAGGCATGGGACCGCCTTCCGATCAATGTACTCTAGAGGGGATACACTAGGGTTCAACAAGAATATCTTGCAAGCCGGCCACACATGACAGACCACCATTCAATTTAAGTGTATCAAATCAATTGTCACCCATGATTGGTACAAACATAACTGTTTCCCGAGAGATACAAAAGCGATAGAGGAAAAAACTAAATTTTCTATAGACTGTGACAATACACCCTAATGGGAATGACCCACATAGCCACGTTGCCTTACCGATTTCTATCATTTCCCGGTTGATGAGGATGAAGGTCACGATTTACCTTTCAGAGAGCATCTCAAAACTTTAAATGCCACATCGTCAGATCTATCAGATCACTATTTGACATCCACAAATATATTCTGGGTGTTTAGCTACGAGAAGATATCTTATCCGCCACCAAACTCAGTATATTTGTAAAAATCGATGTACATGATCTTCAAGAAATACTCTATCATACATTCTTCCATACAAGTTATCCAGGAACAGGATGAACCGAAGGCACCCTCCGACTGCATTCTTATATGGGAATCACCCCAAGGATCAGTAATGAGAAGTCCTTGCAATCCAAAGATTTCAATCATGAAAAAATCATAATCAAAAGATCTCTGGTTGCAATCCATAGAAATTTATCAAGTAGTTCTTCCGCTCATGAAGATCCACGGTCTTCAATGCTTCATCTTTATAAACATCTCTGCAGATTAGTTTTGAACACACAGTTGGTTCGAAGTGGTTTTGGGTCTATTCCCCATCCCAGTCTCTTCGAACTAACTCGTCAAAGATCCAACAATATTTATTCATAGTCGGGGTTTTAACTATCAATTCAATAGTATAGATTCATACATCGGCAGCTCAGGCCTTTTTTATATTAAAAAAACATTTACTTCAATACAATTTATCGATTTAAAATCCATTCTATAACTTATTTCCATAAGTCTCTTTAGTTTTCGTCACTTGAAAACATTAATCAACATTTTTACCAAACTCCTTCCCTTATTCCCTTTATCTCGAATTGATATATTTCACAAAAAACCTCCTTTATTTCCTTTATCTTGGAAATGTCGTTACATACATCCTTTAAACCAATCTGTATAATTAAACTACCAAATCTTATCTGAGCAAAAAAAAGGTCAACCGATGTATTCTTTATAAAATAACCTTAACGGTTTCATTAACTTCAAGCCTTATCAATTAAAGTTTATAATCTCGGTTATGGAAATTGTAATTATATTTCCAGTATCCAATTCCATTTCAAACCAATTTAATCTCTTATTTTCATTTTCTCGAAAACCAAAACTATGGGAAACAGAACCATATCTTATACCCTTTTATGATAGGTGTATTTTAAAAAACCCTTTTATATTTCTTTACTGCACAAACCCATTTATATTTCCTTACTTTGGAAATATCGGTAATTATTACCAAACTCCTTTATATTTCCCTTACTTTGGGAATATTTTTATTTACAAAATATCTTTTTTATTTTCTTTACTATTACAAACTAATATCATCCCTCGATAATAGTGAAGTCATTCAAGTTGGGGTACTCTATTTGTCTCCCAGATCTTGATCGACAACATTCTTATCTTAAGATAAATAATAGTTCGTAACTCAAAAACTGATATTACTTATAATACAACCAAATATTATCTTCTATTTTATTCAAAATATGGTTTTATAAAACATATTCTTACTTTTCGAAAAGATCTTTCAATTATACTTTACTTAATTTGTTGATTAAGTAAAATAGTTACCTTTTGCTTTAAAATATCTTTATATGATTCCATTTATAATTCGGATTATATAATAATAATCCATTACCAAATTCTTTGCCAAACCCATTGAATATTTTATTAAAACTTAATTTGTATCCTTTTAATAAAAATCCAATTACATCCTCCCTTTTAGTTATTAAATACTTTCTTTCAATCACAATGCTTCACTTAATCCAAGTAAATGTCAAATTTATAAATCATCATCTTAACTTCATTTATAACTTTGTTTATAAAACTTAGTTTTATTCTAAAATCTTTCCATAAAAACTCTTTTCCAAACTCCATTTCAAATTTAATTACCTTCTTAAATGATTCAAATTAAAAAGGTAATTCCTTCAACCATCAAAATAATATTAATTTCAACATTTAACGAAGTAAAAGTAATTTACTTCGTTATTAACTAATGTCAAATTGTTAACTTCCTTCTAACAAAAAATAGAATGGTTAATCCTCTTTTTGAAAGGTTGTTAAAATAATAATTCATTTCATTAATAAAAATAACTCGATAATCCCTTTAACATAGATAATTAAGAGATTAATTACTTTTTAAGAGTACTCGTTAAGTTTAATGATCATTATTATAATCATCCTATTATATCAATAAATTAACATAATAACCAATTCCAATTCAAACAATAGACTTAGTCAACTTGAAAACATCAGTTAACTTATTAACTGATTTCAACTAATCTTTCTCTTAAATTAATTAATAACTTAATTAATTTAAGAAAATCACCTCACTTGTTTCATAAAACGATTAAACCAAATTATTAACCATAAGGTTTATTTTCTAACCTTACTTGCTTATAAATCTCACAAGAATTTGCTTAAAAACATTATATAATATTTCTATAAAATACAACTACAAATATTAGTCTATTTTTTATAAACTAATACATAAAAATATAAATCAAAATATTTCTTTAGTTATATAAAAATAATTTTATAACTTTAATTACGTTAATTTGCGTGATGGCAAACAACGTCTAAAAAACAGGTTTTAGGCCATTCGCTGCCAACCACTTGATCAATACTGTTTATTGATTAGAATACAACAATCGTTGAATTCCAATTCAACGATCAACATTAATAACGTTACTGGAATGAACAATTCATATATAAATAACATGAACGACAAACAACATACAGTTTATTTGAGGAATCCGGTTGGATCCCTCCAACATGTTCTTTCCTACATCACAGTCATAGTATCATTTTGTAATAACATATGAATATAAATATCTAATTTCAAACATTTAATCGATGGAATTACAAATATCAACTAACGTCGATCAACAACAACCAAAAATCAGCCATAGCATCCATTCATCCATTTCATATTATCAACGATAAATTTTAGTTATATGAATTTAACCACATCATAGAATTCCAGAAAGCATGAGAGTTAACTCACCATTTAATTTTGATTCGACGATTGTCGTGTTGTTTCGATTAGCGTTAAACAACGTTTAAAATTAAACGAAATTCACAGCAGCTCCAAATCTAACCAAATAAGCATATACATGTAGCCTTCGTCTCCGCCATTCCAACGTGGATGGTTTCACACAACTCAGATAACAAAAGAACGAGATATGCAAATTACAAGTTTGTATACGGTTTAAATAAATTTAACATCATTAATTTAAATAATTAAATTAACTAATTTTAATACCTATTTAACGCTAACAAATTCTTCCTTAATTACGCGATTAACGCGTCTTAATCCTTCCACCGTCTTCGAAATTCCCCGACTTCGCCATTTCAAAGAAACACACCTCCATCTTGAACTCACTGCGCCTCCACCATTCAACCTGGGACCCACGTAGACCTCCTGTCGTCCCCGCTCAACCTGAGCTCTATTTGCCGATAACTCGCGACTGTAGGTTGCCTTCGACTACCTGATTCCCCAATCAAACGAAATCAGCCCCGGCACCAAATTCTCTGGCCATACTTCACCAAAGTCGTATTTAGCTTTGAGTGTCGAGTTCCTGTATTGGTGCAAATATACTTCATTATCGGGTGGTGGCTTTGTTGGAATTTGGTATTGAAGTATGATGGGCGGTGGTTTATCTGGATCTACTTTCCTTTATACCCTTGTAGTCTAGTTTTGTATTGTTATTTCTCCTTTTGGGTCGGTGGTCGAATTGTATCCTTTTTTTATTTTATTATATATGTGTGCTCTCTTCTTTTCAGAGGATCACACATTTTTGTTTTTCAAAATGAAAATTGTAGGACTTCCTCTCCTCTCCAACTTCCCTTCAGACCACATCACCTAAAATCTCTTATATCGCACACAATTCCAGAAATACAAAACCCTCTTATTCACGAATTATGGCGATTTATGGCTACCACATCGCTGCGTCGACCCTCAAATTTCAACCCTAGCTTCCTATCAACATACACTACAACTTCCTAGTTAAGACCTTCCTCCAATTCATCACTATTTGGAAGAAAAAAAGTAAAAGCTCAAAAAGGGCTTATTGGCAAAATATAACGACTGAAAATTGGGGATTTTAGGTTAGGTGAATTAGGTAGTTATAGTTGATGTTTATATTATTTTATACTAACGATATTTTATTTGTGCCTATCGGCATTTCCCGATCGACGTTTATTGATTTGTATGATCACATACGAACCCCACTCGTGATGAAAATGGACCTCATGGTATAATTCGATATTCCAGACCCAATGAAACTTGTTTCGTCGAAATCCGAGTTTGTTTACTCAAATAGTCCTAGTTTGAGTTCAAATTATCGATCTATTATAATTTAATTTGCGTACGCTCACAAAATAATTTCGATTGGCGCAATACTTGAAATCTAGCAATAATTAGCCATTACGAATTTAATAAAATTGGTTTCGTTGAAATCCGAGGTCGTTTGAATATTGCCCATTTTTAATAGTCCAAATTAAATTGATATAAATCAATTTTAACATACCTTAATATATTACAAATAAATTATTATTGTTATCAGATATATTCAAACATAATTTCACACAGCTTCAAAATAAACTAATTCTAATTTCAAATATTGAAATTCCAAGTTAAAACGATATTAAATTTATAATAAAACATTTTTATTATATATATATATCGTTATGGTTTATAAATGATTACATAGCGACCTTTTGAAAATTTGATTTGGATATAACTAAAAATTTACAATATGAAATCATGATTTTTCTCTTTCATTAGAAAATTACTATCCAATAGATCCAAACGATTCTTGTTTCAAAGAATTCCTACTTACATTGGACCCTGTACATTCATTTTAAGTTCAAAATATAAAACTACGAACTACCACGCCACTGCGGGTTCATTTATAATTATATTATAAATTACACGCCCAAATCGTCATTTGTATTCGTTAATATAATTCAAAACCAAACTTAATTACATCCTTCATATTGTTTAATTCATACAGTATTGCAAATTCAACTAATTTATATTATTTCAGAAATAATTTATTATTTTATTACTTATAGTAATAAAATATTCAAAACTATTGAATTCAAGTTATTTAAATTCGAAATAACCATTTAAAAATAATAAAAATTAAATATTTGACACTAAAATACGGGATGTTGCACACGTATATTGTGTTCAACTTTTACGGTTTAACGTAAATCAAACTTGAATTACAATATGCAACGATCCAATTTATTTAATGTTTTTTAAAATATGAACCATAGTAGACGATTCTATTTTGTTTACTATTGCTGCTATTTAACATTGAAATATCGTACCCATTCTAATTTGTAATAAACGCAGTTTGAGCTAGCTCATCCAAATATCACTATCAAACTTAGGAATGGCAATAGGGCGGGTTGGGGCGGGTTTCTCGTGCCCCAGACCCGACCCGGACTTTTTAAACTTCGCCCTAGACCCGCCCCATAGACCCGGTGCAGATCTGGAATTTCGCCTCATACCCGAAACCCGTACGGGTCAGGGTTGATCCAACCCGCCCTACGATGCAGTGATATTGTGGTCTAATGTACACAAATTTATATACTTATATTTTTCTCAATAAATTTAATTATATACATATTATAATGTGTTGACAATGATAAGAGAATATAATTAAATGAGTTGTAAGATACAAGTACAAAATGTATTCATTTGTTATCATATGATTTTCATTGATGCAACTTAATACTATGAAAAAAATTATAGTTTGTTGATTGAAAGAATATAATATTCAATTTATAACCATGTATACCTAAGAAGATTAACAAGTAAACATCATACTTATAAAGTATTTTAATGATGTTTAAATCATGCGGGTCGGGTTGGGGCAGGTTAGTCGTGCCCCAGACCCGACCCTAGACCTGAACCTCCGAAAGCGGGTCGCAGGTCTACCCACCGCGAAGGCCCTATGGGGCGGGTCTAAATGGGTTAAAACAGGGGCGGGTCAAGCGAGTTTTTACCCTAGACCTGCCCCATGCCATCCCTAATCATACTGTCAAAATATGGTAACTCCATCCAAATTAAATATAGTACATATTTTCTACTAGTTTCTGAACTCCTAAAAGTTTTTCTTATTACAACAGATCCAAATCCTCCTCTTCTTCAATCACACCTCCAAATACTCGTAATGATGAAATTATACTTCGAGCTAGGTTAGAAAAGCTCTTAACTTCGAAAGACGAATCCAGTCTTCCATACAACTGATCTTTTAAGATTTGAAAATTTTAAAACAAACTTAAGATGCTTTGTTTCATCCACAACCAACATCTGCTATAATTTTAAGCTTAAATTCACAAATACATATAACAATGATGTATATATTCATGAAAAATGACATATTTCTGTTTATCTCTGTTGTTACAATATAATAACCTCCTAAATCAACCTATGAGGTTATCAATCCAGTTTTCAAACATCCAAAAAAAAAATTCTTCTTTAAAAGACTTATTGCCCTTTTGTAAAGTACTAGTCTAACTTTATTTTATCATTGTCGATATCACTCCACAAGTAAAGCAATATATTGAATTTTTTTATTTAGAACCGTAAAAGTTTAAACAGAACATATGTTCCTATTCATCATATTTTCAATTCAAACTAATTCTAAATAAACAAATTAAAATGTGTTGTTTTTGTTGTTTGAAAGAAAACAACAAAACTAAAGGAAGTTGAAATGTACATCTTATAAAAAACAACATTGAATTCAAGAAAAAAAGGTTAGTAATTTTTAAATTTTAAAAGTAAAATTTATTATTCTGACATATAGTTTACTTATAAGCAATAAATTAACAAAACAAAATTAATTTGTTTGTCTTTTTAATAAAAATGATATCTTTTATGTTTTATGACTTTATTTTTTATAGGACTTGTGAGTCAATATTATTTTTTATTAATTCAACACAGTTAAAATATTATTTTAATAATTTTTGATAGAGATAAAACCAATATAAAAACAATAGTATTCTACCTTAAAAGGTATATATTTTTATTATATTATTAATAAATAAATAAATCAATTTAAAATTAATATTCAAATTATTAAATTAAATTCAACGAGAATAAAAGTCAAGAACCGATTAAACTCATCAAACCAAAATTAATAAGCTATATTATCATATAATTGTTTAGATAAAAAATATTTCTAAAAATCATATGATGAATTTCAAAAATATAAAAATACGAAACACAAAGAAATATAAATCGTCAAATATGTATGTTAAATACATCATATGATATAAACTAAACATTATCCCATACACAATTTCGTACGATATCATGAGTACACAACATATAAATCAAAATACAATCCAAATGTAAAAATCCAAAATCAGTCTCAAATAATACTTAAAAAGAAAATATGGTATAAAAACAAATTACCCATAATATAACCTTTATGTATAATAATTTTCAAAAATAAGATTTTTTTAAATCACAACTAATTAAAACTTCCAACAGCATTAGTATAAACAAATAAATCATATAATACATTCAAATGTTATGGTCAATCAAAAGAATGAAGCTTCGAAGTACATAAAGACATTATCATTGTAATTTACTCACTAACCTAGAACTACAATCAACCAATATGAACAAAAACAATTAAAATCACCGCTCAATCTTCAATGATAGAGCATACTAAAGAGTAATTATTATTTTTTCTGATGATGATTATGAAAATGTTTCAAAACCATCGTTAATGGCGGCATCGTCAGATCCATCTTCCTCTACCACCTCCTTGGCCTACAATTCCTCCTTTCCTCCTCTTCCATCTCGCCCTCGCCCTCTTAATCCATCAGATCCTCCACCTCCTATAGTTAATCTTTCTTTTGCTAATACCTCTGAAGCGATAGCGAGAGGTTTTGATTTGGTTTCAAATCATGAAAATCTGGATCCTCGCAATTCTAGCCATAATTCATCTGGAAATAATTCGAAGAAGTCTAATTCACATACAAATCATAATTCTTCGTCTGCGTCTATTCCGTCTTTCACTAAATGCGATTACGCATCACTTTTCAAAGCTCTTCCTCATATTGTAGGAGTTTTCAAGCCGCTTCACTTTGATATCCCTAGGGATGGAAGGCCAAAACCTATTCCAGATGTGGTAAAGCTAGAAGGTATAAATCACTGGGAAATTCACTTAATTGGTTTTTTCTTAGATGGTTCTTTGAATTATGTAACGACCCAGATTTTTGAATAATTTATTTTAAATATTTAATATTGTTTTAAATATTTAGTTGATAATATAAATGATATTTTATATTGAATTATCAATTTAATATGGCCGTTTATATTTACATTCGAATTTAAATTTCAATATCAGTTCCGTTGAGTTCAGAATAACGTTATAATCTGAGAACGTTGGTCGTTACGAATGTATAGTGGCTTGGGATTACAAATTAAGGGTCACGAGATATTATGTAACATTATATTTTAGAAAAATCCTAACTAATCTAATCACAGCCGACCTATACCTAAAACCACCCTATATGGTGTACGAAAACCCGACCAAAATATTTAACTATGGAGACATCTTCATCGAGCTGATTAAATTGTCTCTCACCTTCAAAATCAAGCAAACAGAGATCTTAATGGCCTTGTACTCCTTGTCTCCCACCGTCGCGCCTATAAATGAACCATAGACCTTCGTTTATTTCCTTATCCCTCAGAAATCCAATTCGAAATCAAGAAAAGGGTCCTAAAATCCTAAAGTCCATTTCGTTCAAATTGTAGAGGAGCGAGCTTCACATCAGTTCGCCCAAATCTGGTGCGATTGCTATTTGGAGATCGGTTTTAGCACGTCAGAAAGAAGGGCGGAAGTGGAATCGAGGGTGGCTTCGAGTTGTTGAGGGGTTGCTGGCAACGTCGATTTCACTGGTAGGGCTTCAATCTCGTCAGGAGTTTATCGAGATGATGGCCATGATTTCAGGTTGGCTCGATTTTGTTTTGGAGAGTGCGACAGTTCCTAAGTCGCAGGCAAGGCAGTAGATGGAAATTGATATCGCGACTTCACTGTGAGGTTCGACAGTGAACTGAAGTTCAAAATTTTTGATAGTAAAGGAAGTGTGGACATGAAGTAGCAGACCTTGGCATTGGTTAGTGGTGTTTGAGGATGATATTGTTGAGAGGGTGGGGGCGCTCGCATATAGTGGTAGGATGTAGAAGCAGGTTTCAGAGGTCTTTGCTGGAACGAGAAGCTGTCAATCATGGGGTAGGTAATTAATTTAAGAATTTATATTGTTAAGGAAGTTGAGTTATTTTTTTTAAGTAAAAACTTAAATAAACCCTATGACTAGGTATGTATAACAATAACGGATGATGGTGGATGGTGAAAGTATCATGGTGGTCATGGAGTTCGTGTACAGGCAAGTATGTTGAGTTCGAATTGGTACAGCGAAAAGGAAAAGGGGAATTGGTCGAGTGGAATACAAGAACAATAAGGCATACAATGGATTCATTCGAGAAGACTCGAGTGGTAGCCACGACAATAGAATTGGATCGTTACTCAATGAATAGAAATCGAGGTGAGTAAATCTCACTCACCTTTAGAATTATTTTTATTTCATTAAAAATAATTGTTTGTTGCTTGTGTGAATGCTTTCTGGTTGTTATATATATATATTAGTTATTTAGGCTATATATATATATGTATTGGGTTGATTGGTTGGTTGGATTCCCGCAGTCTCATTAGCGGATGCCCGCGGTACCATAGCGGATGATTACCCTATACGCCCCACGCTATGATTAGTGGATGACCTTCTATACCGCGATATTCTGCCACGAAGCAGAATGGGTATTATTTATGTGCTAACGTCTGTGGATACAGGAAAACAGGTTGGAGGGATCCAACTGGATTCCTCAAAAATATATTATCTGTTTGTTGTTTGCTGATTTCAATATATTCATATATGATGTGTTAAAAATAAAATGATTGAAAATTGGGTGATTTGATTGTTTTAAATATCACTGGGCTAAGTGTTAATTTATTTAAAATATCGTGGAAGGATATTTGAGATTTAAAAGGGGAAATTCTATTTTTAAATAGAATTTGAATTTTTAATGGAATAAAAATATAAACTTGTTTTTGAAAAATAAAACAAGTAGTTTCTTTATAAACGAAGTTTATAAATAGTTCTTTTATAACGAAGTTATAAATGAAGTGAAAAGAATTATCATTTGATAATTCAGAAATAGAAATACAAGTGTGAAATTGGAATTTGAAATGAAATTTCAAAATAGGATGTGAAATGAAATTTTTAAATATATAACTCAAATGAATTTTGAGTATAACATTTGAATAGTAGAATTAGAAAAGGAGTTTAAATATTTGAATTTTAAATAAAAGAAAAAGGAGATTGAATATTAGAAATTCAAATAGAAGTTCAAATAGAATTTGAATAGATGAAATTAGAATGAAAAATAGAATTTGAATTCAAAGGGATAAAAATAGAATTTGAATTCAACGGAATTCAAATAAAGAAAATTCAAATAGAGACTTTGATATAAAATTTGAATAAAGAAATTCAAATAGAGATTTGAATGTAGAATTTCAAAATAGAATTTGAAATAAACTTTGAAAATAGGATTTTCAAAGTAGAATTGGAAATAGAATTTCAAATAGGATTTCAAAATAGGAAATCCAAATGGTTTTGAAATGAAATTTGAATTCAAGGGAATTCAAATGGATTTGAATAAAGAAGATTCAAATGGGATTTAAATAATGGGATTTAAATAAAGAGGGTTTAAATATAAGAGCTCAAATAAAACTCAAATGGAGTTTAAGTAGAATTCAAATAGAATTTGAATAAGAGGAATTCAAAGAGAATTTAAAATGTGGTATTTGGAATCCAAATAGAATTAAAAAAGAAGTTTGAATATATTGAATTTCAAATAGAATTAAAATGGAGTTTGAATATTTGGAATTTAAATAGAAGTTTAAATGGAATTTGAATATATGAATTCCGAAGAAGGAATTCAAAAGGAAAATGCAAAGTGATTTAAATAAGGTATTTGAATTCAAGAGGATAAATAGGGTATTTGAATTCAATAAATTTAACTAAAGAAAATTCAAATGGAATTTTGAATAAAAGGAGTTGAATTGGGCTTTGAATATGGAATTCAAATATAGTTGAATTGGAATTTTAATATAGGATTCAAATAGAGTTGAACTGGAATTCAAATGGAGCTTAATTTAGTTAAGCGAAGTTTAAAAAGGGTTATATATAAATATAATTAAAACGAACTCGCCGCAGCGCTGCAGTTCGTGAATTGGCGACTCGAACTTCATTTGAGTATATCAGAGTCAAATTAAGTCGAAATTCTTTGAAACAAGAAACATCAGAACCGGTTGAATAATAGTTTTCTAATGGAAGAGAAAAATCTGGATTTCGTCAAATAGATTCTGAGATATGTCAAAATCAAATATTTAAAAGTGCAGCGCCAGAAACCATTATAAACCATAATGGATTTTATATATAAATATAAGGATTTTTAAGCAAATAAAAATCCAAATTCCCATTTAAAAGCCTAAACTTGAGTTAGAAAATAAAGGCGAGCTCAAGTGAAGTAAGTAAAGAGATTTTTGGAAACAATAACCCCATTTTGATTATTTAGGATTAACTAAGTCAAAGTAGAAATTAGTTAATCGAGTTTGAACTAAAGTCGAACCTTGAAAAGTGAATTTGGCGTTCGTAAATATATATTCGAAATCGAATATAGAACTTTAATTGAAATTTGAATTCAATTAGTTGATAAGCAAGTTAAAAATATATTGGAACATGTCATGTCCAAATATAAAAGTGAAATAGACCAAAGAGTTAATTAACAAGTTAATTAACGAATTGAGTTAAAGCAATTGGGAATAGTTGAAATCAATTGGACAGGTATAGACATACAGGAGACAGGTATGGGGTAAAGTGATGAAGGTATATAATTCGTGTGCTCGACAATAAGGTACATGTTTAAAATTCCATATGAGGTTTTATGTGCCGTATCGGCTAGCCGCTTGGCTTTTTCTTTTTCTTTTTGAGATAAGAAGGACCGGGAAAGCTATTTGAAATTTCCCGATGCTCCCGATACAGGGGAGGTTATGGCGAAATTTTCCGGAAATTTAAGGAGTTAGAATATTTTTAAGATATTTTGATAGTTAGAAATCATTGGATTGACGTATAGAATTCGATAGGTAAGTGAATATAAAAATCGAATATTGTAAACAAAAAGGGAAATATATAAATTAGAAATAGAAAACGAACTTTATACATGTTTTAAAAATGAACAATTGGATTGTGTAGTGTGTTTATTCGAGGTAAGTGGTTTTGCCGTTTTGAAGTTGAGGATGTTTTCAGTTAAGGTCTGAGAGGTAATTTCACCCCAACTTGATTGATTTCATTTTTAATGGATAAATAGTAAGATGCAGTCTCGAAGAGAAGTGTTTGAAAAAGAGTTAGTTGAATAAAATATTTTGGGTTGTTGTAACGATGTTTTACACAACATCCGTTTTAAACCCAAGTGATGGGATTTTGGAAATATAACAGTAAATATTTCCTGAGTATAATTAAAATAGTCGGGATAGAGATAAGTGATTGGAATTGTTTCCAATTGCAAATAGATATATTTTCTAATATATAGAAAATAAAAGAAGTTGACATTTGGAAACGTTTTCCAGATGGCATAAGAGGCCAAGATGATTATTGAAATATTTGGTTAACAAATATTGATAAGGAAATGGAGAAGAGATTTAATTAATGAAATATTAATTAAAGAGCCCAGTGATTTGTTTGATATGTTTGGATGAACACTTGTTTTTATTCGATAGTTAAATCACAGACTATCGAAGTTTTTGACCATCATTGTCAATATGGAGAGACCGGTTGGATTATTATCCGAAGAACCACTCCGTATCGGCATTAGCGTTGCGAACCAAGTATGCTGAATATATTGAAGACGGAGTAAAATGCAAGGACTCTTTCTATTAAATAGAAATAGTGCCTTCGGTTTCGTTCAATCCCAGAACGAACGTAAATGGACGAATGTCTGACAGAGTATTTCCAATGATCAAATGGGTTGGTCTGTATAAAATATATATGGTTGCAACGGATTTATTCCCTTAGCATAACATCCAGAATATTTGTGCAAACTCGACTAGTGATTAACGGATCTGACAATGTGGCATTCAAAGTGATTGGGCTATCAATGAAATGGTAAGCATTCGTAGCCTCAGGCCTCAACAACCGGGAAAGGGCAAAAATCGGGCGGGCAGCATGGCTATGTGGGTCGCACCCATTAGGATGTATAATCACCTATCTAGAGGTTCATTAAATTTCTTATTCTATTCGATGTTGTCCCAGTCGGGAGACGGTTGCTGATCCCAACCGTTGGTGATATACATTCGATACACTCAAGCGAAATGAGTGGTCGGTCATGTGTGGGCCGGGTTACAAGATGTTGTTGTTGAACCCAGTGTATTCCTCTCTAGAGATACACTAGCGGAAGGTGGTTCCATACCTTGTCATGTTGGAAATCCAATCTCCAATAAGCGCCATGCGGGTTTTGATTTTATATATGTATGTGGAGCGTGAGATGCAAGCGTTCCGCTAGATTGTATTTATTTGATGTAGACATTAATATAATATCATTGGATTTTCGTATCAAAGTGTTTTGGGTTATAGTAAGGTAAAAACCGTCCATGTTTATGTGTGGGCTGGTCTTACTATTATCTTTTCTTTCGAAAAGGGTTTTGAAAGTTAAACAAGTGGTTGGAGTTTACTCACACCAGTCCCATGACTGACCCAGAGTTTATTTTGTTTTGTTTTCCCTAAACTCTTGGGTGCCCAAATTTGTACGGGCAGTCAAGTAGTCCAGGTGTTTACAGATACCATTGGAGGAGCTTGGAGCAGGAGGCTTCAGCGTTAGTTACCTAGTGTTATTTTCCGCTGTATTGTAAGTGTTGAACTCTGATTCTGAATGTACATGTATACAGAAATTTTGTATTACAAAAGTATATGATATATTATATTTTATTCATTCCGCTGTGAGTTTCATGTTTTACCCTGATGTTGTGTATTCTTTTTCTTCTATTCTAATATTTCTTTCTTTCTATTTCTCATCCTCTATCTTCTTTCTATTAATGGTTCGTATTTCTGTGTTATTTGGGTTGGACGTGTGTTGTATTTAGTCAACTCAGATAGCTCGGATTTGCGGGCCTTTACAGTGGTATCAGAGCTTAGGTTGAGCGAATACTTAGGCTTGTGTGGCATGTGCTCATTAGAGATATGGTCAGTAGTATCCTAGAATGAGTTGAGTGAATATACGAGAGCGCGTATTTGTAAATTGATATAAAAAGCTGTTTTATATTGTGTTGACTTGTCTGTTAAGTAGTTTATGAATTCTGATCGAATCGTGGGACGCCACGAAGTCGATAGGAATTTCTAAACACTTGAACAGAGAAATTCAACACGATATTGTTTTAAAGTGGGTAAATGAAATAATTTTACCCAAATTTCTATTTTGATATAGAAGGAATAATTTTCTGAAATTATTATATGGATGTGTTGATTGTTAGGATTATAATCAAACGAGATTATAAAATTGGAATGGTTATATATAACCAAAATAGAATTTGTAGAAGAATTAAATATACAAATGAGATGAATTAAAGTTAAATTCAAACCAGAAATTTGGAATTTAAAATCCTGGGAGGTTTGAAATCATTTGCGAAGTATATTAAGATAATATAGCTTTGATTTAGAAGGGTTTTTGAATAAAAATCATTTTTAATGGATTTTGAATGTGGTAAAGCACTGAACTCACTTCAGTGGCTGGAAAATAATTCTGATGATGACTGCAGCATCATCAGGGTTCATTTTCGAGTTTCTAAGTGATGGATTGCTACCTCAGAAAAGTTTTGATGGAAATTGATTTTAAAGAGAATAAGTTGGTTTGGAAAAATTCAAATGTTTTGAATTTGAAATAGTTATAAAATGTGTATATTGTTGTGATTTCAAACGGATTTGAAATAAAAACCCAGAGATTTGAAATTCCAGAATTTTAAATTTAACTTCATCAAGTTAAATGGATTGAAAGTGGGTAAATTGATCTAAAATCAATTTGAATGAATTTAAATTCATATGAAGGAAATATGAATTGGATGTGAATGTATTGGTTGAGGATCATTCGAATTAAATGAATGAAAGCCAAAAGTTTTGGTTAAACTAAATTTGTTGAAAGATGAAATGTTGAGTTTCAACATAAGTGAATTCTGAAAGGGTTAATGGGCTTGTAGAATTTTTCCTACCTTAGCAATTTCGGGGACGAAATTATTTTAAGGGGGGAAGAATGTAACGACCCAGATTTTTGAATAATTTATTTTAAATATTTAATATTGTTTTAAATATTTAGTTGATAATATAAATGATATTTTATATTGAATTATCAATTTAATATGGCCGTTTATATTTACATTCGAATTTAAATTTCAATATCAGTTCCGTTGAGTTCAGAATAACGTTATAATCTGAGAACGTTGGTCGTTACGAATGTATAGTGGCTTGGGATTACAAATTAAGGGTCACGAGATATTATGTAACATTATATTTTAGAAAAATCCTAACTAATCTAATCACAGCCGACCTATACCTAAAACCACCCTATATGGTGTACGAAAACCCGACCAAAATATTTAACTATGGAGACATCTTCATCGAGCTGATTAAATTGTCTCTCACCTTCAAAATCAAGCAAACAGAGATCTTAATGGCCTTGTACTCCTTGTCTCCCACCGTCGCGCCTATAAATGAACCATAGACCTTCGTTTATTTCCCTATCCCTCAGAAATCCAATTCGAAATCAAGAAAAGGGTCCTAAAATCCTAAAGTCCATTTCGTTCAAATTGTAGAGGAGCGAGCTTCACATCAGTTCGCCCAAATCTGGTGCGATTGCTATTTGGAGATCGGTTTTAGCACGTCAGAAAGAAGGGCGGAAGTGGAATCGAGGGTGGCTTCGAGTTGTTGAGGGGTTGCTGGCAACGTCGATTTCACTGGTAGGGCTTCAATCTCGTCAGGAGTTTATCGAGATGATGGCCATGATTTCAGGTTGGCTCGATTTTGTTTTGGAGAGTGCGACAGTTCCTAAGTCGCAGGCAAGGCAGTAGATGGAAATTGATATCGCGACTTCACTGTGAGGTTCGACAGTGAACTGAAGTTCAAAATTTTTGATAGTAAAGGAAGTGTGGACATGAAGTAGCAGACCTTGGCATTGGTTAGTGGTGTTTGAGGATGATATTGTTGAGAGGGTGGGGGCGCTCGCATATAGTGGTAGGATGTAGAAGCAGGTTTCAGAGGTCTTTGCTGGAACGAGAAGCTGTCAATCATGGGGTAGGTAATTAATTTAAGAATTTATATTGTTAAGGAAGTTGAGTTATTTTTTTTAAGTAAAAACTTAAATAAACCCTATGACTAGGTATGTATAACAATAACGGATGATGGTGGATGGTGAAAGTATCATGGTGGTCATGGAGTTCGTGTACAGGCAAGTATGTTGAGTTCGAATTGGTACAGCAAAAAGGAAAAGGGGAATTGGTCGAGTGGAATACAAGAACAATAAGGCATACAATGGATTCATTCGAGAAGACTCGAGTGGTAGCCACGACAATAGAATTGGATCGTTACTCGATGAATAGAAATCGAGGTGAGTAAATCTCACTCACCTTTAGAATTATTTTTATTTCATTAAAAATAATTGTTTGTTGCTTGTGTGAATGCTTTCTGGTTGTTATATATATATTAGTTATTTAGGCTATATATATATGTATTGGGTTGATTGGTTGGTTGGATTCCCGCAGTCTCATTAGCGGATGCCCGCGGTACCATAGCGGATGATTACCCTATACGCCCCACGCTATGATTAGTGGATGACCTTCTATACCGCGATATTCTGCCACGAAGCAGAATGGGTATTATTTATGTGCTAACGTCTGTGGATGCAGGAAAACAGGTTGGAGGGATCCAACTGGATTCCTCAAAAATATATTATCTGTTTGTTGTTTGCTGATTTCAATATATTCATATATGATGTGTTAAAAATAAAATGATTGAAAATTGGGTGATTTGATTGTTTTAAATATCACTGGGCTAAGTGTTAATTTATTTAAAATATCGTGGAAGGATATTTGAGATTTAAAAGGGGAAATTCTATTTTTAAATAGAATTTGAATTTTTAATGGAATAAAAATATAAACTTGTTTTTGAAAAATAAAACAAGTAGTTTCTTTATAAACGAAGTTTATAAATAGTTCTTTTATAACGAAGTTATAAATGAAGTGAAAAGAATTATCATTTGATAATTCAGAAATAGAAATACAAGTGTGAAATTGGAATTTGAAATGAAATTTCAAAATAGGATGTGAAATGAAATTTTTAAATATATAACTCAAATGAATTTTGAGTATAACATTTGAATAGTAGAATTAGAAAAGGAGTTTAAATATTTGAATTTTAAATAAAAGAAAAAGGAGATTGAATATTAGAAATTCAAATGGAAGTTCAAATAGAATTTGAATAGACGAAATTAGAATGAAAAATAGAATTTGAATTCAAAGGGATAAAAATAGAATTTGAATTCAAAGGAATTCAAATAAAGAAAATTCAAATAGAGACTTTGATATAAAATTTGAATAAAGAAATTCAAATAGAGATTTGAATGTAGAATTTCAAAATAGAATTTGAAATAAACTTTGAAAATAGGATTTTCAAAGTAGAATTGGAAATAGAATTTCAAATAGGATTTCAAAATAGGAAATCCAAATGGTTTTGAAATGAAATTTGAATTCAAGGGAATTCAAATGGATTTGAATAAAGAAGATTCAAATGGGATTTAAATAATGGGATTTAAATAAAGAGGGTTTAAATATAAGAGCTCAAATAAAACTCAAATGGAGTTTAAGTAGAATTCAAATAGAATTTGAATAAGAGGAATTCAAAGAGAATTTAAAATGTGGTATTTGGAATCCAAATAGAATTAAAAAAGAAGTTTGAATATATTGAATTTCAAATAGAATTAAAATGGAGTTTGAATATTTGGAATTTAAATAGAAGTTTAAATGGAATTTGAATATATGAATTCCGAAGAAGGAATTCAAAAGGAAAATGCAAAGTGATTTAAATAAGGTATTTGAATTCAAGAGGATAAATAGGGTATTTGAATTCAATAAATTTAACTAAAGAAAATTCAAATGGAATTTTGAATAAAAGGAGTTGAATTGGGCTTTGAATATGGAATTCAAATATAGTTGAATTGGAATTTTAATATAGGATTCAAATAGAGTTGAACTGGAATTCAAATGGAGCTTAATTTAGTTAAGCGAAGTTTAAAAAGGGTTATATATAAATATAATTAAAACGAACTCGCCGCAGCGCTGCAGTTCGTGAATTGGCGACTCGAACTTCATTTGAGTATATCAGAGTCAAATTAAGTCGAAATTCTTTGAAACAAGAAACATCAGAACCGGTTGAATAATAGTTTTCTAATGGAAGAGAAAAATCTGGATTTCGTCGAATAGATTCTGAGATATGTCAAAATCAAATATTTAAAAGTGCAGCGCCAGAAACCATTATAAACCATAATGGATTTTATATATAAATATAAGGATTTTTAAGCAAATAAAAATCCAAATTCCCATTTAAAAGCCTAAACTTGAGTTAGAAAATAAAGGCGAGCTCAAGTGAAGTAAGTAAAGAGATTTTTGGAAACAATAACCCCATTTTGATTATTTAGGATTAACTAAGTCAAAGTAGAAATTAGTTAATCGAGTTTGAACTAAAGTCGAACCTTGAAAAGTGAATTTGGCGTTCGTAAATATATATTCGAAATCGAATATAGAACTTTAATTGAAATTTGAATTCAATTAGTTGATAAGCAAGTTAAAAATATATTGGAACATGTCATGTCCAAATATAAAAGTGAAATAGACCAAAGAGTTAATTAACAAGTTAATTAACGAATTGAGTTAAAGCAATTGGGAATAGTTGAAATCAATTGGACAGGTATAGACATACAGGAGACAGGTATGGGGTAAAGTGATGAAGGTATATAATTCGTGTGCTCGACAATAAGGTACATGTTTAAAATTCCATATGAGGTTTTATGTGCCGTATCGGCTAGCCGCTTGGCTTTTTCTTTTTCTTTTTGAGATAAGAAGGACCGGGAAAGCTATTTGAAATTTCCCGATGCTCCCGATACAGGGGAGGTTATGGCGAAATTTTCCGGAAATTTAAGGAGTTAGAATATTTTTAAGATATTTTGATAGTTAGAAATCATTGGATTGACGTATAGAATTCGATAGGTAAGTGAATATAAAAATCGAATAATGTAAACAAAAAGGGAAATATATAAATTAGAAATAGAAAACGAACTTTATACATGTTTTAAAAATGAACAATTGGATTGTGTAGTGTGTTTATTCGAGGTAAGTGGTTTTGCCGTTTTGAAGTTGAGGATGTTTTCAGTTAAGGTCTGAGAGGTAATTTCACCCCAACTTGATTGATTTCATTTTTAATGGATAAATAGTAAGATCCAGTCTCGAAGAGAAGTGTTTGAAAAAGAGTTAGTTGAATAAAATATTTTGGGTTGTTGTAACGATGTTTTACACAACATCCGTTTTAAACCCAAGTGATGGGATTTTGGAAATATAACAGTAAATATTTCCTGAGTATAATTAAAATAGTCGGGATAGAGATAAGTGATTGGAATTGTTTCCAATTGCAAATAGAGATATTTTCTAATATATAGAAAATAAAAGAAGTTGACATTTGGAAACGTTTTCCAGATGGCATAAGAGGCCAAGATGATTATTGAAATATTTGGTTAACAAATATTGATAAGGAAATGGAGAAGAGATTTGATTAATGAAATATTAATTAAAGAGCCAAGTGATTTGTTTGATATGTTTGGATGAACACTTGTTTTTATTCGATAGTTAAATCACAGACTATCGAAGTTTTTAACCATCGTTGTCAATATGGAGAGACCGGTTGGATTATTATCCGAAGAACCACTCCGTATCGGCATTAGCGTTGCGAACCAAGTATGCTGAATATATTGAAGACGGAGTAAAATGCAAGGACTCTTTCTATTAAATAGAAATAGTGCCTTCGGTTTCGTTCAATCCCAGAACGAACGTAAATGGACGAATGTCTGACAGAGTATTTCCAATGATCAAATGGGTTGGTCTGTATAAAATATATATGGTTGCAACGGATTTATTCCCTTAGCATAACATCCAGAATATTTGTGCAAACTCAACTAGTGATTAACGGATCTGACAATGTGGCATTCAAAGTGATTGGGCTATCAATGAAATGGTAAGCATTCGTAGCCTCAGGCCTCAACAACCGGGAAAGGGCAAAAATCGGGCGGGCAGCATGGCTATGTGGGTCGCACCCATTAGGATGTATAATCACCTATCTAGAGGTTCATTAAATTTCTTATTCTATTCGATGCTGTCCCAGTCGGGAGATGGTTGCTGATCCCAACTGTTGGTGATATACATTCGATACACTC
Source organism: Allium sativum (assembly GCA_030737875.1). NCBI lineage: Eukaryota > Viridiplantae > Streptophyta > Magnoliopsida > Asparagales > Amaryllidaceae > Allium > Allium sativum. Next base: position 662,308,146 of record CM060909.1, on the reverse strand, counting down.
AAGCGAAATGAGTGGTCGGTCATGTGTGGGCCGGATTACAAGATGTTCTTGTTGAACCCAGTGTATTCCTCTCTAGAGATACACTAGCGGAAGGTGGTTCCATACCTTGTCATGTTGGAAATCCAATCTCCAATAAGCGCCATGCGGGTTTTGATTTTATATATGTATGTGGAGCGTGAGATGCAAGCGTTCCGCTAGATTGTATTTATTTGATGTAGACATTAATATAATATCACTGGATTTTCGTATCAAAGTGTTTTGGGTTATAGTAAGGTAAAAACCGTCCATGTTTATGTGTGGGCTGGTCTTACTATTATCTTTTCTTTCGAAAAGGGTTTTGAAAGTTAAACAAGTGGTTGGAGTTTACTCACACCAGTCCCATGACTGACCCAGAGTTTATTTTGTTTTGTTTTCCCTAAACTCTTGGGTGCCCAAATTTGTACGGGCAATCAAGTAGTCTAGGTGTTTACAGATACCATTGGAGGAGCTTGGAGCAGGAGGCTTCAGCGTTAGTTACCTAGTGTTATTTTCCGCTGTATTGTAAGTGTTGAACTCTGATTCTGAATGTACATGTATACAGAAATTTTGTATTACAAAAGTATATGATATATTATATTTTATTCATTCCGCTGTGAGGTTCATGTTTTACCTTGATGTTGTGTATTCTTTTTCTTCTATTCTAATATTTCTTTCTTTCTATTTCTCATCCTCTATCTTCTTTCTATTAATGGTTCGTATTTCTGTGTTATTTGGGTTGGACGTGTGTTGTATTTAGTCAACTCAGATAGCTCGGATTTGCGGGCCTTTACAAATTACTTAGCTGTGGTTAATTACCTAAACCGTTTTTGGAAATTACAAGGAGGATTGGATATTAAATTTGACGGTGAACATTTTTATTTTAAGTTCGCTAATGATATTGATAGGGAAAGGATTCTTCACTCTGATCCGATTTTTATTCGAGGCAGAATGTTCATAACAACTAAGTGGGATCCGTTGATTGGGAATGCTCGATCTCAGATTAAGAAAATATTTGTTTGGGTTCACTTGTATAAAATTCCTACCATTCTCTGGACCTTAATAGGTATTAATTGGCTTATATGTCATATAGATAGATTGATTTTTTTGACAATAGCACAGAAAGAATGAATCGTTTCAGATATGCTAAAGCTTTGGTGGAAATAACACCTGAATACGAATTGTCCGATTCTATTGAAGTTGCAGAATTAGGTGATGGTTGTCCTAAAGTAGAATTGTCCTATGACTAGAAACCAAATCTTTGTACAGTTTGTAAAGTTTTTGGACATAATACCTCAGATTGTGAATTTTATAATAAGTAAAATAGGGTACAAAAAGATTGGAATGAAAAAAAGGATCATCATGGAAAGGTTAATACTCATACTAGGTTTCATAACCAAAATAATTAAGTGAATGATACACAAAACGTATGGAACACTGTAAAAAAGAAAAATCAGCATTGGAGGAGGAAAGAAAAAGGAAATAATATAGTAGATAAAGCTGCACATGCAAGTGAGAATCCTTTTTCTAATTTAGCTCCAAATGCTGAAGTTAATCATGGTGATGTAGATGTAAGTAAAAATCAACAACAAAACTTCAATAATAACCTTGATCTGAATTTGGGGGATGACCTTGGAGATAGGAACGATAAGTGTAAGGGTAAACATACTGATCAATCAGAAGATACCATGACTAGGAATTTATTTGATGAAGCATATGTGCAAAAGGGTTCTTTATCAAAAGCTTCTGATTCAACCTCTGGTGTAAGTTTTTCTGGCTTGTTCTTTTCTGGTCTTTCTGCTGCATCTAGTTCTCCTTTAATTAGTGATGCAGCTTCTAGTTCTTCGGGTTATGCTACTGTTTTATGTTCATCTACATTCAGTTTGTCTCTCCTACTTTGGATACTTCTGCAGGATTAACTCCGCCGATTGCTACATCTTCCAAATCACCTTATTCCTCTCACATTGCTTTACCTCCAGTATCTGGTGAGGGCCTTACTTTTCTTATAGTCAATACCTCCCTTGCACCTTTATCCTCTATTGCTCCAGCTAGTGTAACACCTTCATCGAAATCTAAGAGCAAGAAATTGAAAGGTAAATTTTGGGCTGATGATTTAGATGAGGGTTATGACTATACCATGGAGGAAGTTCTACCTGTCGGTAGTAATGTTAAATCGACTAGAAGACATACATCTAGTAATCCATCCCCGCTATTTGACCCTTTCTTTACATAATAAGGGGATTCCCATGTTTTTTCTATTTGGTTATGGTTTTAGTCTGTTTTTGGATTTTGTTTGGCTCTCAGACTGTTTAGTCTGTTTGGAAGTTGGTGACTTTTGTTTTGTTACGACGTACATGGTTTGTTTGATGCATCTTTTTTCCACGGATACAAAAGTATCAGATATGGTGATGCACAGTTATCAGTATTGGTATTATCTGGTGAAGTAATAAGGGTTCCTACTTGAAGATGTTTTTGTGCAGTTCTGTTATTGGATGGAAACAACGTTGCACGAGAAATATTTTTTCTTTTTGCGATGGTTCAAATCTATCCAGTTTTTTTAGTCTTTTAGTGAGTTTGTGCTTCGTGAATCAGGTATTTGCATTACTATTTTGATAGATGGTATTGGGAAGTCAAACGGTGACTAGGTAGTGTTGTATTGATGGAGACGGTCTATGTGTGTTTTATTATGGTAGTCTGTATAATATAATTCTCATGGTGTTTAATGAAATTTTAGCGCTTAATGTTCAAAAAAAATTATTATTTTTCCATTTGTATAGTCCATGACATTATCGTTATTGCACCAAAAAAATTGGCCTACATAATGAGTTGTTGGCCAATGGTGGCAATAAACCAATTTATCGTCTAATAAAATAGCTAACCTAAACCAAATTGATAAAGATAGATTGGCTAAAATGGATATTAACATACTATCATCAATAAGATTCCACAAAAATAACATGATTAAATAAAAGAATTTTAAAAGCTTAATGCTTTCTCTTTCAAATATACCTTAATATTTTTAAAATACCATTTCAGTCCTTCATGTTAATGTGTGTATCCAACGTACATATATGAAATTTACAAAGTTATATTACTAAAACATTTCTTATAAAAGATATCTCATCGTATATATCACACTCTTCCCCAAAGAAAAGAAATCCTTGAAAATTCAAAAATAATAAAACACTAGAATATATGTCTTGGATATTCATTCACGTGCATTTTCATCTATTTTTCAAATGAATAGAAATAATCAAATTCTCATCCCCAAAACATCAAAATAATTTTTTTAAATTTCGAATATAATACACAAAGTCAATTTCTAAATTTCTAAATTTCTAAATTTAAATTTATGAATTTATCAAACAGCTTCCAAGTACCCTCAAAATTTGATCCTAACTGAAACAATAACATGTTGTTGCACTAAATTTGCTAGGGGGTTATGTTAAGAAAAAGGACTTCCAGCAATCTTGTAACAACTAAATTCAGTATCGGCTTCATGCAGCAGTCAAAATTACCATTGGAGGTTGGAATTTGTTGTTGACACCTTTTTTGTTTGGAACCATCGCCAACCTTTACTTTTTGTTTCTATGTACTAAATTTGATAAAATGTTGAATGGGAAAAACAAACGATACTAGAAGAATAAATGAAGAACTCATGGTCGCTCAAAGAGAGAGATTGAATACACTGAAGTCTCAGAAGGAAGGTAGTAGTTTGGATCTAATCAGTAATTTCAAACAATAAAATTAATATTCCACAAACTTCATCATGAACTTCATTATTTTCAGATCATATGGAAATAGCACTTTAAAATAAAAACAATAAACGGACTCAATGAAATTATTTGTCAGCACAAACAAATTTAGACATATATTGTTTGATTAGCTAATCATCAGCTTGGCTATCAAAAATGCATCTCAACTCTAAATAATTCGATATCAAATTTACCATCGTACAGAATTGATTGAACTCATAATTTGTGTATTGATATCCTGAAAAGACCAAACGGGAAAATAACTTTCTATTAAAATGAACTGGATCATGATAAAATTCAACATCAACGATTATTTCAAATAAAGAATGAAACAAAAATATACAAAGGGGGAAGAGGAGAATGAAGAGCAGTGACAAAGAAAATGGGAGATGGAATTATTTATAGAAGAAAAGTAGGTTTTACAAGCATTAGGCTGATCTCGGATAGATGGATTAATCATGACGATTGAAGTCCTTATTTTTTAATTTATTTTATTTTATTTTCAAGATGAACGAGTATCATCTCTAACCACCCCACAGACACTTTATTTTACCTTCAAATCAGCTAGTATGAAGGGATGCTATAAAAAATTACAATTGTTATTTTTGCATTTCATGCTCGATCTGATCTCTGAACCAACTCACCAATCTAACACAACCCACGTAAATCCGACCCAATCCAACCGAGTTCGAATCGGGTATAAGTAACAATCCTGCAACTTATATTATATATAGGTTGTGTAATATTTTATCCAGTCCAATCGTATTTTAAATCAACTCAATCCTACATTAAAAACTAATTTAGTATCAGCTTACGTGAATTATTACAATCAAATGTATAATAAAATTTATTAGTTCTAAAGTAAATATACCAAAAAAAAATTCGACATCAAATCATGTAAAATTAGGGTGATCAAAACCCATGATTAATAAATAGATTTTAAGGAGTATTATAACAACCCGCCCGTAACGGGCCTAGTTTTTGATCTAGAAAAAAAGACCATGTTAAGTTTGGCTAAAATCTTTGTTAAGTTTCAAAAATACATAAAAACCCTCTATCTCTAAACACCGTAAATTAAGTCACTGTTTTTCGAAAAAATACAAAATAACCAAACTTCCAAATTTAATTTAATATACAATCATTTTCGTATTCATGCAAGAAAAGAACAAAAAATTCTTCAAAAACAAAAAAATAACGTTTCAACAAAAATCCTGCAAACTTCTTTTGTAAAATTGTAAACATCACAGCAATAATATCAAAATGTTGCATGGTTCTCTTCAATTTTTTCTGATTGCTTCAAGCTTTCGAATTCAATGCCTACACTTATCGAAACATCACGTTATTCTAGAAAAATCATCAAATAAACATTGCATGCAAAGGAAAAATTTATCACTTTTCAATAAAATCGCATAATAGGAAGCAATTATATAGAATATTTCCTCATATTGTTAGAGAATGTGAATTAAGGATTTTAAGGCAAACTAAACACTAGAGTAGGGTGAATAGTGTTTAATAGATTTTATAAATTTCTTGAAGTTGTTTTAAATTATTCAGAATGAAATGTAAATCACAGATAAGAGATAATTACATAATCAAACACATATATAGATAATAATAAATAAAAGGAAATAGAAGGAAAGAACACACTAGAATTTATACTGGTTCGGAGTTATCCAACACCTAGTCTCACACAACTCTGTATTGATGCAGATTTCTTTTCAATAATAATCTTCAATTGCAATCCCCAATTTCAATGGCCAACAGGTCCACCACCACTTGCTTTTGAGCATAGGGAGCTCTCTTGATTTAATCAGACTACCAAATCACCTAATTGATTTACGGGTTACACACCCAGTTGATTTGAAAAGGCTACAACCATACCTTTTTCAGTATCAGTTTTGGTAGATAGACCCGATAGAACTTGATCTTACGATCTTTGATTACATAAAGCCTATAACTCTTGAGTAGCACTTGAATTGTTGAGAGAGTATGGTAAAGAATCAAAATAGAAGAAGTTTCATAAGATTCCCTTCGAAATTTGGCAGAGTATAAGTATAAAATTTTAAAAATTAAGAGTTTACATGGAGAGATGATAAAGAAGAAAGAAGATAATGAAATTAGATTAAAAATTCATTTTTGGAAGCCAATTTATAGTCTCCCGACAGTCAAATCCTTTAAGAATAGTTTAGAAATTAAAAGACACGACTTTTCAAATTTTGAATTTGAAATCCAACAGTCATTATATCGACATTGGGGTTACCCATGTTGACATACCTTAGGAAAAATTTAAAAGAAAATTATCAATTCAAGGCACATCATGTTTTAATAAATTATGGTGAAAATAAACTATTTCAAAATAGAGCATTTGAAATTAAAATATATGTTAAAAACATTTTTTACTATTATTATTATTTTGAAAATGCGTTTAAAATTTTATTTTTGGGCATTGCAGCCCAAAGGGAAAACAAAGGCCCAAGGCCTTGTTACGTTACAAGTTCGGTCTAGGTCCTTCCACAAACCGATAGAACATTACTTTACATCTGCCATAAAGTAGGAATAATTAAAAAAAATGCAAAACATCGCTCAGATCTGAAACCCTCATCTTCATCTTTGGCAACTATGGCGGCTGAAAGGCGAAGTAACTCGTGCATGTTTCTTGGTGTTGAGCCGATGGCGGCAACCGATCCACGACTTTCCTTCCGCTTGTTGCAAGTATCGTTCCTCTGGTAAGTTCTTCCCTCTTCCTCTGTAGCGCCAAACTAAGATCTTTAATTGCTAATTTGCTGATGAACTCCACTGACCTTGCTTTATTCTGGTTTATGTGGTTGTTCCTCTCCTTCCTTGAACTCCAAACAGCAACTGTAAAAGCGATAGTGTACATTTTGGGTACCTCAAATATTCCTTGCCAAATGACTTTAAGGTGAGCATTGATTTCATGTAAATTGTTTTTTGAGGTATTAAAGTTTACTATTTTGCAACAATCCTCCCATACTTTCTTCGTGAATCCACACTCAAAGAACAAGTGACTATGGCTTTCTTCATTAAAATTACAAAATACGCGAGTAGAGTCTGCCGTAATACTCCATTTGTATGATCTTTCCTTCATTGGAAGACAACCCATAACAGCCTTGTAAGCACAACAAGCCATTTTAGATACATTTTGTTTACACCAAATAATTTTGCTCCATGACTTGTTAGTGTGCTTAAAGCGAATGTCATTCCATGTCTGTTTTATGTTAAAGTCATTTCCTATCCAGGTCCATATGTCATAATCATGATTGTCATGTATTTGCATTCTTTCAATTATTCCTCTTTGCTCTGGGTTACATGCAACATTCACATTCTGTTGGTTATCCTGAATGATGGAGTTAACCTTTACATTTGGACAACCAAATGCAAAGTATGTATCCCATTTATGTGTTTCAATGAGAGATTTATCTTCTAGCTCGGGGGCTTTCCATAGATCAGTGTCATTACCTTTGGCAATTTCCTTTCTGCAATGTTTAACTAGAGTATTTCGAACTCGCAAAATAGTTTTCCACATTGTTGTCCTTCTTCATGACCCAAGAGTTATCTCTGCCATACCTACTATTCATCCATCAAGCCCATAACCACGAGTTATTGATGATTTTCCAAGCTTGTTTTAGGGTAAAGGCATATCTCATAACCTTGATATTTTTTAGACCAACTCCTCCTTCCTCTTCGGGTCAACATAGATCTTCAAACTTAATTTTATGGAGACCACCTCTCCAAATGAAATATGTACAGACTTTCTCAATCTTTTCGATCGACGCATCTGGTAACTGAAACGTTTGAAGCCAAAAGTTGACTTTAGCATGTATAATTGTGTGTACCAGTTCTATACGCCCTACAAAGGAAAGGATTCTTGAACTACAGCCATATAGTTTGTCTCTTATGCTTGTGATCAATCCAGTGCATTCCCTATCAGTGATTTTATTGGATGACAGTGGCACACCCAAATGTTTCACTGGGAGTTCCCCTTCTTGAATATTTAGCACATCTAGAACTCTTTGCTTGTTTCTGCATGTTTTGTTAAAGTAGCGCTTTGTTTTTAGCTAATTAACTTTTAATCCACATTGTGTCTTTGTGATGCCAAAAATGTCTTTAACACGTCCTGCAACATACCCACTTGCTTTGAGGCATACCAGCAGGTTATCTGCATATCATTAGGTCATATGCATATAGCAGATGGTTGATACCAGGATGTATATTATGAATAGTTTGTATCCATTTCTGATGACATGCAACTTGTAACGACCCGGATTTTTCAGCTATTTGATTTGAATATTTAAACTTGTTTTAAATATTTTATTTGGAAATATTAATGAATTGTAATATTGAATTCGTTATTTAACGACGACTAAACATTATATTTATATTTAATATAAAACGAACTCGAAATGGCGCGGTAGTTCGTAATATTGAGTTTTGAACTTCAATTGAATATACAGAACTCGTTTTAAGTCGGAATTATGTGAAACAAGAAACGTTAGGATCGATCTAACTATAGTTTTCTAGTGGGAGAGAAAAATCGAAATTTCATCGTATAGATTGTAAGATATGTCCAAATCAAAAATTTAAAATAGTCGCTGTGAAATTTGTTTATAAGCCATAACGATAATTTAATTATAAGTAAATATTGGATTTGAATTTGGACAAAACCTTTGAGGCGTAGTTATAATTTAATTTTTAGAATTTTACTGTAATTTTTATTTCGTAGAATAAGCAACTTTTTATTTGAAGTATTTTGCACCCTATATCAATATTTTGGGATTCACAATATAAGTCAGCCTACCGTTGTTATTATATTTTTGAAGTCGTGAGGCAGTGCTGGATACAACGATGTTTTTATTTCCCTCCGTAGCGGCGTGAATCTAAACGGAATTCTACGTTAAATCACGGTACCGTGTTAAGTTAAAAATAAACCTACCCTATATTGTGCAAACGCTATGTTAGGTCATCTTGAGCATGCCAAAAGGAAAGGGCAGCCTACCCAAACCTAAATAAAAAATTCGCAGATCCTTGGAAATGAAATACAGACCTAAGAAATTCTCTGCACACATGCCTCAGCCTTGTTTTGTCATTGTCAATATAATCAAAATAAATACATGAAGGGCAAACAGAAACATGCAGCCTTAGCTGTAACCCATATGCCTACTTCTCTGCTTCTTCTCCAGCTATGAGCTTTGTTGTCCCATGCCAACCTATCGCTGAAAAACCATGTGAAAGTCTCTTCAATCAACATCCATCAACCACTCTGGGAAAAGGCCTACTTCGTTACTTCCCCGCAAAGAAAATGAAAACGCTCTGCTACTGTACTGTGTTTTCAAAATACAACAGCTTCCCTACTCTAATTTCAGCTATCCACATGCCTAACCACTCTAAGACACAGACTAAAGACTTACAACAATCCCGTGCCTACATAAGGCATTAGCCTACCCAAATACACTTCCTCTCTTGTTATATCATCAATCACAGCATGTATTTTCATATTGTCTAATCAAATTAGCAGGCAAACCTATTTTAGCTAGCTAGTGGTTAACCTGTCGAGATACTTCCTCCCTCAATACCTTGTTTTCCAAGGATCACCGCACATATAAATACGAGAGCAGTTCTTCGTTTAAAACCCAAAATACAGTGTAGAAAAATATGTATATAAAATAAAATATAAAGGAAAGGAGAGAGAATGACGTGAGAATGGGAAGTGTAACAATATGGCGGAAGGGGTAAGATTTTGTGGTTATGGCGGTTACATGGAGCGGTGCAGCTGTGAGGAAGTAGCTGAACGGTAGGAAGCTATGAACAGCATGGAAGGGGTGACGTGGACCGTGTTTTGTGGGGAGGAATGTGCGACAAATGTGTACAGGTGGGATGCGGGTAAAGCTAAGCTGAGGTGGGCTTGGCTTTATTGGGTATCCAGATGTTCGGTATAAAAAAAAAAAAAAAAAGAAGGAGAGTAAAACGTATGCATGAGTTAAGGTGCATGCTGGGGAACGAAGCATCAAACATTTAAAAGGATGGGGGCGAAACGCGGGTAGCCTGGGAGGAGTTTAATTCTGGAATTGAATATGTTGGTTCGAACCATGCAGAAGGGATAATAAAGAGATGGTACAGATCAAAAGAGGAAAAAGAAAGAACACCACAGACCGGTTAGTTTTCGAACGTGTCTCTCAAGCTTTTGAAAATAAAATAAACTTGAGTAATTTTAATAGTAACCGTCTTTATTTTACCCAGTCCCATATAGGAATATAGCTAAGTGAATATTTTAAAAGAACGGTTCAGGCCTAGGTTACTATCGGTAAACTTGCCTAATTAGATTAATAATAAATGTAAATTTGCTATGAATAATAATTTATTGAAGACTAGTTAATAGTATCGTATCATATCATGTTTGTAACTTGTGCTCGTATACACAGAATCAAATCAAACCAAACAACGAGCGTTGGGATTTGTGACAATGAGCGCAATATTATGGAACCGATCTGGACAAGACTGGAAGCAGCTGGAATTATTGGTTAAATTAAATGCTTGTTTAATTTAACCACAATTGAACCGCTTCAACGATAAATGGAAATCAAAGGTGAGTTAAACTCACTCAGTTCTCCACTTATATTTATTATAAGTTGGGTTTTATCTTTGTTTGCTATGATTGCTGAATATTGGTTGATTTGATGATTGCCTGAATGGTTGTTAGATATGGGTATACCAATTATTTAAATTAAACGTTGTTTAATTTAAGTAAAACGGCATCGTTATTTTTAACGATGATTTCCAAGAAAGGTAACTTACCTTGTTGGTTACGTTTATAATAATATAAACGTATTGAAGTGAATTGGATGTTTGAATGGGTGTTATTAGTTGACTGTTATCAGTCAAATTTACTGTTTATTTTCATATGATCATTATATGAACCGTTGAACTCATATGATTGGATTACTGAATTGGTTATTGATTGATAAACCCAAATTCAACATTTGTTTGGTTATTAACCAATGTGTGGTATTGGTTAAAGATTGTATAGCAGATGGCCAAATATACAAGCTATTTTATAAAGATGAATTTACCGTCGGGTAAATCGATAGAAATGAACGAAGTTATGGAATTTATTTATAATCGAATATAGATCTTTAAATATATTATTTTAATTGTGTTTATAATAAGAAAATAAACCAACCGTGTATATATTGATTATTTTAAAAACACCAATCATCATTTTTGGTGCTGAAATTTATCCGTGTGCGAAGCACGTGCCTAAGCAAGCGGTAAGCAAATGAGCGGAGATTACTACGATGTTTAACAACCGAGGTTAATTGTTTTTAAGGAAAAGTGAGATTATATTGATTTGATAAGAATCAAATAAGATTATTTTAATTAATTTGAAATTAGTTTAAAATGGAAGGATGGATTAAGATCCGATTAAGAAGTTTATCATGCTTAGAGTCGACTAAGTCAACCGAAATAACTGGAATGGATTGATTAAATTAATTAATTTATTTAATGGGTTAACCAAACATTTTTATAAAGGTTGATGTTTATTTAATGATAATCAAAGGGGTAAATGTGGGTTTAAAAGGTGTTAATTTTTGTTTATGAACCAAGAAGGCTTATTATAATAAAGTTATATTTTAAAGAAAATCATATTGATGATAATGAAAGATAAGTTTAAATTGGGATTTAAAGCAAATTCTTATTTGAGATTCTATTTGACTGGGTTTATGAAATCCAAGATTTTGACGACGTTACACATCCGACTTTAGTGAATATTATTGTAAAGAGTTATTAGAAATGGATTTTGAAACAAAAATCAAATGGAAACCCAAGTTTAAATTAAAGTGGGTAAACGAGTTGAATTATAAAAGGTGCAGATTAAATTCGCTATATTAAACAAAAGATGATGTTCATCAAGATAAAATCGAAATAGGATTTGTTTGATATTGGAATGAATATCGGTTTTGGTATTTCAACTGATATCTATCTTAAAATAATAACGATGTTGATTAAGGTCTGAGAGGTAACTAAATACCCCAACTTGACCAACTTCATAATTATCGAAAGATGATGTTAGTTGAAATGGTGGAGACATAAGAAGTAATTTATTTTGTGGAATAATAATGTAACGTTATCCAAGGACGTGGGATTTTATAATGGATTTAAAAGGGGCTCGAGAATACGAAGTGATATTTTAAAAGAGTTTTGGAAAGAATAACGATATTTCCAAAGAAAGGAAATGAGATTTGAAATGAGTTTATCCTGAAAAGGAAGGTGGCGATTATAGTGTTCCAATAATGAAACGAACGAGGTATCGTAACGATCATTTAAGTGATAAGTTAAATGGTTTCCCAAATATTAGAAAATAAGCAATATTGTAGCAGTGTTTTGAAATGATAGAAAAGGGGGAAACTAGATATAATTTTAAGTTATTGTATTAAGTATTTAAAATGGAATGATTTGAGAATATTGGCCAAGTGACGCTGTGTAACAAACCAGTGGATCTGTTTTATTTTTATGGTTGTTTATTTTGATAGTTAAATAACCGACTATCAAAATCGTGCCCAATGCGTTGTTGGTATGGAAAGGCCGGGATCGAATTTATATTCGAAAACCATTCCGACCAATAGATACGTAAACGAAGAAGATATATGATGCTGATCGAGATGGAGAAATGAAGACCGTAAATCTTCATGAATGGAAGAACTATTGTTGGATTTCTCTAGCTGATCCCTAGAGATATTTTGACAATGATTCTGTCAGGATTGAAATCTACGGATGGCAAGGACTGCTCGCTACCGATCTATAGGGTGATTCCTAGGATGTGGTAGGAGGGTGCCTTCGGTTCATCCTATTCCTGGATGACGTGTATGGGCGATGTGAATGGTAGCCAGATGTTCAAAAGTCGATTTAACCTCAAGCCTCATCAACCGGGAAATGACAAAAATCGGGCAGGCAGCATGGCTATGTGGGTCGCTCCCATTAGGGTGTATAATCACCTATCTAGAGAAATTCCTTTTGTTTCTGAAATCTATCGATGCTGTCCCTTTTCAGGAAACGGTGGTTTGAGCCCAACCGTTGGTGATATACATTCGATACACTCAAGCGAAATGAGTGGTCGGTCATGTGAGGGCCGGGTTGCAAGACGTTCTTGTTGAACCCAGTGTATTCGCCTCTAGAGATACACGAGCGGCAGGTGGTCCCATACCTTGTCAAGGTCGGAATCCAATTTCCAATAAGTGCCCACGGTTTTGTTTGTATATATATATGTGGAGCGTGAGATGCAAGCGTTCCACTAGATTGATATTTACTTGTATTTAGACACTATGATAATATCAGATAAGATATTGATTTCGAAAATTGGTTTGGGTTATCGTAAGGTAAAAACCGTCCGTGTTTATGTGTGGATCGGTCTTACGATTATCTTTTTCTTTCGAAAGGATTTTAACTTTAAAATCAAGTTGTGTGATACTCTAAATGTTGTGCGAGTTTTTCTCACTCTGGTCCACCAGACTGACCCGGTGTTTTGTAAATGCTCGGGTTAGACCGGGTGTACAGGTTCAGGTTATCGGATGCCGTGCAGTCCAAAGACGAGCTGAAGGTGTTCAGACGTATGATATTATCTAGTATTATTCCGCTGTGTGATGTATATGAGGACAGATTATTATAACTGTCCAGGCGTATTGATGTACTCTGATGATTGTAAGTTTTATTTCAAAGCTCTCTATAAAGTTTATTTATATATTATATTTTGTTCCGCTGCGATGTGAGACTCTGTGTAGTGTTGATTCTTCTTCTTATTCTTCTATTCTAATATTTCTTTCTTTCTTATCTCACCCTCTAACTTCTTTCTCCTAGCTTTCTAGGGTTTCGGTACTTGAGTTTTGGACACGAGTGGTGTTAGTGTTGAGATTCAAGTGTCGAAATTCCCGGGTCGCTACAGTTGGTATCAGAGCAATGGTTTAGGAATAACCTTGGCTCTGTGGTGTAAATCGATAAAGATGGGGTTAGTAATACCCTAGATCGAGATTGAGTGTATACATATGAGAGCGTATTTGTAAATTTTATATATAATGGTTTTGTATTGCATTGTTTTGATCGGTTCAACTTGAACTGGCAATTGACGCAGTATTGTTTTGTAAAAAGGGTAAATGAAATAATTTTGCCCAAAATATATTTTCGTATATAAAAAGAAATGATTTTTCTCAACTATTGAGATATTGGTTTGATGATTATTTATTTGAATGGAAATTTGAATAAAATTGTGAATTTAAATGGTTTAATATAACCGGAGAAATTGGTGGATAAGAATTTTAATATGGAATTAAATAAACAAAAAGTTAACTGAATAAGTTAGAAATAAAATGATTTGGTTGAAATGGTTGTGTATGTTGATTTTTGTTTGTTTGTTGAATGATAGATTGATTGAGCGTAAAATTCATCATCAGTTAAATGAATTTAAACCAAGAGAAATTAAATCCAGGATAATGAATCTGAATAAAATCAATATGAAATGAAACTGAAGTGATTTAGCCACATATATGTTATTGGCATTAGATATTGAGTTAAGTGCAGGATTTGGAAGAGGAGAAAAAGCTGCTAGTTGCTTTGCTTGTGGTTAGAGTATGGATTGCCCGACAAACAAGGTAAACCTTAATATATTGATTGGTGATTGATTTTATACCCCTGAGTTGGGTTAGCCGCTTGGCTTTGTTTCTTTTGATCAATGAGAGGCCCAGAGTGGCGAATTGAAACTGTTTGAATCAAACAGTACAGAGAAGGTGCTGACAAATTTTTCTGGGAAATTTAAAACTTAGAATTATTTTGATAATACCTTTAAATAATTATTTTAAAATTAATTGGGTATTGGAGAATTTTCCTTACTTAGCAATTTCGAGGACGAAATTATTTTAAGGGGGGAAGAATGTAACGACCCGGATTTTTCAGCTATTTGATTTGAATATTTAAACTTGTTTTAAATATTTTATTTGGAAATATTAATGAATTGTAATATTGAATTCGTTATTTAACGACGACTAAACATTATATTTATATTTAATATAAAACGAACTCGAAATGGCGCGGTAGTTCGTAATATTGAGTTTTGAACTTCAATTGAATATACAGAACTCGTTTTAAGTCGGAATTATGTGAAACAAGAAACGTTAGGATCGATCTAACTATAGTTTTCTAGTGGGAGAGAAAAATCGAAATTTCATCGTATAGATTGTAAGATATGTCCAAATCAAAAATTTAAAATAGTCGCTGTGAAATTTGTTTATAAGCCATAACGATAATTTAATTATAAGTAAATATTGGATTTGAATTTGGACAAAACCTTTGAGGCGTAGTTATAATTTAATTTTTAGAATTTTACTGTAATTTTTATTTCGTAGAATAAGCAACTTTTTATTTGAAGTATTTTGCACCCTATATCAATATTTTGGGATTCACAATATAAGTCAGCCTACCGTTGTTATTATATTTTTGAAGTCGTGAGGCAGTGCTGGATACAACAATGTTTTTATTTCCCTCCGTAGCGGCGTGAATCTAAACGGAATTCTACGTTAAATCACGGTACCGTGTTAAGTTAAAAATAAACCTACCCTATATTGTGCAAACGCTATGTTAGGTCATCTTGAGCATGCCAAAAGGAAAGGGCAGCCTACCCAAACCTAAATAAAAAATTCGCAGATCCTTGGAAATGAAATACAGACCTAAGAAATTCTCTGCACACATGCCTCAGCCTTGTTTTGTCATTGTCAATATAATCAAAATAAATACATGAAGGGCAAACAGAATCATGCAGCCTTAGCTGTAACCCATATGCCTACTTCTCTGCTTCTTCTCCAGCTATGAGCTTTGTTGTCCCATGCCAACCTATCGCTGAAAAACCATGTGAAAGTCTCTTCAATCAACATCCATCAACCACTCTGGGAAAAGGCCTACTTCGTTACTTCCCCGCAAAGAAAATGAAAACGCTCTGCTACTGTACTGTGTTTTCAAAATACAACAGCTTCCCTACTCTAATTTCAGCTATCCACATGCCTAACCACTCTAAGACACAGACTAAAGACTTACAACAATCCCGTGCCTACATAAGGCATTAGCCTACCCAAATACACTTCCTCTCTTGTTAAATCATCAATCACAGCATGTATTTTCATATTGTCTAATCAAATTAGCAGGCAAACCTATTTTAGCTAGCTAGTGGTTAACCTGTCGAGATACTTCCTCCCTCAATACCTTGTTTTCCAAGGATCACCGCACATATAAATACGAGAGCAGTTCTTCGTTTAAAACCCAAAATACAGTGTAGAAAAATATGTATATAAAATAAAATATAAAGGAAAGGAGAGAGAATGACGTGAGAATGGGAAGTGTAACAATATGGCGGAAGGGGTAAGACTTTGTGGTTATGGCGGTTACATGGAGCGGTGCAGCTGTGAGGAAGTAGCTGAACGGTAGGAAGCTATGAACAGCATGGAAGGGGTGACGTGGACCGTGTTTTGTGGGGAGGAATGTGCGACAAATGTGTACAGGTGGGATGCGGGTAAAGCTAAGCTGAGGTGGGCTTGGCTTTATTGGGTATCCAGATGTTCGGTATAAAAAAAAAAAAAAAAAGAAGAAGAAGGAGAGTAAAACGTATGCATGAGTTAAGGTGCATGCTGGGGAACGAAGCATCAAACATTTAAAAGGATGGAGGCGAAACGCGGGTAGCCTGGGAGGAGTTTAATTCTGGAATTGAATATGTTGGTTCGAACCATGCAGAAGGGATAATAAAGAGATGGTACAGATCAAAAGAGGAAAAAGAAAGAACACCACAGGCCGGTTAGTTTTCGAACGTGTCTCTCAAGCTTTTGAAAATAAAATAAACATGAGTAATTTTAATAGTAACCGTCTTTATTTTACCCAGTCCCATATAGGAATATAGCTAAGTGAATCTTTTAAAAGAACGGTTCAGGCCTAGGTTACTATCGGTAAACTTGCCTAATTAGATTAATAATAAATGTAAATTTGCTATGAATAATAATTTATTGAAGACTAGTTAATAGTATCGTATCATATCATGTTTGTAACTTGTGCTCGTATACACAGAATCAAATCAAACCAAACAACGAGCGTTGGGATTTGTGACAATGAGCGCAATATTATGGAACCGATCTGGACAAGACTGGAAGCAGCTGGAATTATTGGTTAAATTAAATGCTTGTTTAATTTAACCACAATTGAACCGCTTCAATGATAAATGGAAATCAAAGGTGAGTTAAACTCACTCAGTTCTCCACTTATATTTATTATAAGTTGGGTTTTATCTTTGTTTGCTATGATTGCTGAATATTGGTTGATTTGATGATTGCCTGAATGGTTGTTAGATATGGGTATACCGATTATTTAAATTAAACGTTGTTTAATTTAAGTAAAACGGCATCGTTATTTTTAACGATGATTTCCAAGCAAGGTAACTTACCTTGTTGGTTACGTTTATAATAATATAAACGTATTGAAGTGAATTGGATGTTTGAATGGGTGTTATTAGTTGACTGTTATCAGTCAAATTTACTGTTTATTTTCATATGATCATTATATGAACCGTTGAACTCATATGATTGGATTACTGAATTGGTTATTGATTGATAAACCCAAATTCAACATTTGTTTGGTTATTAACCAATGTGTGGTATTGGTTAAAGATTGTATAGCAGATGGCCAAATATACAAGCTATTTTATAAAGATGAATTTACCGTCGGGTAAATCGATAGAAATGAACGAAGTTATGGAATTTATTTATAATCGAATATAGATCTTTAAATATATTATTTTAATTGTGTTTATAATAAGAAAATAAACCAACCGTGTATATATTGATTATTTTAAAAACACCAATCATCATTTTTGGTGCTGAAATTTATCCGTGTGCGAAGCACGTGCCTAAGCAAGCGGTAAGCAAATGAGCGGAGATTACTACGATGTTTAACAACCGAGGTTAATTGTTTTTAAGGAAAAGTGAGATTATATTGATTTGATAAGAATCAAATAAGATTATTTGAATTAATTTGAAATTAGTTTAAAATGGAAGGATGGATTAAGATCCGATTAAGAAGTTTATCATGCTTAGAGTCGACTAAGTCAACCGAAATAACTGGAATGGATTGATTAAATTAATTAATTAATTTAATGGGTTAACCAAACATTTTTATAAAGGTTGATGTTTATTTAATGATAATCAAAGGGGTAAATGTGGGTTTAAAAGGTGTTAATTTTTGTTTATGAACCAAGAAGGCTTATTACAATAAAGTTATATTTTAAAGAAAATCATATTGATGATAATGAAAGATAAGTTTAAATTGGGATTTAAAGCAAATTCTTATTTGAGATTCTATTTGACTGGGTTTATGAAATCCAAGATTTTGACGACGTTACACATCCGACTTTAGTGAATATTATTGTAAAGAGTTATTAGAAATGGATTTTGAAACAAAAATCAAATGGAAACCCAAGTTTAAATTAAAGTGGGTAAACGAGTTGAATTATAAAAGGTGCAAATTAAATTCGCTATATTAAACAAAAGATGATGTTCATCAAGATAAAATAGAAATAGGATTTGTTTGATATTGGAATGAATATCGGTTTTGGTATTTCAACCGATATCTATCTTAAAATAATAACGATGTTGATTAAGGTCTGAGAGGTAACTAAATACCCCAACTTGACCAACTTCATAATTATCGAAAGATGATGTTAGTTGAAATGGTGGAGACATAAGAAGTAATTTATTTTGTGGAATAATAATGTAACGTTATCCAAGGAACGTGGGATTTTATAATGGATTTAAAAGGGGCTCGAGAATACGAAGTGTTATTTTAAAAGAGTTTTGGAAAGAATAACGATATTTCCAAAGAAAGGAAATGAGATTTGAAATGAGTTTATCCTGAAAAGGAAGGTGGCGATTATAGTGTTCCAATAATGAAACGAACGAGGTATCGTAACGATCAATTAAGTGATAAGTTAAATGGTTTCCCAAATATTAGAAAATAAGCAATATTGTAGCAGTGTTTTGAAATGATAGAAAAGGGGGAAACTAGATATAATTTTAAGTTATTGTATTAAGTATTTAAAATGGAATGATTTGAGAATATTGGCCAAGTGACGCTGTGTAACAAACCAGTGGATCTGTTTTATTTTTATGGTTGTTTATTTTGATAGTTAAATAACCGACTATCAAAATCGTGCCCAATGCGTTGTTGGTATGGAAAGGCCGGGATCGAATTTATATTCGAAAACCATTCCGACCAATAGATACGTAAACGAAGAAGATATATGATGCTGATCGAGATGGAGAAATGAAGACCGTAAATCTTCATGAATGGAAGAACTATTGTTGGATTTCTCTAGCTGATCCCTAGAGATATTTTGACAATGATTCTGTCAGGATTGAAATCTACGGATGGCAAGGACTGCTCGCTACCGATCTATAGGGTGATTCCTAGGATGTGGTAGGAGGGTGCCTTCGGTTCATCCTATTCCTGGATGACGTGTATGGGCGATGTGAATGGTAGCCAGATGTTTAAAAGTCGATTTAACCTCAAGCCTCATCAACCGGGAAATGACAAAAATCGGGCAGGCAGCATGGCTATGTGGGTCGCTCCCATTAGGGTGTATAATCACCTATCTAGAGAAATTCCTTTTGTTTCTGAAATCTATCGATGCTGTCCCTTTTCGGGAAACGGTGGTTTGAGCCCAACCGTTGGTGATATACATTCGATACACTCAAGCGAAATGAGTGGTCGGTCATGTGAGGGCCGGGTTGCAAGACGTTCTTGTTGAACCCAGTGTATTCGCCTCTAGAGATACACGAGCGGCAGGTGGTCCCATACCTTGTCAAGGTCGGAATCCAATTTCCAATAAGTGCCCACGGTTTTGTTTGTATATATATATGTGGAGCGTGAGATGCAAGCGTTCCACTAGATTGATATTTACTTGTATTTAGACACTATGATAATATCAGATAAGATATTGATTTCGAAAATTGGTTTGGGTTATCGTAAGGTAAAAACTGTCTGTGTTTATGTGTGGATCGGTCTTACGATTATCTTTTTCTTTCGAAAGGATTTTAACTTTAAAATCAAGTTGTGTGATACTCTAAATGTTGTGCGAGTTTTTCTCACTCTGGTCCACCAGACTGACCCGGTGTTTTGTAAATGCTCGGGTTAGACCGGGTGTACAGGTTCAGGTTATCGGATGCCGTGAAGTCCAAAGACGAGCTGAAGGTGTTCAGACGTATGATATTATCTAGTATTATTCCGCTGTGTGATGTATATGAGGACAGATTATTATAACTGTCCAGGCGTATTGATGTACTCTGATGATTGTAAGTTTTATTTCAAAGCTCTCTATAAAGTTTATTTATATATTATATTTTGTTCCGCTGCGATGTGAGACTCTGTGTAGTGTTGATTCTTCTTCTTATTCTTCTATTCTAATATTTCTTTCTTTCTTATCTCACCCTCTAACTTCTTTCTCCTAGCTTTCTAGGGTTTCGGTACTTGAGTTTTGGACACGAGTGGTGTTAGTGTCGAGATTCAAGTGTCGAAATTCCCGGGTCGCTACACAACTTCCATTTGAAGTGTAAAGTACTCCATGGCCACTGCAAAAAGGTAGGGAGATAGAGGATCACCATGGCTAACCCCCTGTTGTTACTGATAAATCCTCTAGGCACACCATTAATTAAAATAGAGAAAGTAGGTGTGGAGATGCATTTGTTTACAAGATTAACAGTTTTTCTGGGGACTTCGTACATCTGAGCATATGTATAATAAAATGTCTATTAATCTTATCATATGCTTTATGTAAGTCAACCTTCAAAAACATTCGATCTCCCCCCTTCTTGTTGAAGTTCCTGATATGCTCATGTGCCAGTAATGAATTCTCTGAAATACTCCTGCCTTTTATGAATGCACTTTGACATTCAGCAATGAGATCAAGAAGAATCATTTTTAGTCTATTGCACAAAACATTGTTGATAAGTTTGTAGTTGACGTTGCAACAAGCAATTGGCCTATAATCTGCAACACTTGTAGATTTATCACAGTTGGGAATAAGGCATATAAAAGTATGATTAATTTCTTTCAAAAACAAACTAGAGTTGAAAGTTTCTTGAATTGATAAAGTGATTTTGTCTTTCAGATCGTGCCAATGGACTTTGAAGAAGTCGGATCCCATCCCCTCAGGACCAGGCGACGAGTCAATGTGGATGAAAAGAAGAGCATCCCAAATTTCATGTTCACTGACTCTGCTAAGCAGCAGTCTCTGTCCATTGGCATTAACCAATCTACGGGTATTGACATGGGGTAAGTCTTCTGTCACAAGCCCATTATATAAATCATGAAGGTAGTGCAGTGCATTTGCTTCAAACTTATCTATATCCACACACATATTTC
Source organism: Allium sativum (assembly GCA_030737875.1). Taxonomy (NCBI): domain Eukaryota; kingdom Viridiplantae; phylum Streptophyta; class Magnoliopsida; order Asparagales; family Amaryllidaceae; genus Allium; species Allium sativum. Next base: position 662,286,925 of record CM060909.1, on the reverse strand, counting down.
CATCCTGATCATACAATTGCATGTTGTAATTTGAGTTTTTCCTGACTAACATTTTAGTGTAAAATATTTGATGCATTCATCCCCTTCAGTCAGCCATTTCCCTTTAGCCTTCTGTTTCAATTCAATTGCTTTTACCTGCAAGCATTTTTTTCAATGTGTCTTTGCTTCATAATAGAGTTTCCATGTTTCATCTAAGCTATCTCCCCCATCTATTTTCTGCAACAGTTCCTCATTAAGTTTCTCAAGCATGAGTAATTTGTCTTGTTCTTTTGGCCTGATTTTGTTCCACTTTTTAGTCTATCTTTGGCTCTTTTAAGAAATTTAACCAATAGAAATAAATGACTGTCTTTTGATTGGTTTAGGTCTGCAGTGTTTACTACATTTTGGTAGCCTACAATCAAATGCCATTCGTTTGAGTATCTGAAAGGCTTACCTTTCACTGCTTTATCCATTTCTTTGCGAAGAATATGTAGTGGGCAATGGTCACTAGTAGAGTCTGGAAAAATGTGGTGTGGACTTTGATATCCGCAAACTTCCTCATGCATTGCATATTGACTAGGGATTTGTCTAATTTACACATAATTTTCCTTACTTCACCGCTTTTCCAAGTAAATTGCAGGCCCCCATGGATCGGTTCGATCAACCCAGCAGCTACCAAACAGCTATTGAACTCCGACAAATGTGTTGCTCTCAATGTAAGACCCCTTGTTTTTCATCAGCACGAAGTACTACATTAAAATCCCCCATTATAAACCATGGGTCGTTGATATTCTTTGATAAATGTTTGACTTTCTCCCATAGAGACAATCGTTGGCTAGCAAGATTACTTGCGTAAACTGTGGTACTGCACATAGCTAACCCCGAACGTTTTTAGCATGAATTGTCATTTGTTGTTCATCTTTGTCCACCATTGTCATATCCCAGACTGCTTTAGCCCAAGCCAAAATAATTCTGCCTTTAGCACCAGAATCATTCTTGTAAAGTAACAACCATTCTGTACCCAGTTTCTCACCAAAGTATTTAGTGATTTCATCATTCATTTTACTTTCTAAAATACCCATAATAAAAGGATCTAAAATCCTTCTAAGATTATAGAAGTCTAAAGTCCGGGTATCATTATTTAGACCTCCCACATACCAGCTTATTACTGACATTTATTTTTGAGGGAGTTACTCCTCAAATTCTTAGCAGACACCACTTGTGTAGACAGGTTCTTGTTTTTCTTTCCCTCTATTTTGAACTGCTCATCATATTTCTCATTGTGTTTGGTGAAGTTACCACTTTTAGCAGTATTGTCTTAATCATTTACAGTGAGATCAATTTCTAAGTTTTTAAGTTTTGCTAACGTTTCAGAAACTGGGTCCAGTAGATTGGACTCAATGTTGAGGTTTTCTGCCTAAGCGTCCATTGTTTTATGCATCTCAGATTGGGCATCATGCACCTGTTCCACCACCGCAGGCAGAACCAAAGGGCTCTGCTACGTCTCACTGCTGGGTTCTAAACTTGTTGCTTCTATACATAACTATGCATTAGCTACACTAGTAACTAGGCTGGGTTCAAGAGTTGTGTCAATGCTTGTCGTTTTGTTGGGTTGTACAACCTCTGCAATATTTTCTATAGGCCTTTTCGCTTTCCACACTAACAGAAAAGTGGTGGAACACTGGCTATCAGAGCGGCCAAAGCACTTGCAAGTGCTGCAGATGGGGGATAAATTCTTATACTCAATATTTTGGTAGTAAACGTTACCTTGCTTGTCTTTAGTTGTGACCTGTTTTTTGATATTGTTGTCTGCTTTGATTTCAACAAGTACTCTGACATATTTGAGTCTCTTTACATTTTTTGTGCATTCATCCATGGTAATAGGATTACCAACCAAGCTCGCAATCTTGTTGATTCCTCTCGCATTCCAAAGAGAGATCCAAACTGTTTAGCTGAATCCAAACTGGATGCGTTTCGAGCATATCTTGCTCCAGTTTGATGTTCGGTTTCCATCTTTTAATGAAAATCAACTTACTGTCCATAAACCATGGACCACTTTTAAGCATCTTGTTACAGTCTTCTTCATCAGTGAATTTTATCAAATAAATCCATTTTCCCTTGCAAAAACATTCCAGCTACCTTTAGGTTTCCACTCTCTTCTTATGTAAGCATTTAAATGAACGTAATACGGCCTCTTGCCTATCAAATAGACATAGATTGAATTTGTCCCCATGTTATTTGCTTCAGAAAAATTTACGTCATTTAAAGATGCAAACTCCGCTTCATCATCCTTTTCGGGTGCAAATTTTTGAACCCCGCCTTCTATCTGAGTATTTTCCGCAAGAACCTCTTTCCAATTCCTATTACCAAACTTAAAGTTCAGATCTTTTTCACATGCGTGCATTCTGGTAGCCCCTTCTCCTTGTGTTACTGCTGTTCGCCCATCAGAGACAGAAGAAGCATAGGTAGCTTTCTTTTTCCTTACCTCTTTCCACCCAAAATCGGATTTTTCTGAGTTGCTAAGGTTTGGGTCTCCTGCGGAGGTTGCCATTTTTCTTTTCGGTTTTATTAAATATATATATATATATATATGTATGTATGTATGTATGTATCTATGTATACATATATATGTGTGTGTATGAATATATATATATATATGGGGATGCTCGTTAATGGAGACTAGTGAAATCCTCTCCAGTTTTCGTCACGCGTGAGCATCCTCTCCATCTTCACCTTTCTCAATTCGCTTTGTGATTTTTACTTCACCAACCTTCAACGATTTTATCGTTGATAATACATCTGTATTACTTCACCATTTGGTTATCATCTATTTTTGTCCGCATCTTATTTCAAATCTGAAGAATTTTTCACCTTTTCAACCCTAATCCCATAATTGCTTTGCCATTGCTGCTTCTATCGTTTTCCACTAATTTTCCTTTTGTTTTTCACACTAAAATTAGATCCGCAGACTTATAGATTTATTTCACCTTCTAAATTGTTTTTGTGATTCCGCTAACTGTCAACGATTTTCTAATCGTTGATATTCTAACTTTTCATCTCACTTTATAACCCAAATCTCATCAAATCTCCAAATCTATGCAACCTCGAGATCTATTTGATTTTCACTTGCCTAACTATTACGACTCTTTCTGGTTTAGTTGTGGGTAATCAAGACATTGTTAACTTGGGTTTCGGCATTGCCGGCGCATCTAAATCACTTCAGATCCAAGTTTTCCAACTGATTCTCCATTATTGAGCTGAGTTTGGTTCATACACTACGCCATAGATGACCTACGACAATGAAAATCCAAGGTGTTGCTAGCTAAAACGTTGCCATATCTATGTTATTTTTGTCTATTGCAACTCACCTTTCAGTGTGTTAGCATAAATATCAAATTGTGTTGCAGTAGCTACAGATATATTCAAATAATGAAATTAGTAATCCATATGAATACAATCCAATGGCCTGTATTAACAATCCGCGTCAATCTGATTTTCCTTCACATTTCACCTCCTTTGCCCAAAATTTTCATTTCCGCTAATTTCCTTTGTTTTTTTTCACTAAGGAAAAAAATGGTCTGCTTCCTTTCTAATCGAAAACTAGGGTTTTCTATGATTTAATTCCCATGCCCTTTAATTTATATTAAGCCTGGAATCGTGTACTTAATTTATCAAATCTTGTGGTCTCACTTATAATTAGTTCGAGCAATTTGGGATCAATCTCCAACACCGATAGATACCAAGGCAATGTATGAAAATTGGATCTAACAAGAAGGATCTGCGTTTCAGTAAAAGTTGGGGCGAAATCATACCTCTTCGATGCAGATCTGGAAGAAGATACCCATTCGATTGGCATTCGATGTAACGACCTGCGGGGATTCGAGCCCGCATTTCGACAATAATACAGATCCTGTATCACTTGTTAGAATCCAAGTATCGAAAACACAGATAGTTATTAGAAAGAAGTTAGAGGGTGAGATAAGAAAGAAAGAAATATTAGAATAGAAGAATGAGAAGAAGAGCCAACTTGGAATCAGAGTCTCACATCGCAGTGGAACAAAATATAATATAGAAATAAAATCTTTATTGATAGCTTAAAATAAAACTTACAATCACCAGAGTACATCAAAACATCTGGAAAGTGCTAAATATCTGTCCCCATATACAACACAGCGGAATAATACTAGATATCATACGTCTGGGCTTCTTTATCTCATCTCTGGACTTGACAGCATCTAATAGCCTGAATCTGCACAACCCGGGCTAACCCGAGCATTACAAACGCCGGATCAGTCTGGTGAACCAGAGTGAGGAAGACACACTAAGTTTAAAGGTGTCACAAACCTTGATTTTTAGAGTCAAAATCTTTTCAAAAGAAAAGGATAATCGTAAGACCAAATTCACATATATATACAGACAGTTTTTACCTTACGATAACCCAAAATATTTTTGAAATCGATATCTTTTGTGATATTATAATAATGTCTAAACACAAATAAATATCAATCTAGCAGAACGCTTGCATCTCACGCTCTACATATATAGTATACAATCAAAACCGCGGATGCTTATTGAAGAATGGATTTCCATGGCAAGGTATGGGCAACCACCTTTCCGACAGTGTATCTCTAGAGAGGAATGCACCGAGTTCAACAAGAACATCCTGCAACTCGGGCTAAACATGACCGGCCATTCACTTAACCTTGAAGGTTCCGAATATATTATCACCTATTGTTGGATCCAACATAACCGTTCCCGGGAGATACGGAAGCGAAAAGAAGGCAAATATAAATATTCTCTAGATGGTGAGAATACACCCTAATGGGTCGACCCACATAGCCATGCGACCTACCCAATTTTTACCATTTCCCGGTTGATGAGGCTAGAAGTTAAGCGTATTCTTCAGCATAGCATGTCTCCATCCACTTTAAATTCCACATTGTCAGATCCGCCAGGTATCACTAATTGACGTCCACAAAAATACTCTGGGTGTTAAGCAAGAGAAGGTGTCTTCTCCGCCACCAACAGAAACACGTTTGAAGAAATCAACGTACATGATCCCTTTAGAAATACTCTGTCAGACACTCGTCCATACAAGTCGGTTATTTAACTATCAAGAATCGTATGGGCAAGATTTGATAGTCGGTTATTTAACTATCAAATAAACAAAATGAAATGGATCTACTGGTTGAGAACACAACGTCGCTTGGCCTTCTTATTAATAAATGTTTAAATTAAAACTTCTAAGTTTTACAACACAGTTTTCACTTCTTATTTTAATAAAATAATATTCTCAAACCATTTCTTTTTAATACTTAGAAAAATATCTTGTAATCATATCCAATTATCATTTAATTGTCATTCAAATCATTTGCTGCAACATTACTTATTATTTATAATTGGAAAATCGATCAAACGTATCATTCGTAAAACAATCGTTAAGAAATCTCCATTTGTTTCGTTATTTTTAAAACAATCGTCATCGCTTCTCCTTCAAAAATAACTCACTTTAAACTCATCTCTCTACTTCGAAAATATCATTACATTTTCATAACTCCTTTTATTACCTTGATTATGAAAATATCATTTCATATTCTCTAGCCATTTTATTTCCGTTACTTCAAAAATATCAATACCTATATTTCCTCAAATCCTTTTATTTCCTTTATAATGAAATCTCATCATATCCATCCTCAATTAACGTCGCATTATTATTTCTCATAATAATTTGCTTCTAACGTCTTTATCATTACAACTCATATCATTCTCCGATAATCCTGAAGTCGTTCAAGTTGGGGTATTTTAATTACCTCTCAAACCTTGATCAACAACGTTCTTATCTTAAGATTAGGGGTGAGCGTTTGGTTGGTTTGGTTTATCCGATGATGAAATTTGTCGACCCAAACTAAAACCAATAAAAATGAAAACCAAACCAAACCAACCAAATTAAGTTTGGTTGGTTCGGTTGGTTATCCGATTAAGCCGAACTAAAAATGTTTTACACTTTGTGTTTAAAATATTCACTATACTTTGAAATAAGCTACAAATGTATGATTAGAGTATTATTATTTATTATTTTTATGCTTTTTAATATTAATTTCGACATATAGGTGATGATTAATATAAACTTAAATAACTAAACTAACCTAAAATATTTATTATAATACCAATAATTTGGAAAATATAGTAAAAGTTCGGTTAATTCGATTAAATCGATAGCCGAACTTAATATTTTTCCAGGTCGATTACAAACCGATTTAATTTCAAAACCGAACCGAACCGACCAAAATAAATTGGTTTGGTTGGTTTATTTGGTTTAACCGAATAATGCTCACCCCTACCTTAAGATAAATATGAATTGTAATACAAAAACCACAGTTCATTCTAATGCCAACAAATACTCCTTCACCATTTATTTAAAATACGGTTTTATAAAACCTTCTTATTTTTGAAATCTCAAAATATACTATTATCACTAAATTTATTGATTTAGTAAATGATTAATAAAACACCAACTTTTAAACTTCAACTTCTTTAAACTATTTGCTTCATTTTCTGGATTTTTATTACAAATCCTATTACTCGATCCTTTACCCAATTCAATTACAGGAACCCTTTTTCTAACAATTTCCATCATTCAATCTAGGAAATCGTATTTTAAATCTCATCAATTTCACTTAATACCATTATTAAGTAATGTTAATTTAAAACTAACGCTTTAAATTCACATCTTTTCTTTATAAACTCTTTTATACAAAATTGGTTTAATATAAAACCTTTTTCATCTTGATTTCCTTTACTTAATTCAATATTTAGCAATCTTTATTTTAAGCTTATCTCATTCGCTTAAAATTCGCTTATAAATTAATTCACCACATTCGATTTAAAGGTAAACCCGTTTGATAAACTCACTTTAAAATCAAATTATATTCATTATTGCTTCGATTACTTAAAAATAATTAATCTCAGTTATTAATTATTACATAAATCCTTGCCCACTTGTTTAACAATTTTAGTAATATAACAATTAGCTTTATCAATCATTTCATAGTTAAGATGAGGTACGTGCATCACACATGGCAGATTTTGGTAAATCATTTAACAATTAAGATGAGGAGTGTGCGTCGCACACAACAAATTTTGATAATTTATTTAACACTTAAGATGAGACGTGTGCGTCGCATATGGCAAATTTTGATAATTTATTTAACAATTAAGATGAGGCATGTGCATCGCACACGATCAATTTTTCAGTTATAAAATAAATTTCGTAATTTTATTTCTATCGATTCACCTTACCGTAAACCATTCTTTATAAAAACGATGTATAATTAAAACAAATATCCACTTATTTTATAAATCCAAGTTTTTTAATTAAATGTAAAAATAAAGTAAACCTAAATTTAAAAGGATTTGTTCAAACAAGATTTACAAATAGAATTAATAAGAATGAGAAATCTACATCCTCTATAATAATATTTATTAAAAAAAAAATATAAAGGGATTATATAACATATCAAAGTTTGGTAATACACCTACAAAATTGGTAAATATTATTAATCAATAATCAATGGCAATAATGATCGAATTTATCACCTAAACAAACTACTAGCCTAAATCAAAACGATAACAATAAATAAACTAAAATAAATGGAAATATATGTATATACCTACATACACACATTCATAAATTCCTATAAATAGCATGGATAAAGCGTCTCCAACCCGTGAAACCCATGAGGAGCACCTAATTTTAAAACGTTAATTTCTTTACCTATAAATGAATTTATAAAAATTATTTATAGAATATTAGAAAAAATTGTATGTGATGGAAATCAAAATCCATTTACAGCACAAAGGGACTTCGAAACCTCAATTATACACTAAAATGGACAAAATTAATAACACAAAAAGTCTACTTAAATATAAAACTAACACAAACGATGGTGCAAATATACATGTCATATAGTGTGGTAGTAAGGACACCTCAAAATGTTCTTTCTAATACACCGACTAAAAAATACCATGAAAATTAGTACTACACTCTTTAATACCACACTTAAAAAATAGAGTTACCATATTATTTTATCCTATTTCTATTTCGTTCGATATTTGCTTGTCCTCATTTGTAAAACCAATCGACAAGCTGTACTCTATATCTATAACCGATCAACGAATTTGATGTCGCAATATACAAAAAACCATTAATAAGGTTTGAATTAAGAAAACTATAAACGAAATTGAAAAATTAAAGTTTTCAAATCTCCAAACAATTGAGAGATTACTGTACAAATTTGAATTTTTCCCACGAGAAATGCAAAGAAAACGACATTTTCCCCACGAAAGATGCAATTATGAAAGATTAAGGTAATTAAATTAGCTTAGTACATAATTAGTTCAGCAAACAAAGATTGAGTGAGAGATTAAAATGAAAAGATAATATGGTATTAAAAAGCATACAAAATTTAATAAATTCTATTTTTTTTAATCACAATATTAGAAAAAACATATTGAAATGCCCTTAACACCACACTATATATATAGACACATGGTAAAACTTACTTGAGGTGCATTTTCCTTTGTTTTTCAAATGAAATAAACCAAAATCTCTTTTTATACCTACCATTTTAAAACTTAATCATCCATAACGCATCAAAGCATACATTTTTAATTATCAAACATACTTCACAATGTCAAAACGGCATCGAAAGAACATAACATATTTTGAATTGTTCAACTAGATAAGCTTCTGCAAATCGCACAAAACCCACACATAAATAAAAATATTTCAAAAACTAATTTTTCGTTGAATCAATTCGATGCAACTATAGATGCACTTGTAAACGAAAAAATCAAAAATTGAAAACTTCTTTAAAGTACATACATACACACAGATGGTGAAAATTACTAGAGACGCATTTTCATTTATTTTTCAAATTAAATGAATCAAATATTCTTTTAATACCTACCATTTTAAAACACGGAAATAATCATCCGAAACGAATTAAAAGGGTACATTTTTAAATCTCAAATATGCTTCACAATGTCAATATGGCATCCGGAGCACAACATAACATATTTTGATCTGTTCAACCGGATAAGCTTTTGGAAATCGCACAAACGTGACAAACCCACACGCAAATAACAATATTTAAAAAAAAAACTTTTACAAACATATTTTCTGGATTTAAAAGATTTGAAGTTGTGAATGTTTCAACCAGCTTCCACGTACCCTTAAAATTCGATCCAAACTGAAATAACAATATGTTGCTGTAGTAAATTTGCAGGGGGTATGTTAAAAACAAGCACGGCCAGCAATCGTTTAACAGCTAAATCTATTATCGGCTCCATGCGGCAGTCAAATTACCATCAGAAATTGGAATTTGCTGTTGACTCATTTTTTGTTTGCAGCCGTCATTAATCTTAATTTTCGTTTCTGAAGTATGAAATCGCCTTAAATGTTGTTTGAATGCAAAAAACAAACGATACTAAAAAGGAATAAATGAAGAACGCGCGGATGCGCAAAAAAGGAGATTGAATGCTATTGAAGTCTCAGAAGGAAGGCAGTAGTTTGAATCTAATCATTAATTCATACACTGGAAATTATATTCCACAAACTTCATCATAGACTTCATTACTTTTAGATCATATGGAAACAAGACTTTAAAATAAAAACAGTAAAAAATAATGCCTTGCCCAAAAAAAAAACAACAAAAGGCCTCATTGAAATAATTTGTCAACAAAAACAAATTCAGACATATGCTTGTTTGATTAGCTAATCATTGGCCTGACTATCGAAATTGCATCTAAACTCTAAATAATTTAGTATAAAATTTACCATCGTATAGAAGAAATTCGTCTATCGATATCCCAGAAAGATGGAACAGATGAACGACTTTCGATTACGATGAACGAGATCACGGCAAAATTTATCATCAACGACTATTTCAAAAGATGAATAAAACAAAATTAAACAAACCGAAAGAGGAAAGAAGAATAAAAAAAACGAAGAGCTGTGACGGCAGAGGCTGGAGACGGAGATAATTTATAGGAGAAAGATAGGTTTTACGGGCTTTGGGTGATCTATCCCGTGGATGAATCATAACGGTTCAATTTGCTTTATTTTAATTTATTTTCAAGCTAAAATAGTCTCGTCCCTGCCTATGTTTAACTATCGAGCGAACAATTTTTACTTCCAACTCAGTTACGCACAGCCGGCCCTGGCCCAGTGCAAACTGGGCCATTGCACAGCGCATCAAATCGTATTAGGGCATCAAATCGCTTCACGCCGGCATGACTGAAAACGCAAGCAAAAAAATCAAGAAGAAATATAAAGGCACGGATTTGTGAACAAAGAGGAAAAGGTCACGCGCAACGTAGAAGGAAGGTGTAACAACCCGTATTTTTGGTGGTTGATAGTAACAACGTAGAAATCTTGTCGTCTAAATTTAAAAAAATAAAAAAAAAATTAATAATCATATATATTTCAATTTAGAATTTGGAATTTTACATATTTTGAACTTTTTAAAATCTAACTGTTGTAAATAAATTTAAAAACTTTGAAATGGTTTGTATTTTAACTTGAGTATTAAAATCAACTTTAAAATGTAATTTGTGTGATTTAATTAAGATATGATCTATGGAAAAAATTGATTTCAAAGCATAAGTTAAATGTTGATTAAGGAAAAGAAATCAAATCGTTGAATATATTTCATTTTAAAAATTTTATCGTTTGGCAAGTTTCTGGAATGAGAACGCGGAGATAATGCGTTCTTATTAAATAGTTTAATAAGTTGTTGAATTTAAAACTCGCTCGAACCGAGTAAATGGCGTTGTTCGCTTTGGTTATGTTCTGTTCGCCAGTAACGTTCGTTTTGAACAATATTTGAAGTCCGAACATTGGCCATGTATCCTACTTTAACAATAATCAAATCATATCTGGAAAATTCTGGGTTGAGACTGGTACTGAAATGAATCGCCATTTGTCCCTACTGTCTTGATTTGGGGGTAACACGTGTTGTTTTCTCTGTGTTGTCGGTTCCCTTTGTTCCATCGGGAGAGTTCTCCTTTGCTTTATATTTTCGAGCATCTCGTTCTTAGGGGATATTCAATTTCCTCCCCAAAAATCAAAATTTATTTCTTCCCCAAATATTCAATAATGGCTACCGAGGCCGCCACTTCGTCACTCCGTCCTCCGCCTTGAACTCGTCCCTCCACCCGTAAGCCGCCTCGCCTCCTCAAGCGAACCAGATTCACCGGTTGTTTCCCCATCGCTGACCAGTCCACCTCGAGTTGGCTGCCATCAGAACCCCATTCATTTCCAACCCATGTCAATCGAACTTCGCACCTTTTCACCCTGCTCTCCGCCTAGACCTCCGCCTTCCTCCCTGGGTCACCGCGACTAGCCAGGAACCGCTCAGCCTGTGCTTCACTACAGTGATGTAGTGCTGAAGCCGGTTTAATACTGCGATCCGCCAAGAAATGGTAAGTGTAACTTACGATTTAAATTTATTAACAAGTTTTTAAATTTCGCTCTTCACTAAAGTATAATTGGGTATGCTTGTTATTGCTATATGTTGGATGGCTTTGTTCGTTGTCCTGTTTGGTTTAGACCATTTGTTGTGTTTACCTTTGTTGCCAGTCCAAATATATTTTAAATCCTATGTGAGTTGTGTTGCATGCGTCTTCATATAGGAATGGGAGTGTAGTGTGTGTGCGCTAATTGGGAGTGAGTTGCAAGGTTTTTTTTTATGTGTTTGTGTGGAGTATGAGTGCGTGAATATATAAATGGTTGCATTTAAATACATGCGTGCGTGACCGGCCTGTTATCCCCACTTGCTTTAGGCTTTTGTTCCTCATTTCCGTGGATACCTCATGCATGCCACAGACGGTAAATTTGGGTAGTAAAATCCAGTCCTTCTTTTTGAGTGCCACTTATAACCTGTTTCCCTTACCAGTTGAGTATTTGAACTAATATGATTTGTGAGTGCCATTTTTTGGCTAGCTGTAATGGCGCGTTTTGTTAGCTGTCGAATAATTTATTTATTTAATGATTTATATATCGATTTGGCGATATCGATAACTTAAAGTACAACGTTCGAACTTATAATTTATAATTATAATTAAAACGAACCTGAAACGTCGCGGTAGTTCGCAATTTGGCGATTTGAACTTCAACTGAATATACAGTGTTCGTTTTAAATCGGATTTCTGTGAAAGAAGAAACGTGTGGAGCTGATGGAGTATATCTTTCTAGTGGAGAAGAAAAATCGGGATTTCGTCGTGTAGATTTTGAGTTACGTCCAAATCAAATTTCAGAAAAGTCGCTATGGAATTCGTATATAATTCGTAACGCTTTATATACGTTATAAAAGGGAATTTTAATATAAATTGAAATTCGATTCAATCAGAACTTGGAATGTCAAACATATAATTTTTCTGGAGTTGTATGGTATTCCACTGTGAATATATACGGTAATATAAATTTATTTATATTTAATTTAATTTATTTAAATATATTTATATATTTAAATGGATTATCCAAGGGTCTAAAAATAGCCACTTTTGCAAACGAAGTCGGAATTCGACGAAACCAGTCTTGTTGGATCCGCAATATCAAATAGTTGTTAGATTTCCAGTTTCGTGATTTTTAGAGTCCTTATGTGGCCGTACGGGATTTTAATGTGAAAAACAGTCGATATTTTGACGGTTAAAAATACGTTGTGCGAGCATACGGAGTCGAAATTCGACGAAACCAGTTTTGTTGGGACCGTAATGTCGAACTCTGGCTACACGTCCAGTTTCGTGATTTTTAGGTATCGTGTGTGATCACATGGATTTTTAGAAGACTGAAACGAGCATATAATCGATAAAATAAAATATAAAAAAATCAAATATAAAAATATCCATCCATTTTTCGTGGACAATATGGAGGCCACGCAACCTGTATTTTCAGCCACAAGTGCCACCAACCAAGAACAGCACTATATAACCGCATAACAACCCATTACAGTAAAGTTCTTCAAAAAGAAAAATCAAAAGAAACTGAATGAAAAATCCTAAAATCAAGTAATCTATATGTTAAGGATCCTCTAGGATCGCTCTTCGATTTCATACCGTTTTTAAAAGGTGCGATCGTTGTTTGGGTTCATGGGTTTTACCCAGCGACAGCTAGGGTTTGGGCAATCTCGGAATTGAGGCATTGATGAGTGGTTGAAGGTTCGGATTTGGATTCAGGGTGGAGAAGCGAAGAGGTGGTGGTGTTTGTGGAGGGTTCGGTGCAAAAACCGTTCGGTGGTCTTGAACAGGGTTCGACGACGCAAGCAGGGAGAGGGGATCGAGCTGAATACTGGGGCGAGCAGATGGTGGAGACTGGAACGAGGAAGGAAACGGTGTTATGGGTTTTTGAAATCATCGAGCGTGGAGGAGGAAATCGAAGTGAGAGGATTAGATTTTGGTTGTGGGGTGATTAGTGGAGCACGGCAGTCATTTGGGGAAGGAGGATTGTATGTGGGCTGAGGTATATACGGTGTTGGGCTGGAGTATTATAGGGTGAGGCCCAATAATTAAAGTCCATGTTTTATTTTATAACTTAAGTCCTAATTAAAAAAGTGACTAAACTTCGTAACGCGATATCTATTTCATACGAGGTCGGATTCGCGAACCGTAAGTTGCATTGGGATCGTATGGACGGGAGCAACACAATGAGACTGACTGGGAGTCCATCCGAGCTCGTTACAATTTATGGCGAAATAAATTGTCCGTCTAAATCAAGCGACAATTATCGTTATTAACGATGATAGTCCAATGTGAGTAAATCTCACCAACTCTGAACAGTTTATAATTTCATGTTGTATCTTTAGAACTGTTCGAAATTGTCAGATTTACTGTGTGTTGATTGTTTGATTGAACTGCTAGTCAGTTAGTTAAATTTCTATATTGATTCTGATTAACAGAATGTATCATATGGAACTGAAAGTGATGTTATCTATATGTCTAACATCTGTGATGCAGGGAGACAGGTGGGAGGAATCCGACTGGATTCCTCAACAGTTATTTTATTGTTTTTCATATATTGTTATATGATATGTTATAAAATCTGTGGGAAATTATATGTGCTTGGACGATATTGAACATCGTGATTTGATATGATTGAATACCATAACATACCGAATGTTGATAAGGGGATTTTCAATGTTTATATTGAAAATGAATCTTATTTTTAAAATCGATAGGATTTTATAAAATGAAAACATTTATTTAATTAGGAAATAAATAAATGAAAAAGGAAACATTTATTTAGAAAATAAATGAAATAAAATAGAAACATTTGTTTAGAAAATAAATGAATTAGATTATAAAGGAATATTTATTTAGGAAATAAATATAGGAACATTTATTTAGATTATAAATAAATGGAATAAAGGAATATTTATTTAGGGAATAAATAAAGGAACACTTGTTCGGAAAATAAATAGAATTATACAAGGATAGATTTAAACACGTGCTTCGCACACAAGTATAACACGATATGGATTTTAAGGAGATATTAAATAGGAAATCTATTTTTAACGGATAAAGTGAGAAGATTTAATTTATAAATAATGTTTTATAAATTAAATAAAATATTTATTGTTTGATAAATGGGATATATAAGTTTGAACTTATATAGAGAAGTAGAAATTGTTTTTAACACCGATAAAGTAAATAAACGCTGTTAAAGGGAAATCCTTAGAAGGGGAGAAACGTTATTAAAGGGACATTTATAAAGTGAAGAACCGTTACTAAAAGTAAATCTTTATAAATGAATAAACTTTGTTAAAGGAAATCTTTTAATGAATAAACGTTATAAAAAGGGAAATCTTTATAAGCAAATAAAGTATTCGAATAATAGTTATTCGAATGAGTAAATCAAATAAGTTATTCGAATTAGTTATTCGAATAGAGTTAAGTTATTCGAATTAGTTATTCGAATAGAGTTAAACACATATAAGCTATTCGAATTAGTTATTCGAATATAGTTAAACACATATAAGTTATTCGAATTAGTTATTCGAATAGAGTTAACCACATATAAGTTATTCGAATAGAGTTAAACATATATAAGTTATTTGAATTAGTTATTCGAATAGAGTTAAACAAGCTAGAGTTATTCAAATTAGTTATTTGAATAGAGTTAAATTAATAAGAGTTATTCGAATATTAGTTATTCGAGAAGGAGTAAATCAAATCAAGTTAATTGAATATCAGTTATTCAATTTGAGTTAATCAAATTTAGTTATTCGATAAGAGTTAATCCATTTAAGTAAATCGAATATTAGTTATTCGATAAGAGTTAATCCATTTAAGTAAATCGAATATTAGTTATTCGATAGGGGTTAATCGAAATAGAGTTTATCGAATATAAGTTATTAACAAGGGAGTTAATCGAATAGAGATTACTCGAAAGAGAGTAATACGTCGAATTTAATTATATCGAATTCGGGAAAGTACTATTTACTTTCCGGGTTTTTAATCAAAGTTTAGTTATTGATTAAGAAATTAGGTGTCCGTTTAATTATTCGAGTTAGGAGATAAAGTTACAATTTAGGTTAGATATTGTAGAAGTAGGAATTATAAAGTTATAGTTATAATCAAACGTTTTCATATAAGAAGTGGATTCGTAATCTGAATCCGAGAATTTGCGTAAATAGATGATTGGAAAAAGTGAGTGATGAGCTTCATCTATTTCACAGTAAAGGACGTTGTTCAATTAAGGTCTGAGAGGTAATTATACCCCAACTTGATTGACTTCAGAATTGACAAAGGAATAGTTGTGGTTCGATAGAAAAGGTTGATTTGAAATATAGTTAAGTAATAAGCGATTAATGGATTAAGCGTAACGATGTTTTATACAACGTTCATTTGAAATCCGTAAATGAGTTTTGGGAACGTTTTCCAAATATAATCAGATATGTTTTCTAAACATAGAAAATGAAATGTTTTCCTGATAAGAAATTAAGAAATAGAGTTAAGCAAATTTAGAAACTGACTGGAGATTAGTTAAGTTGAACAGTTTCCTAAGTGATGATCTAATGTTGGTTTCGACCTTCGGGATTTATACTTAGGAGTTGTTCTCTTAGTGGTTTACCGTTAGGGACTGATAGTTGTGAAATAATAGTGATGCGTAAATAAGCTATGGAAATGTTTTCCAATGATTAATAACATATATTTTCTAAATACATGAAATAAGGAAATATGAACATATATATGTATATGATGATTGATCGATCGAATTTCCATTTGGAAATAAGATCGTTGTTTGTACACCGACATGTTTTCATTTGATAGTTGAATCACAGACTATCAAACTTTTGACCATATTTACGTTGTAAATATGGAGAGACCGGTTGGATTATTATCCAAAGTACCACTCCGTATTAGCATAAGCGTTGCGAATCAAGTACGCTGAAGATAATTGAAGACGGAGTGAAGTGCAAGGGCTATTGTGAAAAGCCTAGGTAGGATGGATTCACTGAATAGTGCCTTCGCTTTATTCAGTCCCAGAACAACGTATATGGACGAGTGTCTGACAAAGTATTCTTAACGAATCATATATGTTGATCTCTTTAAATGTATTACGTTGGTGGCGGAGAAATTCGTTTATCTTAGCTTTTATACCCGTGATGCCTTGAGAAATCGATAATGATTTGGCGGGTATGACGATGTGGCATTCAAAGTAATTGAAGAAATAATCTGTCAAAGTGATAAACGTGACCTCAAAACCTCACAACCGGAAAATAACAGAAGTTGGGCTAGGCAGCATGGCTAGTTGGGCCATACCCAAGCAGGGTGTATTATCACCATCTAGAGAATATTCAATTGTACTTCTTTATAATCTATTTCAATGCTGTCCCTTATCGGGAAGGATGGTTGCTGATCCCAACCATCGGTGATAATATATTCGTTACACTCAAGCTAAATGAGTGGACGGTCATGTATGGCCGGGTTGCAAGACGTTCTTGTTGAACCCTAGTGTATCTCCTCTAGAGTACACTGATCGGAAGGTGCTCCCATACCTTGTCTGTTGGAATCCAATCTCCAATAAGCGCTCACGGTTTTATTTGTATACTATGTATGTGGAACGTGAGATGCAAGCGTTCTGCTAGATTGATATCTATTTGTATTTAGACATTATTATAATATCAGAAAGATATCCTTTATTTAACCAAGTGTTGGAGTTTTTTTCACACCAGTCCCATGACTGACCCGGAGTTTATTTTGTTTGTTTTCCCTAAACTCTTGGGTGCCTAAATTTGTACGGGCAGTCAAGTAGTCGGGATTTTACAGATACACTTGGAGAGCTTGGAGCAGGAGGCTTCAGGATTATAGCTATTATTATTCCGCTGTGTTGTTAAGTGTTGTACTTTGAAATGGTATGTATATACGAGTACTGATTTGTATTTCAAAGTTATGTTATATTTTATTCGTTCCGCTGTGAGATTCGTGTTTACTCTGATGATGTAAGTTCTTCTTCTTCTATTCTATTAGTCCTATCTTTTCTTCCTCACCCTCTACTTTCTTTCACTAACATCTCGGAATTTTCGACTCTCGAGGAGTCGAAAATTTCCAGCCGTTACACTAGCCGTTTGTATATTCCTGTGCCCTTGTTTTCACTATGATACTGCTGTTGAAAAGGTGAGGATTCATGATGTTTCCTCTTGGTTCCTTTACCCTTTCCCTAAGAATATATATGAGCTAAAAATTTGGTGCATCATTGTTAATATGCACATATGTTCTGAAATATTGGAACCTAAGTGGCACTTAAAACATCCTTTCGCTACTATCATTTTGAATTATTTGCTACCTGTTTTCCGTGCTACCTGTTTGAGCTTGAGCTGATTCGCGCTTGCACGCCTTACCTTGTGCATATGAACATGCATAAGATTTGTGCAAACTAGTCCTTTTAGACCTGATTCTTTGAGCATCTTTGGACTTTGACACTTGTTTGTTAAGACCTATTTTGCTGTCATGGTCACTTGTGTCTCTAGGCTTAGACTTCATCCAGTTCTGATATTTAGATTTGACGCTAGCTGAACCATTTTGTTAAGACAACTTTTGTACTTGATATTCCCTCATTTGATTCATTGTCTTTTGTTTCCTTTTGTGGCATTGATTTTTTGGGTGGTAATTTGTCTGATCTTGTTGGGGAGTCATTTGACTCATCTTTGAACTCTTCATGGACAAACCAGCCACCATTGAATTTGCACATCCAGCACTGACAAAAGTACCAATATACCTTCAGACTTATAAAACATTCAAACCTTGAATAAAATTTTCTCATGTATGGCCCAGTCATGCTAGTTGTTATCTCTTTTTGCTTCATGATTTGAACTTCTCCTTTTGCATATTGTACATGTTACAAGTGAACTTATATAATCATTTATTTGCTTATGTAAAACCAGCTTTGCTTCTCTGCATATTTTAGTGAGTATGTTACATGTATATACAGTTACTACATGCATATGCCTTTCTTTGATGCTAGGTTCATGCCCCATGCCATGCATGAAACCACACTCTCATGTTGCCTTGTTGTTACTTATCATATTTTGCTTGTTCACTGATTGTTATGCTCGAATTATTTAAATAAATTTGTTATGATTAAACTAATTATATATTTCTGTGTTTAACGAAATTTATTGACTTGAAATAAGTTTAATCTTGACCCGAGTGTTTTGTGTTTTTGCATGGAACGCTCGGGTCAGGCCCCAAGTGTTGCAGATACAAAGATTTTAGCTCTTAAAGAGGAGAGGAACGAGAAGACGCATGCGAGCGCAAAGCCCTTCAAGACAGTAAATTTTTAAAGAAGTTTATGTATAAATTTATATTTTTTCCGCTGTATAAAAATATTGTAAAAACTATGAGATTTATATTAAATTCTATTTTGTCACAAATGTTGTGCGTTGTGATTCTGTTTTAGATTCCATTTTAAACCCTGTAAGCGAATAACAACCCGTCATTTTAAACGCTTCGAGTCGGTTTAATTATTGACTTGGGGCGGTCAAAATGATGGGCTGTTACAGCTGGTATCAGAGCTATGGTTTTTCTAAAACTTAGCTTATTGGGTTTAAAAACTCATTAGAGATGGGGTAGAGATACCCTAGAATGAGCGGAATTGATGCTAGAATCGCTTTAGAGAGAGAGCATATTTAGGAAGTTTAAAATATTTTGTGGAGAGTTCAGGGAAAAATATATATATCAATAATGAGTATTGAAAGGAAATATTTTCAAAAGACAACTTTCCTTTTTGAAATCTCCACCTAAAAGCCTTTTTGGCAGAAATTAGCAAAGTTTATTGTCGAGGAAATAAGTGAGCAATAAATTAGTTTTGTCAAGTGAATTTTGGTTGAGAATTTAGATTGGTACTAATTGTTGGATTTTAACTTGTCAAAGCTGAACCCGACTGATATTCGAAAATAGTTGTTAAACAAAAAACTGGATCAGTTTTGAAATTGGCTCGGAACGGTATTTGAAATAAAGTTAGAATACCGATGATAATAAATAGTTAGTACGAACAACTAAAAGTAAATTAGTTATTTTTCTTCGATAGATATATGGTATGAATCGAGTGAGTATAATTTCCATTGAGATATTCTGTATGATGAGGATTTTGAGTAAACGGATTAGTAATACCATGCGGTATGGGACGTTTGGTGATACTTTTCTGGTTACTCTCTTGACTTCTCATATGGAATATTCGGTTGTTTTTGTAATCTCGGTTCTGAAATATACCGGTAACATAATGTGGTATAAGAGCATGTGTTATATTTGAGTAATTACTATTTGAAAATATACTTCAATGACTGAATTGAAGTGTTTTCTAAGTTGGCATGCTTTTATGTCATCAGTATACAATACTTTTTGTTCTATGTCACAACAATTGTGATTTGATTTATTTTGTCATATTGTATTTCTTATGTGTATCATATTGATTTATATATGGTACTCTGGTTTGGTTTATTTTATCATATTGTTTTTATTTATGATAAAATTGAATATCAGTTTTGTTTGTGATTACCATTTTTCCTTTATATGTGATGGTTTATTTCTTTAAGTCATAGTTGAATTTTTAAAGTGTTTTGTCGTTATAAACACTTTGAACTTCATGGCACGCTTTATATAAAAATTAGCATTTCAAGAATACTTTGATTTTGGGATTGGGATAGATTGGACTCTGTTGTACCAATAGGCCAAAACTCCATCTTGGTCGACCTGATTCAGGTTCGCTACCTGAATCTTGGTGGTTTTAAATTCCGCCCATCTACCACCAAAGGTCAAACGGTCTGCTACATTGGGCAATTTTGTTGTTTTGATTGGGATTCCCGATTGGCGGGTCACGGACTACATCAGATGGAGGCGTGGGGGTCCCACGTGTAGTGCCGTGAACGGGTAGCATACGGCCTTCGGCTTAGACCATCTTGGTTATCCTGAGTTGATCGCCAGGTGTCGTTATGGCGCTATGAGTGGATTACGGTGCAGATGTCTCGATGCGTGCTCGAGCTCTACCACTGTGATTTTACAATACTAGCATCTGTTTATTTGGTATTTATGAGTCAAATTACATTTATCCCATAATCCCCTAATATTTTATTACATTACTATAACTAATTTGATTATATTATCATATGATAATTGTTTTGAGTATCGTATTGATTTATATATGATACTCTAATTTGATTATATTATCATATTGATTTTACATATGATAATTGTTTTGAGTATCGTATTGATTTATATATGATACTCTAATTTGATTATATTATCATATTGATTTTACATATGATAATTGTTTTGAGTATCGTATTGATTTATATATGATATTCTGATTTGATTATATTATCATATTGATTTTATATATGATAATTGTTTTGAGTATCGTATTGATTTTATATATGATACTCAGATTTGATTTATTTTATCATATTGCTTTTACATATGATATATGCCATGAAGATTTTATTGACTTGATTAAGTATCATAAGATATTGATTATAAGTATCTATTATATGTTATGAGTATCGTATTGATTTATATATGGTACTCTGTTTTGGTTTATCTTATCATATTGTTTTACATATGATAAATGTCTTGTGGATTTCATTAGTTATGATACTCTGACTTTATTCTTATGAGTATCATATTAATTTGTATGTGACTTGTTGAGAGCTTCGCATTGATTTATATGCGATACTCTATTTTGATTTAGTTTATCATATTGATTTATATATGATATTTGTTAAGAGTATCGCACTGATTTATGTGTGATACTCTGATTAGGCCCATTATAAATATCATATTGGTTTGTATGTGGTATTTCAATTTGGTTTATCTTTTCATATTGTTTTATATATGTTAAATGACGTGAAATGTTTGATTTGTATAAGCTACTTTATTAAAATAATATTTACCGTTTGGTTGTATTTATTATGAGTATCATGCTCATTTGTGTATGACACTCTAACTTGATTTATTCTACCATATAGTCTTCCCACATGGTGAATATTTTGAAGAATTTATTAACTTATATATGATACTCTAATTTTATTAATTACTAAATGCTATATATATGATATTTAAGATGAGTATCATATTGTTTTACATACGGTAAATTGTTGAGAACGTCATATTGGCACCCTATCCAATTTCATCACAAGTTCTAAAATTTTATGAATGGAATCGTATTGATTTATATACGATACCTTTATATTGAAAATGGAGAATGGACATCCGAAAATATGTATTATGTCTGGGAAAAGAGTTGAATTTTTTTACAATTGGGTAATCAAAGCTGGAAATTCTTTGT
This sequence comes from Allium sativum, assembly GCA_030737875.1. Lineage (NCBI taxonomy): Eukaryota > Viridiplantae > Streptophyta > Magnoliopsida > Asparagales > Amaryllidaceae > Allium > Allium sativum. The sequence continues at coordinate 662,265,105 of CM060909.1, read as the reverse complement.
TAATACAAATCTAAATAAGTCGGGGAAGACTACAGAAGTTTCAACCTTTATATGTTGATATTTAAAATAAAAAGGGGAAGTTGAGATGCGACGTTGAAATACGATGACGAGGTATCTTAATTCAAGTAAATTACGAGGAAGCAATTTCATTAAGGGGGGAGTCTGTAACAACCCGTATTTTTGGTGGTTGATAGTAACAACGTAGAAATCTTGTTGTCTAAATTAAAAATAATAATAATAATAATAATCATATATATTTCAATTTAGAATTTGGAATTTTACATATTTTGAACTTTTTAAAATCTAACTATTGTAAATAAATTTAATTTTTTTGAAATGGTTTGTATTTTAACTTGAGTATTAAAATCAACTTTAAAATGTAATTTGTGTGATTTAATTAAGATATTATCTATGGAAAAAATTGATTTCAAAGCATAAGTTAAATGTTAATTAAGGAAAAGAAATCAAATCGTTGAATATATTTCATTTCAAAAAATTTATCGTTTGGCAAGTTTCTGGAATGAGAACGCGGAGATAATGCGTTCTTATTTAATTGTTTAATAAGTTGTTGAATTTAAAATTCGCTCGATCCGAGTAAATGGCGTTGTTCGCTTTGGTTATGTTTAGTTCGCCAGTAACGTTCGTTTTGAACAACATTTGAAGTCCGAACATTGGCCATGTATCCTACTTTAACAATATTCAAATCACATCTGGAAAATTCTGGGTTGAGACTAGTACTGAAATGAATTGCCATTTGTCCCTACTGTCTTGATTTGGGGGTGACACGTGTTGTTTTCTCTGTGTTGTTGGTTCCCTTTGTTCCATCGGGAGAGTTCTCCTCTGCTTTATATTTTCGAGCATCTCGTTCTTAGGGGATATTCAATTTCCTCCCTAAAAATCAAAATTTATTCCTTCCCCAAATATTCAATGATGGCTACCGAGGCCTCCACTTCATCACTCTGTCCTCCGCCTTGAACCCGTCCCTCCACCCGTAAGCCGACTCGCCTCCTCAAGCGAACCAGATCCGCCGGTTGTTTCCCCATCGCGGACCAGTCCACCTCGAGTTGGCTGCCATCAGAACCCCATTCATTTCCAACCCATGTCAATCGAACTTCGCACCTTTTCACCCTGCTCTCCTCCTAGACCTCTGCCTTCCTCCCTGGGTCACCGCGACTAGCCAGGAACCGCTCAGCCTGTGCTTCACTACAGTGATGTAGTGCTGAAGCCGGTTTAATACTGCGGTCTGCCAAGAAATGGTAAGTGTAACTTATGATTTAAACTTATTAACAAGTTTTTAAATTTCGCTCTTCACTAAAGTATAATTGGGTATGCTTGTTATTGCTACATGTTGGATGGCTTTGTTCGTTGTCCTGTTTGGTTTAGACCATTTGTTGTGTTTACCTTTGTTGCCAGTCCCACTATTATTTGAAATCCTATGTGAGTTGTGTTGCATGCATCTTCATATAGGAATGGGAGTGTAGTGTGTGTATGTGCTAATTGGGAGTGAGTTGCATGTTTTTTTTATGTGTTTGTGTGGAGTATGAGTGCATGAATATATAAATGGTTGCATTTAAATACATGCGTGCGTGACCGGCTTGTTATCCCCACTTGCTTCAGGCTTTTGCTCCTCATTTCCGTGGATACCTCATGCATGCCACAGATGGTAAATTTGGGTAGTAAAATCCAGTCCTTCTTTTTGATTGCCACTTATAACCTGTTTCCCTTACCAGTTGAGAATTTGAACTAATATGATTTGTGAGTGCCATTTTTTGGCTAGTCGTTTGTATATTCCTGTGCCCTTGTTTCACTATGATATTGTTGTTGATAAAGTGAGGATTCATGATGTTTCCTCTTGGTTCCTTTACCCTTTCCCTAAGAATATATATGAGCTAAAAATTTGGTGCATCATTGTTAATATGCACATATGTTCTGAAATATTGGAACCTAAGTGGCACTTAAAACATCCTTTCGCTACTGTCATTTTGACTTATTTGCTACCTGTTTTCCGTGCTACCTGTTTGAGCTTGAGCTGATTCGCGCTTGCACGCCTTACCTTGTGTATATGAACATGCATAAGATTTGTGCAAACTAGTCCTTTTAGACCTGATTCTTTGAGCATCTTTGGACTTTGACACTTGTTTGTTAAGACCTATTTTGCTGTCATGATCACTTGTGTCTCTAGGCTTAAACTTCATCCAGTTCTGATATTTAGATTTGACGCTAGCTGAACCATTTTGTTAAGACAACATTTGTACTTGATTTTCCCTCATTTGATTCATTGTCTTTTGTTTCCTTTTGTGGCATTGATTTTTGGGGTGGCAATTTGTCTGATCTTGTTGGGGAGTCATTTGACACATCTTTGAACTCTTCATGGACAAACCAGCCACCACTGAATTTGCACATCCAACACTGATAAAAGTACCAATATACCTTCAGACTTATAAAACATTCAAACCTTGAATAAAATTTTCTCATGTATGGCCCAGTCATGCTGGTTGTTATCTCTTTTTGCTTCATGATTTGAACTTCTCCTTTTGCATACTATACATGCTACAAGTGAACTTATATAATCATTTATTTTCTTATGTAAAACTAGCTTTGCTTCTCTGCATATTTTAGTGATTATGTTACATGTATATACAGTTACTACACGCATATGCCTTTCTTTGATGCTAGGTTCATGTCCCATGCCATGCATGAAACCACACTCTCATGTTGCCTTGTTGTTACTTATCATATTTTGCTTGCTCACTGATTGTTATGCTCCAATTATTTAAATAAATTAGTTATGATTAAACTAATTATATATTTCTGTGTTTAACGAAATTTATTGACTTGAAATAAGTTTAATCCTGACCCGAGTGTTTTGTGTTTTTGCATGGAACGCTCGGGTCAGGCCCCAAGTGTTGCAGATACAAAGATTTTAGCTCTTAAAGAGGAGAGGAACGAGAAGACGCATGCGCACGCAAAGCCCTTCAAGTTAGTAAATTTGTTTAAAGAAGTTTATGTATAAATTTATATTTCTTCCGCTGTACAAAAATATTGTAAAAACTATGAGATTTATATAAAATTCTATTTTGTCTCAAATGTTGTGCGTTGTGATTATGTTTTAGATTCCATTTTAAACCCTGTAAGTCAATAACAACCCGTCGTTTTGAACGCTTCGAGTCAGTTTAATTATTGACTTGGGGCGGTCAAAATGATATGTTGTTACAGAAGGCGCGCAGGGAAGAAAAACACACAAGGAAGAAGAAGATTCTGATGATTTTGATATCTGAAGTAATACTTACCCTAATTTTTAAATTATCTATCTTAGTTTAGTGTCTGTTTGTTTTGTTTAAACGTTAGATGATTACTATGTGGTTTTTATTTATGATGCAATGTGAAATTTTGATTGTCGAATTTTCTCCTCTTTCCCTTTGACAGTGGATTCTTTTAATAATTTCTCAATTGCTGTTGTGGTTGTTGTCACGCTGAAGCACTTTTTCAAATTGTAACTTGGTTTGATTTTATTTTTCTTATTTTGGAATTAAACTTGATTTCATAGATAATTGTCGGTGATGAATAGTTCGTGTAGGGTAATATTTGAAGAAATAGTCTTATATGATTTATATAGTTCAAACTTTATTAATGAAGATTTAGCCCTTGATTTTTGATTTTAATCATGGCAGTTGATTTTTCTGATCGAATTTTTTTTTATGTTTATGGCTTTGACCTCTTCGATCTTGAGACGGTGGTGGCTTTGGCTTGATTGTTCAACTTATAATTTTTCTCGTTTTTCTGTTCTAAACTTCTTTTAAGCATCTCCTATTGTATTCGTTCATGGAACCTCTTTTACCGTTGTACTTTTTATTTTATGAGTTTTGGGTTGAATTATTTGATATTCTGTGGTGAACTGAGTTTGTACTTTCAATATGTACCATCAATATATGTGCACATTCTCTGGCTTAAGGCATTTTGTACTTAGAACTTGTGAGCCTGGCTTGTTTTTCTGTACCATCTGTCTATGTACGCACATATGTAAAAATTTTGAACTTATTGTTTATAATATTTTGCATTATAACAATGCTAATTTTATTTGTCCTGTTATTTCATAATAGAAGTATTGCACTTTCAAAAATCAACACTGCCTTATTAAGTTAGAATATTATCTGGTGTCACGGCACAAAATTTCACAGTGGAGACATAATTTAATAAATCGCACAAGGCATCGTAATTCTCAGGACCGGCTCTGACCCCACGTAAAGGATTACAATTGTTACTTTTGTATTCTCATGCTCATCCAGCCTCCAACCCAATTCACTCATCTAGCACAGCCCTTGCGATATAGACCAACCTAGTTCGGATCGAGTATGACTTGTAGTTTACGGTCTATATCATGTACGGATTATGTAATATTTTATTCAACCCAACCATATTTTAAATCAGCCCATTCCTATATTAAAATAAACTTATTAAGCATTAGCCATGTGAATTATAACAATTAAATTTATAATAAAATTTATTATTTTTAAAATGAATGTATTAAAAATAATTGTTAGTTCGCGTAAAATTGGAGTGATCAAAACCATGATTGACAAGTAGAAATTAAGGAGTATTCTAAAAGCATTTTAATGTATTTGGGATTGAAACTCTTACGCTAGTACGTAATGAGCCTATTTTCTGTGATGTCCTTTATAATGAAACTCTGATAACATATTCCATATAGTGAGTCAACTATATTTAATGCATTACACTAAAATATGCTAATTTGAGTTGAATATTTTAATACTTTATTTTGAATTTTTTTCTTTAAAACCTCGCCATGTGTTCGGTTTATGGATCTCAACCCAGTCATACTAAACCAAACTCAACTCATATCCAAGCTCGTATGAGGTCGGCTACAGACTATACTGTCTTACGGGTTGGATGAAACATTTAGTTCAACCGGACTCAACCCATACTTTATGCAACCCTATTTTTTACTTATCATTCCAAGAATTGTTGTTAGGCTAGCTCACTTAGCAAGCACAGTTAGACTAACCTACTCAATGATGGGTTAAATCCAAATATTATTTTCTAAGTTACTTGGAAAGTGGGACTCATAACATTATAGTGCTGTAATGAAGAAACAAGTATAATCACACTCTTTTTAAGCGACTAGTGCTAGCAGTTTTGATCATTCCAAATAAACATATTCTAAAAGGAAATGATAAATCAAGTTGGATGTGATATAAACTATTTTTTGCCTTACAAATTTAGTAACAAAATTAATAAAATAGTTTGAACTACTCGTTGTAGTATTTATTCCAGATAATATCCAGTGCACATAAAGCTAGAATTTATTTTTAATGTTTCCAATTTTATATACAAAACACAGCCAGAGAATAGTAGAAAATAAAAAGTAAATCGGAATAACTGAACCTATAGGAAAGAAAATTGAATATTGATCTAAAATTCGCTACACCAAAAAAGCAATTTTGTCACTGCTTTGGGTCATGGCTAATTAGTTTTGCCCGGCCTAGAGTCGTGGAAAAACGTGGTGTGCCAAAAATTTTCCACGGTCCAGAGCCGTGGTAGTTTGGTATTTTGCCATGACCCTTAGCCATGGCAAATTTATATTTTGTCACGACTTTGGATCGTGGAAAAATATCTTTCGGCCATAGGTTTGGACTGTGGCAATTTTACATCATAGTTATATATATATATATATAATTGCAATTGGAAAAACTGCATACCAATCAAAAACCTCTACCTAAAGCAAAAACTTCAATTTGAACAAAATATGAGCAAGTTATACCCACTAATACAAATTTATGATCACTCAGTAGCATTCACATAAACATGGATGATCAAGCAAATACCATTCCTTATAGAAGATTGGTTGCCAAACAAGTTACATCCCTTCATATAACTGTTGTAACGTGGAGTGCAACGTTAAAGATCAAAGAACAAAATTTAAAAACTCAAAACAACATTTCATTTGTTTTAAGTTGTTTCAGTGCATACAAAACAAAAATATAGTATTTTCAACTCAAAACTATGCACCTTTGTCATTACATATCACATACTATTTATTTCATTTTGTACTCTGTTGCTATGCTTTAAATTTCGGTTCTCAACACATATATTCAATATTTGCACTGTTACATTCTCTTCATTACCAGTATTCAATCGCATTTTCTATAAACGAAAAATCCCACCATAGAACTCATTTCTTCCCCACTTCAACTGAACAAAAAAACGAACACCCCATCAACATACCACCTTCACTGAATTTGTAGTAGGTTGACACTCATTCAATCTCCTATATTATTTGTAATTATTATTTGTTATAATAATAAGTGTTTGTAGTCACTTTAAAAACCGGTCGGCTCTATCAGAAAAAAAAAACCAAATATTTTAGTTAAGTGTGGGTGGCTTTAATCACTCACCTTTGATTTCGAACGAGTTTGAAATTCAAATGGACGTCCAAAATTTAGCTATCTCCAAATTCAACCAAACCAACACATTGTCATCAGAAATTTCAGTATGATCCTAACGAAACAAACCATGAGTCAATCCGAGTTTGTATGCAAAAGTTATACATGTTTGAACGTTTGGATTTCAGTTTATATAATAAAAAAATTAAACTTCCTCACCAAATTACAAAAAGCCACATCAGCTTCCTCACTTCTCGTCTTCTCCACGCGTTCAACACAAAATCGAACCCCAAAACCATGTTCATCCCAAAATCACACACCACCCATAGTTCCTCGGTTAGACGATCAGACGCCATTGTTCGATGCACCTTGGACAGCTCCACCCACACCTCAAATGTCAAGCACCGCTTTACCATTGTTTGCGTCGAAAACCTCTCTAAACGTAGCCACTTAATACCCAATTTCTGGCGAATTCGTGAAGAAAATGAGATGATCTACCCTATGGATTCAAAGAGCTTGAGACCCTCTTTCGTTTTCATATAGAAAGTTTTCAAAAATAATGAACAGAATGAGAGATATTAGAGGAAGAAGGAAGTGGGTTTTCGACCATTGAACATGTAACAACCCGCTCATTCGACGATTTTAGATTTAGATATTTTATCTAAATATATCGTCGTATCTTATGTGTCACTCAAAATGTCGTTTTTCACAAACGAAAAAATTAGGACTCGAGACCACTTCCGTTGAGTTCAAAACGTCGTTTACGACCTTTTTGACTATAAGCATCGATATGTTCCAAGCTTCGGAATTTTGGCACTTTGGGCTTGGGCTTGGTTAGCTAAACCTAGTTCACTCCATATAACCAAATCAGCCCCTCTTCCTCTCATTCATTCCAAACACTCAAAGAAAATAGAAAATGAGGAAGAGAATGGGAAATAGAAATTCCCTAAGCAGGGCCTTTAATCTAGAGCTCAATTCTTGTGCAAATCAAATTCTATGACATGGGTAAGCTCTCTACTCTCCCTCTCTACCTTTCTCTCCTCTCAATTTCAGATTTTTATGATGTTCTAACATCCATGAGTTTGTATGTGGGTTTATATGGTGATTAGAGAGAAGTGATTGAAGAAAGAAAGCTTCTTTGCTTGGATTTGTGCTTGTTCTTCCTTGTTGGAGCTTGTTCTTGTCATTCAAGAGCCAAAGGTGAGTTCTTTTTGAACTCACATCTATGCCACAAGCTATTGGCTTGTACAAGTGTAATTTAGTGTTCATCCGAGTTTGCATGTGCTTGTGAATTGGTTAGGTTAGGGTAGCTTAGCCGATTTCATGTATTTATGTTTCATTAAGTTGACAATTATGATAAGGATTGTTCATACGATCTAATGTATATGATATGAGTTGATTTGGTGATGTTGTGAAGCTCCGTTGTCCCCCGACAAGTTCTAGTCACAAATCGCTTGAATCACTTTGATACGCTTTGGTTTGTTCATTTGAAATAGAAATTATGACATGTGTTATTCACACGATCAATACATATGATTTGAATCGATTAAGTGGTGTTGTGAAGTACCATTGTCACACCCGGCAAGTTCTAAGACTTCACGATCCTCTTATATCGCGTTTATTCGTTTTGGTTTGGAAATTTGTTCATTTTAGAACTAACAATCAAAACCAAGCGTTCGAGCTTTGCGAGTCAATACAGTGGATCGGAGAGGTTTCGTTGATGTCCCGAAGAAGTCACGAACCTCAACGATCGAAGCCGGGCACTCGTGGGGGAGCGAATCCCCCTAGGTTCGGCCTGGGCAACAGCCCAGGCCAGATTCTGTCGACAGGCCCAAATGGGGCGGTTGACCGGTTTCACTTCTGTTGAAAAACGGTCGACCGCCCCTCTTTGACCGGTCGATCGGTTTTGGGCTATGGACCAGAGAGACCTCAGTCCATAGTCTACCCCCATCCGAGCTCTTTCCCGACCGAAGCTCGGGCCGTTCGGACTTCGTTTGTGAACTTCATCTTCACGAATTCACCGATTCCAGCATCTCGATTCATAGTCTTTGATTCTCAAGTGATTCTTCTAATGTTGATCCTTCTTGGCCGATTCACGTTTGTTAATGATGAGAATTGAATAAGTGATCATTCTGAGATCTGTGCATTCTGATTCGTATATCGAATTTATTCGATATTCTTGTTAAGATGATTCACGCCTCTAAAACATGAATTATCGACTCGATATCCTTCGAGTCTATTCCGATGTAGTTTAAAACCTTCGGGAGCAAGTTTGGGATTTCGATTCGTTAATTGATCGAAATTACCACCGTTATCCCTTGATTTCCTTTATGTTGTTGTAATGTGAGTTCATGTTTCATGATGTTTGCGTTCTATTCGCTACGGCGACGGTTTTCATGAATAATTAAACCACAATGGATAATGGGGTTTTATATTGTCAATGGGCATCAAACCAACGTTTTAAAATAAATTCGGTTTCTAAACCCGGTTCTGATTCTATTGATTTATATACGATTCCTTATCCTATCGATCGGATGAGAAATTTAATTTATTTACCTTAGTAAAACTGAGGACTATGACCCCTTATATGTTTACATCAGCGAATAACTCTTGGACTCGTGCGTTCGAACATGTGTGGTGATTTTCAGTGTTTTGAGTATGAACCAACAACGGGTTCGTAAATATTCGAGAATAGCGAGTGGTTATGGGACATTTGACTATTTTCTTATATTAAATATCTCGGTGTAATTTATACTCATCGTATCGATGCGGTCCTTTTATAACTTGTGTTTTGTGGTCCTCGATCGCCCTAGTGGGATTTACGATTCTTAGATTTCACTTCTGGGACTTCGGTCCAACTTTTATGATTTATGTTTTTGTGGTCCTCGATCGCCCGAGTGGGATTTACGATTCTTGGATTTCACTTCTGGGACTTCGGTCCAACTTTTATGATTTACATTTTTGTGGTCCTCGATCGCCCGAGAGGAATTTACGATGCTTGGATTTCACTCTCTGGGGTCACGACCCGGCTTCATGGGTAGCTTCGGCTCAAACAATGGGTTCGCTACCTAGAGATCATTTCTCACCTTCTATGAACAGGCCTTTTTATAATGTTTTCTAGAGATTTCATGATTTATGTGTTTTCCCTTCTTCGGGGTCACGCCCCGACTTCGTGGGGAGCTTCGGCTCAAACATATGGGTTCGCTACCTAGAGATCGTTTCTCATTTGTGACAAGCCTCTTTATGATGTTTTCTGGATTTCTTACTTGATCTCTGGATTCTTGATTACTTTGATGCGATGTGCGTCAATTTGATTTATGTTTGGCATTTATTTGTCAACTCTTATTGTTATATGCTCTTTTCTTGTCATGAGATTATTTAGAGATAATTGTGTGCTGACATTCCATTGTCATTTCCTGATTGTGTTGACATGCCATGTTTCATATTTATTTATGATTAGATATTATTATTAGGATCATGTCATCCTGTGTTATATCTCTTATTGTCTCAGTTTATTTGATGAGTACAGCTAGACTGATCCGTTTATTGTTTATTTTCTTATAAATAATACTCGGGTCAGACCGAGTCGTTTTAGGTGCTCCTTTGGGTCTCATCGCATGATTGATCTTCCGCCTTCAGCTTGCTACTCTGTCTCTGCAGCTTTATATACTTCTGTACTTATGACATTATCTATCATTGTGTACATATTCTTTTATTTAGATCATGATACATGAATCTATTCTTTTGGGTTTAGTGGATCTTTGTTGACCACTATCTTGTTGTACACATTCTTGGTTTATTCATATCTATTCCGACTTTGTGATATGATTATTCTGTGTCTGGCTGAGATATACCATATTTATATTATTGTTGTTGCCTATTTTATACTGCTTTCCGGATTACATATAGGCGTTGTGTAGTTGCCCTGTGTGTTGAATGGTCATGTCGAAATTTTAATCGGTATCAGAATTCGATGTGCATTCCTCACATGGAGTAATCATACAATCGGTCACTCTTCACAAACCTCATTCTCCGTTATGGTCTACGACATTTTTCTGAAATGAACTGGACGATAGTGGGAATAGAGGCGGGGCGTTACAGTTGGTATTAGAGCCACTTTCCGGAATAGTGTAAGATAGTATGACGGTGGTATTGTCTTAAGCCTCTCTCGGAAATCGTGCTTTAGGGTTTTAGTTAGAGTCTTAAGCCCCATCATAGCTTATCTCCCTATAAGATTCCATTTTTGATTGAATTCACATCGTTTGAATTCAACTTGAGACTAACTTTGTCTTCCTTCTTTTTCCTTAAAGAAGCGAAATAGTTGGTCGCAGCCGTGCAAGTGCCGGTTCACCCAGTGTACCTCCTATGGAGGGGTGTTTGAGTATCTAGTGACCTATTTTTTGGTCCTTTAGAATAGTTATCGACTCGTTCTCCATCGTGTTGATTTCTATAGTCCATCTAGGGCCCGTGTGCTCTAGTGGTGCTTCTGTTTCATTCTTTGTCTCGAGTTGCTAATCGATGTCTATTTGTCCTATTGTGTTTCACACTTATCTTGTTGATCATTTATGATCCTTAAAGTTGATTGATCATTGGATATCTTGCCCGTGCGTCGTTACGCACATTGTAAGCACATTTGATCCTGATATTTCTTGATTTCTAGTTAAGATTGTTTCATACGTCGTTACGTACCTAGCATGGTCTATTGATCACTTGTCGGTCGGTATGGAGATACCATATCTTTGTGACTAAATATACTCCCTTGTTGTCAGCTATATAGTTTTAGTTCGACGTGAGATCACCAAGACTTCGGGCTAAAACAACTCATTTGTTACCTTGTTGTGCCGGTGTGAGTCACGAAGCATTTGTGCTAAATTAACTCAGCAAATGTATCGTTGCGTTCCAAACTCAAGATCAAGAACGAGGGAAAGCATCCCACTTCTTGTGATCCCTCTTCTTGAGTCAAGGTACATTGTCATTAATTCCTTAATGTCATTTACCTTGTTCAGAGATTATTTTATTTATGTTCTTTTATATACGTCGATCGTATTCTTCATTATCAAAAGATATCATTTGTGTTTTATTCGTACGTTGATAAAGGAATTTTATTTCCTTTATGCCATCCCGAATGATTAATTGAATTTCTGTATTTTCGCGAGATTTGCGTGAGTGTTAGAAATTGTGAGGACTTTCTTGTGTTAACTTGTCCATCAGGTGCGTTAAGGATCTCGAAAGAGATATGGGACGCCATGTTGTAGTTTGGAATTCTTAAACACCATTATGTGACAATCCGACATTCGAAATGATTCCTAAAATTAAAATTCACTCCTAATAAGTTAATCAAAATAATGATATTTTGGATTTTTGCGATTTCTCGTTATCGTTTGTTATTTTTCTGGATAATTCATTTCTAGATTTCCTTGGAGCAATTCCAAGAATTTGAGTGGTTCAAGGTTTTTAATTAGAAATTATCTTGAATCTTTTCTTTGAGTAAATTAAATAACTCTAGGAACAACCCAAAAAGTTATTTATTTATGTCTCTTGTTTCTGGAATTCAGATCTTTGATTTTCGAGAATTCTTAGTGATTGAGAATCTCACCTAATTCCTAATCCTTGATTCGATTTGCTAAAAAGAATTTAGTATTCTTGTGATTCCATGGGTCTCCTTATTTTCTCTAGTGAACGATCACTCGAGAGAATGGGAATCCCATGGGGAAAGGGAAATTTGGGTTTTGCGATCCACGGCAAACTCAATAATTCCTTTCTTCGAATCTATGATCTAGTCGATCATCCGGAAGTGCTATAGTCAATTCACTTATGGACTTAGCCTTGCGTTGTTCTTAGAAATGAATATCGAAAGGATGAGCTCTTTTGATATTCCTCCTTTGTTTGTTTGAGTCATTTGGATTGACAATTGTCTCCGCATGTTTGTTAACCCTTGTCAATCAAATCTTTGGGGATTATGACCTCTTAGGTTTAATCTCATTTTATTAGAGAAATTGTCTATTGCTTCTTTGATTAATTACTGATGTTTTTGCGATTTGAGATTTTTGGCGGAAAATTATCTTAAATCATGTTGTTCCAAAGTGGTAAGTTGTGCACTACTTATCCATCATCTCCTCGATGTTTCTGATTTTCTAAAATCGATACTCAAGTTTCTGAATGTTGGGAATTTCATATAATTCCGAATGATTCATCTTTATGGTTACTAAATGAGATTTAGTACCTGGTTAGAAATCGATTTCCCCGAATAGTTCATTGGTATTCCGTTACCAATATTTGATTATTGACTTGTAGACAAGTTCGTTGGTATTCCGTTACCAATATTTGTTTATCAGTTTCTAGCTCGTTGGTATTCCGTTATCAACCTTGGATCATTGATATTAAAATTGATTATTCTTTCGAGAATTGCTCTCTTTAGCTAACTTCGCTGGAATCTCTGAGTTGTTCTTTTGTTGGTGTCAGCCACCTTATCGCAAGACTAAAGTGCTGAAGTTCAGTGTTTGCTACATTGTCGTGATTAAGTTTTGGGAATGGATTAGTCAACCACCGTAAATTCCCATTTCATATCCTAAGATAAATATCTACTATTGATATCTCGCGTCTATAGGACGTAGTCCCGTTGCTTCTTGAACTTCCAAAATAGATTCTCATGGTCTTTGTGCGTTCTATCGATTGTCATTCCCTTGAGAATCATACTAAGAAAGGCGAGTCTATTCGAATTCATAGCGCTTATGAATTTTTCTGGAATTATTTTCCCTTTTGAGATGACTACCTTCATGGATAATGGAATTCGAGGTTGAACTCTAGTTTTTATGATCTTGTGACACGAAATTGGGAACTCACCTAGCCGTTGGTGTGATCTTTTCATTTCGTGTCGGTTCTTTTGGTACCACTCCGTGGTATTGTTTTTGGTTGTTACTTATTACTTCATTCTTAAGGAATTGCGGGGACGCAATTCTTTAAAGCGGGGAAGTCTGCAACAACCCGATCATTCGACGATTTTAGATTTAGATATTTTATCTAAATATATTGTCTTATCTTGTGTGTCACTCAAAATGTCGTTTTTCACAAACGAAAAAATTAGGACTCGAGACCACTTCCATTGAGTTCAAAACATCGCTTACGACCTTTTTTACTATAAGCATCGATATGTTCTGAGCTTCGGAATTTTGGCACTTTGGGCTTGGGCTTGGGCTCGGTTAGCTAAACCTAGCTCACTCCATATAACCAAATCAGCCCCTCTTCCTCTCATTCATTCCAAACACTCAAAGAAAATAGAAAATGGGGAAGGGAACGGGAAATAGAAATTCCTTAAGTTAGGGCCTTCAATGTAGAGCTCAATTCTTGTGCAAATCCAATTCTATGACATGGGTAAGCTCTCTACTCTCCCTCTCTACCTTTCTCTTCTCTCAATTTCGGATTTTTATGATGTTCTAACATCCATGAGTTTGTATGTGAGTTTATATGGCGATTAGAGAGGAGTGACTGAAGAAAGAAAGCTTATTTGCTTGGATTTGTGCTTGTTCTTCCTTGTTGGAGCTTGTTCTTGTCATTTAAGAGCCAAAGGTGAGTTCTTTTTGAACTTACATCTACGCCACAAGCTATTGGCTTGTACAAGTGTAATTTAGTGTTCATACGAGTTTGCATGTGCTTGTGAATTGGTTAGGTTAGGGTAGCTTAGCCGATTTCATGTATTTATGTTTCATTAAGTTAACAATTATGATAAGGATTGTTCATACGATCTAATGTATATGATATGAGTTGATTTGGTGATGTTGTGAAGCTCCGTTGTCCCCCGACAAGTTCTAAGTCTTCACAAATCGCTTGAATCGCTTTGATATGCTTTTGTTTGTTCATTGGAAATAGAAATTATGACATGTGTTATTCACACGATCAATACACATGATTTGAATCGATTAAGTGGTGTTGTGAAGTACCATTGTCGCACCCGGCAAGTTCTATGACTTCACGATCCGGTTATATCGCGTTTATTCGTTTTGGTTTGGAATTTTTTTCGTTTTAGAACTAATAATAAAAACCAGTGCGTTCGAGCTTTGCGAGTCGATACGGTGGATCAGAGAGGTTTCGTTGATGTCCCGAAGAAGTCACGAACCTCAACAATCGAAGCCGGGCACTCGCGGGGGAGCGAATCCCCCTAGGTTCGGCCTGGGCAACAGCCCAGGCCAGAACCGGTCGACAGGCCCAAATGGGGCAGTCGACCGGTTTCACTTCTGTTGAAAAACGGTCGACCGCCCCTCTTTGACCGGTCGATCGGTTTTGGGTTGTGGACCGAAGCGACCTCGGTCCACAGTCTACCCCCATCGGGGCTCTTTCTCGGCCGGAGCTCGGGCCGTTCGGACTTCGTTTGTGAACTTCTGCTTCACGAATTCACAGATTCCAGTAGCTCGATTCATAGTCTTTGATTCTCAAGTGATTCTTCCAATGTTGATCCTTCTTGGCCGATTCACGTTTGTTTATGATGAGAATTGAATAAGTGATCATTCTGAGGCCTGTGCGTTCTTATGCGTATATCAAATTTATTCAATACTCTTGTTAAGATGATTCACGCTTCTAAAACGTGAATTATCGACTCGATATCCTTCGAGTCTATTCCGATGTAGTTTAAAACCTTCGGGTGTTAGTTTGGGATTTCGATTCGTTAGTTGATCGAAATTACCACCGTTATCCCTTGATTTACTGTACGTTGTTGTAATGTGAGTTTATGTTTAATGATGTTTGTGTTCTATTCGCTACGGCGACGGTTTTCATGAATAATTAAACCACAATGGATAATGGGGTTTTATATTGTCAATGGGCATCAAACCAACGTTTAATCAGTTTTTAAATTCAAATCCTTTTAAAATAAATTCGGTTTCTAAACCCAATTTTGATTCTATTGATTTATATATGATTCCTTATCCTGTCGATCGGACAAGAAATTTAGTTTATTTACCTTAGTAAAACTGAGGACTATGACCCCTTATATGTTTACGTCGGCGAATAACTCTTGGACTCATGCGTTCGAACATGTGTGGGGATTTTCAATGTTTTGAGTATGAACCAACAACGGGTTCGTAAATATTCGAGAATAGCGAGTGGTTATGGGACATTTAACTATTTTATTATATTAACTATCTCGATGTAATTTATACTCACCGGATCGATGCGGTCCTTTTATGACTTGTGTTTTGTGGTCCTCGATCGCCCTAGTGGGATTTACTATTCTTGGATTTCACTTCTGGGACTTCGGTCCAACTTTTATGATTTATGTTTTTGTGGTCCTCGATCGCCTGAGTGGGATTTACGATTCTTGGATTTCACTTCTGGGACTTCGGTCCAACTTTTATGATTTATTTTTTGTGGTCCTCGATCGCCCGAGAGGGATTTACGATGCTTGGACTTCACTCTACGGGGTCACGACACGGCTTCGTGGGGAGCTTCGGCTCAAACAATGGGTTCGCTACCTAGAGATCGTTTCTCACCTTCTATGAACGGGCCTTTTTATAATGTTTTCTAGAGATTTCATGATTTATGTGTTTTCTCTTCTTCGGGGTCACGCCCCGACTTCGTGGGGAGCTTCGGCTCAAACATATGGGTTCGTTACCTAGAGATTGTTTCTCATTTGTGACAGGCCTCTTTATGATGTTTTCTGGATTTCTTTCTTGATCTCTGGATGCTTGATTACTTTGATGTGATGTGCGTCAATTTGATTTATGTTTGGCATTTATTTGTCAATTCTTATTGTTATATGCTCTTTACTTGTCATGAGATTATTTAGAGATAATTGTGTGCTGACATTCCATTGTCATTTCCTGATTGTGTTGACATGCCATGTTTCATATCTATTTATGATTAGATATTATTATTAGGATCATGTCATCCTTTGTTATATCTCTTATTATCTCAGTTTATTTGATGAGTACAGCTAGACTGATCCGTTTATTGTTTTTTTCTTATAAATAATACTCGGGTCAGGCCGAGTCGTTTTAGGTGCTCCTTTGGGTCTCATCGCATGATTGATCTTCCGCCTTCAGCTTGCTACTCTTTCTCTGCAGCTTTATGTACTTCTGTACTTATGACATTACTATCATTATGTATATATTCTTTTATTTAGATCATGATACACGGATCTATTCTTTTCGGTTTAGTTGATCTTTGTTGACCACTATCTTATTGTACACATTCTTGGTTTATTCATATCTATTCCGCCTTTGTGATATGATTATTCTGTGTCTGGCTGAGATATACCATATTTATATTATTGTTGTTGCCTATTTTATACTGCTTTCCAGATTACATATAGGCATTGTGTAGTTGCCCTGTGTGCCAAATGGTCATGTCGAAATTTTAATCGGTATCAGAATTCGATGTGCATTCCTCACATGGAGTAATCATACAATCGGTTGCTCTTCACAAACCTCATTCTCCGTTATGGTCTACGATATTTCTATGAAATGAACTGGACGATAGTGGGTATAGAGGCGGGGCATTACAGAACATGAGAATGGTCGGCTGCTATTACATTTGGCTTATGTTTTGGTGATTCAAATAATAGTATTTTACCATTTGACGTGTTTATATACGTTTGGACTGAAACAGACTCCAAATGGATTGTGCTGACAAGCATTTTACATGTAAAACAACATTCGAAATGCAATGGAAAGGGTTTCAAGGCCCAGTTCCATTTTCTATAGCAGTTTCTTTACCAAGTCAAACAATCAATTAAATTAGTTGAATAACTTAAAAGTTCTTTTCAGTGGGTATTTGCGTCGTATGATCAAACGGTAAATCTGATATCTACGAAATTTGAAACCTTATAATAATTTAATATTCTTGATTCGATGAAACTGGTTTCATCGAAATTCGACATCATTTGAAAATGACTATTTTAAATCTCAAATTGTTAACGATACGTGTTTATATCGCGCACAATCACATAACAACTTCGATTGATACAAAACTTGAAATCTTACAATAATTTACAATTTCATATCCAATGAAACTAACTTCATCGAATTTCCAGATCTTTGCAAAATGAATATTTTAACAGGTTCATTAATATAAATTATATTCAGTTTTCATTCGTTCACCATTTAATTCAATTTTCAAGTTTATTAACTTTATTCGAACCAAAACAAAATTCAAATTAACTTCATAGATAAATTTTCAAATACTTTGAATTTCCATTTATTGTTTATCAAATTCATTTTTGATTTCAATTATAAATTAATCAAATCAACTCCATTCAAATATTTTAATATTAAATTTCAAGTTTCATTGTTTATAAATATAGACTAAATCATAATTTCATTTGCAATCAATACACGTAACAATTGTCATAATAAGTTGGTTTTCATTATTTAAACGATTATATAAAGTTCACACCATAAATTTTCATAATTAAATCATTAAATTTATTAACTTGGTTTAATATTTTGATATTAAATTCCAAATCTCAGTATTTAACAGTATAAACCAAATCATTGTTTTATTTACAATCAATGCAAATTATTTTATTATAACAAGTTGAATTTCATTACTTAAACAATTTAATTAAATTTACATCATATAAATACATAATTAAATCATTAAATTTTATATATACCCATAAAATATTCAAAAGTCATATTAAATTTAATAATTTAAATATTCGTAAAACACAGTGTTACAATATCAAATGTTGATGAAATAAATTAAAATCAAGATACAACAAATAGGGTTATCAAATACCCAAATCAGTGATCAAACAAGCGTTTTCAAACCAAATTCCAATACAACTTCAATGAAATTAATTTTATATTTAAAAGACCCAGAACCATATCTTCAAAACACTCGAAAATATTTTCAGAAACTAATCACGTACGAGCTAATCATTTAACAAGTTTGTCCTCATCAATGCTCTCAAGGCTCTGTATTATAATAGAATACCTTGAATGTGATGATCGCCTATAACTCTCGCACTTAACAAATGAAATAGTGCACTGAAAGACGTGTCAGGCAACTATGGACGATCATTAAGATAGAATAACACCAACGGAACCTGTCGTATAACTCACAGCGCATGGATAAAATATAATAGAACATATACGACAGGAAATAATAGTGAAACACAATAGAATAGAATTTCAACTTTTCATATCTCCATGAAAATATCCAATACCAAACAACAATATCACATAAAATCTGTACAAATAACCTCACTACAATTTCACTCAGAGTAACATATCAACAACATTAGCGGAAACAACAATTATGTATAGTAGATAGTAATACGTTAGCCTCCGGCTCGTCATTGCTCAGCACCATTGTCTTCATCAAGATCTACTACCTGCCACTTAGTCTGCCTATTGATGAACAACCCAAGGTAATGAGAGGGAAACATAAAACCTTGAGTCAGACAATAGTCTTAATAAGCGATAAAACAACTATCAACATCAAAAAATAAAGCATATGGATAATAGGCAGTTTAATCATCTGATCTGCCCAATACATCAACATAATAGGATTCTCAATCCCACTTATCTTCCACAACCTACGGTGATAGCCATTCCATAGAATTAGAGAAGAAACAAACAGTAACATCCATAGAAGCCAATTATCAAGCATGGACCATCCTAATTAAGTTTAATACCCCTCAAGCACAAACCCCGAAGGCCAAAACCAACATCAGATAAGCACCTAAGAAATATCTCTCTCAACGTCAGATAATCCACACAAAACGATACAAGCAAATAATAACATCTATGACCCTAGTTATCACCGTCTATCTTGCCTTTAATCCATCATTAATCTCATGACTGGCCCATCCTTCCATCCGTGAAGGGCTAATGGTAACCCTGGTTCTAGCAAAACTCCATACGCCGTCGTGGCTCGTATCCAGGCCCATCGTGACTGCCCATGGTACTCGACTAATCACCTAGTCTTTTGGCCGTCCCCATTATACCTCTGCTTCGAGTCCGCTAGAACCACCGACTAACGATGATACCTTACCGCTTCAAAACACTAGCCGTCTATCCTAATGACTATACCTATAAGCTTAAGCACCTTCTCGATCAATCCATTATCTATGAGCTCAAACCACCTTTTGAGTCATCTTCATAACCTTGTTGCATCGTCCCACGATCAATGATCACTTAATCATGCTTTGAACATTCCACCTGAATTCATATCAAAGCTACACCCATCATCAAATCACCAAAAATCAACTTCATTTGGTTAATATATGATGGGTCGTCCCAGATCCATCCATGGGTCCCTCACCGACCCATCTCGTGGTTCGCACTCGACCCATCAGCCCAGTGGATAACCCACTATCATTCACTAGCTATTTTAAGGCCCTATCCACGAGCTGCGGTCCATACCCCGACCGACCCATCTCCGAGCCTTGCTTTCCTACGCTGACTAACCGAGAGCTTGCCATGACCTGACCCCTTCAAGTCATTATACAAAGCCTTGCACATGATTTGACCCGACTCAATCAGGCCGAACCCGTTGCACACGATCCAATCCTGCATCCAGCTTTTAACCGGTCCTTCACTTCGTCTGTTCGACCGACCCAACCCATTGAGTCTAAGCCGACCTGACCCATCTTATGATGCAGCTCTCCATGTCGCATCCCTTCCTTGAGGCTTTTAACCAACCCGATCAAAATACATGCAACCCGTCTTCACTCTTGTTTTCACCAAGCTTTTCCCTTCATCATTCCTTCCAACGACTTAGTTGACCCAACCCATGCCATGGGTCACAAGTGACCCACCTGAATTCCAGCGACCCATCATAGCAATGGAGTTTGGAGTTCAAACTTCTCAGGCTTCCTCGACTCCTCCTCTGGAGCTACTCCACTAAGTCTCGTCTGATTCCGATCAGCCGATCCACCGATTTGCTCCGACCAACCAACCTAAGCTTTAACAGTGAATATCTATGCATACAATTTATCCAAAACAACCATTTTCGACCAAACAATCTGAAACAACCCAAACTTCCCCTTTTGAGAAAGCCCGGATTGAGTTGAGAACACGACAAATAAGAACACAAACAATAGAACATTTCATTGCTAGTATAACAATTTCATCAGGGTACAAGAACATAACAGAGTATAAATAAATAATATACATCAGAAAAGTACCAGAGATTAAAATACATTACATAGTAGTGGAAAAATAATACATAACACAATTGAAAAATATACATGGATACAAAGCTTTCTGAATATAGCTCCACTATAAATCCAGGATCCTGTGAAAATAATATCTGCAAAAACCAAAACTACTAGATGCCTGTGCGGAAAATAGGGGCATCCAGAGTTTAGATTAAAACAATGAACTCCAGGTCAGTCATGGGTTTGCTGTGAGATATAAAACAGTTATTAAAACTTTACTTTAAAATAAAGTAAATCAAGGGACCACGCCATATAAGGCGGAACGGGTTTTCTCCCAAGAATACCAGTGCGTAAAACAAACAACGCAATGCTTTTTGGGAAAATGAAGCTATTATAAGACTTAGGTCCCATCACTCAATGCAACGCAAGCCGGAGGATAGAGTTTTCCCTTATAATAGCCAAACATGATTGGTACGTTTGAAAACAAATCATTTTGATATTACTATAAGTGCATAATGTAAAAATCAATTTCAAATATAAATGTATCAATCATAAACGGCATGGGTACCATATATCATGTCGCCATACTAGTTCTACAACTAAAACCGAAAAGTCACGTATCGGAAATTGGATTTCCATCTATGAGTCGAGGCAAGGGATGACTCCTCACCGATTTCAGACACTTTAGCAAATGCCTCAGGATCCCCCGCAGTGAACCCTTGGATCTTCAGGGTCGGCCCACACTTACTTTAGTGGATTAATTATTCCTGAACACATGTTTCCCAGTCCTATTGGACCTATCACAGAGCCACTAGGGAGTCATATTTAAGGCGCCTTGAAACCCATCATCCACATAAGTAAAAATGTCTGGGCTCCATACCATGACACCACTCCTAGCTAGAAGGAAACGTCGTGCACTCCCTGCAGTCACGATCTCGTTTTTGACTCTACCGAGGTGTGAGGCTCGCGAATTAACGCTATACACAAAGCTATGCTATTTAAACTCGTGCTTTGATCATCAACCAAAAGACTCTGCTTTTCAACAGAAGCCTTGATCATTGCATCTCTGCATGCCACACTAACAATTCATGCCTTGTGACTGATACTCATCAATATATAACCTCTAAGCTTATACGTCTCAGAGAAGGGTGTTAAGCAAGAGAATAAATTCTTCGCCAGCAAACAGATATATATTTAATGGAAATCAATCAACACAAAATGAAACCTAATGTCAGGCACGCATCCATTCACAAGTTCGTTCTGGGTCTAAACGAAACCGGAGGCACCTTATTCCTCATCCCATATGTCTAATACGGGAGAGAGGTCCTCGCATATCACGTCGATCTCCAAGTACTTCTGGACGATCACCACTTATTACCTTGTCTCGGGTGTACAACCCAATCAAGACATCAGTAATCATCCAAACGATGTGAAGATCTCCGATTTTCAACCACCGTCTTCATCGTCGACTTATCGTCGAATCAATTATTCAGAATGGGTATAAACCCGGCCTTTTTGAATAATTCACGTATCTTATAATCAAGTGCTCTAAAAACACAACATACGCCTCATTCCAATCCAGAATACTCTTTTATTCAAATATTCTTTTCGCAATTTAAACCAAATTATGGTTTTCCAAACTAGTCGGGATTAGCGAACCTTACCAAAGTAATCATTTATTATATTTCCCAATCCTAACCTATTCATCCCATGGAGCAAAATGGGTAATACTCCGTATCTAACACCACAGTTTTATTGGTAAAATTAGTTACCATTTCACGTTCAAATCTAATTAAAGATTTAACTATCGCTTGGAGTAAAACTGGTGGTACTCCATTCTCGAGCATTTCCCAAATTTGATAATTTAAATTATCACATTCTCATTTCAATCTAATTAAAGATTCGTTAAAACTTCACTTAGTTATAATCTTCCCACAATCATTATTTAATGATTATTTAACTTTGGAAACCCAAACATGCCACATCGACATCTACACCGTACCACTGATTTCTGCCAATATATAACCTCTAAGCTCATACGTCTCAGAGAAGGGTGTTAAGCAAGACAATAAATTCTCGGCCACCAAACAGATATATATTTAGCAGAGATTAACAATACAGTTCGAAATACAATGTTAGACATGTAATTGTATCTTTAACTGGGTTAAAGAACCAATGTCATTTAAAACACAGTTCACGATAAACCCAAAATCACATTCCATTAATTATTGAATCTTCATGGAAAACAAATCAATATATAATCGATATCAATTTTCGTATTCGACTAATAATATAAATGGAATAATGGCTAAGCCTTTTAAATTCCATATATAATAACTGTCTTCCTCCACGGAAGCCCACTTCGGTTATCACTAAATCGAATTCCATTAAATTTCAATTTAATATATTAAATTGGAAAACTTTACTTTAGAAAATTTTCATTAGATCTTAATAAAGATTTATATATTCCAAATCACATTTCACTGTTAATCGGATTAAAGAACGAATGTCGTTAAAAACACAGTTCACAATAAATCCAATTCACATTCCATTTTATTCCTATTACTAAATATAACTAGAAATTCTAATAATCTTAATTAAAAGAATTATTCTTTAAACACGGTGTATAAGAACAGTGTTACTGAAGACACAATTCACGATAAACCCAAAATCCACTTTGATATTAAATATAAGGCTCTAAACAGAAATTATATCGACTTACATTCAATATCAAATTCTGAAACCAACGCATATCGTATAGGGAATAACGATATATATCTATCTTCTAAATTCCTCCACAATATCCGCATAGTCACAAAATCCACTATCGAAATATCCAGAAGATGATTTCTATTCAAATCCATTCCAATTCATTCATTAGAAAATTCTGGTTAGATTAAAACCATTCACAAATCCAATTTATTTATTTAAAAATGTTGGATTATCTTTTTAGTTAATAACTAGTTCATTTTGATAAAAATATATTTTTATCTTTACAAAATTGGAATTTTTCATCCAAATCTTTCCAAATCATTTATTATGAATTTACAAAAATTATTAATATTTTTAATAATTCTATAAAGACCCGTTCCAATAACGGCCACCGAACTGTATTAATAGTGACCTTTTCCAAATTTAATTTGGACATAATTCCAAATCCAACCATTATATTTCAAATCTCTTATATCCATTGGAAATCTCTTTCCGATACGAACCCGACGGTTCCAGTTTTAGGAGAATCCGACAGTCGAATCTCCCGTAATGTCAATTCGAAGTCAATGGTCGAAATTCGTGAATGGTCGCTGCGTGGCGCGTTCTATTCAAGCCATAATATATATATATATATATATATATATATATAATATATCTCGTTCATAACATATTTTATAAATTCGTTTTAAAAACGATTCCCACTTTCATTTCAAATTTAAATCAAAATTGAATACTCCTTATCATTATAATATTTAAATGATAATATTTTCAAAATATCATATTTTAAAATCATTTTCTTTTCGATATTCATTATAAAAATGAATAAAATCGATACAAATATCGTTCGCGTTAAAATGATGCATATCTAATCAATACGGCTTCACATATTTCAATATTTTCGTGTCCATCCAAAATCGGACATCAAATTCACATTTTTATCCTTTACTGATTATTATTTTAAAATATTCGTTCTTTTACAATATTCATTATTCCTAAATTGGAATCAGACCCAACCATTTACCATATAATGTTAGCTATATGGATTTCGTACATCACATGTACACAACAACAATGATAAACAGTCATCCATCATCCAGAATGCATTACACAACTGCATAAGCATTAAATATAAATAATTAACGCTTACAACAGTCTGTCAACCAATCGATTGACATAGAACTAAACAATTTGGATTAGTGTACGTCAAATATGATCCCAACACCCGTGTGGGGTTTCAACCAACAAATACTGAATATTATTTGTGCAGTTGGGCGATGTGCAAAATTTATCGTCTCAATCAATGTCAGTTAAATGAGTGTGCATAAACAAATCGTCTGATTTGTAAATGAATATTTATTTTCAATTCAGGAGAATTTTATGCCATTCATACACACGTTAAAAAATATATTTTTAATGATTAAATATTTATTTCAACACATGACTATTTTATATAGTTCATACATTCAATAAAAATGATATTTTCATTGTTCAAACATTTTTTTCAACACAGGAATATTTTATTATATAGTTTATTTCAGTAAATTTCGGCATTATAACGGCGCGATATTAGAACCAGAGTAATATCTAGCATTACCCCTCTCCTGATACTGGCTCGTGCCATACACAATCACCAATCACAATCAATATACCACAATACAATCAATAACCACAATACAGTCAATTATCCCATAATACAATCCAAACATACAAACACCATGGCTTGTACAAATAAATAGTGTCAGGAGATACTAATCCCCATATGCAACCTAGGATATATTTAACTGTAAAATAGTTTGAGTGAGAAGGCGTTCTCACATTTGGGATCCACTCCGCCACGCTTTCATGACGCTCAGATTCATTATTCTGATTCCATGATTTGCAAACGAGCTCCGATCTTCACACGATCTTTTAATTTAGCTTAAACGCGCCATTCCGGACAACTTTCGCCTAGTGGCCTTCCTTCCGAAAATGCTCCAATTCGCCAGAATTTGCAAAAAGACAATATTTAGACAACAGACTTTAGACACGTTTTCTGAACAACTGCGCAATCCAAAATATGGCTTCCATATATCCAAATCGAAGAGAAAAACGAGATCTTCGACTTTTGTACCGTGAAGTTTTGGCCATAAGTGCACGGTTTGGGAGTTATTAAGGCGGTAAAGTCAGAGGGTTATTTGCAAACACTGAAAATTGTAAAATTTGGATTTTTATACGGAGGGGGGGCCACTGGTCGGACTAAGGGGGGTCAGTGGCGGCAGCGGGGTATCTAAAGGTAGGGGGAAGGCACGACTGGCCGGTGGCGGCTAGGGTTTGGAAGGAGGTGATGGTTTTGGGAGCTAGGGCTTGGGGGCTCGCGGGTTCTCGAGCGGAGGAAGGGGAGAGGCAGAAAAGGAGGAGGTGGCGGTCGGAGGGGGTTTCGTGGCGGGGTAGCACTGGCCGGAGGCAGCGCCGGGGAGGGCGACGCGGTCCTTGTTATTTTTTCCCTTTTTATTTTGAACGATGAGAGAGAGTGAAAAGGAGGGTTGACTTATATATAAATATATAAATTTAATTGAGTTTTAAATTCCAAAAAGTTGATTTTTCATTTGAACTCCAAATCGAACCCAACGACTGTCGCCCCCAACTAAACACCCCCATTCCGGACACAATGGGATATGTCCCGTAAGCCAATTCGACTGTTTCAACCAGTTTTCATTAAAATTAAAATGTAAATTAATATAACGTTCAAAATTGGTTTCAACATACATTTTATTTACTAGGGCCACATACTAACTCCAAAAATTAAAGAAAAATAAATCTAACTATGTTTCGACGATACGGTCCTAAAAAAACTAATTTCATCGAATTTGGAGACCGTTTGAAAATTGGTCTTTTTCTAATCGATTTAATTCAAACTAAAATTACCAAACACGTTTAAATTCACTGCGCTCACATATCAACTCCAAAAATTATGAAAATTGGAATATAGAAATTGCAGTCTGAAGGATGTTAAACGGAGTTTAAAAGCCTAAAGAAGGGGAAATAGGAATGTCTTAAAATTTAGGAAGCGTGATTTTGGGAATTGTAAAGGAGCTTTCAAATGAGAATAAAAGGAGTTAAAGACCATGTTTTAAAAACGAAAGGAAAAAAAATCGTAGAGATGAGAGTCGAGATTAGGGCAAGCTGAAGTGACACATACACTGACGCGTTTGCAATCAATGGCAACCAAAGCTAGGAGCGAGCGTTCCAGAGGAGGTGGTTCGTCTTCGATGTTGGAGATGAGGGAAGAGGAGGACGCGTGAGCATGAGGCTACAGCTAGGGCTATCTTGATCGACGACAGCGACTGATGCCATTCAAGTGGCTTTGATGTCGTTATATTCACTACCGCGACTAGCGTCTGAAGCAATAACAACTTTGATGTGATTCGATGCTGTGCTTTTCAGCGTCTTCAGGTAGATTCGTGGATGTGAACGTACATCAAGGTGAGTTACTTCAACTCACTCTACTACCTCTATCATCAGAATTCTTATTTGCGTTTACTGCTATAATTGTGGATCTTAATGAATGTATGTTGTGTGGTTTGCAAAATGTCTATTTTTAAGGGCTATATATTATATTAAAATATATATAAATTCCATAGCGACTATTTTGAATTTTAAACTGGACATAACTTTCACTTTATGTTATGAAATCTAAAATTTTCACATTCATTAGAAAGATATATTAAACAGATTCAAATGTTTCTTGTTTTACCGAAATCCGATTTATTTTGAATTCAATACATTCAATTGAAATTTAAAATAGAATTTTCAAACTACCACGCCATTTCAAGCTCGTTTTATAATTAAAATAAATTTATACGTTCTAACTTCGATTTAAATAAAATTGTAGTTGTGATTATTTAAAATTAATCATTTTAAATATTCAAAACCCATTAAAGTAGCTAAAATAAAAAATTTAAATTGGTTATGAAATTCCGGGTTGTGATAATCTCCCCCACTTAAAATCTTTTCGTCCTCGAAAAGGAACGGAGCTGAAATTTGTTTAACTAACCAACTCAACTTTTATTCTGGCTTTCATTCTTCAACTTTTCGGTTTCTAAGAATTTCTAATTTCTCAAAAATTTGGCTAACACCCTAAATTTTCAAATAAATTCGCCATAACCTCCTTTGTACGGGCTGATCGGTAAAACCGCAACTTGCCTCACAGGGCCCTCATCAATCCAAAAGAAAAAGCCAAGAAGCTAGCCAATCGGTTCATAAAATCATCAAACCCAATGAATATAGTAAACATGTACCTATTTGTCGGGCATACAATTTTATTACTCTTCTTAGCTTCCATGCTATGACCTGTTCAATATATATATATATATATATATATATATATATATATATATATATGCATGCACATATGTATGCAATTCCAATCTATTTTCAATTGGGTTCAAAATTTGATTCGATTTGGCTTAATTTACCTTTCATTATCATGTTGGTATGATTATTCCAATATTATTAATTAGTTAAATTAATAATCATAAAACACAACCAGCAATCAATTTGTTGATTAAATTTTCAATCAGATAACTTTAATATATAATCAAAATCATATTTTTAGTGTCAAAGCACAACAATAAATTCTAGGTTCTTACACCAGTCATGTAACACCCCACCTCTGCCAGGGTCACTCTTGCAAGTACACTGGCTTTGGAGGGGCGTTAAACGAGGTAAACATGCATGAGATATCAAAAGACAGAACATATACGTAAAACAGAGTAAGTAAAGCAGCGGATAAAAACTAACATTTCAAAACCATAGTCAAGTTACATCAAAGTACTTGGTCATTATTTTCCCACAAAACAAAGTCTAGAAACATAAATTGAAAACTGGAAAAAACATAAAGTAACTATCCCCAAAGTAGAATGACGCCATAGCATGCTCAAGTCCAAACCGTACATGAGCTATCCAGGAAAGCAGCTAAAGATCCAAGCTAGGTGCTAGTATTCCCACCCTGAGAACCTGGGGGGGGGGGGGGGGGAAACGGAAGAAAAGAGGCGAAAGAAAACGGGTCAGTCAAAAAGACTGGTAAGTCCTACCTACTATTAGTATAAAAACTAATAAAGTTAACTAGACATGTAAAACAGAGATGAAACATAGGGTGATAACTGGCATGGTGAAAAGTTAACAAGATAGATCAAGTGTGGCATCGCATATACAAGGTTAAGTTGCACCAGGTGTACTAGTATTCTAATCCTTGTCAAGTATAAACAAGAAATGATCCCTTGGCCCAAAGTTGGCCCAACATCATGAGATGACCTAAATCAAGGTCCAACTACTCGGTCTAGTCGATCGGCTCCCTATAAGCCTAACTCGTCGTGTATCGGTGTCATACGGCTTAATCATGGAATGTAGTTAACTGTGCAAGGTCCACCCTAGGGTGTATCCAGCCCTAAGGTGTAAACCACAGACACAATTCAAGCACGCACAGTCTAAACCTACTGGTGCCCATGCTCAACTCCGGACTTAATGTGCACGACCATGGTCCGCCTGAACAACCGGTGCACCATTCAGCCGTCTCTTTTGGTCTCTTACAATCAGTCCAGTAATCGTGCCCCACCCTAGCCTAGTCCAGGGTATCCAGATACTCCCAAGTGGGTTACTACTGAAAAGGACCTCGTAACTAGGATTTCAAGCGGGTTAAGTGTGGTTAACCCTATCCTAACCATGTATTGAGTCGGTCAAGTGTATCCAAGCAGTTCATGACTTAACCCTATCAATACATCGTGTTTAATTGGTTAAGTATTCAAGTAGTCCATGACTTAACCCTACCAACCCATCGTGTTTAATTGGTTAAGTATTCAAGCGGTCCATGACTTAACCCTATCATGTGGCATTAATTAACTTAATGCACCCCAACCTCTCACATTAGACTTTGTTGTGGTTACTAGTTAAGCCGGGCGGGTCCGGGTAGCTTTACATCACAACCTAGTCTAACCTCGGGTTTTAAGTGCGATGTGACCAACTGCTCACATTAGGTCCTATTGTTTGTAGCCACTAGTTAAGCCAGTCGGTTCCGGGTAGATTTATGCTACAAACTCAACCCAACCTCGAGTTGGCCACTTTCATGTTTTCTACATGTCATGTCCACGTTCATGTTTTCAAGCATAATCACATGTCGTATTTTCAAGGCATGTTTCATGTCATTAAAGTTTACCCATAACGTAACCCCATCGCACGTAAGTTCGCATCAACGTAAATAGATCAAAAAAGGGGGAACATAACCATATGACAAGGTGGGCATAAGGTGGCAAAGTTTATCACAAGTTAAACATGGTGATATTTGAGGCCAAAGGGGGTTCAACATACTAGCATATGGCCTCAACATGTATGATAGTATAAAAGGTGACTTGGCCTCAAACATATCAAATAACATAAGGGTAATTTGGCCACAAGCATGCATAATAGCATAAAGGTGATTTTGCCACAAGCATGCATAATAGCATAAAGGTGATTTTGCCACAAGCATGCATAATAGCATAAGGGTGCTTTGGCCACAAGCATGCATAATAGCATAAGGGTGATTTGGCCACAAGCATGCATAATAGCATAAGGGTGATTTGGCCACAAGCATGCATAATAGCATATATGGTGATTTGGCCACAAGTTAAACATGGTGGCATATGAGGCAAATGTGTTCATAAACTTGCATATTACATTATAAGCCTCAAAACATGCATGATATCAAACTTTAGCAAAATAGGTGAAACATGGTCATAAATGACATAGGATGATAGCTAGTGATTCACATATAACATCATATGCAAGAAAACATAAGGGTTATGAGAGTTTCTATGTTGCTTTATGCAACATTTCAAATCAAAGCTCATAGCTTTCTATGCACAAAGTCCAGGTGATAGCTTTACAAACATGCATAGGATAAATCTATGCATAACATGATAGAATCAAAGCACAAATCATACTTAGGCCCAAACTCAAACTAGCAACATGTCATATTTAACTTCATAGTTAGAATCTAAGAGTAGAATAGGGCTTACAATGTTATGAAGACTTATAAAATAAAATAATATTGAGACGAAGCCACTAGCAACTCTAAAAACCCCCAAATGAATACAAGCTCCAAGTTGTCTTGAGAAACAAGAAGCTCCCTTTGATTTGTATGAAGAAAGATCCTTGTTTTGATGAAGAAAGGTGGCTCTTTTACTAGCTTAGGACACTCAAACTTTCATGAAGAAGATGGAGGCCATGATATGAAGGTGGAGGCCATGATGAGGAAGCATTTTGGCATAGTTTAGTTGTAGGAATGATTTGTGTTGATTTAGGCTAGGTATTAGGGTCTTTTTATAGAAGATTAGGTTAGTTTAGGCCATAAGATTAACCCTAATTCAAATCTGAGCCATTAAAATCCGTCACCAGCCCTAAAGCATGTCTTGAGAAACAAGTCAGGTGCACCCAGGCCAAACTGGCCAACCACCCAAGTCGACAGGGGTGTCGACTGGGCAGTCGACACCACCTGGGGTGTGTCGACTCCCAAGTCGACTCCCCAGTCGACTTGGGGTGGCGGGAATTTTTCCCGCCTTTTCTGCTTGGCTGAATTTGAATTCTGAATTCAAATTTGAACTGTTTTTGAACTTGAAATTTTCTGAAAACTTTGACGGGCCATAACTTGGTCATACGGACTCCGATTTTCGAAAACTCGGACTCTATTTCGCGTATTTTTCCGAGACGAATGCAATGGCACAGCCCTTTTCCCTTAATTCAGATTTTATCATTTAATTCTGCCTTGATTTATGTTATAACTTGTTATTAAAAATACGGGTTGTTATATTCTCCCCTCCTTAAAGGATTTCGTCCCCGAAATCTTCAAGTTAGGAAGAACATATCCTACCATCCATCATCCATCTACTCAAAACATCACCCATGAGCAGTCATTGTCCTTAAAGGATTCTAAATGTTGTATGAACATATGCAAAGGTGTGTGTATATGTACTTATCTAATGCGAAAATCAGGCGGTTACTGATTCGGTAAACCTCCTTAATGCAAAGTATGTTAGTGAAATGAGTCCATATGTATGCAAATTCCTAACATAATTAATAATCTCTACATGAGTGCACATAACATCCATCCATATGCAACATCCACGTGATAGCATAACAAGTTTCATCCATGAATAAGTATAAGCACTCATGCATATGCAATATGAAAGTGTGTGAGCCGATCTTAGTGCCTAATGTGTATCATGCATCCACGAGTATCCACTTGCAAACACTTGCAACCACTTGCAAACATCAAGCATAACATGTTTCAAATACATGTTTCATCCAAAGGGTTTTTACCTAAGGTTCTCATGACAAGGTTAACGAGATAACAAGATAAACATGGATAGCAAAAGAAAGATATGCTAACCAAGAAAAGAGATTGAGAATGTACCCTAAAAAAGAAATGGATAAAGCCCACGCATCTTCTCCTCGGTTTCCCAAGTTGCATCCTCTTCGGCCTCACTCCACTGAACCTTCACCAATTTGACTTCTCGATTTCTTAGCTTCTTGATCTCCGTTCCCAAGATACGAATCGGTGCTCTCCTCAAGGTTGCCTCTTTCTCTATCTCCACGTCTTCAAGAATGCTAGGTTCAACCACCTCAGCGGACTCATGCAGGCACTTTCGGAGATGCGAGACATGGAAGACATTATGCACTCCGGCCAGCTTCTCGGGCAATTCCACCTTATAAGCCATCTTCCCAATTCTCTCTATAATAGGGAAGGGTCCTACGAACCTTGGTGCCATCTTCCCAACTGCTCCAAAACGAACCACATTACGCAAAGGAGAAACCTTCACGAAAACTATATCTCCAACCTCTAATTCCAAATCTGTCCTTCGCTTGTCAGCATAGGATTTCTGTCTGTCTTGGGCCATCTTCATCCGCCTTCGAATCAACTCAACCTTCTCGGATGTGCCCCTTATCATGTCGGGCCCAAGTATAAGCTCATCCGTTGTCTCCCACCAACATGTTGGTGACTTGCACGGCCTCCCATACAAAGCTTCGAATGGTGCCATTCCTATGCTTGCTTGGTAGCTGTTATTATAAGCAAACTCCACAAGAGGAAGGTGGTCTTCCCAAGTACCACCAAAGTCAAGAACACAAAGCCTCAAAAGATCTTCTAGCACTCTATTCACCCTTTCGGTTTGGCCATCCATCTGGGGGTGATAGGCTGTACTTAGATTCAATCGCGTACCCATCGCTTCTTGCAAACTATTCTAGAACTAGATAGTGAAGGTTGGGTCACGATCGCTGACTATGCTAGAAGGAACTCCATGCAATCGC
Source organism: Allium sativum (assembly GCA_030737875.1). Taxonomy (NCBI): domain Eukaryota; kingdom Viridiplantae; phylum Streptophyta; class Magnoliopsida; order Asparagales; family Amaryllidaceae; genus Allium; species Allium sativum. The sequence goes on along the minus strand of CM060909.1, from coordinate 662,232,576 downwards.
ACTATCTCTCGAAGATAAACAGATGCTAGCCATGATGCGGTCCTCTTGCTCTTCACCGGAATAAAATGGGGGCTCTTCGTGAGTCTATCCACTATGACCCATATCCCATAAAGCCCAAATAGTTTGGTCAACTTGACGGACATCTTCACCGCAACTATATATCACAAACAGGCGAGTCATACTCCTTATGGGGTTTGCGACAGAACTAAGATTGAGAATAGGACCGAGAGGATATACTTAAAAGATAGCATGCGAGTAAGTTCTACAGAATAATAGGGATCAAGGATATATTCTTAAAAAGAGATATGATGCGCGTATCTGGTCTTCAATCTTCTAAGTCGCATTTTCTTGAGCTTAATCCTATCGTGCCTTGACCGTCTTTTAACTTCACAACTCCGTAGCTTCTTAATTCTTATTTCCAAAACATGAGTTAGAACTTATTTCACCGTTGCCTCTCGTTCCACTTCCACTTATTCTTTTCCTAAAATACTTGGCTTAAACATAACTGTGTGCTCCTGGTTTCATGCAAGATTTCCAAAATTCTTTAGTGAATCCTGGATCTCGTTTACATCCTATATGGTATTCCACGCAGAAGAACTATCTCTTGAAAACAAATGCCAATCCACGTTGCCAAATGTACTTACTAGGGTGATTTCTCTAACCCATGCTTAAGCGAAATGGACTATCCGCCTTAGTGGCGAACACTACTCGATTGGATTACAAATTTCCAATAAAGGTGCCAAGGGATTCTAGATAACTAATCATGACGGAACCCTAAAGGTCACACGAGATTTTGAGGGTATTACCGAGGCGAGTCATGAGCCTCGCAACCCTATGTTCGAAGTCAAGAATGGCTCCATAACTGGACAACCAACCCATGCCCAAAATCAACCCGTGTCCCATAAACCCGAGAACATAAGCATTACACATGAATTCTAATCTCAAGATAGAGATTTTCAAATCCATACAAATCGCAGATAGATGGGCGAAACCCTCAATTGGATTTGAAACTTCTAACGGGATCCTCAACTAGACTAGTACTTAGGTGAAAACTTTCAACAAGATCAGAAATATAACTATGCGATGTGCCAGAATCAAACAAGGTGTGAACAAGATAATCAGAAATGTAAACAAGGTTTTCTACAGAAATACTACCTCGATCAAGAACTGGAGCGATGTTGAGAGTACGCACTAGCCCTCCAGAAGGTCCTGCTCGCTGAGTTTTCCTTTTCCCTTGTCCCCGCTTTTTCGGGCAATCCTTGCTATAGTGTCCAGACTCTCCACAATGAAAGCATTATCCCAACTTCCTTTTCTTCTTCCTACAGTCTTTGGCTATGTGCCCAGTTATCCCACAGAAGTTGCACTTCCTCCTTTCTCTTGACTTGTTGTCCTTGCTGTTGTTGTTCTTGCCTCCTTTTCCGGAATCTACCTTCTCGCCTTGAGACTCATTTGCCTTGACCTCCTTCTTGCCATTCTTATCTTCCTCTTGAAGCAGGGCCATATTCACCAAACTCTCGAAAGTCGCCCCCATGGGTACATGAGACATGGCCAAACCGCGCATTGGCTCATTCAATCCTAGAGCAAAGCGTAGGGCCTTCTTCTGAGCTGTGTTAACCAAGTCTAGACCGAATTGAGCAAGTTGATTAAACTTATCGACGTATTCCCTAACGGTCATGTCCCCTTGCTTTAGTGATAAGAACCTCTCCATCTGAAGGTTCTCTTCTGTCGATGATAGAAACCTCAGTCTAAACCTTCTCCTAAAGTCATCCCAAGTCTGAATTGGCCTAGTAGTGGTGGTGACTACCCACCAATATGCAGCTTCCCCTTTCAACAACCATACCGCTAATAGAACTTTCCTACGGTCTTCTATATCAAAGATAGCAAAGGGGTCTTCTGTTTCCTTTAACCAGTTTCTTGCCTCAACAAAAGTCTCCGTCCCAACAAAGTTCTTGCCACCCATCGCCTTAAAGTCCTTGCAAATCTTCGCGAAATCCGCTTGTGGATGCGGAGGAAGAGGAGGAGGAACCTCAACTACGGGAGGAGGAGGAATGTTAGCCACGCGGGAAGGAGGAGGAATGTTCGAGGGGCCGGCTTCATTCGCCCTTGCCTCCATGTACCTTCTAAACCAAATAGGTACTGGTACGCCCTCCCGAATGGCAAAATTATCGGCCATACTGAAACGAAGAAAAAGATAGATTGAGAACGAGGAAACAAAGGATAGTGCTAATGGCTTTTGGGGAATAGCCTTTTAAAATAAACTAGACTTTACTTGGAAAATACTTAATTGGTTTTGAAAATAGTTTTTCAAAAGGTAAGTTTTAAAAACCCTTTTGCTCAAATCTTGTAAACCTTATGCTCTGATACCAAATGTAACACCCCACCTCCGCCAGGGTCACTCTTGCAAGTACACTGGCTTTGGAGGGGCGTTAAACGAGGTAAACATGCTTGAGATATCACAAAACAGAACATATAAGTAAAACAGAGTAAGTAAAGCAGCAGATAAAAACGAACATTTCAAAACCATAGTCAGGTTACATCAAAGTACTTGGTCATTATTTTCCCACAAAACAAAGTCTAGAAACATAAACTGAAAACTAGAAAAAACATAAAGTAACTATCCCCAAAGTAGAATGATGCCATAGCATGCTCAAGTCTAAACCGTACAGGAGCTATCCAGGAAAGAAGCTAAAGATCCGAGCTAGGTGCTAGTATTCCCACCCTGAGAACCTGTGGGGGGGGGGGGGGGAACGGAAGAAAAGAGGCGAAAGAAAACGGGTCAGTCAAAAAGACTGGTAAGTCCTACCTACTATTAGTATAAAAACTAATAAAGTTAACTAGACATGTAAAACAGAGATGAAACATAGGGTAATAACTGGCATGGTGAAAAGTTAACAAGATAAATCAAGTGTGGCATCGCATATACAAGGTTAAGTTGCACCAGGTGTACTAGTATTCTAATCCATGTCAAGTATAAACAAGAAACGATCCCTTGGCCCAAAGTTGGCCCAACATCATGAGATGACCTAAATCAAGGTCTAACTACTCGGTCTAGTCGATCGGCTCCCTATAAGCCTAACTCGTCGTGTATCGGTGTCATACGGCTTAATCATGGAATGTAGTTAACTGTGCAAGGTCCACCCTAGGGTGTATCCAGCCCTAAGGTGTAAACCACAGACATAATTCAAGCACGCACAGTCTAAACCTACTGGTGCCCATGCTCAACTCCGGACTTAATGTGCACGACCATGGTCCGCCTGAACAACCGGTGCACCATTCAGCCGTCTCTTTTGGTCTCTTACAATCAGTCCAGTAATCGTGCCCCACCCTAGCCTAGTCCAGGGTATCCAGATACTCCCAAGTGGGTTACTGCTGAAAAGGACCTCGTAACTAGGATTTCAAGCGGTTTAAGTGTGGTTAACCTTATCCTAACCATGTATTGAGTCGGTCAAGTGTATCCAAGCAGTTCATGACTTAACCCTATCAATACATCGTGTTTAATTGGTTAAATATTCAAGTAGTCCATGACTTAACCCTACCAACCCATCGTGTTTAATTGGTTAAGTATTCAAGCGGTCCATGACTTAACCCTATCATGTGGCATTAATTAACTTAATGCACCCCAACCTCTCACATTAGACTTTGTTGTGGTTACTAGTTAAGCCGGGCGGATCGGGGTAGCTTTACACCACAACCTAGTCTAACCTCGGGTTTTAAGTGCGATGTGACCAACTGCTCACATTAGGTCCTATTGTTTGTAGCCACTAGTTAAGCCAGTCGGTTCCGGGTAGATTTATGCTACAAACTCAACCCAAACTCGAGTTGGCCACTTTCATGTTTTCTACATGTCATGTCCACGTTCATGTTTTCAAGCATAATCACATGTCGTATTTTCAAGGCATGTTTCATGTCATTAAAGTTTACCCATAACGTAACCCCATCGCACGTAAGTTCGCATCAACGTAAATAGATCAAAAAAGGGGGAACATAACCATATGACAAGGTGGGCATAAGGTGGCAAAGTTTATCACAAGTTAAACATGGTGATATTTGAGGCCAAAGGGGGTTCAACATACTAGCATATGGCCTCAACATGTATGATAGTATAAAAGGTGACTTGGCCTCAAACATATCAAATAGCATAAGGGTAATTTGGCCACAAGCATGCATAATAGCATAAGGGTGATTTTGCCACAAGCATGCATAATAGCATAAAGGTGATTTTGCCACAAGCATGCATAGTAGCATAAGGGTGATTTGGCCACAAGCATGCATAATAGCATATATGGTGATTTGGCCACAAGTTAAACATGGTGGCATATGAGGCAAATGTGTTCATAAACTTGCATATTACATTATAAGCCTCAAAACATGCATGATATCAAACTTTAGCAAAATAGGTGAAACATGGTCATAAATGACATAGGATGATAGCTAGTGATTCGCATATAACATCATGTGCAAGATAACATAAGGGTTATGAGAGTTTCTATATTGCTTTATGCAACATTTCAAATCAAAGCTCATAGCTTTCTATGCACAAAGTCAAGGTGATAGCTTTACAAACATGCATAGGATAAATCTATGCATAACATGATAGAATCAAAGCACAAATCATACTTAGGCCCAAACTCAAACTAGCAACATGTCATATTTAACTTCATAGTTAGAATCTAAGAGTAGAATAGGGCTTACAATGCTATGAAGACTTATAAAATAAAATAAGATTGAGACGAAGCCACTAGCAACTCTAAAAACCCCCAAATGAATACAAGCTCCAAGTTGTCTTGAGAAACAAGAAGCTCCCTTTGATTTGTATGAAGAAAGATCCTTGTTTTGATGAAGAAAGGTGGCTCTTTTACTAGCTTAGGACACTCAAACTTTCATGAAGAAGATGGAGGCCATGATATGAAGGTGGAGGCCATGATGGGGAAGCATTTGGCATAGTTTAGTTGTAGGAATGATTTGTGTTGATTTAGGCTAGGTATTAGGGTCTTTTTATAGAAGATTAGGTTAGTTTAGGCCATAGGATTAACCCTAATTCAAATCTGAGCCATTAAAATCCGTCACCAGCCCTAAAGCATGTCTTGAGGAATAAGTCAGGTGCACCCAGGCCAAACTGGCCGACCACCCAAGTCGATAGGGGTGTCGACTGGGCAGTCGACACCACCTGGGGTGTGTCGACTCCCAAGTCGACTCCCCAGTCGACTTGGGGTGGCAGGAATTTTTCCTGCCTTTTCTGCTTGGCTGAATTTGAATTCTGAATTCAAATTTGAACTGTTTTTGAACTTGAAATTTTCTGAAAACTTTGACAGGCCATAACTTGGTCATACGGACTCCGATTTTCGAAAACTCGGACTCTATTTCGCATATTTTTCCGAGACGAACGCAATGGCACAGCCTGTTTCCCTTGTTTCAGACTTTATCATTTAATTCTGCCTTGATTTATGTTATAACTTGTTATTAAAAATACGGGTTGTTACAAGTCAATTGGAAATATATATATATATATATATATATCCACCTTCGAAACTCGAACATAAATACTAATAATGCGGCCGCATTGCCAGAATTATCTTCGGGCAACTAGAGTGTGATCATATATCTACCCAGTAGATTTGAGACTTCATATGCACGTGGATCAGACGTATATTCAAAATCTCCTTATACTTGATAGTCCAAAATCAATTCAAAATAAAATACTCAAATACATAGAATAAGGTATAATTTTACAAAATCTATTTGTTTTTAATGAACAACACTCTTCAAACTCATTCTAGGATATTACGGATCCTATCTCTAATGAGTCATTCTCATAGGATGTTACAAATCTATATCTGATGGATGCTTTTGTTTGGTTCTAACGTGTTTTGTTTTCGAGCTTTGTAAAATCAAAGCTCTATTACCAAACTGAAACGACCCAAACTTTCCATTTCGGGAAAGCCCGGATTGAGTTGAGAACACGACAAATAAGAACACAAACAATAGAACATTTCATTGCTGTTATAACAATTTCATCAGGGTACAAGAACATAACAAAGTATGAATAAATAATATACATCAGAAAAGTATCATAGATTAAAATACATTGCATAGCAGTGAGAAAATAACACATAACACAACTGAAAGAGATACATGAATACAAAGCTTTCCGAATTTATCTCCAGCTATAAATCCAGGATCCTGTGAAAATAATATCTACAAAAACCAAAACTACTATTTGCCCGTGCGAAAAATAGGGGCATCCAGAGTTTAGGTTGAAACAATAAACTCCAGGTCAGTCATGGGACTGGTGTGAGAACTAAAACAATTATTAAAACTTTACTTTAAAATAGAGTAAATCAAGGGACCACGCCGTATAACACGAAATAGGTTTTCTCCCAAGAATACCAGTGCATAAAACAAATAGCGTAGTGCTTTTTGAAAAAATGAAGCTATTATAAGACTCAGGTCCCATCACACAATGCAACGCAAGCCGGAGGATAGATTTTTCCCTTATAATAGACAAACATGCTTGGTATGTTTGAAAACAAATCATTTTGATATTACTATAACTGCATAATATCAAAATCAATTTCATATATAAATGTATCAATCATAGATAGCATGGGCACCATATATCATGTCGTCATACTAGTTCTACAACTAAAACCGAAAAGTCACTTATTGGAAATTGGATTTCCATCTATGAGTCGAGGCAAGGGATGGCTCCTCACCGATTCGACACACTCTAGCAAATGCCTTAGGAACCCCCGTAGTGAACCCTTGGATCTTCAGGGCCGGTCCACACTTACTTTAGTGGATTAATTATTCCTGAATACACGTTTCCCAGTCCTATTGGACCTATCACTGAGCCACTAGGGACTCATATCTGAGGCGTCTTGCAATCCATCATCCAACCATGACACCACTCCTAGCTAGAAGGAAACTCCGTGCACTCCCTGCAGTCACGATCCCGTTTTTGACTCACCGAGGTGTGAGGCTCGAAAGTTAACGCTATACACAAAGCTATGCTATTTAAAGCCATGCTTTGATCATCAACCACAAGACTCTGCTTTTCAACAGAAGACCTGATCACTGCATCTCTACATGCCACACTAACAATTCATGACATGCGACTGATATCCATCAATATATAACCTCTAAGCTCATACGTCTCGGAGAAGGGTGTTAAGCAAGAGAATAAATTCTCCGCCACCAAACGAATATATATTTAATGGAAATCAATCAACACAAAATGAAACCCAATGTTAGGCACACATCCATTAACAAATTCGTTTTGGGTCTGAACGAAACCAAAGGCGCCTTATTCCTCGTCCCATATATACAATACAGGAGAGAGGTCCTCGCATATCACGTCGATCTCCAAGTACGTCTGGTCGATCACCACTTATTACCTTGTCTCGGGTGTACAGCCCAATCAAGACATCAGTAATCATCCAATTGATGTGAAGATCTTCGGTCTTCAACCACCGTCTTCATCGTCGACTTATCGTCGAATCAATTATTCAGAATGGATATAAACCCGACATTTCCGAATAATTCACGTATCTTATAATCAAGTGCTCTAAAAACACAACATATGCCTCATTCCAATCCAGAATATTCTTTTATTCAAATATCCTTTTCGCAATTTAAACCAAATTAAGGTTTTCCAAACTAGTCGGGATTAGCGAACCTTACCGAACTAATCATTTATTATATTTCCCAATCCCAACCTATTCATCCCATGGAGCATAACGAGTAATACTCCATATCTAACACCAAGGTGTTATCGGTAAAATTAGTTACAGTTTCACGTTCAAATCTAATTAAAGATTTAACTATCGCTTGGAGTAAAACTGGTGGTACTCCATTCTCGATCATTTCCCAAATTTGATAATTTAGATTATCACATTCACATTTCAAAATAATTAAATATTCATTAAAACTTAACTTAATTTTAATCTTCCCACAATCATTATTTAATGATTATTTAACTTTGGAAACCCAAACATGCCACATCGACAATCTACACCGTACCACTGATTTCTGCCAATATATAACCTCTAAGCTCATACGTCTCAGAGAAGGGTGTTAAGCAAGGGAATAAATTCTCTGCCACCAAACAGATATATAATTAGCAGAGATTAACAATACAGTTCGTAATACAATGTTAGACATGTAATCGTATCTTTAACTGGGTTAAAGAACCAATGTCATTTAAAACACAGTTCACGATAAACCCAAAATACATTCCATTAATTATGGAATCTTCACAGAAAACAGATCAATATATAATCGATATCAATTTCTGTATCTGACTAATAATATAAACGGAATAACGGGTAAGCCTTTTAAATTCCATATATAATAACAGTCTTCCTCCACGGAGGCCCACTTTGATTATCACTAAATTGAATTCCATTCAATTCCAATTTAATATATTAAATTGGAAAACTTTACTTTGGAAAATTTTCATTAGATCTTAATAAAGATTTATATATTCCAAATCACATTTCACTGTTAATCGGGTTAAAGAACGAATGTCATTAAAAACACAGTTCACAATAAACCCAATTCACATTCCATTTTATTCCAATTACTAAATATAACTGGAAACTCTAATAATCTTAATTAAAAGATTTATTCTTTTTGCATGGGGTTTAAGAACAGTGTTATTGAAGACACCATTCACGACAAGCCCCAAAATCCACTTTGATATTAAATATAAGGCTCTAAACAGAAATTATATCAGCTTACATTTAATATCAAATTCTGAAACCAACACATATCATATGAGGAATAACGATATATATCTATCTTCCAAATTCCTTCACAGTATCCGCATAGTCATGGAATCCAATATCGAAATCTCCCGAAGATGATTTCTATTCAAATCCATTCCAATCCATACAGTTAGACCAAAAAGTGGTTCTAACACCCAAATTGACTAAAATCAGAATAAAATAAGATCAAAAGTAAAATGGAGACACAGAATTTATAGTGGTTCGGCGTTAAAAAGCCTACGTCCACTTGTCAATCACTATTCCCGATGATAGAGTTGCAATTACAATGAGATATTCACTCAATTTCACTCACAACTCACATACATTCACTCAATTGTCTCAAAACAAATGTTGAAAGACGAGTTGGATTATCCGGGAGTGCTGGAATTCGGTTTATGAAAGTGGTTGAACTCTCAAAGTGCCAAAAAGAAGATCCTTTTCATTGTCTCCAGACAGGGTATTTATAGGTGAAAATTTGCTCAGAACCCGATCCGGATCGGAGCCACGTGTCTTCCATCCCACCATCCCCGGGTTCGAATGGATTTCAGTGTTGACAACGCATCAGAGCAGTGGACGTTGTGGGTAGGAACTGGTCATACCCGCTCCGCATCTTCAGGCGATCGTGGGGGAATGTGACATGAATTACAGGTTCGGTTCGGAGGAGCCTGCAGTGGGGGTTCGGATCGGAGTATCCGATCCGATCCGGATTAACCCAAAAATTAAGTCTTTATCCGCTTTGCTCCGTTCCGATCCGATAGTATGTAGCCCTCCGATCCGATTGATGGTAGGTAGCTCCCCGAACCGAACAGCAGTGCCTCTTTGATTCAAACATTAGCAGCTCTCTGATCCGATTGACGGTAAGTAGCTCCCCGAACCGAACAACAGTGCCTCTTTGATTCAAACATTAGCAGCTCTCCGATCCGAACAGCCAAAATCTCTCCGATCCGATCCGCTACATCTCTCCGATCCGATCCGCTATGATGCTTTCCAAGTTTTTTCAATGTTTCACATCTCGACTTTGTGTTGCCCAGTTCACAAAGTGGGCTAACATTTCCCCCCCTCAAAGGATGCTCCTGTTGGAAACGGTGCATGCTTTGATTATCACTGCATATCGCGTGCTAGGTAATCTTTCCTTTGACTTTCCTCGTGCTTTCATCCTCTTCTTTAAATTTTAAATTTATTCATATGCTAAGCTGAGATATGACATCCTGTTCGGTTCGGACTCCGACCCGAACGGATCCCCTTCTTCTTCCATTTCGTATTGGACTATTGGGCCATGCTGCGTTACTGGGCTGTCAGACCGATCCGAATAGGGAGACGAATAGTCACCCTGTTTTTCTATATAAACTCAACCTTCACCTCCTTCCCACTTTCCTTTTACTTTATCGTTTTACCATTTCTGCTTCGGAACTCCAGAATTCAAAAGAGAAAGATTTTTTTACAATTCTTGCGTGAATCTTCCATTTATACACCTCGGTAGGTTTGAATCCTTGATTGGTTTCGTGATAACAAGTTTTAATTGAAACTGATGGTCAATTCGACCGATCTTGACGTGGTTTCCACGCCGCAGTCTCCTCTTCCTTCGTTATTGTCGTTGGTGGCTTCGTTACTACTTCGAGGCGTTGGAAGAGGGAGTTGTGGTCTGAGGCCAAAAAGGAGGAAGAAGAAGATCATAAGGAGTCGGTTCGGGCGGTGGAGTATGGAAAGTGGAGAAAGGGAAAAAGAAGAGAAGTCCAGAATATCGGATCGGGTCGGGGCAAGTAGAGAAAGGGAAAAGGAAAAAAGGTCCAGAAGGTCGGATCGGGTCGGAGCAAGTAGTTAAAGAAGGGGGAACGGAGCTCACCTAACCGGATCGGGTCGGACTGTAAGATGAAGGAGGAGAAGCATGACTACGTGATCCGATCCGAACCGTTAGGGGAATCTACCTCCGAGCCGATCCGATTTTGATTTCTGAGTTTCAAAGTTTATCCGAGCCCAAGACGAGGCCACGCCCCCGATCCGATCCCAATGAATGCGCCCGAACCGAACCGAAGGGCAGTCCATCTTAATGCATAAAAACTCGTTTAACTGGCCCAATCAACTCTTGGCATGATCTTCAACTTAATGGACAGTTAGGATAGTGCCTTGCGAACGTAACTGGACATCAAGAACTACTTCAATCCTTTATACTTTGCCAAAATTTTGCGTCGCACTTTTAAACATTTACTTTACACTTTCCGCATACACTGTTTACACTTTAGTTTGCACACATGCACGGGGGGATACGGGCTAATTTACTCTAACTTGTGCTATTGCTTCTTCAATAGTTTTATGACCATGAGACCCAGACGCTCTTCTAGACTAGCTGAGAAGAAAGAGGCCCCGGAAACCTCCAACAAAGTTACTCTCGAGGACATATCTTCTCCTTCGAATCCAGAATGGAATGATGAGGGTTCAGACTACGAAGTTGGAAATCGCGAAAGTGACAATGTGTCTTCGGAGGGTGAAGTTTCTCTAGGTTTTGAAGAGGAAGGAGGGATTGGTGACGACCGGGCTCCTGATGAGTTTGAATCGGCTGTCATATTGGAATCACCCCAAGATTCTGTTGAATCGACAATCGACAACGACAGACTTATCCGAATTTGTTTAAAATACGGGATACTAAAAAGGGACACCCTGGTGCCTTCGAGAACTGACCGTCCCCACAACCCTCCAGAAGGGTATATGGCAATTACTCGGTTGATGTGCATGGTCGGTGCTATCCCTCCATTTTCTCCTTTTATCGTCGATTTTCTAAGACAAATACGAATTGCCCCCATGCAGCTGCACCCCAATTCTTATGCTTACTTATACACCTTATATGTAGCATACCGTGAGATCTTAGGCATAGAGCTCACTTTCGATGACGTTCATTTCTTCTACAACTTCAAGCATCGGACTTGAGAGACTCCTTCTTTCTGCTACTTTGAGTCTGTCCCTAAGAGGAAGATAATTTCAGCGCCATTCAGTAGTAAAGCTGGAGATTCCAGGCTGGAATGGTTTTATGTGAAGCGACAACCAGGGTGTGCCAGGAGGTGGACGAAATCAAGTAAAGCACTGGTTTTCTAAATCTCGGCTCTATACATTCAAGTCATCGCCTTAACTCGTTTTTCTTTTTGTTTGCAGTCGATAACCCAAAACAAATACCAGACCAAGTATTCTTTGACCGGATGCACCAGCTCCTTAATGGCGATCAGAAGTTCTTGACTATTGATGAAGTCCTTAAGGACGAATATCTTCAATTTCATGGGTTGCTATCTGTTACTCGTAGCATTGGTCACGGGACGGCTCCATATGTTTATATTCCCCCCATGGACGTGATCCCTGAAACGGGCGAAAGCTCGAGAGCTCCTATAGTGCCTCTTCAAGCTTCACCCTCTCCTTCTTCTACCCAAGATGATGAATTGGCTAACATGGCGGAAAGGCATCGCGAAGGATATACTGTTCCCAAGGATGCCATTTCTCCAAAAAAATCAACATCTTCCAAAGAGTCACCGATCGATGCTTCTGAGGGAGATGTCCCTAGTACTGATGACCCACTGTTTCAGGGTTTGGGGGACCTCCCCTTACCTGAAACCATTTACACTTCAGAGGATTTTAGGAAGAATCCTTTAGTTTTCACTTCTTCTGAAGAGACCACTCCTGCTAAGGCCAAAGAGCCCGCCCGTACTAGTCTAGCTTCGGACTCGGGTTGGTTGGGGGGAAAAACACCACTTAGGACACACTTTATACAGTAGCATTACCACTCATTGCACCTCTCTCTGTGTGAAACTATTGATTCTGAATTTCATTTGTCCTATTGTGCAGGCACGATGTCCCGATCTTACTATGATATCAGGAAACTCCGCCGCAACATGTCTAATCCACCTTACGATACTGAGTATGATCGCCGCGACGATCGCAGTAGGGAGGAGAGAAGGCCTTATGAACCCTATCGCTCTCGAACCTCGCGTTCTTGATCTCCTGTTCGGACGGACCCAGAGAGATATAAAGGCTATCAAGGTCGACGGGAAAAGGACAGGCCGCAACCAAAAGACTCCACCTCTTCTCAAGAAAAGCGCAGCAGGGAGAGAAGTCCGCCAAAAGATACTGAATCGCGAAGTAAACGCAAGGTCTCTGCTAAACGGCCTAGAACAGATAAAGAAACTATTGAATCCTCCACACACAGGGACACTGAACTGACGATCCCCGCCCCTCCACCACTAGATGCTGAAACTGTAATCAAGCGGGCGTATCTGGAGGAGCAATTTCCCGAACATTACTTCGAGAACTTGAATTTTTACCTGCCCTTGAGCCTATTTCTTCCAGGTGGGCAGATGAGGCCAAAGCAAAGATAGATGCGGTTGAAAAACAGTATTATGAAATGTTCAAATATTCACGCAACCTTTCCAGAATCATCCGTACTCTAATCACGAATGCTGATTCGATGCAAAAAACCGCGGAAGACGATGCAAAGGCCTTAAAGAATCTAGGAAAAGATTTGGAGGACACACAGGCCCAGCTTGCTGTTGCTCAAAGGGACGCTACTAGCTTCAAACAACAATTTGAAGATATGCAAAAACGTTACCATGATTTTCTTGAATCTCACACTCAAGAGCGTTCTGAGTTAAAAAATCAAGTTGAAGATGCTAAGTCAGATGCCGCTAAAATGCGCCTTGCTTACGCTGACCTTGAACGGAAAAATGCCGAGTTAGCGAGGAGGAATGCTGAGCTAGAAAAGAAAAATGCCGACTTGGCTTCTAAGCTAGTGGAGGCGGAGAACAGAGCTGCCCTGGCGGAGGATAACATCGAATGTGCCATCAAATCCGCTGAGGAGGCCCGCAAACAATTGTCAGAGGCTGAGGAAGAGATTCAGGGCTTCGGCGAATTAATGATTGAATTCTTTGCGCATATCATCCGTCGCAGGAACATTTCTTGGATTGAAGATTATCCATCTACTCTAGTCCAAGTATGGAGTCAGATCATTGAGTGGGAAAAAGAGGAGCTCAAGGTTGATTCCATTGATGAGGACAAGCTGATGGAGAAATATTTAAGGGATGATGAGCCAGAACGCCTTGCTGAAGGGCGCCGCGTCATTGCTGATGCTATGGAAGAAGAGAGGCGGAGGACTAAGCAAAAGAACGTTCCCGAGGCTGGTTCCTCTTCTACTGCCCCCGCAACTTCTGAAGTAGAGGGGTATGATCCTGAAAACCCGGGGATCCCTCGAACAACTCTGCTATCCCCTATTCCCGAAACGACATCGGAGACAGCAGTTACCCCTGCCGAGAAGTCTTCGGAAGGTATCTCTACATTTTCTCCTCAATTCGTCAGGGCTATCTCTACCTTTCGCCACGTGATTGAGCAATCGATGAAAAACCCATTATTTTCTCCTGAGTTGATAACTGTTGCTTCTCATTCTGTAGGTATTGAGCCATCCGGAAAGACAGATGTGACTCAGGGAACCGCCTCTGGGGCGGAGCCTACAGAGAAGGCAAAAGGAGGAAAGGACAAGGCTGCTCCTATAGATTTGGAAGGAGGAAGTGAACCGTCTAAGGCTGACACTCCTCGTGATGAAGAAAATGATAGCCGCCTTAAAGGATGATTGCGGCGACGGAGGACATGAGGATGATCCAGAGGTGGCAATAGTCGGGGAGTCGAAAAGTGCAGATGATGTTACTTTGGCTGCAATGAAAGCTGACCAAGATAAATGCTTACAGTTAAAAGCTGAAGACTTAGACCCTGAAAGCCTCAAGCCTCTCGCAGTTGTGGATGCGGGATCAAGGTTAGTTGTTAAGCTTTCAACTAGATCTATTACAGAGGAACTCGCTAAAAAGTCTTCTCTTGATTCTAGCGCTCCGCCCTCCGGGAAGAAGTCAACCGATTCCAGCATCTCAGCTTCAGGAAAGAAAAAATCAAAGCGCATCTTGACGGAGGCCGAAAAAGAGGCGAAGGATGCGGAGAAAGAGGCCAAGAAGTCCAAGCCTCCTTCGAAGTCTAAGTAGTGGGCTGTCTTGCGTTGTTTTAGCATTTGGTGGATCAACAATTGCTGCTATAAGGGTGGCTCTTGCACCTTCTTTTTGGCTATTTTCCTGTACAAATTCATTCATTCGTAAGTAAAAAATAATTCATTTTCCGCAATGTCTGTTAGTCATTAGTTTTGCACCTATGTAAGAATGCATGTCTTACTATAGTTGTGTAATGAAGTTGTGGTGGGGGGGGGGGGGCATATGTGTATACATATATGCCCCCAGTCAATCTCAAAAAACTATTCAAGACTTAATCAAGTAGTCTGAATGTCCCCAATTTTCTGACGGGATTGCATTTTCTGTGTCGTCAATGCCTGTCGTTTTTTCTGGCATTTGTTTTATACTCTCCTGTCTTATACTCAGGTTAGAGTTCTTACTGAGGCGGTCTCTTTTCTGGGTGCACCTTCATGCCTCAGAGGACGTCGTCTTCCCGTCCTTTATACTCTCTCTCAATTCTCGAGAGTTAGAGTTAAGAATGTCGTCTTCCCATTCTTTTATGTCTTATCGCACAAGTAGTCATTGTGCTTTTTCTTATGTTTAAACTGTTTTCAACCTTTCAGGTTTTGAATCATCTTATATTCCATAATCGCAACAGAACAGTCGATGAAGGTATACATATAATGCATGAAAGTAAATAACACACGATATTTTTATAGTGGTTCGGCTAAGTCGTAGCCTACATCCACTTTATAGTCCTTTATTCATATCATCAGATTTTCCTAAGGCAAGTCGTGCCTTTTTACAGAGTTCATAAGAAAAATAACAAAGAGTACAACATTTCTAATCCAAATATCGCATCAAGTGTTGGGCATTCCATGCCCTAGGTACTTCTTCGCCATCTACGGTCGTTAACTTGAAGGTTCCTTTTTCAAGTTTCCGTTGGATGACAAAGGGTCCTTCCCACTTTGGACCGAGGTGAGGAAGGGATGGAAAGACTCTCTTTAGCACCAAATCTCCTAGTTCAAAAGTCCTAAGGCGAATTTTTTTGTCGTAATAACGTGCTATCTGACGTCGATGTCTTGCCGCATGCAAATCCGCTTCGTCCCTTTTTTCTTCGATTTCATCAAGAGACTCGAGTAAGAGCGCCCGATTCGTCATCGGGTCATAATACGTCACCCGGTGGGAGGGAACCTCAAGCTCTACTGGAATTACTGCTTCTGAACCAAAAGAGAGAGAGAAAGGGGTATGACCAGTAGCTGTTTTAAACGTTGTTCGATATGCCCACAAAGCTAAGGGCAATTCGTCAACCCATTTTGCCTTTGCGCGCTCTAACCGTTTCTTGAGGATGGATTTTATAACTTTGTTTATTGCTTCAACTTGCCCGTTCGACTGCGGATAGGTAACCGCAGTATACCGTTTGTCTATCTTATATTTCTGGCAGAAATTTCTGAATTCAGCACCATCAAACTGGGTTCCGTTATCAGTTATAATAGTCCTTGGGATCCCGAATCGGCATATAATATTGCGAACCACAAAACTTATCACCTTTCTTGCCGTGATCTTGGTTAGAGGCTCAGCTTCCACCCACTTCGTAAAATAGTCCACAACGACTATTGCATATTTCGCTCCTCCTCTAGCAATTGGTAGAACTCCGATGATATCAATTCCCCACGTGGCAAAAGGCCAAGGACTCACCATCGATTTGAGTTGAGTCAACGGTGCTCTGGGGATTTTGGCGAATCTCTGGCACTTATCGCAGCGTCGAGAATAATTAGCTGCATCTTTATTAATTGTGGGCCAGAAGTATCCATACCGCAATATCTTTTTCGCTAAAGTTTGACCTCCTGTATGATCTCCACACTCACCTTCATGTACTTCTCTTAGTACACGTTTGATGTCGTCGTGTGCTATATATCGTAACAGGGGCATAGAAAATCCTTGTCTATAAAGAGTATCATCTTGTAGGACATATCTGGTAGCCTTGCGAACTATAGCCCTTCTCTCACTCTTCTTTGATGGGAGCGTCCCATTCTTAAGGAAGTTCTTAATTGGGGTCATCCACGACTCCTTCTCCGGTTCCGCTTCGAAAGCGAACTCAATTTCCATCGACTCAAAGCTTGGCGATTCCAACGTTTCAATTGGAATTATTTCAGTTTCTTCTGGGTTGTCGGAACTGGCTAGCTTTGCCAGCCCGTCTGCCTTCTGGTTTTCGGCTCTTGGGATATGCGTTATACTGTACCGCTCTAGGTTGCTCAACAGCTTTTCCACTTTCTCGAGGTAGGCGATGAGTCGAGGTCCCTGAGCCACAAATTCCTTTCGCACTTGGCAAACAACGATTTTGGAGTCGCAGAATATGTCCAACATTTTTATTCCGAGGTCTTTAGCAAGCTTCAGCCCGGCAATCAGGGCTTCGTATTCAGATTCATTGTTAGTCGTCGAAAATTCTAATCGTAGAGCGTAATATAACGACCGTCCTTCAGGAGTAACTAAGACGATTCCAGCTCCGGACCTTCGGTCGTTTTTGGCTCCATCTGTGTATAGCTTCCATGGATCTATCTTTAACTCATCTTCGGACTTGACCACTCTGTCATCGATTACTTCCTCCTTTGGGATGGTGAACTCTGCTATAAAGTCTGCCAGAGCTTGCCCCCTGATCGACCTTCGTGGCTGAAAATTTAAATCAAACTGACTTAATTCAATATTCCATTTGATCAATCGTCCCAATGCTTCGGGTCTCTGCAACACCTGCCTTAGAGGTTGGTCAGTGTATATGGTTATTGGGTGAGCTTGGAAATAGTGATGAAGTTTTCGGGAGGCGATTAGGAGGCTGTAAGCGAGCTTCTCAATCTTTGGGTAGTTGCGTTCTGCCGCTGCCAATTTCTTGCTTACATAATATACTGGCCTTTGCACTTTGTCTTCTTCTCGAACCAAAGCTGTGCTAACAGCGTGAGCCGAGACTGCCAAGTAAACAAATAACTCTTCGTGATCCACTGGCTTTGACAAAATCGGCGGTTTTTCTAGTAGTTCCAATAAATTTCGAAAGGCCTCAACACAGTCCGGGGTCCACTCAAAGTTCCTCTTTCCCCTTTTAATCAAATCAAAAAATGGGACGCATTTGTCCGTGGCTTTGGAGATGAACCTACTCAACGCGGCTACCTTCCCCGCAAGACTTTGGACATCTTTAATTCTCCTCGGCTCTTCAATGTTTCTAATCGCTGCTATTTGGCTGGGATTGATTTCAATCCCTCGGGAGCTCACAATGAAGCCTAGAAACTTTCCCGATGCCACTCCAAATGAACATTTCAAAGGATTCAACTTCATCCGATACTTTCGCAAGATACCGAACATTTCTGCCAAGTCCAGCGTATGGCTGGAGGACTGTTTCGATTTGACAAGCATATCATCCACATAAACTTCCATAGTCTTCCCTATTTGACTATAAACCATCCTGTTCACCAAGCGCTGATAAGTGGCTCCGGCGTTTTTCAATCCGAACGGCACGACCACGTAACAGTATAGCCCCAAATTTGTGATGAAGCTCGTGTGTTCTTGATCTGGCACGTGCATAGGAATTTGGTTATACCCAGAATATGCGTCCATGAAAGAAAGAAGTTCGTGTCCCGCTGTCGAATCTACAAGCTGGTCAATCCTGGGAAGTGGGAAACTATCTTTCGGGCAGGCTCTGTTCAAATCTGAAAAATCGATGCAAGTCTGTAACACCCCACGCGCGCTAAGGTCACTCACAAAGGGAATGCCTTAGTTTTGGTTGAGTATTTTTTTAGTGAGTATAGAACAGAAAAATTACAACAGGACAGATATAAGTGATACTTGAAAATTTAAAACATCATTACATTAACAAAACATGTTTGGTTACATCACAAAACCGTAACAAGAGTCAAGTACATAATATCCATCCTGATAGAATAGAAGTACATAATCCCACTACATATTCAATAGCCATACTAGGAAAGATAAACCGAGCTTTACTTCTACGATCCAAGCCCAAAAGATAGATATAGCGGTCTGATCCAAGCCCACTAGTGCTAGGCCCACTCTGATAACCTGAGGGTTGGGAAAAAAAGATAAAAACAACGGGGTCAGACATAAGTCTGAGTGAGTCCTATAACCCTAACAATACAACCATTAAAGTAATTAGGGTATGACATAAATAAGGTACGGTACCTCTGGGGATAATGACTACCATAAGTAGCCCACAAAACACAGGATGTACTACGATAATCGAAACGACGTATTTATCCACCCAAGGATAATTACTAACTTACACCGCCCCAGACCTACCCACCCAAGGGTAATTCCTACACTGCACCACACCAGTTCTACCCACCAAGAGTAATTCCTACTTAAAGGTTGATCCCACTTAAAGACTTAGAAAATATAACTAGTAGTTTCTGGTTCTGACCACGTAGGTGCCGTCTGCCCCTACCTCCACTAGGTGTATAACTGATCACGTAGGTGCCGTCTGCCCTACATCCACTAGGTGTACCTAGTAATCTTACCCAGTAGTTTCGTGTACCCCTACATAGGTGCCGTCTGCCCCTATCTTAACTAGGTGTACCCACTACCCCCAAGCGATCGGCTCCCTAACGTAGATACCCGTGCTGGTCCCACAAAAGGGGGTGTATCATTCCCCAAAGTGGCTACCATATAATATCACGGTGCACGGCTTTATATCTACACGATGCAACAACGACTTACCAACCAGCCCGGGTCCACACACGCATATGAAACCCGTTGATCCCGCGTTGCCACCGCTAACCCGTTTTGGCCGCTTATAGTCAAGTCCAATATGCGTGTCCCGTCACCCGACCAGAGTCGAGCCCACAAAGATACGTTTGGGATATTGGTTGAAATGGGCCCCCACAAGCTACCCACTTAAGCTTGTCAAATATCTAGTGCATCCCACTTAACCCTTTAACCATGTCCCCTTACATGTTATATATCTTGGTTAAGTCCTTTAATCATATTTCAATTGCCACTTAGGGCACCCACTAGATTTCCACATGCCACCCATGGCACTTACTTAACCCCTTAATCATGTTTAATTACATGTTCCACCTTGGTTAAGTATTCTAATCGTATTCTCACATGCCACCCATGGCACTTACTTAACCCTTTTATCATGTTTAATTACATGTTCCACCTTGGTTAAGTATTCTTATCGTATTTTTCTATTGCCACCCAAGGCAACCCATTAGTCTCATCATGCCACCCCAAGGCACCCACTTAACCCCTCATGTCCCACTACATGCTAATATGGTTAAGTGTTTCTTAATTCATTAATTAAGATCATGACCTCATAAAGACCTCTCACATTAGACCGTCTTTTATGACTGCTGGATATGCCGGTTGGTTCCGGGCAGACTTCTGTCATCAAAAGGGCCTAACCTCGTGTCTTTACTTTAATCATGTATTTAATTTATGACTAAGACCTCTCACATTGGGCCAATCATTTGTAGCCGCTGGATGGCCGGTCGGTTCCGGGCAGACTTCCGCTACAAAAGGGTCCAACCTCGTGTCTTAGTTGATTAATTAAACCTAATTAATCACCCCCATATTAATTATCCCTAATTAATATCAAATTTTCCATAACATGGGTAGACCTAACTCAATAGGTAAATTCCCATGGGGTAGACCTAACTCAATAGGTAAATTCCCACTTATGGTAATTTATTTTTATGGTATGCTTAATCATACCCAATCATATTTTTATTAACATATTTACCAACCCCATCGTTCCCCACGTAAATCGTTCTCATTCCATGACATAAATAAGGGGAAGATCATCACAAATATCATGGGTTTAGCATACAACTTTGTCATGGGTTAAGAGGATGTCAACTTGCATATATGAGCATATATTAACCCAACTACATTTAACCCCAAACTTGCATATTATCATACACATGATTTGCATAACATGTTGCATATGAGCTTGCATATTATCATACACATATCTTGCATAGCATATTGAACTTGCATATAGGCATTCTCATAACTTGCATAACATGTTAATCATGCATTTAAGCATACACATAACTTGCATAAGCATTTACATACTTGCATAAGCATCCACATACTTGCATAAGCATTCACATACTTGCATAACTTGCATATCATGTCATTTAAGCATATACATATCTTGCAAGAGCATTCATATTCTCGCATAAGCATGCATAACTTGCATATCACATAAATCTTGCATTTAAACATATACATGACTTGCATAAGCATGCATAACTTGCATATCACATAAATCTTGCATTTAAACATATACATGACTTGCATAAGCATTCATACACTTGCATAAGCATGCATAACTTGCATATCACTTTCAACTTGCATTTAAACATATACTTAACTTGCATATCACTTTCAACTTGCATAACTCACTTTGCTAAACATGCATAATTCCACTTAGTAAATATGCATAAATCCACTTATTAAACATGCATATATCAACTTGTTAAACATGCATAAATCAACTTGACATGCATAACATCAAATACTTAACATGCATAACACCAACTACTTAGCATGCATGAAATCACATGCATAACTTGCATATCATGTTACATATAACTTGCATATATTCTCACATATAGTTTGCATAACATGTCACATATGCATAAATGTTTAATATGGTGTTTTGCATCATAAAACATGGCCTTAACTTGCATTTAACATAAAACTTGCAAATCACATATCATACAAACTTGCATAAATACATTTATCCACAAACATAGCCATGTCTTATCACATCCTACCATAATCAATTTAACAATTGATTATTAAAGCCATAGAAACTCACCAAAACCAAGATTAGCAACCTTATGAAGTAGAATTAGTTGCAAACTATGAAGATAATGATGATTAGAGATTGATTAGAGAGGGATTAGCTTGCAACTTTCTTTATGAACTAGTGGAGGCCATGCTCAAATTTCATTTTGCCATAGTTTAGTTACAAGACTTAATTATGAATGAATTAGGGTAGGGTTAGGCTCTTATTTATAGGATTAGGTAGTGTTTTAAGCCCTTAGATTAACCCTAGATTAAATTAGGACCCTTAGATTTAGGAAATCTCTAGAACCAGCCCACTAGGCCAGCACAAGGACCCAAACTGGTGCACCCAACCACAGGACTCTCTAGAAACTGTGCAGGTTCCTTGGCTCGGCACGGGCGCACTTCACAAGTGCGCCAGTGTATCTTTGTACTGGCGCACTTCACAAGTGCGCCAGTGCATTTCTGGCCTGTTTCTGGTTTTCTGCCTAACTTCGTTCTTCCTTATCTCTTTCATACGGTACCCGTTTTACGCAAACTCGGACTCTATTTCGCGTATTTTTCCGAGACGAACGCAATGACGCAGCCCGTTTCCCCCAATTCCCACATCTGAAATTATTTATCCTGTAGTTAGTGAATTTTAGTATTAACTAAAATTCGGGGTGTTACATTCTCCCCTCCTTAAAGGATTTCGTCCCCGAAATCTCTAAGCTAAGGAGAATGCATATCCTACCATCCAAACAACCATCTACTCAATCCATCAAACACGGGCATCCATTGTCCTTAAAACAATTTCTAATGATGTATGAGCATATGCAAAAAGTGTGTGTATATGTTCCTTATCTAATGTATGAACATATGCAAACCATGATAGTGCCATGCATCCATTATGTATGCGAGGGAACCCTATCGACACATACAATATCTACATGAGTGCACAACCATTCACCAAAATGCATCATCCATATGATAACACAATCATTATACATCCATAAATATAGCTTCCTACACACAATTTTTATGCAATATGCAATATGAAGTGATTGAGCCGATCTAGTGCCTAGAGTGTGTGTATATGCATCCACGAGCAACCACTAGCAAACACTTGCATCCACTTGCATCCATCATACATAACATGTCTCAAACACATGTTTCAACCATAGGACTATCCTATCTGAAGGTCAAAGGTACTAACGAGAGGACATACTAAGGATAAGATAAGTACCAGTCAAACGATAAAGGAGAAGTTAAAAGACATACTCTCAAAAAGAAATGGATACAAAGAACGCATCTTCGCTTCCGTCACCCAAGTTGCGTTGCTCTCCTCTTCTCCCCATTACACTTTGACTAGCTGAACCTCTCGATTCCTCAATTTCCTAGTCTCTGACCCAAGGATGCGAGTAGGAGCTCGTCGAATAGTCGCATCACGCTCTGCTTCCACTTCTCTAAGCAAACTTGGCTCTACCACCTCTACGGTCTTATGTAGGCACTTCCTCCCATGGAATACATCATGTACACTACTAAGTCTGTCGGGCAGCTCCACCAATGGAAGATATTCCTCCCATGTACCTCCAAAATCCAAGATACATAGCCTCAAAAGGTCTTCTAAAATATGATTCACCCTCTCGGTCTGGCTGTCCGTCTGAGGATGATATGCGGTACTCAAACGCAACTGAGTCCCTACCGCCTTTTGCAAACTCCTCCAAAACTCTCTAGTGAAGATAGGATCTCGATCACTCACTATACTGGAGGGTACCCGATGCAATCGAACTATCTCTCGAAGATATACAAAAGCTAGCCATGGAGCAGTCCACTTACTCTTCACAGGTATGAAATGGGTGTTCTTAGTAAGTCTGTCTACCACCGCCCAAATTCCTGTATTACTCTTTCTCGATCTGGGTAACCTGTCAATAAAATCCAACGAGACGCTGTCCCACTTTCATTGTGGAACCTCCCATGGGCGAAGCAACCCACCTGGTTTCTTTCGCTCCGTCTTCACTCGTTGGCACACCAAGCATCGAGCGACATGCTCGGCCACATCTTTCTTCATACCGGCCCAGAAGAAAGCCCTCTTCATGTCTTGGTACATCTTACCCCCACCGGGATGAATGGTCATCCTAGAACGGTGTGCGTCATCAAGAATAGCCTTCCTCAAACCCTCGTCTTGCGGTACACAAAGTCTACCGTCTCTACGCAAGCACCCTCTATCATCTAGGGTGTACCTACTCAAATGGCTGGACGACTCCCCCCTTATGAGCTTCTCTACTAACTCAACCAACTGTGGGTCGCCCCTCTGTGCTTCTCCAATCCGCCCCCAAAAGAGTAGGTCTAACTTCCAAAGAAGCTAGCAAACCGGGTACAAAGTCAACGGAAGGTCTAAAGTCAAACTTAGAAATAAACTCTAAGCTCCATCGTTCAACGAACAATGAACTCAAGGACAACCTTTTTCTACTTAAGGTGTCCGTTACCATGTTACCCTTACTCATAGGACGCTAAGGATCCCATCCACTTTTGCTGTCCTAAGACTATGCGCTCGAAGAGTCTCCAACACTTCCCTAAGATGTAGGGCATGCTCTTCTCCACCAGGATATCATCCAAAATCATCACAACTGTCTCCCACGCAGACCACCCTAGTCGAATTCGGCATCCCCCAAATGCAAGCCCCAAAGGCCTAAACCAATATCAGACAAACACCCAAGGGATACCTCCTTCGAATTCAGACGACCTACGTGAGATGATACTAGTAAAAATGGCTAAATAATTAAGCCCTCGTCCAATTCTGGATGTTCTCGCCAGTCTTGCTCCAAAACCGTCGTTTGTCCTATACTGGCTCTGCTCAGCCTATTGAGCACATGCGAAAACTTATTTCGCTCCAGATGTCATCTACAAAGACCATCACGAACTTATTTAGGTACTCCCTGAACACCCTTCTCAACAAAGTATGCGGGGGCGTTCTTCAAACCCAATGGCATCACCAGCCACTCATAAAAGAAATCATCCGGAGTCCTAAAGACAGTCTTCTCTATACTATTCTCAGCCACTCTCAACTGATGAAGTCCCGTGGCTAAGTCCTACTACACAAAAATACTGAGGCGCCAGCCAACTGATCAAGGAGATCATTAATCCTCGGCAATGGGTATCTATTCTTCTTTGTGAGTTTCTTTAGCTCTCTTTAGCCTGCACAAAGTCTGAGGGACCCATCCGCCTTCATAACAAAAACTACTGGAGCGCCCCACTCCAATATACTTCGTCTTATGAACCCCTTCTCAAGCAAATCGTCTACTTACTTATGGAGTTCCCTCCTCTCACTAGGAGCCATGTGGCACACTGGCCAAGATACTGGTTTAGCATTATCCATCAGATATATTCGGAAGTCAATCTCCCGTTTCGGAGGTAAGCCCTTCACCTCCTCAAACACATCCGGATATTCCCGGACCGCTCTAGCAGATCGCAGACTCTAGACCAACGTGTCAAGCGATTCTAGATACCTTAGCATAACAGATTCTATGGGATTACAAGAGATCTCGAGAGTGTTACCCAGGCGGCCCATAAGCCTAACAACTCTCTCTTCAAAATGAAGAACAGCACTCCTACTGGATAACCAGTCCATGCCCAAAACTAACCCATAGCCCGTGAAGCCCAACAAGCATCACATCTAAACTCAATGCTAAGTATAGAAACTTTCAAACCCAAACATATCATGGAGCCCCAATTGGGTTTGAAACAACTAAGGGATCATCTACCAACTGGTGTCTAAGTGCAGTGACTCAACTAACCATGATGAGATAAACGAACTCGATATATCAGAATCAAATAAAGCTTGGATCGGATAATAAAGAAATCCAAATTCCAACCTAAACGGTCATATCCCCATCTGGTACCCAAGTCGTGAGGGAATACAACTACCCTCCAGAAGATTCCATACCTTGCCTTTGCTTCTTTGGACAATCCTAATAACGTGTCCTATTCCTCCCAAAAGGATAACTACCAGCCTTCTTCTTCCCTATCCTCCACTTATAACCTCCCACCAATGAGGTCTCATCTTTCATTAACCAAACAACTATTTGAGCCTTCCTCCCATCGTTTATCCAATAGATACCTACCAGTCCTCCTCCTTCTTGAACCAACTTCTAATCCGACTAACGTCTAAGTCCCTTGAAGTGGTTTTCCATCCTTATCTATCTTAGAAAGATCATCTATACGCGGAGGGGAAACTCAAAACGAGAGAAAGGAAGAGATTCAAAATAGAGAATTCGAAAGATATAGATATGGCTATTGGGGATTATGCTTTTCTTTCAAAAACTTTTCTCTTAAAAGACATGTTTTTGAAAATACTCCTTTCCAAAAATATTCTTAGAAAATAGTTTTTCTAAAAATTTTATCTGTTCCGGTAACCTTAAGCTCTGATACCACGTGTAACACCCCACGCCCGCTAAGGTCACTCACAAAGGGAACGCCTTAGTTTTGGTGGAGTATTTTTTTAGTGAGTATAGAACAGAAAAATTACAACAGGACAGATATAAGTGATACTTGAAAATTTAAAACATCATTACATTAACAAAACATGTTTGGTTACATCACAAAACCGTAACAAGAGTCAAGTACATAATATCCATCCTGATAGAATAGAAGTACATAATCCCACTACATATTCAATAGCCATACTAGGAAAGATAAACCGAGCTTTACTTCTACGATCCAAGCCCAAAAGATAGATATAGCGGTCTGATCCAAGCCCACTAGTGCTAGGCCCACTCTGATAACCTGAGGGTTGGGAAAAAAAGATAAAAACAACGGGGTCAGACATAAGTCTGAGTGAGTCCTATAACCCTAACAATACAACCATTAAAGTAATTAGGGTATGACATAAATAAGGTACGGTACCTCTGGGGATAATGACTACCATAAGTAGCCCACAAAACACAGGATGTACTACGACAATCGAAACGACGTATTTATCCACCCAAGGATAATTACTAACTTACACCGCCCCAGACCTACCCACCCAAGGGTAATTCCTACACTGCACCACACCAGTTCTACCCACCAAGAGTAATTCCTACTTAAAGGTTGATCCCACTTAAAGACTTAGAAAATATAACTAGTAGTTTCTGGTTCTGACCACGTAGGTGCCGTCTGCCCCTACCTCCACTAGGTGTATAACTGATCACGTAGGTGCCGTCTGCCCTACATCCACTAGGTGTACCTAGTAATCTTACCCAGTAGTTTCGTGTACCCCTACATAGGTGCCGTCTGCCCCTATCTTAACTAGGTGTACCCACTACCCCCAAGCGATCGGCTCCCTAACGTAGATACCCGTGCTAGTCCCACAAAAGGGGGTGTATCATTCCCCAAAGTGGCTACCATATAATATCACGGTGCACGGCTTTATATCTACACGATGCAACAACGACTTACCAACCAGCCCGGGTCCACACACGCATATGAAACCCGTTGATCCCGCGTTGCCACCGCTAACCCGTTTTGGCCGCTTATAGTCAAGTCCAATATGCGTGTCCCGTCACCCGACCAGAGTCGAGCCCACAAAGATACGTTTGGGATATTGGTTGAAATGGGCCCCCACAAGCTACCCACTTAAGCTTGTCAAATATCTAGTGCATCCCACTTAACCCTTTAACCATGTCCCCTTACATGTTATATATCTTGGTTAAGTCCTTTAATCATATTTCAATTGCCACTTAGGGCACCCACCAGATTTCCACATGCCACCCATGGCACTTACTTAACCCCTTAATCATGTTTAATTACATGTTCCACCTTGGTTAAGTATTCTAATCGTATTCTCACATGCCACCCATGGCACTTACTTAACCCTTTTATCATGTTTAATTACATGTTCCACCTTGGTTAAGTATTCTAATCGTATTTTTCTATTGCCACCCAAGGCAACCCGTTAGTCTCATCATGCCACCCCAAGGCACCCACTTAACCCCTCATGTCCCACTACATGCTAATATGGTTAAGTGTTTCTTAATTCATTAATTAAGATCATGACCTCATAAAGACCTCTCACATTAGACCGTCTTTTATGACTGCTGGATATGCCGGTTGGTTCCGGGCAGACTTCTGTCATCAAAAGGGCCTAACCTCGTGTCTTTACTTTAATCATGTATTTAATTTATGACTAAGACCTCTCACATTGGGCCAATCATTTGTAGCCGCTGGATGGCCGGTCGGTTCCGGGCAGACTTCCGCTACAAAAGGGTCCAACCTCGTGTCTTAGTTGATTAATTAAACCTAATTAATCACCCCCATATTAATTATCCCTAATTAATATCAAATTTTCCATAACATGGGTAGACCTAACTCAATAGGTAAATTCCCATGGGGTAGACCTAACTCAATAGGTAAATTCCCACTTATGGTAATTTATTTTTATGGTATGCTTAATCATACCCAATCATATTTTTATTAACATATTTACCAACCCCATCGTTCCCCACGTAAATCGTTCTCATTCCATGACATAAATAAGGGGAAGATCATCACAAATATCATGGGTTTAGCATACAACTTTGTCATGGGTTAAGAGGATGTCAACTTGCATATATGAGCATATATTAACCCAACTACATTTAACCCCAAACTTGCATATTATCATACACATGATTTGCATAACATGTTGCATATGAGCTTGCATATTATCATACACATATCTTGCATAGCATATTGAACTTGCATATAGGCATTCTCATAACTTGCATAACATGTTAATCATGCATTTAAGCATACACATAACTTGCATAAGCATTTACATACTTGCATAAGCATCCACATACTTGCATAAGCATTCACATACTTGCATAACTTGCATATCATGTCATTTAAGCATATACATATCTTGCAAGAGCATTCATATTCTCGCATAAGCATGCATAACTTGCATATCACATAAATCTTGCATTTAAACATATACATGACTTGCATAAGCATGCATAACTTGCATATCACATAAATCTTGCATTTAAACATATACATGACTTGCATAAGCATTCATACACTTGCATAAGCATGCATAACTTGCATATCACTTTCAACTTGCATTTAAACATATACTTAACTTGCATATCACTTTCAACTTGCATAACTCACTTTGCTAAACATGCATAATTCCACTTAGTAAATATGCATAAATCCACTTATTAAACATGCATATATCAACTTGTTAAACATGCATAAATCAACTTGACATGCATAACATCAAATACTTAACATGCATAACACCAACTACTTAGCATGCATGAAATCACATGCATAACTTGCATATCATGTTACATATAACTTGCATATATTCTCACATATAGTTTGCATAACATGTCACATATGCATAAATGTTTAATATGGTGTTTTGCATCATAAAACATGGCCTTAACTTGCATTTAACATAAAACTTGCAAATCACATATCATACAAACTTGCATAAATACATTTATCCACAAACATAGCCATGTCTTATCACATCCTACCATAATCAATTTAACAATTGATTATTAAAGCCATAGAAACTCACCAAAACCAAGATTAGCAACCTTATGAAGTAGAATTAGTTGCAAACTATGAAGATAATGATGATTAGAGATTGATTAGAGAGGGATTAGCTTGCAACTTTCTTTATGAACTAGTGGAGGCCATGCTCAAATTTCATTTTGCCATAGTTTAGTTACAAGACTTAATTATGAATGAATTAGGGTAGGGTTAGGCTCTTATTTATAGGATTAGGTAGTGTTTTAAGCCCTTAGATTAACCCTAGATTAAATTAGGACCCTTAGATTTAGGAAATCTCTAGAACCAGCCCACTAGGCCAGCACAAGGACCCAAACTGGTGCACCCAACCACAGGACTCTCTAGAAACTGTGCAGGTTCCTTGGCTCGGCACGGGCGCACTTCACTTGTGCGCCAGTGTATCTTTGTACTGGCACACTTCACAAGTGCGCCAGTGCATTTCTGGCCTGTTTCTGATTTTCTGCCTAACTTCGTTCGTCCTTATCTCTTTCATACGGTACCCGTTTTACGCAAACTCGGACTCTATTTCGCGTATTTTTCCGAGACGAACGCAATGATGCAGCCCGTTTCCCCCAATTCCCACATCTGAAATTATTTATCCTGTAGTTAGTGAATTTTAGTATTAACTAAAATTCGGGGTGTTACAAAGTCCGCCACTTTCCATTCGGCTTCTTTACTAAGACGGGATTCGATATCCAGTCGGGATATGTCGAATCTCTAATAAATCCGTTCTATTTCTCCACTTCTTCCTTCAGAGCGACCGACCTCTCTGGGCCCAGCATACGTCTTTTTTGCTTTACAGGCGGATGTTTCGGGTTTACATTTAGCGAATGACTTATGACGGATGGCGATATCCCGCACATGTCGGCATGGGTCCAGGCAAACACGTCCAAGTTTGCCTTCAGGAAGTCAGTTAATTCTTCGGCCCGACGTGGATCCAACTGAGATCCAATCTTCAAAACTCTTGTTGGATCAGCTTCATCAATGGGAATGTCCACTGTTGCTTCATTAGGAGTTGCATTTCTAGTCTCTAGTTCCTCGTCTTTTCTGGGATCCAGGTCTTCAGGCGTTCCTTTGGGCAACTCCTTCGGGGCCGATCCCTCTAATTGCTACGCCGAGCCCTCCTTTGGAGGAGGCGAGGCATCTTTACTCTCGATGTTAAGTCCTTTCATCAACATCTTTAATTCGGCAACATAGCAGGCCCGTCCAGAGACTTGATCCCCTCTCATTACTCCAGTTCCGGCTTCAGTTGGGAACTTAAGCAATAAACACCAAGGGGCGATGCAAGCCCTGAACTCAGCAAGGGCAGGCCTTCCCAAAAATGCATTATAAGGCGAATCTACGTCCAACACTACGAACTGAAGCATCCATACTCTTCGGCGTTCTCCTTGCCCCAAGGTTACGGGCAATTCTATGTACCCCATTGGAGCTGTCGATGCCCCGTTGAAGCCTCGGATCCAACCTTCGCATGGCTTCAAATCTTCAGATTCAAGCTTCATCTGATCAAATGACTTTTTAAATAAAATATTAACAGAGCTTCCATTGTCTACTAACACCTTATGAACCAAGGCCGGCCCAATGGTGGTGGTAATGACCAACGGATCGTCGGTGGGTGACTGGATCCCGGTATTATCTCTGCTACGGAGTACCACGTCGTCAAACATTGTCTTCTGTTGTTTTATGGGGGCGATATCTTCCAAATCATCACATTCATCCACATCTACGTGCTTGGCGGCGTTTACATATTGATCCATTGCTCTAAAACTGCGGATTGCTGGGTGGGGTCCACCCACTATGGAGTTGATAACAATTCCCTTGCCTTTCTGCTGCGCTGTAGGCTAGGGAGCAGATTGAATCTGTTTTGGAGCCTGCTCTCCTTGCCCCCTATCCCTCGGGGCAACCTTATATTCATCCAGTTTCCCTTCGCGCAGCAGCTTCTCAATCACGTCTCTCAAATGTCGACATTCATTGGTTGAATGCCCATGAGTTCCATGAAACAAGCAAAACTTTCCAGTTGCCATTTCTTTCTCCGTTGAGTCGCGAGGTGGGGGTCTTTTATATTGCAAAACATTGTATGTATCCAAGTAAATGTTCTCCAGAGTGTCGTTCAACGGTGTATAATTCTCATAAGTCTGGAATCGGGGTCTTTTGTTAGGATCACTTCCCCTATTTCTATTTCTTCTGTTACCATTCGCGTTACGGTTATTGTTGTTGCCCTCGTTTCCAGAATTGTCGTTTCCACTCTTGTTTCCCACATTCACTTCAACTTTTCCGGAACTTTCTCCAGACTGCTTCACGGCGACATTACTCTGAACATTTTCTTTTGAAGCCGCTCCAGACTTTCTCTTTCGGTTTGCCTTGGCCTCCTCTCGTCTTAAGTGAATATCGGCCTTTTCATAGAATAACTCTCTCGTGGAGGGTGTCTTCCCAGAAAGGTAATATCCAAACTCGGAGTCAGGATCGACTCCTTCCATCAAAGCCATCAAGATGGTGGGCTCATGCGGGTCACTAACTTCAGTCACAACTAAGTTGAAACGGTCGAGATATGACCTCAAAGACTCTCCTGGCGCCTGGTTAATTCTTGATAATTCAATAACACTTTTAGACTTTCGGGTATGGAGTCGGAACTGATTCATAAAACGTTCGCTCAATTCCCTATAATTCGATATCGAACGAGGGGGAAGTCGGGTAAACCATAGCAGCGCCACATCTTCTAAATAGATCGGGAATGCTTTACACTTCACTGCGTCAGGAGCAGCAGCAGCATTCATGAGCCACGAGTATCGCATCAAATGCTGTCCCGGATCGGTTCTCCCATTGTACTTGTCCATCTGCGGCAGGTTAAAACGTCGGGGAAACTGAAATTTGAGGATGTCGTCAGTGAAAGGAGTATGGCTCCGCTCAATGCCATAGTCTTCATTGGTATAGTTCTGGCTTTCGGACATAATCTGGCGTACCATTGCCTGTACGTCAGCATTAGTCAGGGGCCGTTCAGGCTCCCTGGCCCTGGTATCCGGGTTCCTTCTGGGCTCTTGTTCAGGAGATGCCCTTCTTCTTTGAGCTGCTTCTGCTCTGCTTCGTTCCCTACGCTCCCGGTCGATCTCGGGAGGAGGGGGCTGGAGCATCTGCCCCTGAGTGGGATTAGTATGGTTAGGGTCTCTCAAGCTTGGATCATTGGTTCCTAGTGCTCGTGCAATATCCTCGCGGGACCCCAAAGATCCGAACGTCAGTTGCTCCAAATTCTGAGGTCGTTCGAGCGGCCTTCTTTCACGGGGCCGTTCTTCCTCGGAAGAAGAAGACTGATCCATTGGTGTGTGGCGAACCGGGGATGGGGTTCTCTGTCCACGGAGTTCGCTAATTTCCCTGCTCATGAGTCTCATGTTTTCTTGCATCATGAGATTGGTGCGCTCGTGGATTTTCATAGCCTCCCTAGTACTCTCAAGCATGTCAAGTAGGTGCGAGAAATCTCCTTGAGTAATAAGTGCAGATGGATTGGCCTGATCATTGACCCTGGTGGCTGGAATCGGAGCATTTGTGGGGGCTCGAGTAGAGGTTCCAACATCACCAAGTGTCGGTTCGGTTCGGAGATTTGCGAACGGTTCGGGTCGGAGTTGGGAAAGCTGTTCGGGTCGGAGTTGGGAAAGCTGTTCGGGTCGGTTCAAGTTGGGGGAGTGCACTGCTTCATACTCTCCTACCCGGATCGGATTGGAGCTCTCCCCTTGAGTGCGGTTCGGATTTCCTGCATCAGTTCGTTCCACTGCTGAGCTCTGTTCACGAGACCTTATCACGACCGCATTTTGTTGATCTTCACCAACTCCGTTTCCTCGACTGGTTTGAACTTTTGCCTTTTCCTTTGGCCATAGTTCTTCAACAATCAATTCAACAAATATTCAAGAGCGTCGAAACTTGAGAATTAACTTCTTTGAACTCAACGGTCCAAAAAGTAGAACGATAATCCCGAAAAACAGAGAATTCAGATGGCTCTCAGTGAAAGCACCAAAATGTTAGACTAAAAAGTGGTTCTAACACCCAAATTGACTAAAATCAGAATAAAATAAGATCAAAAGTAAAATGGAGACACAGAATTTATAGTGGTTCGGCGTTAAAAAGCCTACGTCCACTTGTCAATCACTATTCTCGATGATAGAGTTGCAATTACAATGAGATATTCACTCAATTTCACTCACAACTCACATACATTCACTCAATTGTCTCAAAACAAATGTTGAAAGATGAGTTGGATTATCCGGGAGTGCTGGAATTCGGTTTATGAAAGTGGTTGAACTCTCAAAGTGCCAAAAAGAAGATCCTTTTCATTGTCTCCAGACAGGGTATTTATAGGTGAAAATTTGCTCAGAACCCGATCCGGATCGGAGCCACGTGTCTTCCATCCCATCATCCTCGGGTTCGGATGGATTTCAGTGTTGACAACGCATCAGAGCAGTGGACGTTGTGGGAAGGAACTGGTCATACCCGCTCCGCATCTTCAGTCGATCGTGGGGGAATGTGACATGAACTACAGGTTCGGTTCGGAGGAGCCTGCAGTGGGGGTTCGGATCGGAGTATCCGATCCGATCCGGATTAACCCAAAAATTAAGTCTTTATCCGCTTTGCTCCGTTCCGATCCGATAGTATGTAGCCCTCCGATCCGATTGACGGTAGGTAGCTCCCCGAACCGAACATCAGTGCCTCTTTGATTCAAACATTAGCAGCTCTCCGATCCGATTGACGGTAGGTAGCTCCCCGAACCGAACAGCAGTGCCTCTTTGATTCAAACATTAGCAGCTCTCCGGTCTGAACAGCCAAAATCTCTCCGATCCGATCCGCTACATCTCTTTGATCCGATCCGCTATGATGCTTTCCAAGTTTTTTCAATGTTTCACATCTCGACTTTGTGTTGCCCAGTTCACAAAGTGGGCTAACACATACATTGGAAAATCCTGGTTAGATTAGAACCATTCACAAATCCAATTTATTTATTTAAAAACGTTGGATTATCCTTCTAGTTAATAACTAGTTCATTTTGATAAAAATATATTTTTATCTTTACAAAACTGGAATTTTTCATCCAAATCATTTATTATGACTTTACACAAAGTATTAATATTTTTAATAATTTTATCAAGGCCCGTACAATCGGTTTCCAATAATGGCCACCGAACTGTATCAGTGGCGACCTTTTCCAAATTTGATTTGGACATAATTCCAAATCCAACAGTTAGATTTCAAATCTCTTATATTCGTTGGAAAGCTCTTTCCGATACGAACCCGTCGGTTCCGGTTTTAGGATAATCCGACGGTCGGATCTCCCGTAATGTCAATTCGAAGTCAATGGTCGAAATTCGTGAACGGTCGTTGCGCGGCGCGTTCTAATATATATATATATATATATATATATATAATATTTCGTTCAAAATGTATTTTATAAATTCGTTTTAAAAACGATTCCAAGTTTCATTTCAATTTTAAATCAAAACTGAATACACCTTATCATTATAATATTTAAATGATAATATTTTCAATATATCGGATTTTGAAATCATTTCCTTTTCGATATTCATTATAAAAATGAATAAAATCGATATAATTATCGTTCGCGTTAAAATGACGCATATCTAATCAATACGGCTTCACATATTTCAATATTTTCGTGTCCATCCAAATCGGGCATCAAGTTCACATTTTTATCCTTTACTGGATATTATTTTAAAATATTCGTTATTTTACAATATTCGTTATTCTTGAATTGGAATCAAACCCAACCAATTACCATATAATGCTAGTTCATACATCACATGTACACAACAACAATGATAAACAATCATCCATCATCCAGAGTGCATAACACAACTGCAAAAACATTAAATATAAATAATTAACGCTTACAACAGTCTATCAACCAATCGATTGCCATACAACTAAACAATTGGGATTGGTGTACGTCAAATATCATCCCAATACCCGTGTGGGGTTTCAACCAACAAATATTGAATATTGTTTGTGCAGTTGGGCGATGTGTAAAGTTTATCGTCTCAATCAATGTCAGTTAAATGGGTGTGCACAAAAAAATCGTCCGATTTGTAAATGAATATTTATTTTCATTTCAAGAGAATTTTATGCCATTCATATACATGTTAAAAATTATATTTTTAACGACTAAATATTTATTTCAACACATGACTATTTATATAGTTCATACATTCAATAAAAATGATATTTTTATTATTCAAACATTTTATTCAACACATGAATATTTTATTATATAGTTAATTTCAGTAAATTTCGGCATTATAACGGCGCAATATTAGAAACAGAGTAATGTTTAGCATTACCCCTGTAACACCCCGTGATTTTAAATATTAAAATTAACGAATTAAAGAATACTTAATTTCAAATGTGAGAATTAAGGGAAACGGGTTGCGCCATTGCGTTTGTCTTGGAATTCTGCTTGAGATAGAGTCCGTGTTTGCGTGAATCGGACTCCGTATGAAGGAGTTATGGCCTTCAGAAGTTTGAGAATTTAAATAAATTAAAAACAGCTCAAGTTCGGAAAATTTGAAATTCAAATTTCAAACAGGGAAGCGGGCTGGGCGGGAAAATTCCCGCCCAAGGCCAGGTCGACCAAGAGATCGACCTCCCTATACAGGTCGACCAGGGGGTCGACCTGCCCTCCCCTCCCCCTCCCCCCCCGGTCGGGCAGATTTGAAAGATGACGCTGTTTTGACTAGTTGCTAAGTCATTAGGGATGAGGTGTTATTCTATCTTGACTGGATGGTCTTGATTGATTCTAGGTTAAACTGACGGCTCTTAATTAATTAAAATTCTATATAAGCAACCTAACTCTCAACCTAAAATCACACTATTTCATACCAAGAGCCGCCATGCCGTCAATGGGGAACCTAGAGTAGCCGCCGTTCTCTTTCAACCTAAAAGCAAGATAGAAGCAAGAATCAAATCTAATCTAAATAACAATTAGTCTACATCAAAGGCGAGCAATTCAGTTTCATAATACAGATCCCAGAAAGACAAGAGTATTCTTTTGTTTGTGAGTATAATATCTTTCACAAAATAATTAATTAATTTAATTGTGATAAGTTATAATTGGGATTATGAGAATATGATTTTGAATCATGTGATGTTATCGTTGATACTTTGTTATTGTGGATTTGTTTCATATGTTAAATTGTACATGATTAACTTGATTCATCTTATGCAAGTTTGGATGTTAAAATATATGTATATGAATCATATGCAAGTTTGGGATGTTAAATCATATGCTAGTTTATGAGTTTTATGCAAGTTTGGGATGTTAAAACATATGTGAATCTTATGCAAGTCTGTAGGTGGATTATACACAAGTTCATATGTGAATCATGTAGATACATATGCTAGTTTATATGTAAACATATGACATTAATTTACATGTTTAGATCCATATGCAAGTTCACGTCTTTATGTTTAGATTCATATGCAAGTTCACATCTTTATGTTTAGATCTATATTTAGATCCATGGCAGTACATAGTTATGCAAATTTATGCCCATTTCCTATGTTAGTTTTGTATGTGAATCATATGCTAGTTTGAATGAAATTCATATGCAAGTTATAGGAAAAACATACCCATATATGCAGGTTATTGGCTATGTAAACTTATGCCATGATTCTTAGATCTATTTTATGTGTTATGCAAGTTGTGATGTTGCTTTTCTTTTTATAAGTTAGACCATTTGCGAGTCTAACATATGTCATAGTAAAACGTACGAATAGCGTGGGGACAATAGGAAAATATTGAATATACATAATTGTGAATTGGCATAAAATGGCCTTAAAATTCATATAATTAATTTGAGACATTAATTTGTATACCTAGAATTTGGACTTAATTTAAGTGGCAATTATGGACATAAATATATTTGGAATGTATTGACAAATTTGAATAGGGATATTAATCCAATTTGGAGTTAAATAATTATGTGTAATAATTAACCGCCTAAGACACGAGGTTAGACTCGTTTGTGGTATAAGACTGCTCGGACCCGCCCGGCAAATCCAGCAACAACAAACGGTAGTCTAATGTGAGAGGTCAAAGGCACGAATTAAATGCATAACAATTGTAAAGACACGAGGTTAGGCTCGTTTGCGGTATAAGACTGCCCAGACCCGCCCGGCAAATCCAACAACCGCAAACGTCAGTCTAATGTGGGAGGTCTTTACAAAGCTACGGTTATAATGAATTAAGTAACACTTAACCAGATAAACATGTGGTGGGACATAGGGGTTAAGTGGGTGGCATGTGAAATACGATTAGAAACACTTAACCAAGTTGAAAACATGTAAGAAGACATGAATAAGAAGGGGTTAAGTGGGAAATGCTAGTGGGGACCAAGCATAGGTGGAAAGCTTGTGTCAAGTATGGGGACCCTTTTCAAACCAATTACCCATTAAGTATCTTTGTGAGCTCGAGTTAGATCGAGGACGGGACACACTTCCTGGGTTTGATTGTAAGAGGTCAAAACGGGTTAGTGGTGGCAACGCAAGTCCAACGGGTTCATGTGCTTGCGTGGGCCTGGGCTGGTAGGTAAGACGTTGTTGCATCATGTAGATATAAGCCGTGCATCTTTAGTGGTACCGGGTTGCCACTCTGGGGAGTGATACACCCCACTGTGGGACCAACACATGTATCTACGAGTTAGGGAGCCGATTGCATGGGGTAGTGGGTACAACTAAGGGAGATAGAGGCAGGCGACACCTATGAAGGCAACTAGGGGTACACGAAACTACCATTATCATTAGTATGTTCTGTAGGCGGGATCAACTTTTAAGGT
This sequence comes from Allium sativum, assembly GCA_030737875.1. Classification (NCBI taxonomy): domain Eukaryota; kingdom Viridiplantae; phylum Streptophyta; class Magnoliopsida; order Asparagales; family Amaryllidaceae; genus Allium; species Allium sativum. The sequence goes on along the minus strand of CM060909.1, from coordinate 662,194,701 downwards.
AACTAATAATGGTGCGGTGTAATTAAGTGCAGTATAGTAATTACCCTATAGTGATTAGGAACGAGATTAACGCCAGAATATTCCTCTTGTTTGCTTTGTCATGCCCACTTGTTTCACAGTCATACCCTGTTTTACCAGTTTATGCCTTATCCTAATTACTTTAATAATTATATTGTTAAAGTTATTATACTCGCTAGACTTTATGTCTAACCCCCTTGTTTTCGCCTCTATTCTTCCTTTCCCCCCGGGTTCTCAGGGTGGGACTAGTACTAGTGGAGCTTGATCTTGGACCTCTTTCTCTTTCTTTGGAAGTGCTTGGATTGCTGAAAGTAAAGTTCAGCTCATCTCTTTTATGGCTACTTATGTTGGGGTTATGCTTTTTTTACTTTATGTACTCAGAAAACAATTTGTCAAGATGGATATTAAGTGTACTTGGTTTTACTATTGGTTTATGAAGTTGTTGTAATCAAACTATTTCTCTGCTGCAATAAAAGTTGTTTTAAAATTTTCAAGTACCAATATATGTATCTGTCTTGTTATATTATGTTCTATACACTAATAATGCTCCATGAAACTTAATGCATTCCCTTTGTGAGTGACATTAACAGACGTGGGGTGTTACACGTGGTATCAGAGCTGAAGGTTAGCAGAACAGATATGAGATTTTGAAAAACTATTTTTCAAAAGCATTTTATAAAGAAATACTTTCAAAAATATGTTCTAAGGAAAGTATTTTGAAGAGAAAAGTTTGTTTTAAAAACATAACCCCCAAGAGCCATATATCTTTCCTTCGATTCTCCATTTTGAATCTCTTCCTTTTTCTTTTTCAGCATGTCTCGGGATCTTAACCTTTCAGAGGGCGTACCGGTACCTGGCTGGTTCAGAAGGTACCTAGAGGATAGGGCTAATAATGCAGACCCAGCAGACGTTCCTCCTCCCCTCAGTTGTAGTCGCTCCTCCTCCTCCCTTGCCTCGCGTTGATACTTTTCCGAAGATATGCAAAGATTTTCGGGCAATGGGCGAGAAACCTTTTCACGGAACAGAGACGTTTGTTGAAGCTCGAAATTGGCTGAAGGAGGTGGAAGATTTATTTGGTATGTTCGAGGTAAAAGATGGTAGGAAGGTCCAATTGGCTGCTTAGTTAATGAAGGACGAAGCCTCGTTTTGGTAGGAGGTCACGAATGGAGAGTGTCCAGTAGAGACATGGATGGATTTCAGGCGTAGGCTCGAGATGAAATTTCTCTCACGAGCAGAAGAGAATTTATATATGGAGAGGTTCTTAGCATTGAAGCAAGGAAATTTATCGGTAAAGGAGTATGTCAACAAGTTCAATCAGTTGGCGAGATTTGGCTTAGACTTGGTGAACACACCTGTGAAGAAGGCTCTAAGGTTCGTTAAAGGTTTGAATGAGCCGCTACATGGGTTGGATATGACCCACATTCCGATGGGGGCTACCTTTGAGAGATTAGTTGACATGGCGCTTATGCATGAAGAGGAGAAAGGTGCTAATGCTAATAAGGCACCGGAGAAGAAACGGGATCAAAAGAAATCACAACAGCAAAACAAGAAAGGTGGTAAGGATAACAACACCAAGGGAGAGAAAAGGTGCTTTAATTATGGGACTCCAGGCCATCTAAGCCAGGACTGTAGGAAAAAGAAGAAGACTGGCTGCTTCCACTGTAGAGAGGCAGGACATCTATCTAAAGACTGCCCGAGGAAACAAGGGCAAGGGCAAAGGACAGGGTCCACTTCCGGAGGGCAGATTCAGGCTCTCATGGCACCAGGACAGGCAAGAGGGCAGGTTCATGCTCTCATGGCACCAGGACAGGAGAGAGGTAGAAATATTTCCGTTGAAAGTTTAGTTTTTCTGTTTGATCATCTTTTTCATACTTTGTTTGACTCTGGCGCTTCACACTCATTTGTATTTGCTTTGTTAGTTGAAACATTGAACCTAAATACTAGTCTAGTTACGGATCCCATAGTAGTCTCAAATCCTATTGGTGGTTCGGCTAATCTTTTAATGATTTGTTGGGATTTGAGAGTGTCTATCTTGGGCATTGGATTTGAATGCAACGCCTTCGTTCTTGGCTTCATGGGCTACAACTTGATTCTAGGTATGGATTGGCTAGCTAGATATGGTGCCATCCTAGATTGTGAAAGAAGGGTAGTTAGATTGTTGACTCGTTGTGGAAAGACCCTCGATATTTCTTGTGACCCTAGAGGTCCGGTGATGCTTAGCTACCTAGAATCCCGACGCATCCAATGATGATTTGGAATCTGTTCGCGTGGTCCGTGAATATAGTGACGTCTTCGATGAAGTTCAAGGTTTACCCCCAAGGCACGATATATACTTTTGAATATACTTAGTAGATAATGCAAAGCCAGTTGCATTACCAGTGCACCACATGGCTCCAAGAGGGAGAAGATAACTCAGTAAGCAAGTGAAAGAGTTGCTTGAGAAGGGGTTCATAAGAAGAAGTATTTAGGAGTGGGGTGCTCCAGTCATTTTTGCTACGAAAGCTGATGGTTCACTTAGGTTGTGCGTGGACTATAGAGAGCTGAATAAGCTAACAAAGAAGTACAGACACCCATTGCCGAGGATAGACGATTTATTCGATCAGTTGGTGGGTGCTTCGGTTTTCTCACAACTGGATTTGGCTACAGGGTTTCATCAGCTAAGGGTGGCTGAAGACAGCATAGACAAGACTGCATTTAGAACTCCTAACGGTTTCTTCGAGTGGCTCGTCATGCCTTTTGGTTTGACGAATGCACCCGCATACTTTGTTGTCTTAATGAGTGGGGTGTTTAGGGAATTTCTAAACAAGTTTGTGGTAGTCTTTGTATACGATATCCTGATTTTCTCTAAAAATGAAGAAGAGCATGCCCTACATCTTAGGGAAGTCTTAGAGACCCTACGAGCGCATCAACTTAAAGCTAAGTTCTCCAAGTGTCATTTTTGGAGAAAAGAAGTGAGGTTCTTAGGACACGTGGTCTCTAAGGAAGGGATAGCTGTGGATCCCGCAAAGGTGGTGGCAATCCAAGATTGGAAAATTCCTAAGAACGCAACAGAAGTAAGAAGCTTTTTAGGGCTAGCTGGTTATTACAGGAAGTTCATTAAGGACTTCGTGAAGATATCAGCCCCACTCACTCGGTTAACGAAGAAGAACTTGACTTTTGCTTGGGATGTTGACTGTGAAGATGCTTTCCAACGTCTAAAAAGGGCTTTGACGACAGCTCCAGTTTTAGTTTTGCAAGATGGGAGTAAACCGTTCACAGTATATACCGATGCTTGCAGGACAGGGCTTGGCGCAGTTTTAATGCAAGAGGGAAGGGTGATATGCTATGGTGGAAGGCAGTTGAAAGCCCACGAGAAAAATTACCCTACCCACAACTTAGAGTTGGCTACCATAGTTTTTGCACTTAAGTCATGGCATCATTATTTGCTTGACGAGAGGCTTGAGTTGTATACAGACCATAAGTCGTTAAAGTACTTATTCTCGCAAAAGGACCTAAACTTGAGGCAACAGAGATGGATGGAGTTTTTGGCATCCTACGATTTTGAGATCGCATATACCCCTGGCAATGGTAACGTTGTAGCCGACGCCTTAAGTAGAAAGAAGTTGAATTTAAGTCCTTTGTTCGTAGAGTGGCAGAGTTCGGAGTATATATCTACCTTTGACTTCAGACCCTTTATCGATTATGTACCCGGATTGTTGGCATCATTAGAGGTGCAACCTACACTTTTTGGTCGAGTTGGAGAGGCACAGCGAGATGACCCACAGTTGGTTGAGATAGTAGGCAAGCTTATAGGAGGGGAGTCTTCGAGTCATCTTAATAGATGTGCTATAGATGAGAGAGGCTGGCTGCGTAGAGATGGGAGACTTTGCGTACCACAAGACGAGAGTTTGAAGAAGGCAATTCTTGAAGACTCGCATCGCTCTAGGATGACCATACATCCCGGTGGTGACAAGACGTATAGGGATATGAAGCGAGTTTTCTTTTGGGCCGGAATGAAGATGGATGTGGCTGAGTTCATTTCTAAATGCTTAGTGTGCCAGCAAGTCAAGGCGGAGCAAAAGTAGCCTGGAGGTTTGCTCCACCCTTTAGAGATTCAGTTGTGGAAATGGGAAAGCGTTTCCATGAATTTTGTAGACAGATTACCAAGATCAAGGAAGGGTAATACGGGGATTTGGGTAATTGTAGACAGACTTACCAAAAGTGCCCATTTTATTCCCGTTAAAAGTAGAAGGACCGCCGCATGGCTAGCATCTGTTTACCTTCGAGAGATAGTTCGTCTGCACGGCATACCCTCTAGCACTGTGAGCGATAGAGATCCCATTTTCACAACGAATTTTGGAAAGCTTACAAGAGGCGGTTGGAACACAATTATGTTTAAGTACCGCTTATCACCCTTAGACGGACGGCCAGACCGAGAGAGCAAGCGAATTTTGGAAAAGCTTACAAGAGGCGGTTGGAACACAATTATGTTTAAGTACCGCTTATCACCCTCAGACGGACGACCAGACCAAAAGTGCCCATTTTATTCCTGTTAAAAGTAGAAGGACCGCCTCATGGCTAGCATCTGTTTACCTTCGAGAGATAATTCGTCTGCACGGCATACCCTCTAGCATTGTGAGCGATAGAGATCCCATTTTCAAAAGCGAATTTTGGAAAAGCTTACAAGAGGTGGTTGGAACACAATTATGTTTAAGTACCGCTTATCACCCTCAGACGGACGGCCAGACCGAGAGAGTAAATCAGATTCTAGAAGACCTTCTAAGGCTATGCATCTTAGACTTTGGAGGAACATGAGAAGAACACCTTCCACTAGTGGAGTTCGCCTATAATAATAGTTTTTAGGCTAGCATTGGCATGGCACCTTTTGAGGCTCTTTATGGACGACCATGCCGATCACCTACTTGTTGGTAGGAATCCACGGATAAGGTTTTTCTTGGACCCGACATGATTAGGGAGACTTCGGAAAAGACAGACCTGATTCGACGGCGAATGAAGACGGCGCAAGACCGACATAAGTCATATGCTGATAAGAGACGAATCGATCTTGAGTTCGATGTTGGGGACATGGTTTTTATTAAGGTGTCACCGTTGAGAAACGTAGTCCGTTTTGGATTAGTAGGAAAGTTGGCATCGAGGTTCATAGGACCCTTTCCAATTACAGAGAGGATTGGTCAGATGGCGTATAGAGTAGAGTTTCTAGAGAAGCTCAGTGGTGTTCATGACGTGTTTCACATTTCACATTTACGCAAGTGTTTACATGATACGGCGGAGGTGGTGGAGCCGAGCACGCTCAAAGAAGTGGAAGTAGAGCGTAATGCCACGGTTAGACGAGCTCCTACATGCATTCTCGGATCGGAGGTCAAAAAGCTATGCAACAAAGAGGTCAAGTTGGTCAAAGTGCAATGGGGAGATGATCAAAGGGACGCGACTTGAGAGACGGAAGACAAGATGCGTACGTTGTACCCTTTCCTTTTTGAGGGTATGTTTTATTTTCTCCTTTTTCTACTGCTTTGTTGATACTTGTCCTATCATTTAGTATTATCTTTGCAATGACATCTTCGATCTTTAGTTAGGAAGAACCCTATGGTTGCAAACATGTGTTTGAGACATGTTATGTCTGGTGGATGCAAATGGATGCAAGTGGTTGCTAGTGGTTGCTCGTGGATGCATATACACACACATTAGGTACTAGACCGGCTCAATCACCTTCATGTTGCATATAAATGTGTGTGCATATCTAAATTAATGGATGTATAATGGTTGTGTTATCACATGGATGCTGCATTTTGATGAATGGTTGTGCACGCATGTAGAAATAATATGCATCGATATGATTCTTTCGCATACATAATGGACGCATGGCACTATCATGATTTGCATTAAGGAGGTCAATTGAATCAGTAGACCTCCTGATTTTGCATTAGACAAGGAACATATACACACACTTTTTGCATATGTTCATACAACATTAGAAATCTTGTAAGGACAATGGATGCCTGTGCTTGATGGTTGAGTAGATGGATGATTGGATGTTAGGATATGCATTCTCCTTAACTTGGAGATTTCGGGGGTGAAATCCTTTAAGGAGGGGAGAATGTAACACCCCGTGATTTTAAATATTAAAATTAACGAATTAAAGAATACTTAATTTCAAATGTGAGAATCAAGGGAAACGGGTTGCGCCATTGCGTTCGTATCGGAATTCTGCTTGAGATAGAGTTCGAGTTTGCTTGAATCGGACTCCGTATGAAGGAGTTATGGCCTTCAGAAGTTTCAGAATTTGAATAAATTAAAAACAGTTCAAGTTCGGAAAATTTGAAATTCAAATTTCAAACAGGGAAGCGGGCTCGGCGGGAAAATTCCCGCCCAAGACCAGGTCGACCAGGGGGTCGACCTCCCCCCCCCCCCCCCCGGCAGATCTGAAAGATGACGCTGTTTTGACTAGTTGCTGAGTCATTAGGGCTGAGGTGTTATTCTATCTTGACTGGATGGTCTTGATTGATTCTAGGTTAAACTGACGGCTCTTAATTAATCAAAATTCTATATAAGCAACCTAACTCTCAACCTAAAATCACACTAATTCATACCAAGAGCCACCATGCCGTCAATGGGGAACCTAGAGTAGCCGCCGTTCTCTTTCAACCTAAAAGCAAGATAGAAGCAAGAATCAAATCAAATCTAAATAACAATTAGTCTACATCAAAGGCGAGCAATTCAGTTTCAAAATACAGATCCCAAAAAGACAAGACAATTTTTTTGTTTGTGAGTATAATATCTTTCACAAATTAATTAATTAATTTAATTGTGATAAGTTATAATTGGGATTATGAGAATATGATTTTGAATCATGTGATGTTATCGTTGATGCTTTGTTATTGTGGATCTGTTTCATATGTTAAATTGTACATGATTAACTTGATTCACCTTATGCAAGTTTGTATGTTAAAATATATGTATATGAATCATTTGCAAGTTTGGGATGTTAAATCATATGTTAGTTTATGAATTTTATGCAAGTTTGGGATGTTAAAACATATGTGAATCTTATGCAAGTCTGTAGGTGGATTATACACAAGTTCATATGTGAATCATGTAGATACATATGCTAGTTTATATGTAAACATGTGACATTAATTTACATGTTTAGATCCATATGCAAGTTCACATCTTTATGTTTAGATCCGTATGCAAGTTCACATCTTTATGTTTAGATCTATATTTAGATCCATGGCAGTACATAGTTATGCAAATTTATGCCCATTTCCTATGCTAGTGTTGTATGTGCATCATATGCTAGTTTGAATGAAATTCATATGCAAGTTATAGGAAAACCATACCCATATATGCAAGTTATTGGCTATGTAAACTTATGTCATGATTCTTAGATCTATTTTATGTGTTATGCAAGTTGTGATGTTGCTTTTCTTTTTATAAGTTAGACTATTTGCGAGTATAAAATATATCATAGTAAAACGTACGAATAACGTGGGGACAATGGGAAAATATTGAATATACATAATTGTGAATTGGCATAAAATGGCCTTAAAAGGCATATAATTAATTCGAGACATTAATTGGTATAATTTGTATACCTAGAATTTATGGACATAATTTAGGTGGAAATTATGGACATAAATAAATTTGGAATGTGTTGACAAATTTGAATAGAGATATTAATCCAATCTGGGGTTAATAATTATGTGTAATAATTAACCGCCTAAGACATGTGGTTAGACTCGTTTGTGGTATAAGACTGCCCGGACCCGCCCGGCCAATCCAACAACCACAAACGGTAGTCTAATGTGAGAGGTCAAAGGCATGAATTAAATGCGTAACAATTGTAAAGACACGAGGTTAGGCTCGTTTGCGGTATAAGACTGCCCGGACCCGCCCGACAAATCCAGCAGCCACAAATGTTAGTCTAATGTGGGAGGTCTTTACAAAGTTACGGTTATAATGAATCAAGTAACACTTAACCAGATAAACATGTGGTGGGACATGGGGGTTAAGTGGGGGCCTGGGTGGCATGTGAAATACGATTAGAAACACTTAACCAAGTTGAAAACATGTAAGAAGACATGAATAAGAAGGGGTTAAGTAGGAAATGCTAGTGGGGACCAAGCATAGGTGGAAAGCTTGTGTCAAGTATGGGGAACCTTTTCAAACAATTAACCCATTAAGTATCTTTATGAGCTCGAGTTAGATCGAGGATGGGACACGCTTACTGGGTTTGATTGTAAGAGGTCAAAACGGGTTAGCGGTGGCAACGCAAGTCCAACGGGGTCATGTGCATGCGTGGGCCCGGACTGGTAGGTAAGACGTTGTTGCATCGTGTAGATATAAGCCGTGCATCTTTAGTGGTATCGGGTTGCCACTCTAGGGAGTGATACACCCCACTGTGGGACCAGCACGGGTATCTACGAGTTAGGGAGCCGATCACATGGGGGTAGTGGGTGCAACTAGTGGAGATAGGGGCAAGCGACACCTATGAAGGCAACTAGGGGTACACGAAACTACCATTATCATTAGTATGTTCTGTAGGCGGGATCATCTTTTAAGGTGACTAGTAATGGTGCACTGTAATTAGTAATCGTGCAGTATAGTAATTATCCTATAGTGATTAGGAACGAGATTAACGCCAGAATATTTCTCTTGTTTGCTTTGTCATGCCCACTTGTTTCACAGTCATACCTTGTTTTACCAATTTATGCCTTATCCTAATTACTTTAATAGTTATATTGTTAAAGTTATTATACTCACCAGACTTTATGTCTGACCCCCTTATTTTCGCCTCTTTTCTTCCTTTCCCCCCAGGTTATCAGGGTGGGACTAGTACTAGTGGAGCTTGATCTTGGATCTCTTTCTCTTTCTTTGGAAGTGCTTGGATTGCTGAAAGTAAAGTTCAGCTCATCTCTTTTATGGCTACTTGTGTTGGGGTTATGCTTTTTACTTTATGTACTCAGAAAACAATTTGTCAAGATGGATATTAAGTGTACTTGGTTTTACTGGTTGTTTATGAAGTTGTTGTAATCAAACTATTTCTCCGCTGCAATAAAAGTTATTTTAAAATTTTCAAGTACCAATATATGTATCTGTCTTGTTATATTCTGTTCTATACACTAATAGTGCTCCATAAAACTTAATGCATTCCCTTTGTGAGTGACATTAACGGAAGTGGGGTGTTACAACCCCTCTGTGATACTGGCTCGCGCCACACACAATCACCAATCACAATCAATATACCACAATACAATAAATAACCACAATATAGTCAATTTTCTCATAATACAATCCAAACAAACAAGCGACCATGGTTTGTACAAATAAATAGTGCCAGGAGTTACTAAGCCCCGTCAGCAATCTAGGATATATTTAACTGTAAAATAGTTTGTTTAAGAAGGTATTCTCACATTGGGATCCACTCCGCCACGCTTTTCTGATGCTCAGATTCACTGTTCTGATTCCAGAATTTGCAAACAAGCTCCAATCTTCACACGATCTTTTTTCTTAGCTTAAACGCGCCATTCCGGACAAATTTCGCTTAGTAGCCTTTCTTCCGAAAATGCTCCAATTCGCCAGAATTTGCTAAAAGACAGTACTTGGACAGCAGACTTTGGACGAGTTTTCTGAACAACTCCGCAATCCAAAATACGACTTCCATATATCCAAATCGAAGAGAAAAACGAGATCTTCGACTTTGGTACTGTGGAATTTTGGCCAGAAGTGCACGATCTAGGAGTTCGTAAGGCAGGAATTTCAGGGGGTTATTTGCAAACACTGAAAATTATAAAAATTTGATTTTTATACGGAGGGGGGCCCACTGGTCGGACTAAGGGGGGTCAGTGGCGGCGGCGGGGTGTATGATGGTTGGGGGAAGGCGCGGCTGGCCGGTGGCGGCTAGGGTTTGGACGGAGGCGGTGGTTTTGGGAGCTAGGGCTTCGGGGCTCGTGGGTTCTCAAATGGAGGAAGGGGAGAGGAGGAGGCGGCGATCAGAGGGGGGTGCAGCGGCGAGGTGGCACTGGCCGGAGGCGGCGCTGGGGAGGGCGATGGGTCTGGGAAGGGCGACGCGGTCCTTGTTGTTTGTTTTTTCTTTTCATTTTGAGCGGTGAGAGAGAGTGAAAAGGAGGGTTGACTTATATATAAATATATATATTTAATTGAATTTTAAATTCCAAAAAGTTAAATTTTCATTTGAACTCCAAATCTGTAATGACCCGTTACTTCCCCGTGAAGGAAAGAGCGGATACTTTGAGAACAACACACAAAGAACGCAGACAGAAGAACATTTCGTTGTTATTACAACAATTCCATCAGATACAAGAATATACAGATTATAAATGAATAAATTACATTCGATAAATATCAGAGATTACAATAAATTACATAGCAGCGGAAAAACAATAGAAAACACAACTGAAAGTAATACACGGATACAGAGCTTTCCGAGCATCGTTCCAGCTGTAAATCAGGATCCTGTGAATATAAATCTGCAAAACCAAAACTACTAGCTGCCCGTGAAAAAAATAGGGGCACCCAGAGTTTAGGTTAAAACAATAAACTCCAGTTCAGTCATGTGACTGGTGTGAGAACTAAAACAGTTATTTAAAACTTTACTTTAAAAGAGAGTAATTCAAGGGACCACGCCGTATAACACGGAACGAGTTTCCTCCCAAGAATACCAGTGCATTGAAAAGACAACGCAATGCTTTTTCGAAAAATGAAGCTATTATAAGACCCAGGTCCCATCACACAATGCAACGCAAGCCGGAGGATAGGGTTTTCCCTTATAATAGCCAAACATGCTTGGTACGTTTAAAACAAATCATTTGATACTATAATAAGTGTATAGTGTCAAAACAATTTCAATCATAAATATCAATCATAGACGGCATAACATCCCATGCTACTATGTCACCATACTAGGATCTACAAATAAATCCGAAATACACGTATTGGAAATTGGATTTCCGTCATGAGTCGAGGCAAGGGGCAAGCTCCTCTCCGCTTCGAGACACTCTAGCAAATGCCTCAGATAATCTCTAAAAATGCGATTCTGGCGCACCATTTCTTCTTGCATGCTGACATGATAACTTCAAAAATCACGCCCTTTTGGATTTAACCATTATTAGACGATACGAATCCAGAAAAAAAACGAAATCGAATTCTGAGGTCGTCTCAATAATGTTCCTTTGTAAAATTTCCATTTTTAAGGGCCTGAATTCCATAGCGACTATTCAGAATTTTCAATTGGACATATCTTTTGATTCCCGCTATGAAATTTTGATTTTTTGGATTCGTTGGAAAGATATTCCCAAATAGATCCTATTATTTTTGGTTTCGCCAAAATCCGGTTTATTTTGCACCCGGTATGTTCAATTGAAATTTGAAATCGAATTATCGAACTACTGCGCCATTTTCAATTCTATTTGTAATTATATATAATTATCTATATTCTAACGACGACGTATATAATATATACGTCGAATTATATTCAAATTAAATTTCTCGTCGATATTATTTAAAATAATTCATTTTAAATGTTCAAAATTCGCTAAAATTGCCAAAATAAAAAATTTTAAACTGGCCCAGATTTCCGGGTTGTTACAAAATCGAACCCAATGACTATCGCCCTTAGCCAAATACCCCCATTCCGGACACAATGGGATACATCCCATAAGCCAATTTGAGTGTTTCGATCTGTTTTCATCAAAATTAAAATATAAATTAATATAACATTCAAAATTGGTTTCAATGTACATTTTAATACACCGAGGCCATATACTGACTCCAAAAATTCCAGAAAAATAATCTAGCTATGTTTTGACGATTCGATCCTAAAAAAACTAATTTCGTCGAATTTGGAGACGTTTGAAAAATGGCCTTTTTCTAGTCGATTTAATTCAAACTGAAATTACCAAACACATTTAAATTCACCGCGCTCACATATCAACTCCAAAAATTATGAAAATTGGAATATAGCAATAATTTGACATTCCAGATCCAACAAAAGTGGTTTCGTCGAAAACGGAGGTCGTTTGAAAAATGGCTATTTTTAAGGGCTATATATTATATTAAAATGTATATAAATTCCATAGCGACTATTTTGAATTTAAACTGGGCATAACTTTCACTTTATATTATGAAATCTAAAATTTTCATATTCAGTAGAAAGATATAATTAAACAGATTCAAAAGTTTCTAGTTTTACTGAAATCCGATTTATTTTGAATTCTATACATTCAATTGAAATTTAAAATCGAATTTTCAAACTACCGTGCCATTTCAGGCTCGTTTTATAATTAAAATAAATTTATACATTCTAACTTCGATTTAAATAAAATTTTAGTTGTTATTATTTAAAATAAATCATTTTAAATATTCAAAACCGATTAAAATAGCTAAAATAAATTTTTTAAATTGGTTCTGAATTTTCGGGTTGTTACACAATCAATAGCACTACAAACAATCATCATACAATCATTAGCACAACAAAAAACCTTCACACAGTCATACAAATTCACTAAATCATGAAATAATGATAAACAAATCAATGATTGGACCTAACTTACATATAATCAATAATTAACATGCAAATTCAATATTAACATGTAAATTGTCGTTATAATCAACTAGATTAGATCATATGGTGTGATTCGAACTCAAAATCATTGATTAGATCTAGGTGAATAAAATTTTTATGAATGAATCTAAGATCAAACAAACCCATATACCCGATTGAATCCGTGTGAGAGATGATTATCACTCAGCAAATCCATAAAATATCCATAAATCAACAATCTCTAATCCCGGACTACGAAGAACAACAAAGAACGACCTGTGAATCAATTCAATTGATGCGATCTACACTTCCTCGATGTTGATTTTCAGTCCTAGTTCACAAATCTATGAATTGAAATGGAATGGAGATGTATTTGATTGGGCCGAAGAATCACGGGCACCCAACCAAATGAGGTAGTGAAGAGACTAAATGTATCTCTTTAACCTTACCTTCCTATTTATAGCCAACAACCCCTAGCCCTAATGGGCCTCACCAATCAGCCTACTAATGACTAACTAGCCTATTTTGAAAAGAAGCAACATAAAAACACCGATTTCTCTCAAATCACTCAGCCAAATCCTTAATGTGGCCACTCTAGGAATTCGAAACACTCTTCCTGATTCAATGAGACCGATCCCAGCTATTGATTCGATCCCATTCAAAAGTTATTCGTTATTCCCTAAACAAAAAAATAATATGGGCAAAATGGTCACAAATAGAATTGGTAAAAATCATGGACATGTCTCACATTCCCAAGAACAACATATCGAAAGACGAGAATGGTTCGACCCTTGGAGAATTAAATAAAAATATTTTACGATCCTTCGATGCATAAAAATGCGGGTCCTTACTTTCTCCCCTCCTCTTTAGGAATTTCGCCCTCAAAATCCCAAGCAAGCACAAGCAACAAGAACTGTTCCGCATGCCTACCATCCACGAGCGACCAATCTACCATCCAATCTAGCATCCAACAAGCCATGCAACCATAGCCTTAACCTAGCATGCATAATTCTTATAATAGTACAAGTTACCATGGTATAAGGGTGACATGATATCTATGGTCACACCATACGAAGAGTTTTGAATTGGTCGCCTTCATACTCTCTTCCGTTTTCCATGTACAATCATCATCATCCTCACCCCGTTGTACTTTGACTTGCTTAATGACTTTCCTCCTAAGCTATTTTGTGTCATTCCCTACAACGCGAAGCTGATTACGATGCCCTGAAACTATGGGTTCGACTTCTAAGTCTGCATAATGATCCGGAGATACCACCACATTCGGATCATGCACACGCTTTCATAGAAAAGACACGTGAAAAACATCGTGCACACTCGACATATTCTCAGGTAAAACTGAACTATACGTGGGCTTTCCAATTCGCTCAACTATTGGAAATGGACCAATGAATCTTGAAGCTAAATTTCCTCTGCTTCCGAATCGAACAACGTTCCTTAGGGTGAAGCCTTAACGAAAACCATATTGCTAAGGTCGAATTCCAAATCCTTACGATGCTTATCGACGTAACTTTTCTGACGATCTTGGGCCGCCTTCATTCGTTGTCGAATGGTCTCAATACAATCTGATGTTTCTCCTATCATCTCAAGCCCTAGCATCAACTTATCCCTAGTCTCTAAGCAACATGCTGGAGAATTACATGGTTTACCATACAATGCCCCACATAGTGCCATTCCAATTCTTGACTGGTAACTGTTATTATATAAAAAATCAACCAAATGTAGATGGTCTTCCCATGATCCCATAAAATCCAATGCACAAGCTCTAAGCAGACCTTCCAATACTCGGTTCACTTGCTTGGTCCCCAAACTCTCTTATAAACTGTTCCAAAATCCACTAGTGAACAATCGGTCTTAATCACTCACTATACTCTTCAGGATACCATGGAATCGAGCTATCCATTTAATGTATAACTCAGCCAACTTTAATGTTGTCCTAGTGATCTAATAGAAATAAACCTTGCACTTTTATTCAAGCGATCCCTATGACCCAAATCCCTTCATTTCCTGACCTGGTCCTGGATAGTCCATCGATACTTGCTCCAACTTCCACGTAGGAGCTTCTAATGGCTCAAACAATCCACTCGGCTTCTTCTATTCAGCTTTCACCAATTGACAGTTCATACATTTGTAAATAAAATTTCCAATAATCCTCTTTATACCTTCCCAATAATAAACTCGCTTCATGTTGTGATACATTATATTACCACTAGGATGAATCTTCAACTTAGAGGGATGAAATTCTGTAACACCCCGTAATTTTAAATATTAAAATTAACAAACTTAAGAACACTTAATTTTTAATAGAATAATTAAGGGAAATGGGCTACGCCATTGCGTTCGTCTCGGAATTCTACTTGGAATAGAGTCCGAATTTTGGTAAATCGGACTTCGTATGAGGAAGTTATGACCCTTAGAAGTTTCAGGAATTTAAATAAATTAAAACAGCTCAGATTTAGAAATTCAAAATTCGAATTCAAACACAGAAGCAGGCTGGGCGGGATTTTTCCCGCCCCAGGCCAGGTCGACCAGGGGGTCGACGTCCCCTATACAGGTTGACCTGGGGGTCGACCTACCCCCTTGGGCAGATCTGAACTGTGACGATTTCTGACTTGTGGCTGAGTCACTAGGGCTTAGGTGGCAGTTTCTGGATAGCTCTAATTGGCCTGAATGGTTCTGATTGCTCCTATGATAATCTAATGGCTTATATTGATCTAAACTTCTATATAAGCACGCATAGACTCAAGCTCTAAACCTAAACTAAATTAATCTCTTGGCCTCCATGCTGTTGTTGGAATAGTTCTTCTTCTTCTTCTTAAGGCTTAGGAATTGCAAGTCAGGATTCTAATTCAAACGACGAACCAATTATTCTCTTCTCTAATTCTCCTTTGTGAGTACAATTTCTTTCACAAAATAATTAATAAATTAATTATGATGAGTTATAATTTGGATTATGAGAACATGTATGTTGAATCATGTGACGTTACTTAATTTTGTTATCATCTGTTTGTGAACATATGACAATTTGGTTATGTTAGCAGATCTATTTCATATGTCCAATCACATATGTTTAACTTGATTCATTTTATGACATTAGTTTATATGCAAGTCTGGATGTAAACCATATGCTAGTTTGTATGTGAATCATATGCAAGTCTGTATGCGAATTATACACAAGTTTATATGTGAATCAAGTCTGTGTGTGTGTGTATATATATATATATATATATATATATATATATATATGCGAGTTTATATGTAAAACATGTGATATTAGTTTACATGTTCAAATTCATGTGCAAGTTTAGGTGAAAACCATATTCACATATGCAAGTTTAGGTGAAAACCATATTCACATATGCAAGTTTAGGTGAAAACCTTATTTATCTATGCAAGTTCGCAATTTCATGTTTAGATCTATATTTAGATCCATGACAGTACATAGTTTATGCAAATTTATGTTCTATATGTCCATTGCCTATGCAAGTTATTAGCTATGCAAACTTATGTTATAATTCTTATTTGCAAGTTAGATCTATTTTATGTGTTATGCAAGTTGTGATGTTTTTTTTGTATGAGTTAGACTATTTGCGAGTCTAACATATTTCCTATTAAACGTACGAACGACATAGACTAATTATGGACATAGACTATTAAATATGCATATTGTGAATTGGCATAAAATGGCTTTAAAGGCATATAATTAATTTGAGACACTAATTGGTATAATTTATATACCTGAAAACTATGGACATGATTTAGGTGACAATTATGGACATAGACTAATTTGGAAATTGTTGACAATTTAAACAGGGATAATTAATTCATATTGGGATGAAATAATTAGTGTAATAATAAACACCTAAGACACGACGTTAGACTCATTTGTGGTATAAGACTGCCCGGACCCACCCGGCAAATCCAGCAACCACAAGCGGTAGTCTAATGTGAGAGGTCGAAGGCATAAATTAAATGTGTAACAATTGTAAAGACACGAGGTTAGGCTCGTCTATGGTATAAGACTGCCCGGACCGCCCGGCAAATCTAGCAACCGCAAACGGTAGTCTAATGTGGGAGGTCATACAAGGTTACGGTTATAATGAATCAAGTAACACTTAACCAAGATAAACATGTGGTGGGACATGGGGGTTAAGTGGGTGACATGGGTGAAATGTGAAATACGATTAGAAACACTTAACCAAGTTGAAACTTGTAAGAAGACATGAATAAGAAGGGGTTAAGTGGGAAATCTTAGTGGGGGACCAAGCATGGGTGGAAAGCTTGTGTCAAGT
Organism: Allium sativum; assembly: GCA_030737875.1. Taxonomy (NCBI): domain Eukaryota; kingdom Viridiplantae; phylum Streptophyta; class Magnoliopsida; order Asparagales; family Amaryllidaceae; genus Allium; species Allium sativum. Next base: position 662,177,814 of record CM060909.1, on the reverse strand, counting down.
ATGAGGGCCCTTTTCAAACCAGTAACCCATTAAGTATCTTTGTGAGCTCGAGTTAGATCGAGGACGGGACACGCTTACTGGGTTTAATTGTAAGAGGTCAAAACGGGTTAGCGGTGGCAACGCAAGTCCAACAGGGTCATGTGCGTGCGTGGGCCCGGGCTGGTAGGTAAGACGTTGTTGCATCATGTAGATATAAGACGTGCATCTTTAGTGGTATCGGGTTGCCACTTTGGGGAGTGATACACCCCACTGTGGGACCAACACGGGTATCTACAAGTTAGGGAGCCGATCGCATGGGGGTTGTGGGTACAACTAGTGGATATAGGGGCAGGCGACACCTATGAAGACAGCTAGGGGTACACGAAACTACCATTATCGTTATTATGATTATTATGTTCAGTAGGCGGATCAACTTTTAGGGTGACTAGTAATGGTGCAGTATAGTAATTATCCTATAGTGATTAGGAGCGCGATTAACGCCAGCATATTCCTCTTGTTTGTTTTGTCTTGCCCATTTATTTCATAGTCATTCCTTGTTTTACCAGTTTATGCCTTATCCTAGTTACTTTAATAATTATATTGTTAAAGTTATTGGACTCGCCAGACTTTATGTCTGACCCCCTTTGTTTTCGCCTCTTTTCTTCCTCCCCCCCCCCCCCCCCGTTCTCAGGATGGGACTAGTGCTAGTGGAGCTTGACTTGGATCTCTTTCTCTCTCTTTTGGAAGTGCTTGGATTGCTGAAAGTAAAGTTCAACTCATCTCTTTTATGGCTACTTATGTCGGGGTTATGCTTTTTTACTTTATGTACTCAGAAAACAATTTGTCAAGATGGATATTAAGTGTACTTTGTTTTATTGTTGGTTTTTGATGTTGTTGTAACCAAACTATTTCTCCGCTGCAATAAAAGTTGTTTTAAAATTTCCAAGTACCAATATATGTATCTGTCTTGTTATATTCTGTTCTATACACCAATAACACTCCATGAAAGTTAATGTGTTCCCTTTAAGAGTGACATTAATGGACGTGGGGTGTTACACATTCTCACAAAACCTCATCTCTCAATCCATCAATATCAAGAACAACCAGTCGTCCTTTCTTTCGAAGCCAACCATCTCGATCGACCATGAATTCCTTTTCCTTTTCTGGTTTCACTTTCGCTTCTAACTTCTGGATGATATCGACACGCTTTTCGTCACACTTTTAGCTTTCACCAATCATTTCAATGAGAACTGGCCTTATCGATAAGCTTGCCAACATTTCAGGCTCTAACTCATACCTAGGCCTGAAATCAAATCCTTCCAAAAATTCAAGGTATTTCCTTTCCGAAAACATCGCTCCCAAACTAGCATGTCTTCGACTTAACGCATCTGCCACTGCTTTACCTTTACCGGGAGTACAGGCGATACCAATATCTTAAGATGCCAAAAACTCTAACCACCGTTGTTGTCGAAAATTCGAATACTTTTGGGAAATAGGTACTTTAACGATTTGTGATCCGTGAGCAACTCAAATTGAACTCCCAACAGGTAATGTCTCCACATTTTCAAAGCAAACACGATCAATATTAACTCCAAATCATGAGTCGGATAATTCCTTTCGTGCAACTTCAGTTGTCGACTCGCATAGGCCACAACTCTGTCCTTCTGCATTAGCATTGCTCTAAGTCCCATACCACATGCATTGGTATATACCACCATTTCCTCATTCCCACTTGGAATAGTCAAAACAGGAGCACTTGTCAGTCTCTCTTTCAGGATTCCAAAAGCTTGCTCACACTTCGCATCCCATGTGAAAACTTGATTCTTCTTCGTCAATCCTATTAATGGTGCAACTATCTTGGAGAAATCCTTGATAAATCGATGATAATATCCCGCCAACCCAAGAAAACTTTTAACAGCCGTCACATTCTTAGGTCTATCCCAATCCTGGATTGCTACACCTTAGCGGGATCCACCGCTATTTTGTTTCCAAAAACAACATGGCCTAAGAACCTCACTTCATTCTTTTAGAAGTGACACTTCAAAAATTTAGCTCTTAGTTGATGCTTTCGCAAGATTTCTAAAACAATTTGCAAGTGCATCTTTTACTCTTCCTTATACCGAGAATAAACCAGGATATCATCCACAAACACAAGCACGAACTTGTTCAACTGATCTTTGAATATCCTATTCATAAGATCCACAAAATATGTTGGTGTGTTGGTCAATACAAATGGCATCACCAGCCACTCAAAGAAACCAGATGTTATCCAAAAAGCGGTCTTCGGCACACTATCCTTTGCTACTCTCAATTGGTGAAATCCGGTTGTCAAATCCATTTGCGAAAACACCTTGACTTCTGAAGCTGACGAAACAAGTCATCTATTCTCGGCAATGGACACTTGTTCTTCTTAGTTACCTTATTCAGATCACAATAATCCACTCACAATCTCAAAGATCCATCGACCTTGGTTGCAAATACAACTGGTGCAACCAATTCGGACACACTCCGCCAAATGAATCCTTTTCCCAAAAGGTCACTTACTTGCACCTCTAACTCACGATGTTCTCTAGGCGCCATCCTCCTAAGGGGCATAATGATAGGTTTGGATCCATCAACCAAATCGATCGTGAACTCAATCTCGTGATGCGGCGACAAACCTTTGACCTCGTCAAATACATCATCAAACTCACTAGCGATCGGCACAGATGACAATCCTTCCCGTGGAATCATAAGCGAGTACAAAAAGCTTATGAAGACCCCATCTTCTAGCTTACATCGAACAACCATTCGCCCTTCCACTTTCCCGACTATCACCTCGAGCTTCTCGAAATCCACTTTAGCCGCATACCTCTTGAGCCAGTCCATACCTAAAATAATCCCAAACCCAATGAAGTTTAAAACAAAGCAATCACACATGAAAGAGCAGCCATGACTCGACAACATTAGACCACGACAAAGCATACAAAGGCTAGACGAACCTCCTACTGGATTAGTCATGATCAATGGTCAACAGGTTCCAAACCCAACTAGCACACAAGCTCATTACAAATAAAAGAATGTGATGCTCCAGTATCAAACAACACTCGAACTGAAACATCCCCAATAGAAAGCTACTTGAACAACAACACTCTTCCCTTTCTCCTCCGCTATAGGAGATCTCAGAGAAGTTGGAATAGCCTCTAAAGCATACACCTTCACTATTTGCTTACCCTTCGGCGGTTCCGGACAATCCTTCTTGAAATTCCCAGGCTTACCACAATTTTGGCACTTCTTCTTGGTTTCAGATTCTTATAATTGTAACACCCCGTGTATTCTATAGCTGTGAAATTAACAAATTAAAGTATAATTAATTTGAAATCAAAGATATAAGGGAAACGGGATACGCCATTGCGTTCGTCTCGGAAAAATACGCGAAATAGAGTCCGAGTTTTCGAAAAACGGAGTCCGTATGAAGAAGATATGGCCTTCGGAAGTTTCTGAATTAAGTTTAAAATTCGAACAGAATAAAACAGTTTAAAAATTAAAACCGGGCCCAATTGGCCAAGGCGGGAAAAGTCCCGCCTAAGACACCCAGGTCGACTGGGCTGTCGACCTGGTCTAACCAGGTCGACAGGGCTGTCGACAGGGCTGTCGACAGGGCTGTCGACCTGGTCCAGACCCAGGTCGAACCCAGTCCACCCTTGCTGGCCTATTCTATGTTGGTCGATTTTCTGTGGTCTGCTTTGTCATTAGGGCTAGGTGGCAGGCTCTAATTGGTCCCTCTTGCGAATGAATGGCTACGATCAATCCAAGCAACATCGATGGTCCTAATCAGTTCATAAACTCTATAAAATGACCCTAGACTCTACCTAGGTTTCTTACACAATTCTCTAGCCTCCATTGCTCTCTTCTTCTAATTAAAAATAAAAATGGCGTCTCTGCTCTGCTGGAATTAAAACTAGAAGATAATCAACATCAGCCTAAGCAACTCAATTCAAACTAGAGAGTAAAGTTTCTGCAAAGATTCTACAACAAGTTAAAGTTCTTTCTTTAATCCAATCAAGGCAAGTACAGTTATTCTCCGCTATAAACGTTAATTATAATTTTGATATGCATTTAAAACTGAGTTTGAGGTTGTATGTATATTCTCTTCTGTTGGATCTGTTTTCAGTGACTGTTCTGTATTCCTTTCTTCTTTTCTGTTTCTATAGCCAGGCTACCACGAGCCTGTGCCCAATCTCATAAAGAGATTAACGTATGAACGCAAAATTTGGGACAATTAATGAATGATGCGAAATTTGACGCATAAAACATATTGGACATGTGACTTGGGATTGGATGCATAAATTTGGCTATGAACATGCAATTTATATATTGCATGCATAGAGTATGTTGTAATTTAGATTTGTAACTAATTAGAGAAATGAACATATGTTATTTAGATCGGTAATTAATTAGAAAAAAATAAGCATATGTTATAAACTAGTTTTAGACCTATGCATATTTTGTGATAAAAGAAGAAGAGGAACCACTGTAAAGATTGCATATGATTTGAGACTTTGGACAAAATGCATATAAAAAGGCAAGATCTGATTTTTAGAAGATATGGTTTAAAGATTTATATTATTGGGATAGTTTGCATAATAATTCATGACATGAAAAGAAGGAAGATATGGAAACTTAAGATTTACATTAATTAGGATATCTAGTATTGTAATTACACCTAAATAGGGATTTTTGGATATATGGCATGCATTGGAATTAATGGTTATATTTGGTATAATTTATATGTGAATCTGCTGTAAAATGCTAGTTTAACAAAAATTGGAACATATGTTATAGGGTAAATTATGTCCATATTCTGCGCTATGTAAATGTATGCAAACATGGAAGTATATGATCATATTGTGAATCATGACATTATTTAGGCATATGAACTTAGGCCTAATTTATGTTTAGGCAAGGCATGTAAATAGAACCTTTAGAAATATTAAATTTGCTAAATCTGCTAATTTGCCAAGTTGCCTAAACTGCTAGTTTTGTTATATTGCCTAGACTGCTAATTAGATTGAAATGCCTAATCTGTTAAATTTGTCGGTTGAAATGCCTAACCTGTTATATGCCAAAATCTGCTAAGTTGCTAAATCTGTTAAATCCGTTAAGTCATATAAAATCTGTTATCTGCTATGTTGATATAATCATCCTGTTATTGATATAATCTGAATTGGCATATTTATTGGGCGTGCGCATAAACGGTAAATTATTAATTAATTGGCCGCAAATATAAACATGGCTAACTCGAGGTTAGAATGAGTTTGCGGCGTAAATCTGCCCGGAACCGCCCGGCACATCCAGTGGCCGCAAACAATAGGTTCTAATGTGAGAAGTTAGTCATAACATGCGTAAGACATGAGGTTAGGTCTGGCTTGTGGCAGAAGTCTGCCCGGAACCGCCCGGCATATCCAGCGGCCACAAGCTACCGACCTAATGTGAGAGGTCTGTGCATTAATAATTAATTAATGCAAAATCTAAGATAAGAATGACGTCTAAAACGTATTGGGGAAAATAGGGTTAAACCAAAGGGATTAATAGATGTAGTAAAACCCATCCATGAATCTGTAGGCCCAATACAAAGTTAGACAAATCTGAAAAATCTGTACATCTGACCTGTTAGTCTGGAAACTTGTTAACTTAATTTGTGAATTAGTAAACCTGAATTCTGTATGTCTGAACTTGTAAACAAGTTAATCTGAAATCTGTTAGTCTGGGGACACAAGGTTAGGAGGGGAATTACTTGTGTCATCTGTTGTTTGGGACCCATATTAGTCAGTAACCCTTTCTGGTATCAAAACTTTGACCCAACAGTAAGTAGGGTCCGGGCACGCTTACTGAACTAATTATAAGTGGTTCATTCTGATAATGGCGAGGGGTGTTGATGGTGCGTTCCAACCGGGTCATGTGCGTGCATGGATCCCGGTCTGCCTCTGAGGATGTAAGATGCCGTGACATCTGTAAATAGGTCTGTGCCAATTGGTTGTCACTTTAGGGAGTGATACACCCTACTGTGGGGCCGACACAGGATATTTATGTATTAGGGAGCCGATCGCTTGGGGTAGGGTTTTAGGGTACGCTTAGTTCTGTCTGTTTCTGTTGGTACCGTCTGTTTCTGTTGGGTGGTAACACCTGTCTGTTTCTGTGTGGTACCGTCTGTCCGGGTGGTAAAGGCCCATTACTAGTGTACACCTAATTCCACATTCTGTCTCCATAGGGATAAATCTGTTTCTTCTTCTGTCTGTTTCTGATCGGGTAGTAAAGGCCCATTATTAGCATTCTGTTTCTGTTAAAAGTATTCTGTACCCGTTCCTGCTTCAATCTAGACATTAGGGTGACACCTAATTCTGCTATACTAGTATTAGTGCAGAGAAGTGTAAAACAATAGTTTATATCATTCTGTTTTTCTGTTATATCTGCTACACCTGTTATATTTATCTCACATCCAGTTTTATGTTCATATCATATTATTATTATCTGTTCATATGCTGAAAGTCACTGGACTTGCCAGACTTTTTGTCTGACCCTTGTTGTTTCGCCTCCTTTCTTCCGTTTCCCCCCCCCCCCCCCAGGTTATCCAAGGAGGGAAATACTTTAGCTTGATCCGGATTTCTCTTTGCTTGAAGTGCTTAAAGTATGGCTTGGCTCTGTATGGCTTCCGTTCCATGGGGATTATGATTTTAAACTATGCATTTTGAAGGCTTTTGTACAAGACTGATATTTTGTACTTGAATTCTGAAATTGAAAGGATGTAACCATATTAATTTTCTGTTTCCGCTGTAATAAAGTTAAAATTTTTCAAGTACTGTTTTATCTGTCTTGTAAGTTTCTGTTCTGTTTACTAAAATGCTCCACCAAAGTTAAGGCATTCCCTTTGTGAGTGACCTTAACGGAGGTGGGGTGTTACACTTGGTATCAGAGCTGAAGGTTACCAGATTTTATAAAAAGTTTTGAAAATTATTTTCAAAAAAAAAAAGGTTTTGAAAGGAAGTATTTTCAAAAATAAAGCTTATTTTGAAAAACATGATCCCCAAGAGCCATATATCTTTCTTTCAGTCCTTTTTGTATTGAACCTTTCCTTTTTCGTTCCAGCATGTCTGAAGCATCTGAGATACCAGAGGGTGTTCATGTACCCGGTTGGTTTCGTCAATATCTTGAGGCTAGGACCGCCGCTGCAGGTCCAGCAAATGATCCCCCTCCTCCACCCCCTCCTCGTGCTATTGCTTTCTCAAAAATCTGTAGAGATTTTAGGGCCATGGGTGGGAAGGATTTCAAAGGAACTGAATCATTCGTAGAAGCAAGGAATTGGCTCAAAGAAACTGAGGATCTGTTCGTTATCTTCGAGGTGGACGATAGGCAGAAGGTACAGTTGGCAGTATGGCTGCTCAAAGACGAAGCTTCCTACTGGTGGGAAGTCACTAACGCCGAGAGACCAATTGAGACTTGGATGGATTTCAGAACAAGGTTTGAGACAAAATTCCTCTCGCAAGCTGAACGAAGTTTACAATTGGAAAAGTTCTTGTCTCTTAAGCAAGGAAGTATGACGGTCAAGGAATACGTCAACCAGTTCAACCAACTAGCAAGATTCGGATTGGATTTAGTCAACACTCAGCATAAAAAGGCTCTCCGCTTTGTTAAAGGATTGAATGAGCCACTGCACAGCCTAGCCATGACCCATGTACCCATGAGAGCAACTTACGAGAAATTGGTGGATATGGCACTACTGCACGAGGAAGACAAGGGCCCGAAAGAGACAAAGAAGGAAGAAACACAGAATAAGAAGGCGGGGCCCAAAAAGGAAACACAAAAGAAGGATGAGAAGTCTGAAGATAAGAAGGGGAAAAAGTGCTTTACTTGTGGGAGCTCAACTCATCTGAACAAGGATTGCAGAAAAAGGAAGGGCGCTTGCTTCAACTGTGGGGAGATGGGACACTTCACTAGGGACTGCCCGAAGAGACGAGGACAAGGAGGGCAGGCGAACACTCTTGAGGCTAGTGGCTAGGATAGAAATAGGAAAGTTTCTATAGTAGGTTTAATTTCTTTATCTGATTATGGAGTTAAGACTTTTTCTGATTCTGGTATTTTGATTTTGTAATCGATACTCTGCACTTTAATACTAGTATTATTTCTGAATTCCGCTATAGACTCAGACCCATAAGGGTTATGGATCATCTGTTTGAGATTGGGGTTTTGAGGGATATCTGTGTTAGGTGTCAAGTATGACGCATACATTCTGAGTTTTCGTGGGGTATGATTTTATCATGCTTGGCTTCCTAAGAATCATTAGGGAACCTAATCTGTACCAGTAGTCTGTAAATATCTAAATACTTTTTATAGGATTTCCAGTCTTGACATTTCCTCTGGGTGTCAATTTGATGTTGGTTTCGGTCTTTGGGGCCGATACTTAGGACCCATGTCTAATGGGAACCAAATTTTCGTTCTATCCGTACTCGCTTCCATCATTCGACTGTATCCTATCGATCGAATATTTGAACTTTAGGTAGAAACTAATGGGTGTAAACATGTGTTTGAGACATGTTATGTTTGATGGTTGCAAGTGGATGCAAGTGGTTGCTAGTGGTTGCTCGTGGATGCATATACACACACTAGGCACTAGATCGGCTCGAAAACACTCTCATACTGCATATGGATGGGTGAGCATTTTTCAATTCTTGTGGATGCAAAATGGTTGATTCAGCACATGGATGTTGCATTTGAGTGAATAATTGTGCACTCATATAGAAATAATATATATCATTAGAATTCTATTGCATACATGTTGGACTCATGGCACTGACATAATTCGCATTAAGGAGGTCAACTGAATCAGTAGACCGCCTGATTTTGCATTAGATAAGTACATGTACACACACACTTCGCATATGATCATGAAGCATTAGAAGTCTTTTAAGGACAATGGATGCTCGTGTTTGATGGATGAGTAGATGGATGATTGGATGTTAGGATATACATCTTCCTAAAACTTGAAGATTTCGGGGACGAAATCCTTTTAAGTGGGGGAGAATGTAACACCCCGTGTATTCTATAGCTGTGAAATTAACAAATTAAAGTATAATTAATTTGAAATCAAAGAACTAAGGGAAACGGGATACGCCATTGCGTTCGTCTCGGAAAAATACGCGAAATAGAGTCCGAGTTTTCGAAAAACGGAGCCCGTATGAAGAAGATATGGCCTTCGGAAGTTTCTGAATTAAGTTTAAAATTCGAACAGAATAAAACAGTTTAAAAATTAAAACCGGGCCCAATTGGCCAAGGCGGGAAAAGTCCCGCCTAAGACACCCAGGTCGACTGGGCTGTCGACCTGGTCTAACCAGGTCGACAGGGCTGTCGACAGGGCTGTCGACCTGGTCCAGACCCAGGTCGAACCCAGTCCACCCTGGCTGGCCTATTCTATGTTGGTCGATTTTCTGTGGTCTGCTTTGTCATTAGGGCTAGGTGGCAGGCTCTAATTGGTCCCTCTTGCGAATGAATGGCTACGATCAATCTAAGCAACATCGATGGTCCTAATCAGTTCATAAACTCTATAAAATGACCCTAGACTCTACCTAGGTTTCTTACACAATTCTCTAGCCTCCATTGCTCTCTTCTTCTAATTAAAAATAAAAATGGCGTCTCTGCTCTGCTGGAATTAAAACTAGAAGATAATCAACATCAGCCTAAGCAACTCAATTCAAACTAGAGAGTAAAGTTTCTGCAAAGATTCTACAACAAGTTAAAGTTCTTTCTTTAATCCAATCAAGGCAAGTACAGTTATTCTCCGCTATAAACGTTAATTATAATTTTGATATGCATTTAAAACTGAGTTTGAGGTTGTATGTATATTCTCTTCTGTTGGATCTGTTTTCTGTGACTGTTCTGTATTCCTTTCTTCTTTTCTGTTTCTATAGCCAGGCTACCATGAGCCTGTGCCCAATCTCATAAAGAGATTAACGTATGAACGCAAAATTTGGGACAATTAATGAATGATGCGAAATTTGACGCATAAAACATATTGGACATGTGACTTGGGATTGGATGCATAAATTTGGCTATGAATATGCAATTTATATATTGCATGCATAGAGTATGTTGTAATTTAGATTTGTAACTAATTAGAGAAATGAACATATGTTATTTAGATCGGTAATTAATTAGAAAAAAATAAGCATATGTTATAAACTAGTTTTAGACCTATGCATATTTTGTGATAAAAGAAGAAGAGGAACCACTGTAAAGATTGCATATGATTTGAGACTTTGGACAAAATGCATATAAAAAGGCAAGATCTGATTTTTAGAAGATATGGTTTAAAGATTTATATTATTGGGGATAGTTTGCATAATAATTCATGACATGAAAAGAAGGAAGATATGGAAACTTAAGATTTACATTAATTAGGATATCTAGTATTGTAATTACACCTAAATAGGGATTTTTGGATATATGGCATGCATTGGAATTAATGGTTATATTTGGTATAATTTATATGTGAATCTGCTGTAAAATGCTAGTTTAACAAAAATTGGAACATATGTTATAGGGTAAATTATGTCCATATTCTGCGCTATGTAAATGTATGCAAACATGGAAGTATATGATCATATTGTGAATCATGACATTATTTAGGCATATGAACTTAGGCCTAATTTATGTTTAGGCAAGGCATGTAAATAGAACCTTTAGAAATATTAAATTTGCTAAATCTGCTAATTTGCCAAGTTGCCTAAACTGCTAGTTTTGTTATATTGCCTAGACTGCTAATTAGATTGAAATGCCTAATCTGTTAAATTTGTCGGTTGAAATGCCTAACCTGTTATATGCCAAAATCTGCTAAGTTGCTAAATCTGTTAAATCCGTTAAGTCATATAAAATCTGTTATCTGCTATGTTGATATAATCATCCTGTTATTGATATAATCTGAATTGGCATATTTATTGGGCGTGCGCATAAACGGTAAATTATTAATTAATTGGCCGCAAAGATAAACATGGCTAACTCGAGGTTAGAATGAGTTTGCGGCGTAAATCTGCCCGGAACCGCCCGGCACATCCAGTGGCCGCAAACAATAGGTTCTAATGTGAGAAGTTAGTCATAACATGCGTAAGACACGAGGTTAGGTCTGGCTTGTGGCAGAAGTCTGCCCGGAACCGCCCGGCATATCCAGCGGCCACAAGCTACCGACCTAATGTGAGAGGTCTGTGCATTAATAATTAATTAATGCAAAATCTAAGATAAGAATGACGTCTAAAACGTATTGGGGAAAATAGGGTTAAACCAAAGGGATTAATAGATGTAGTAAAACCCATCCATGAATCTGTAGGCCCAATACAAAGTTAGACAAATCTGAAAAATCTGTACATCTGACCTGTTAGTCTGGAAACTTGTTAACTTAATTTGTTAATTAGTAAACCTGAATTCTGTATGTCTGAACTTGTAAACAAGTTAATCTGAAATCTGTTAGTCTGGGGACACAAGGTTAGGAGGGGAATTACTTGTGTCATCTGTTGTTTGGGACCCATATTAGTCAGTAACCCTTTCTGGTATCAAAACTTTGACCCAACAGTAAGTAGGGTCCGGGCACGCTTACTGAACTAATTATAAGTGGTTCATTCTGATAATGGCGAGGGGTGTTGATGGTGCGTTCCAACCGGGTCATGTGCGTGCATGGATCCCGGTCTGCCTCTGAGGATGTAAGATGCCGTGACATCTGTAAATAGGTCTGTGCCAATTGGTTGTCACTTTAGGGAGTGATACACCCTACTGTGGGGCCGACACAGGATATTTATGTATTAGGGAGCCGATCGCTTGGGGTAGGGTTTTAGGGTACGCTTAGTTCTGTCTGTTTCTGTTGGTACCGTCTGTTTCTGTTGGGTGGTAACACCTGTCTGTTTCTGTGTGGTACCGTCTGTCCGGGTGGTAAAGGCCCATTACTAGTGTACACCTAATTCCACATTCTGTCTCCATAGGGATAAATCTGTTTCTTCTTCTGTCTGTTTCTGATCGGGTAGTAAAGGCCCATTATTAGCATTCTGTTTCTGTTAAAAGTATTCAGTACCCGTTCCTGCTTCAATCTAGACATTAGGGTGACACCTAATTCTGCTATACTAGTATTAGTGCAGAGAAGTGTAAAACAATAGTTTATATCATTCTGTTTTTCTGTTATATCTGCTACACCTGTTATAGTTATCTCACATCCAGTTTTATGTTCATATCATATTATTATTATCTGTTCATATGCTGAAAGTCACTGGACTTGCCAGACTTTTTGTCTGACCCTTGTTGTTTCGCCTCCTTTCTTCCGTTTCCCCCCCCCCAGGTTATCCAAGGAGGGAAATACTTTAGCTTGATCCGGATTTCTCTTTGCTTGAAGTGCTTAAAGTATGGCTTGGCTCTGTATGGCTTCCGTTCCATGGGGATTATGATTTTAAACTATGCATTTTGAAGGCTTTTGTACAAGACTGATATTTTGTACTTGAATTCTGAAATTGAAAGGATGTAACCATATTAATTTTCTGTTTCCGCTGTAATAAAGTTAAAATTTTTCAAGTACTGTTTTATCTGTCTTGTAAGTTTCTGTTCTGTTTACTAAAATGCTCCACCAAAGTTAAGGCATTCCCTTTGTGAGTGACCTTAACGGAGGTGGGGTGTTACACTTGGTATCAGAGCTGAAGGTTACCAGATTTTATAAAAAGTTTTGAAAATTATTTTCAAAAAAAAAAAGGTTTTGAAAGGAAGTATTTTCAAAAATAAAGCTTATTTTGAAAAACATGATCCCCAAGAGCCATATATCTTTCTTTCAGTCCTTTTTGTATTGAACCTTTCCTTTTTCGTTCCAGCATGTCTGAAGCATCTGAGATACCAGAGGGTGTTCATGTACCCGGTTGGTTTCGTCAATATCTTGAGGCTAGGACCGCCGCTGCAGGTCCAGCAAATGATCCCCCTCCTCCACCCCCTCCTCGTGCTATTGCTTTCTCAAAAATCTGTAGAGATTTTAGGGCCATGGGTGGGAAGGATTTCAAAGGAACTGAATCATTCGTAGAAGCAAGGAATTGGCTCAAAGAAACTGAGGATCTGTTCGTTATCTTCGAGGTGGACGATAGGCAGAAGGTACAGTTGGCAGTATGGCTGCTCAAAGACGAAGCTTCCTACTGGTGGGAAGTCACTAACGCCGAGAGACCAATTGAGACTTGGATGGATTTCAGAACAAGGTTTGAGACAAAATTCCTCTCGCAAGCTGAACGAAGTTTACAATTGGAAAAGTTCTTATCTCTTAAGCAAGGAAGTATGACGGTCAAGGAATACGTCAACCAGTTCAACCAACTAGCAAGATTCGGATTGGATTTAGTCAACACTCAGCATAAAAAGGCTCTCCGCTTTGTTAAAGGATTGAATGAGCCACTGCACAGCCTAGCCATGACCCATGTACCCATGGGAGCAACTTACGAGAAATTGGTGGATATGGCACTACTGCACGAGGAAGACAAGGGCCCGAAAGAGACAAAGAAGGAAGAAACACAGAATAAGAAGGCGGGGCCCAAAAAGGAAACACAAAAGAAGGATGAGAAGTCTGAAGATAAGAAGGGGAAAAAGTGCTTTACTTGTGGGAGCTCAACTCATCTGAACAAGGATTGCAGAAAAAGGAAGGGCGCTTGCTTCAACTGTGGGGAGATGGGACACTTCACTAGGGACTGCCCGAAGAGACGAGGACAAGGAGGGCAGGCGAACACTCTTGAGGCTAGTGGCTAGGATAGAAATAGGAAAGTTTCTATAGTAGGTTTAATTTCTTTATCTGATTATGGAGTTAAGACTTTTTCTGATTCTGGTATTTTGATTTTGTAATCGATACTCTGCACTTTAATACTAGTATTATTTCTGAATTCCGCTATAGACTCAGACCCATAAGGGTTATGGATCATCTGTTTGAGATTGGGGTTTTGAGGGATATCTGTGTTAGGTGTCAAGTATGACGCATACATTCTGAGTTTTCGTGGGGTATGATTTTATCATGCTTGGCTTCCTAAGAATCATTAGGGAACCTGATCTGTACCAGTAGTCTGTAAATATCTAAATACTTTTTATAGGATTTCCAGTCTTGACATTTCCTCTGGGTGTCAATTTGATGTTGGTTTCGGTCTTTGGGGCCGATACTTAGGACCCATGTCTAATGGGAACCAAATTTTCGTTCTATCCGTACTCGCTTCCATCATTCGACTGTATCCTATCGATCGAATATTTGAACTTTAGGTAGAAACTAATGGGTGTAAACATGTGTTTGAGACATGTTATGTTTGATGGTTGCAAGTGGATGCAAGTGGTTGCTAGTGGTTGCTCGTGGATGCATATACACACACTAGGCACTAGATCGGCTCGAAAACACTCTCATACTGCATATGGATGGGTGAGCATTTTTCAATTCTTGTGGATGCAAAATGGTTGATTCAGCACATGGATGTTGCATTTGAGTGAATAATTGTGCACTCATATAGAAATAATATATATCATTAGAATTCTATTGCATACATGTTGGACTCATGGCACTGACATAATTCGCATTAAGGAGGTCAACTGAATCAGTAGACCGCCTGATTTTGCATTAGATAAGTACATGTACACACACACTTCGCATATGATCATGAAGCATTAGAAGTCTTTTAAGGACAATGGATGCTCGTGTTTGATGGATGAGTAGATGGATGATTGGATGTTAGGATATACATCTTCCTAAAACTTGAAGATTTCGGGGACGAAATCCTTTTAAGTGGGGGAGAATGTAACACCCCGTGTATTCTATAGCTGTGAAATTAACAAATTAAAGTATAATTAATTTGAAATCAAAGAACTAAGGGAAACGGGATACGCCATTGCGTTCGTCTCGGAAAAATACGCGAAATAGAGTCCGAGTTTTCGAAAAACGGAGCCCGTATGAAGAAGATATGGCCTTCGGAAGTTTCTGAATTAAGTTTAAAATTCGAACAGAATAAAACAGTTTAAAAATTAAAACCGGGCCCAATTGGCCAAGGCGGGAAAAGTCCCGCCTAAGACACCCAGGTCGACTGGGCTGTCGACCTGGTCTAACCAGGTCGACAGGGCTGTCGACAGGGCTGTCGACCTGGTCCAGACCCAGGTCGAACCCAGTCCACCCTGGCTGGCCTATTCTATGTTGGTCGATTTTCTGTGGTCTGCTTTGTCATTAGGGCTAGGTGGCAGGCTCTAATTGGTCTTTCTTGCGAATGAATGGCTACGATCAATCTAAGCAACATCGATGGTCCTAATCAGTTCATAAACTCTATAAAATGACCCTAGACTCTACCTAGGTTTCTTACACAATTCTCTAGCCTCCATTGCTCTCTTCTTCTAATTAAAAATAAAAATGGCGTCTCTGCTCTGCTGGAATTAAAACTAGAAGATAATCAACATCAGCCTAAGCAACTCAATTCAAACTAGAGAGTAAAGTTTCTGCAAAGATTCTACAACAAGTTAAAGTTCTTTCTTTAATCCAATCAAGGCAAGTACAGTTATTCTCCGCTATAAACGTTAATTATAATTTTGATATGCATTTAAAACTGAGTTTGAGGTTGTATGTATATTCTCTTCTGTTGGATCTGTTTTCTGTGACTGTTCTGTATTCCTTTCTTCTTTTCTGTTTCTATAGCCAGGCTACCATGAGCCTGTGCCCAATCTCATAAAGAGATTAACGTATGAACGCAAAATTTGGGACAATTAATGAATGATGCGAAATTTGACGCATAAAACATATTGGACATGTGACTTGGGATTGGATGCATAAATTTGGCTATGAACATGCAATTTATATATTGCATGCATAGAGTATGTTGTAATTTAGATTTGTAACTAATTAGAGAAATGAACATATGTTATTTAGATCGGTAATTAATTAGAAAAAAATAAGCATATGTTATAAACTAGTTTTAGACCTATGCATATTTTGTGATAAAAGAAGAAGAGGAACCACTGTAAAGATTGCATATGATTTGAGACTTTGGACAAAATGCATATAAAAAGGCAAGATCTGATTTTTAGAAGATATGGTTTAAATATTTATATTATTGGGGATAGTTTGCATAATAATTCATGACATGAAAAGAAGGAAGATATGGAAACTTAAGATTTACATTAATTAGGATATCTAGTATTGTAATTACACCTAAATAGGGATTTTTGGATATATGGCATGCATTGGAATTAATGGTTATATTTGGTATAATTTATATGTGAATCTGCTGTAAAATGCTAGTTTAACAAAAATTGGAACATATGTTATAGGGTAAATTATGTCCATATTCTGCGCTATGTAAATGTATGCAAACATGGAAGTATATGATCATATTGTGAATCATGACATTATTTAGGCATATGAACTTAGGCCTAATTTATGTTTAGGCAAGACATGTAAATAGAACCTTTAGAAATATTAAATTTGCTAAATCTGCTAATTTGCCAAGTTGCCTAAACTGCTAGTTTTGTTATATTGCCTAGACTGCTAATTAGATTGAAATGCCTAATCTGTTAAATTTGTCGGTTGAAATGCCTAACCTGTTATATGCCAAAATCTGCTAAGTTGCTAAATCTGTTAAATCCGTTAAGTCATATAAAATCTGTTATCTGCTATGTTGATATAATCATCCTGTTATTGATATAATCTGAATTGGCATATTTATTGGGCGTGCGCATAAACGGTAAATTATTAATTAACTGGCCGCAAAGATAAACATGGCTAACTCGAGGTTAGAATGAGTTTGCGGCGTAAATCTGCCCGGAACCGCCCGGCACATCCAGTGGCCGCAAACAATAGGTTCTAATGTGAGAAGTTAGTCATAACATGCGTAAGACACGAGGTTAGGTCTGGCTTGTGGCAGAAGTCTGCCCGGAACCGCCCGGCATATCC
Source organism: Allium sativum (assembly GCA_030737875.1). Taxonomy (NCBI): domain Eukaryota; kingdom Viridiplantae; phylum Streptophyta; class Magnoliopsida; order Asparagales; family Amaryllidaceae; genus Allium; species Allium sativum. The sequence continues at coordinate 662,160,896 of CM060909.1, read as the reverse complement.
AGCGGCCACAAGCTACCGACCTAATGTGAGAGGTCTGTGCATTAATAATTAATTAATGCAAAATCTAAGATAAGAATGACGTCTAAAACATATTGGGGAAAATAGGGTTAAACCAAAGGGATTAATAGATGTAGTAAAACCCGTCCATGAATCTGTAGGCCCAATACAAAGTTAGACAAATCTGAAAAATCTGTACATCTGACCTGTTAGTCTGGAAACTTGTTAACTTAATTTGTGAATTAGTAAACCTGAATTCTGTATGTCTGAACTTGTAAACAAGTTAATCTGAAATCTGTTAGTTTGGGGACACAAGGTTAGGAGGGGAATTACTTGTGTCATCTGTTGTTTGGGACCCATATTAGTCAGTAACCCTTTCTGGTATCAAAACTTTGACCAAACAGTAAGTAGGGTCCGGGCACGCTTACTGAACTAATTATAAGTGGTTCATTCTGATAATGGCGAGGGGTGTTGATGGTGCGTTCCAACCGGGTCATGTGCGTGCATGGATCCCGTTCTGCCTCTGAGGATGTAAGACGCCGTGACATCTGTAAATAGGTCTGTGCCAATTGGTTGTCACTTTAGGGAGTGATACACCCTACTGTGGGGGCAGACACAGGATATTTATGTATTAGGGAGCCGATCGCTTGGGGTAGGGTTTTAGGGTACGCTTAGTTCTGTCTGTTTCTGTTGGTACCGTCTGTTTCTGTTGGGTGGTAACACCTGTCTGTTTCTGTGTGGTACCGTCTGTCCGGGTGGTAAAGGCCCATTACTAGTGTACACCTAATTCCACATTCTGTCTCCATAGGGATAAATCTGTTTCTTCTTCTGTCTGTTTCTGATCGGTTAGTAAAGGCCCATTATTAGCATTCTGTTTCTGTTAAAAGTATTCTGTACCCGTTCCTGCTTCAATTTAGACATTAGGGTGACACCTAATTCTGCTATACTAGTATTAGTGCAGAGAAGTGTAAAACAATAGTTTATATCATTCTGTTTTTCTGTTATATCTGCTACACCTGTTATAGTTATCTCACATCCAGTTTTATGTTCATATCATATTATTATTATCTGTTCATATGCTGAAAGTCACTGGACTTGCCAGACTTTTTGTCTGACCCTTGTTGTTTCGCCTCCTTTCTTCCGTTTCCCCCCCAGGTTATCCAAGGAGGGAAATACTTTAGCTTGATCCGGATTTCTCTTTGCTTGAAGTGCTTAAAGTATGGCTTGGCTCTGTATGGCTTCCGTTCCATGGGGATTATGATTTTAAACTATGCATTTTGAAGGCTTTTGTACAAGACTGATATTTTGTACTTGAATTCTGAAATTGAAAGGATGTAACCATATTAATTTTCTGTTTCCGCTGTAATAAAGTTAAAATTTTTCAAGTACTGTTTTATCTGTCTTGTAAGTTTCTGTTCTGTTTACTAAAATGCTCCACCAAAGTTAAGGCATTCCCTTTGTGAGTGACCTTAACGGAGGTGGGGTGTTACAATAATCCTTGGAATAACGGCCCTTCTACTGACCGTTGTATCAAGTCACCTCACCTTTCTGCTTCTTCTGGCCATCATTACCTTGCTTATGTTGTTGCTTCCTCTTTCCATTCCACTTTTTTTATTGCTACCCTGTTGTGGTTTCAAATCCTCTTTGGTTGCAACAACAACAACTTCTTCCTTGGGAAACAAACTTTTGTTCTTCTGATAAGGAGTCTCAATATACGAATAAGCATGCTTGGACAATGCTTCAAACTCAATAACATACTCCAACACTGGTCAACCATTCTTCTTTAGCCCAACGAACTTTTCGAACAGAAACTGAATTCTATGCGGTAGAAATGAACTTATTCTCAAACTTGATTCGGAATTGATCCCAAGTAATCTCATCCTCAGTAGCCTCTAAAGTGACAGAGTTCCACTAATCCATAGCTCTGCCCTGTAGTTGCCTCGATGCAACCTTCCTTTTTGTTGCATCGTCAATACCCAAATTTTCGAATATCCGAACACATGTATCAAGTCACCATTGAAAATCATATCTTTTTGACCTCTTTTCGGGTGCCAGTATGAAAGGAATTGGAATTGTAGCCAGTTAACATTTAATAAATTCTGTGCGAAGCGAGGAATGCAGGCGACCCTGGCAGCGATCATCCAACCCCCAGTATATTAATTGCCAGCCATGTCTGAATCTCTACCTTCAAGTTCCAAAGTCAATAGGCTTTTCTTTAACCACCGTATAGGAGTACTCCAGCACTACCAGAGTGAAAAAACTAGATTTTATTCCAAGAAATAAGATAAAGAATGGATATTGAAATTCTCTCAACAGTCGGCTCTATTCCCAAAAACGGCTTCCCACCAAGAGCGGTGAAATCCTTACACAGCTTAGCGAGATCAACCATCCTAAGCACCAGAACACCAACATCTACCGTAGTTGCTTCTGGAGCGGGTACGCTCCTCATGAATGCTGCCATCGTGGCCTCGAACATAACTGGGTAGTCGGGTATATCTCCTCCAAATCCCCTTCTAGAAGCAGGTTTCTCCCTAGCATCATGTCTCGAAGATCGACGACTCAATCTAATTCTTAAAAAAGAATGATTAGTCCACACATGAGAAAAGCTGCAATGGATTTTAAGCACTACTATACTATACACTATACTATAGTAATCATCCATTAAGATAGTAAAAATACGTCTCTCATATGTCATTATGCCCACGAACTTTGGATAAAATCGATTATTCAAAGCTATGATACCAAATGGGACGACCTCCCATAACTCCCGCACTTAACAAAGGAAATAGTGCTAATGGAGGCTATGACAAAACCTTCTTCTTCTTTCCCCCTTGCCTACGATTCATCCTTTCCACCTCTTCCATTGTGCCCTCCACATCCTAATCCCTCTGATCCTCCACCTCCACTAGATAAATACACTTCTGATTTTCCCTATGCTACTATCGCTGGAGTTTCTACTTCAAATAATTCTCATACGAATCAGGCCAAGCTTGGATCGGGTAATCCTTCTAATGTTGATCTTTCTTCTACGCAAATTCCACCTTCCTTAAACTTCAATTCTTCGAAATCATCTTATCCCTTTTTTTACGAAATGTGACCATGCTTCATTTTTCAATTCTCTATCCAAAAAGGCTGGAGTCTATGTACCTCAGCGTTTCAATATTCCTAGGGATGGAGTGCTTAAATCTATGCCAGATATGGTGAAACAAGCAGGTTTGAATTACTGGAATCATTACTTAGTAGGATGTTTCATAAATGGTTCTTTGAATTACCTTACTATGGTAAACTTTTTGAATTGGTACCCGAAATTACAAGGGGAGGATGACATTAAATTTGATGGAAAGTTTTTCTACATTAAATTCTCCAATGATATAGATAATGATAAGATATTACATTCTGATCCTATTTTCATAAGAGGCATAATGTTCATAATAATTAAATGGGATTCTATTATTGGAAATGCTCAATCACAAATTAAGAAGGTACTAGTGTGGATTCATTTCTATCTCATACCAATCATTCTTTGGACCCTAATTGGTATTAACTGGTTAGTGTGTCATATTGGTAGACTTATCTGTTTTGATAGCAACACATAAAGGATGAATTAGTTTAGATATGCAAAAGATTTGGTGGAGGTAACCCCTGATTTTGATTTGCTTGATTCTTTAAAAATAGCAGACTTAGGAGATAATTGCCCTTGTGTAAAATTATCTTATGATTGGAGGCCTAAGATCTGTACAGTATGTAAAATATTTGGTCATGATACATCATTTTGTGAGTTAAATAGAAAGAATAATAAGGATAATGGTGATCAGAATGATATTGGTAAAGAAGATCAGTATGCTGAAGCACATGTTCATACTGGTAATCCAAAACATAATGTTCAAGTGAATGATACTGGTAATCAATTCAAGTGGAATTCTGTGAATACAAGGAAAAACATACTGGAGAAAGAAGGATATGGGTAATAATAAAGATTGTGATGCTGATGCTGCTAATGAAAGTGAGAATCCTTTTCATTTTTAGCTTTTATGATATGGCTAATAAAGTAGAGGAAAATGATGGTTTATACGATAGTATAGCTCAAGTTATAATAGATAATGATAAAACAGATCGTAATAATGTTGTGGATATGAATGATAAGGGTTTGGAAAATACAGATGTTCAAGAGGATGACAATCCTGTTGGAAATTTATTTAGTGATATGAATGAGCATATGGATGGTTTGTAAAATGCTTTAGGATTTGGTTTACGCTCTTCATCTGCTAATTCATCTAGTGCAAATTTGTCTTCTAGTTCTTTATCTTATGTTGTTATTACTGCTGCTTCTGGTTCATCTGCTTTTACTACTGTGTCATGCTCATCAACGTTTAGTTATTCCTCACCCTCTTCTGCTAGTTCATCAATGAAAGCATCATCAGCTGTTTTAGATGCAAAACAGTCATCTTCTACAATATCTCCTTAAGCAAATTTAAAACCACCTGCATATGTTATATTACCTCATGTTTCTGGTCATGGTTTAACCTTCCCACTACAAGAAAAACCGAGATTAGCGACAGATTTTTAGCAGCGGAAAATTCCATCGCTAATTAGCGGCGGATTTCCATGGGCTTTGTAAGAGAAAATATTTTGGATTTTATATGTTATCTTATTATAAATTATTACCGTCGAATACTAATTCTGTCGCTAAATCAATGAAAATTGCATCTCTTTACCGTCATATAATATTTGACGCTAAATTCCGTTGCTAATAGAGTCGGATTACCGTCGACATAATTTTGAGGCTATTTTCCTGCAGTTTTCCAAGAGATTTGAAACGAACTTTTATATTTTTTATTTATTAAATGTTTTAAATTTGTGTTATTACTTAGTAATTAATTAGTAAATTTTAATTTTAATTAATTAATGTTAATAATACATTAGTAATTAGTAATAAATAATAATTATTAGAAGTAAATAAAATTCAATAGTTAAAACTGATTTTTTTTTTTGAAAATTGATGCTGATTAATTATTAATTACTATATAATATAAATAAGAGGTAATAGTAATTAATAAAATACATTGTTGTTCGATGTTTATTAAATTTGTTTTGATAATCAATTATTATTTAATAGTCTTTAATACGATTAATTAAACTAATATCAAGAAATTATTAATACATATTTGCTTTTGAGAAATTGATTGGTATGTATTATTTGATAAATAATTCGTAATTAAGAAAAACAAAATGTTCAAAGTTTAAAAATAAGAAGTTAAATAAATATTAAAGAATTTCGAAATTCAAAAAATTCATGTTAATAATTAATGTTAATAATACACTTACATGATGTAGTTAAATTTTACATAATTAATGTTAATAATACACTTACATGATGTAGTTAAATTTTAAACCTTGCAAACTTTTTGGTGTTATAAGTTTATTATATTCACATTATTTATGAAACAATAAATAGGTATTTATAGTTTTTATTGTATTAACAAGATTTCTTCTTCTTCTGAAACTACTGTTGCGAAATTATTTACAAATAGTGTAGGTTTGTTCCCAATCAATCACGTTTTATTATTTATTTACCCAATACGTTAATATCTTAATCTATTAAAAGGGTTTTAATGCAAAATAACAGCCCAGGTATCCATTACCAATCTGGCAATCCGCATCTTCAATGCCTAATGTCCTCTACCGTTGGATAAGATATTAATCCATCAGTTCAGATTTCAATCTAGCGTTATAGGCTTATTGCCATCTCCGGTTCTCATTTCTCCTCACGCTAAAGAAAATTCGCTCAGATCTCCTCAACCTCTTTTTTTTTTTAAAAAAAAAAATTCTGCATACAGAGAAAAGTTGTTCAGATCTCGTCAATCTGGTTGCGGACGAAGATTTGATTTCTTCCGTTTTATTACTTTCTGGTATTATCTTTTTATTTTCTTTCAGTATTTGTTTTTCAGAATATTTATTTTTGTAATTTCAATCTCAAATTAGGGCTTTGTTATTCGCTTTTCTAATTGACGAAGGTGAAAACGCGAGTTGGAGAAGAACCAAAGAAAGGGGAAGCATGCAAACAGGGAGGAGGAGAAGAAGGCAAGTAGCATACAGCATACGAAGCCTGATTTCCCTGAACAGATACAATGGCAAGGCAAATCAAAGAAGAATAATTTCAATATCTCAGATCTGACTTTAGGTTTTCCCTAATTTTTAAATTATCCTATTTAGTTTAATTTTTGGTTAATGACTAGAATTATGATTGTATATTTTAGGATGACAATACCTGATGGTTGAACTGCTGCAGAAAACGTTTTGATAAGCTTGCTAGTTTTCGATGGAAATGCATCAACAATCTTGCACATCTTCGTTTGAAAAAGAATAATGTTGTTCAGTTTCATTGTGTAATCGAACTATTTGAGTTTTGTGCAAATATTTGAGATTGCTAATTCCCATCAATTCTATTTAGGCTTACAACACCAACACATTAAAATCCATGGCTCTGAGACCACATGAATCGGTTCAATATCCTCTGTTTGTGCATGCATTTTCACACTTCCTATTTGCTTCTTCGGTATTAATGCAAATCCACTGATATTTCTTTATTGTTTCACAATTTCTTTCCCAGAATGCATTTGCTTCTGTCATTTAGAATAGTAGCCATATTAATAAACTGGACATTTCACATGTAAAAATAGCAGAAGCAGACCTTGATTAAGTTGTAACTTGTAGGATAATATTACATTCACTTATAAACATTAATACATAGATGTGCTAGTAGAGACTGTTTGTTGTTTGCTGTTTGCAGATGTATGTTATTTTAAAATTAATTAAAAAGAAACCTTTTGGTTTTATGATATATGCATATATTCTTTGGATTTCGAGTAATTCATTATGCTGTTAGAGCATAGTAGATTGTATGATTGAATTCAAAGGTAGAAAATATTGTTTAGGCTAAGTTGAAAATCTTACTTTAAAAGAGAACAGTAGTTGCTGAAGGTATTTTTGGATTCGAGGCTTCCAAGTTGCTAAACTACATCACTATATTGAGAACCATAACACCATTGATTTCAGTTGCCCCCTTGTACATTATGGTTTATTTTTAACATAATTTTTGGGTTATATCATTGAAAATTGGAACTAGTCTATTAGTGTTTGGTCAGTCCGTAGCCAATCCTGAACTGGGTATACTGATTTGAGCTTCCTGTTATTTAAAACTTGTTATGCTATATTATAAGTGCAAGAATAGGCAATCATAGATAGGTTTATCTTGTCCTCAGAAATTTATCTTTAAGTCTCAAATTAATGGATGATTCTTGTCTTTGTTCTAATCAGAACTGGTTATTCCAAACTGGGCATATATGTTATGGGTTAGAATTGGGTATACATATTTAATTATATAATCAAATTTAAATGTAACATAACTCTCATTATTTATGCACTACTGTAAAGAAAAAAGCTTGTACTTCCATTCTTTGAAGAAAAAAAAGATGTATATTACTTGCAAGCCCTGAAAGCCTTACAATATGAAAATTGTTTAGTATCGTTGTTGTGAATTTTTTTAAATCTTGGGGCCATTATTTAGTATTTCGCACCGGACATCATAAGTCTCCGGACCGGCTCTGGTAATCACTGAAGACTGTCAATTGAGCGTTAGTTTCCTAGAGCCAGTTGAAGATAGAGGTACATACCATGTTTTTAGGTTAGAGCTAACTACACTGCGAACTAAACAATTATGTAATGAAACATGAGTATTTATTGTTTCTTTCTATTTACAACTTTATACCAAGGGCGGAACCAACCCTGGGCATGACTGGGCTACAGCCCAGGGTTTAAAAAAAAGCCTGAGCCCAAATTTGAAGAAAGCCTCAACGCAATGTCATCTGTGTTTCTTTCCTTCTTCATTTCGATGTGAAATGCAGCGATTCAAAGATCCGATTAAAAACATCACTCTTAAATCCTGAGGTTGTCATCAACCCTAGTTTTTGCTCAATATTTAAGACTGATTCATCAAGCAATTCAGGTGATTTTTTAATTACTAGACATTAAATCGGAAGAAGGGAGTAACAGCATCGAGCTGGGATGAGTTAAATTACCAAAGCTGGGACGATTTATATGCGATTTTGTCCTCTTATTAAGTAAAATTCAATTACGAGGTGTACTCGATCGTTAACCGTTGATATAGTTCTGAGATCATTAAAGTTATATTTACTATTTTTGATAGATTAACATAAGTAGAGTGTTAGTTGTGACCTGTGATTACTCCTTGCTGCTGGAAGGTCTCTATATTTAAAGAGTACTTATTTGGAGCTTTCTTTCCTATGTGTTAATTTTATTTAAATAACTTAAGTGGGTATCATTTTATTGTCGTAAATTGTAAATTGCTGTTTCAGGATCTGGATTTTATTGCCGTTCTTTGAAACTCTTGTGAACATTTGTTTATGATGGCAGTTGGTTATATCGGGTAAAGCCTTCAGTTACTCATGAATCATTCTATGCTCGGGTACCAAGTCACAAGTTCTTAGTAAGCGAGTTTGATCATAAAACAAGCTCTGCTAATCCTACACAACTTAGATGGAAGCCTGTCGATGTTCCTGATTCTCCTACTGATTTCATTGATGGACTACAGTGTGTGGAGCAGGAAGTTCTTCCCTTCGTCATGGATTTGCAATTCACATGTAAGCAAATTTTTATTTATAATTAAATGAAAAGCTATTCAAAAAATTAAAACTGCAATTATGTTTTGCTGTGGTGTATAATTTTCATCTTGAAATATGATATGTGGAACACTTTCAACTAGACAGTTTGAATCTACATTAATTTCAACATATATTCATAAGAAAGAGAATTTGATCAGTTAATTTAACATGTTCCTTAGAGGATTCCACACAATTATTCAGTAGCTACTTCTTACTTATGTACCATGCATGATTCACTGTTTGTTCGTCCAACTGTTGTGATTGTTAAGTTGGTTAATAATCTTAACATCAAACCTTAAATTTGGTTGCAACTGATTTCTATCCCATTGTTATTTGCTAATTATTTAAAGTCTGTTTTTTTTGGAAGATTGATTTGAATTCTATAGTTAAGGAAGTTAACTCCGTAAGGGTTCTCGAGCACATTAAAGCTAATGATATGTCTTGAATGTGTAACATGAACTTACTATTATTATTATTATTTCTTTTGAATGTTGTTTTTTAGTAGTAATCGAAATTGCATTATAACTGAAAAACTAGCATTAAAATCAGCCCACCCAAACTTTAAATCTTGGGTCCGCCCTTGCTTTATACATAGAGTCTGTCAATATTTAGCAATATTTATGCAGGTTGTTTGATTAAAACTGTTATTTAGAATGTGAATGGATCATTATCTACAATGAAATTATTCATTGGGTTTGTCTTTCCTAATTTTAATATAATTAAAGCTTTATTTATGCAGGTCGTTTGATCGTAGAATAATTGCACTGTTAAAGCTTTATAATAGGTCAGATAGGTCGGCTAGAGAGTAACTAAGAAGATGCTGTTGAGAAGAGATGGAGCATGCCAGATGCTGCAAATTGTAGAAGAATTGCACAAACTACAATGGTCTTTGGAGCGGTAACATACCGACTTGGGGGGAGAAAGAAGGTAGACAGAATGAGGTGGAAGGAGGCGAGATAGAGTAATACTTGAAATCTGGGTCTCTTACAAGCTTGGAAGAAAAAAAAACTTCCTTTTATGTGTTAAATAATATGTATATACATGTACAAGACACATATTTGATTAACTAATTAAGAGATATGAATTCACTGCAAATGAGGTATTGATAGTTTTTGTATAGGAATCTATATTTGTTTACAATTATTGCGTGTTTGTTTCCCTTTAACAGTGTTGTAGCGACAATTCAAATTACAATTATTGTGTACTGGTGTGTGTGTGTGTGTGTGTGTGTATATATATATATATATATAGGCAGATTAGCAGGGGAATAGCGGCGGAAAACCAACAAAAAAGTGAGGTTAAGTTTAGCCTAATTTATTTTTCGTCGCTAATCCTTTGGAAATTAGTAAGGGTTTACCAACGCTTTTTACAAATAATAATATATTGTAAATTACTTATCTGTCGGTAAATAGTCGGTAAATAAATTAAAATTAAAATAAAATTAATAAAAAAAAATATTTTTATTATATAATTAGTAAAATGACGGAAAACTGTCGGAAAACTCATGCTAAATTCCGTCGCTAAATCTGACACAATTACCGTCATGGTTTTTACCGACCAAAGTATTATGCAAGAAATCCGTCGCTAAGGCCAATATAGCGACGGATTAGCAGCGGATAATGCCGCTGCTATTTGCTGTTTTTCTTGTAGTGTCCCATATGTGAATACTTCTCTTGCATCTTTATCCTCTACCATTCCTTCAAGTTCCATCCCCTCATCGAAATCCAAAAGCAGCAAACTTAAAGGTAAATTTTGGGATGATGATCTTGATGAGGGTCATAACTATGAAATGAGGGATGTTCTACCTATTGGAAGTAATGTAAAACCTACCAGAAGACATACATGGAGTAAACCATCCCCTTGTTTGATCCATTCTTCACTTAAATAAGGGGACTGGGTTGCTAACGGTTTCGTCTTGTTTCTGTATGGTTATTTTGGTTATTACTAGAAATTACATGGCTTATGGTATTTATTATTATGTCTGCTTGTCACGTTTGTATTTGAAAGAGGGATGGTGATGTTTGGATATTTGTGAAGGAGTTCAATTTGGCCAACCAGGGGACTTGAGTTGCTGTTTTGGTCCATGGTAATGCTTCGGTGGATTTCTTCGAAGGAATTGCAGCATGCAGTTTTAATATACATATGTCTCTTTGTTGTAATTTTAGAGTGTCAGTTAGACATTTAATATTAATGAGTTCTTATCAGTGATATTTGTGGATTTTGAGAGGAATAGGATTAGTAAACCACGACAGGTTATGTATTATTGTCTGTATATTGTAAATCTTTAGTTGATTAATTAAATTTTGCACCTAACTTTCAAAAAAGGAAATAGTGCGCTGAAAGACGTGCCAGGCAGCTATGGATGATTATCAAGGTAGAATAACACCAACGGAACCAGTCATATAACTCACAGCACATGGATAAAATATAACAAAAAATATACAATAGGAAATAATAGCGAAGCACAATAGAACATAATTTCAACTTTTCATATCTCCATGAAAAAATCCAATAACAAACAACTATATTACATGAAATATGTACAAAGAGCCACACTACAATTTCACTCAGAGTAACATATCAACAACATCAGCAGAAACAACAATTATGTATAGTAGATAGTAATACGTCGGCCTCTGGCTCGTCATCGCTCAACAACATCGTCTTCATCAAGATCTACTACTTGTCACTTAGTCTGCCCATTGATGAATAGCCTAAGTTAATAAGAGGGAAACATAAAACCTTGAGTCAAACAATAGTCTTAATAAGCGATAAAACAACTATTAACATCAACAATAAAGCATATAGATAATAGGTAGTTCAATCATCTGATCTACCCTATACATTAACAGAATAAGATTCCCAATCCCACTTCTCTTCCATAACCTATAGTGATATTCTTCTCAGAGAATTAAAGAAGAAAAAAACAGTAGCATCCATATCAACCAATTATCAAGAATGGACCATCCTAATCAAGTTTAATACCCCTCGATCAAACCAACATCAGATAAACACCCAAGAAATATCTCCCTCAACGTCAAATAATCCACACAAGATGATACAAGCAAAGAATAACAAATATGACCCTGGCTATCACCGTCTGCCGTGCCTTGAATCCATCATTAATCGTATGACTGGCCCATCCTTCCATCCATCAAGGGCTAGTGGTAACCCTGGTTCTAGAAAACCTCCATATGTCATCGTGACTCCTATCTAGGCCCATCGTGACTGCCCAGGGTACTCGACTAATCACCTAGTCTTTTGGCCGTCCCATTATACTTTGCTTCAAGTCCGCTAGAACCTCCGACTAACGACGATACCTTGCCACTTCAAAACACTCGCCGTCTATCCTAATGACTATACCCATAAGCTCAAGCACCTTCTCGAGCAATCCATTATCTGTAAGCTCAAACCACCTTTTGAGTCGTCTTCATAACCTCGTTGCATCGTCCCAACGATCACTTAATCATGTTTTGAACATTCCGCCTGAATTCATATCGAAGCTACACCCATAATCAAATCACCAAAAATCAATTTCATTTGGTCAATATATGATGGGTCGTCTAGATCATCCGTGGGTCCCCACCGACCCATCTCGTGGGTCGCACTCGACCCATCAGCCCCATGGATATACAATTATCATTCTCAAGCTAATTTAAGGCCCTGCCCATGACCTGCGGTCCATATCCCGACCGACCCATCTCCGAGCCTTGCTTTCCTACTTTGACCGACCCAGAGCTTTCCACGACCTGACCCCTTCAAGTCAAAATACATAGCCTTGCACATGATTCGAACCGACTCATTCAGGCCGACCCCGTTGCACACAATCCAATCCCGCATCCTACTTTTCACCAGGCCTTCACTTCATGTCTTCGACCGACCCAACCCATGCCATCTAAACCAACCAGAGCGATCTTATGACGTAGCTCTCCATTCCGCATATCTTCCTTTAGGCTTTTGACTGCTCGATCAAAATACATGTGACCCATCTTCAATCTTGTTTTTGCCAAGCTTTTCCCTTTATCGTTCCTTCCAATGACTTGGTCGACCCAACTCGTGCCATAGATTGCAAGCGACCCACCTGAATTCCAGCGACCCATCGTAGCAAAGGAGTTTGGGGCCTAAGCTTCTCAGGCCTCCTCGACTCCTCCTCCGGATCTCCTCCACCAAGTCTCGTCTGATCTCGATCAGTCGATCCCTCAATTTGCTCCGACTAACCAACCTAAGCTTTAACGATGAACATATATGCATACAATTTATCCAAAACATCCATTTTCGACAAAACAATCAATAACACTACAAAAAGTTATTATACAATCATTAGCACAAAAAATAACCTTCATACAATTATACCAAATTCACCAAATCATGAAATAACGATAAATGAATCAATAATTGGACCTAACTTACATGTAATCAATAATTAACATGTGAATTTAATATTAACATGTGAATTGTTGTTATAATTAACTAGATTATATCCTACGATGTGATCTGAATTCAAAATATACTTATCATTGATTAAATCTAGGTGAATAAACTTGTATGAATGATACAAAGATCAAACCAACCCATATACTTGATTGAATCTATGTGAGAGATAATTATCACTCACTAAAACCACAAAATAGACACAAATCAACGATCTATAATTCCGAACAGCAAAGAAAGACCCTCGAATCAATCCAATTGATGCGATTTACCCTTCCTCGATGTTGATTTTCAATCCCAGTTCACAAATCTATGAATTGAAATGGAATGGAGGTGTATTTGATTGGGCGAGAGAATCACAAGTACCCAACCAAATGAGGAAGTAAAGAGACTAAACAAATCTCTTTACCCTTGTCTCCTATTTATAGCCAGCAGCCACTAGCCTTAATGGGCCTCACTAATCAGTCCACAAATGACTAATTAGTCTATCCCAAAAAGATGCAACACAAAACACCGATTTCTCCTAAACCGCTTAGCCAAATCCTTAATATTACCACTTTATGGAATTGGAAACACCATTCCTAATCAAATGAGGTCAGTCCCAGCTCCTGATTCGTTCCCATTCAAAAGTTATACCTTAAAAACAATAACAAGTGAAAAATGGTCATAAACAGAACTGGTAAAAATCATGGGCACGTCTCACATTCCCATAAACAATATATTGAAAGATGAGTATGGTTAGACCCTTTGAGGATTAAATAAAAATATCTTATGATCCTTCGATACGTAAAAATGCGGGTCGTTACATTAAAACCGAGGACGTCGATTTGAGTGATTTCCTAGATCATGTAATTTGAGTGAGAACATCGAGAGTAAGACAAGGAGGAGCGATTCAAGGAGAGATGAATCGACGTTGATTTATGGAGTAACGAACTAGTGTGGATTCAAAACGATGGAAATCAATAAGTTGGGCTACAAGATCGATGGAAATCAATGAATAGGGCGTGGGATGATTTTGGAATGAGGCATTCTATTTGAGAAGGGAAAATGTCCGTGTATTGATATTTTTAAAATTACATCATGTTATTTTATTTTGCCACGGCTCAAGACCATGGTAAAATTGCCACGACTGAAAACCATGGCAAAATTTCTGCATGGAGTGCGACAAAATAGTCAATATGGTGTAGTGATTCCTTAACCTTGATAAGGTCTGATACAAAAAATAGCTTTTTTGAAGGCATATTAAAGTCAAATAAAAAATAAAATCAATTCAAGTTTGATTGTAACGGATTTCCACAAACCTAAGCGACTACATTTTCTAATTAACTAAATAATTTCGTCTTCTGACCAATTATGTGAACCATTGGTCCTGAATTGGTCCTTCCTTGAGAGTACCTTATTAATAAGACGACTCCATTCAGAGCTTCACTACCTTTAACAATAGATAAGTACATATAGAAGATTTTAATATTAGTGAGGTATTTAATCATGAAATATCCCTAGTACTGAGGCACTTAATAACCTGATTGAGAAATGGTAGTCTAAATAATACCGCCCAGTAATGAGGCTCTTAAAAATTGATGGAAAAATAGCAGTCTAACTATACCAGCTTCTACCCTATTAAAACAATTTCGTTTTGAAAGAGAAATGAAAGGGAGTTTGCGATGTTAGTTTTTGACCTATTTAAATTTGATGGAAGGGAACAAGCCTGAACTATTTGATGTTTTTCTAAAGCTGAATAGAAATAGATGTTGACTTCTTCAAATGACTTCTAATAAAGAAGTTTCCTTCGACTTTGTTTTGAAATTTTTATTCTCACTCGATTGAACAACCTTATTCTCATTTATAGAAGGTTTAACTTTTGATTATGTCGTTATGAATCACATGATTATATTCTTTCGTTATTAAAAGAAATAACTCTCATATGAAACTAACTAACTAATTTATATAAACACACACATATATCTATATGAATAAATAGACTTAGTTTAATATGCATGTACAGATACAAGGATGCATGCAATGTGCGTGACATAAACTCACAAGACGTAACAAATAAATATATACATATATCTAACTCTTAATCTATACCATGGAATATATTTATTTGTATAGTTTAAAAAAGAACATTTTTGTTCAAATATTATATGTTTATATACACATGTATGTGCGTGTATTATATATTTTTATCCATATCCAATACTGAGCACTTTCAAAGGAATATGAACATCAAAACGAAGGTGGAAGGATCTGGAAACTAGGATGTATGCATGAAAGGAATTCAAGAGGGACTTCAAGAGTTTGGAAGGACGAGGCGCATAGAAAATCAAATTAGCACCGACCTAAAAAGTGGTCAATACTGTGACAATTTTGAGCATACTACGAGTCTTTGGGGCCATATTATGTATAATTGGCTAGATTGATTATTGCAATTACTAATATTTTCGATTCTCAAAAGTCGATATACATACGTCTACGATATTCATGTGTAAGCAAACTTGCATTGAGAAGTAAAATTATTTGAATAAAAGAAAAGAAAAGACCAACATAATATCACGTCATGATGAGAAGTATATAATATAGAATATATCCTTACAAAATAAAACATCTATATACATACAACTATCAAAATATCCATTCTCCGTCATCCTGGACAGTTATAACAGTCTATACTAAAAAATGCTAGCTAGTATAAAACAAGAAAAGCTGAATAAATAAAATAAGTAAATAGGCCTTGGAGGCATACAACTCATCTCTTAAAGCTTTAAGCATTCATAGATAAACATGGAAATGTACTTGGGTCTAACTCGAGTATCGTAAGAAAATAACATTTGGATCAGTGTAGTAAACAAGCATAAGAAACTGAATTTTTAATATTATCACTACGCCAGAAATCAAATCAGACAATAGCGATCACACAATATAAGGTATTTTCGTTGCTATCCCACTTTTTTTACACAACATATGGAAAAATCATATATTGTCTAACATACCCCTGAAATCATTATGTTATGAAGATTTCATGCATGACACTTAAACAACATTTTATATATTGTTGATTGCAATTATATAAAAAAAATTAGCACCATAGATTTTTTCCCTTCAAATATTGGTCAATGTTTTATTTTCATCTACTATTTTAGATATGATTTCAGACCAACTTTTATGTTGTTTGATTATATTTTCCTCTACTATTTTTAGTTTTGGTTCGATCTTTTCCCTCTCAGTTATTTTGTGGCCGCTTTGTATTTTTGTTCCCTTTTATGTTCAGTCGTTCTCGATGTAATGCAAATGCCCATCTCCTTCTCATCTTCAACTTAGGGTTTTACGAATTGAATCCATTTCCTTCTCGTCATCTTTGCGCAAATCTGATGCTCTCTCACTCATGATTTATGTTCTTTACTTCTTCTGGAATTAGGGTTCCTAATCAAACTCTATTGCAACTGATTGGTACATGATTTTTTTATTATCTTTTGATTTTTCTAGAACTCGATCTACAATTATATCGAAGATAATATGGGTACTTATACAGGATTTGATTTCCTTTTTTTTAGATTTTGATTTGAAATGGTTCTTATGTTTTACTACTTGTTCTTCATATTATGCTTCGAAACTTTGACTTTGACTCTACTGTCGTTGTTAATATGTTTACCAATCTTTACTTCAGCTACGAATTTCTCTGCTGTTTTAGTTTTCTTGTTTATCTTGGTTTTATTTGTGGCACTTGGTTATTTTAATTTGTGGCAAGCAAATTGCATACTTTGAAACTGGACTGCATTTAACTGGTTTTTTGTTACGCTGTCTTGGTTCATCCATACAAGGCATTGGTTTGTGAGTTTTTTGTACATACTTGTACACATTTGTATATACTTGAGCTTGAACCAATTCAGCTCTGTACCATTTTGATTTTCTGAATCATTTTTCTTTTGCCGGTCTATGTTCCTTCTGTTGGTTCAATTGCTTTTGTTAATTTCCTGTTATGTTGCCTTGGTTCATCCATGCATGTTGTTGTTCTATGATGGCTTTAAAGGTAAGTATTTCTATTCATTATGTATATGTATAAGGTATATAAATATGTGTGTATATGAAGAGTGCTTATACATCCTTATTATAGCCTTTTACATTAGCTCTTGTTATTTTTGTGAAGATGATTAAATGGAACATACACTTGAATATATTTCTGGTTGATGGTTTGGATGTTGCACATGTATATGTATACGCATACACATATATTTATTTATATGTATATGTCAGTGTGATAGAACTAAAATCGATACTTGTCTATATTTGCATTCATTGTTTATCTTCATTTGAACTTGAGTTGAGTCCAAAACATGGCTTCACCTAAATATCGAGTTACATTTCTGCTCACTATGTACATTATGCATGTGTATATGTATATTAATGTGCTTGCACATCCTTTTGCTACCTTATTGCATTAGTGCTTTTTTTTGTGAAGATGGTTAAACAGATCATGCACTTGAATATGTCTCTACTTGATGGTTTGGTTGTTGCACACGTGGGTGTATATGTGTGTGTGCGCGTATACATACACACACATGTCAATGTAATAGAACTAAAATTATTTGCACTTAAGTTGAGTCTGAAATATGGCTTCACCTATATATTGAGTTATCTTTCTGCTCACTATGTACATATATACATGCATATACATATGTGCATATTACCTATTCAGATCCATATTATACGTGTTTAGATCAATATTATACATGTCATCCTTTGAAATCAGTTCTTATCTAATGTTTCAAATTTCTAAATACAAAATAATTGGTTTTTATGTATGTAGAAGCTTTATGAAGATAAATTACATCACCTTGAGCTTGGGAATAATGATTGACAAGGTTCTGACTAGATATGTACTTCATTACGAAGGGGTTTCAAAAGATTTTTATGCAGATTTAATAATATTAGAAATCAATAGTGCAATGGAAGTTCGGCTCAGCAGAAATTTTGCACTATTGATTTCTTATGCAATTAAATCTACAATGGATGCTCGACTTATTAGTTTATTGCTTAAATTTATCTTTTACAGAGATCTATGGTGTGTGTGTGTGTATTCTAGATGATGGAGACAAGTTTTCAAGTGAGATTTCTCTCACGGATCTATGTTGAAATCAAGATAATTCATGTATATAATTGTGGATTCAACACTGTTTAACATTTTTTTTCATGTTCTTTTACTGTATGCCATGCATTTTGTAATTATAAAATATGCAACATGATTGATTCTATGGACTATTTTATGCTACTATTTTTTTTCTTCAAAATTCTATTTCAGGTGCTTGCTAACTACGCTAGGCCATCAAAAGATGCAGAATAAGTTTCCAAAGAAGTGATTTTCATTCCCTTAGAAAAGTTATTCGTAGAGGTTGGTTGGTTACCTTTTTATTTTTATTATTAACACGAGATCCAATTAATGATGCCTATATTTTAATTTTGTTAGATTGGTAATACGTTTCCTTTTAATGTTATACATATATTGCAGCCATGGGCCTGTACTAACTTGATTTTCCTTTGATAGCAAAGTGATGTGGTATTCTTAAGCTAATATAATTTCTGACCAGGCACACTGCTTGTACAAATTGATAGCTTTTATGACATACTTAAAGCCAATAGCATACTTTAATTGAACTTGATATGCTACTAAATTCTCTGATACTTTATTTACCCAATGCCTTGTGTCTTGTACATTTGGCATGACCTGGACTTGTGGTTATTGTCTACTGCCATGACCAACTGCACTTACATATTTTTGTTGCAGTTGTTTGTTGGGTTGCACTTAGACTTTTCCATTTTTGCTGCTATGTGTATTGGCTGTTGCATACCATGGTCTGTGTATGTCATGTTCATGCTATCCTTTGAGATGCTTTGTCCATGATCATGTCACCTGAAATGTTTGTGTATTTGATCTTCCCTTGGCTTGAATTCTGGTTTTCTTATGATTACTTTTCTGCTATTTGGTTTCACTGTCCGATCTATGCACCTGCACATGTTAATTATACATTTGTATATACAAATACATGTATGTGTGTATATATTGTGCTTGTGCATTTTTGATATGAATTCAGCAATATTATTAATGGATCTAGTGGCTGCCAATTTTTGGTCGGTTCGGGTGTGACCGTGAAAGATACTTCTCTGGTAGTTTGCAAAAGATATACTTTTTCACAAAGGGGTTTCAAAAGATTTTTATATAGATTTAATAATATTAGAGATCAATAGTGCAGTGGATTCTTAGCTTAGCAGTAAGTTTGCATTATTGATGTGACAACCGCCCACAGCCCCTGCACTATACAAAAGGAATAATGCGCTGAAAGTTGTGCACAACAACTATGGACGATCATCAAGGTATGATACATAAGCGGAACCTCTCATAAACTCACAACACAAGGATAAAATATAATAGAACATATACAACAGGTAGTGATAGTGAAGTAGAAAACACTAAGCTTTCATGACAACTAGAAAGTATTTCCCATACACGTGGATATCAACAATAGTGTTTGTACAATTTGCCTCACTACAATACTCAAGGAAATAGCAAACAACGGAAACAAATACTAGATAGTAATAAAACTGGTACGTGAGCCTCCTGCTCGCTATTGATCAACATCGTCGTCCTCACTAAAGCATTACCTGTCACCTGATACTCAGTTTGCCCATCCACAACCGGATGAACAACCCAAGGTAATAAGAGGGAAACATAAAACCATGAGTCAGACAACAGCCTTAGTGAGCGATAAAACAGCTAACAACTTCATCAATGAAGTATATGGGAACGGGTAAATAAACAAATAATCTACCCAGCTCCAGAGAAGAACTTACACCTGCCTTCCCCACACCTGACAGTGATAGCCTTTACGATCCATACATCCAAAGGAATAACAATTCAGTCATGGCAACCAGAACAGTCATTCACACATAGCAATAGCATTTCAGCCATTATTACAACAAACATTCAAACATCCATGACTGACTCTGGCTATCACCTCCAACCTTGCTTTGGAACCCTCGTTATCGTATGACTGGCTAACAACTTGCCATCAATTGTCAAGGACCACACACGACGCCCCGGTTCTAGTAAAACCCCACACGCAATACACAACACGTGTCTATGCCATACACGACGCCCAAGGTACTTGACCTACAATCGGTCTTTCCATCGTACCCCTGATTTGATCCCACTAGAACATACGACAACGATAATTCCTCAGCATTCTCACCTCTAGTCATTATCAATTACGACTATTCATAAGCTCAGAACACTTTAGAGCAATCGCTTCACACGAACTCAATACATCCTTGAGTCGTTTCCACATTCGTCACATCCGACGAACAATTCACCTCACTTCGTCATTCCTCCACGGAATTCGCTTCGAAGTCACACCATCACCGAGCCAAATTACATCACTGTGCTGTGGCTAGGGTTCAGGGGGTTGCCCTCGAAAAATATATTTTTCAGACCTTTTTGTTCAAATCTGAGTCATACCCGAAAATGTAATTTTTCCAGAAACGACCCTGTGCGACCGACCAGAGATCGACCGACCCTTCACTTGCTCGACTGACCATGCTACTCGAGCCCTTGCTGCTCGAACCACTTGCATCCACCCCAATTCCCCAATTTCTCATCTGTACGACCGACCCAAACTCCCTGAGTATGACCGACCTAAACTCTTGAATACGGCCGACCCAAACTCCCTGATTACGACCGATCCAAACTCCCCCCTAAACTAGAACTCTCAGACCTGCTTGATCGACCCACACCAAGACCGACCCAGCCCAGATGAGGACCGACCAGGACATGGTTCTGACTTGTTCTCCAAGACATATTTTGGGACCGACCTACCCACCCTGGCTCGCTCGACCGACCCAAAACCTGCACATCTCCATTTCAGCTCCAACTTCGACCAAAACTTCGCCAAACGATACATTTGATGGAACCAACTCATCCAATATGACCACAAGCATAACATGAAATCAACACCGTCACCAATATGACAATTTCAATGATTATATAAAATTTCCCAAAATCACCACAAATGTACATATGAGTAAAAACATGGATTTAACCTGCATATTCACATGAAATATCAAAGAAATTACCTATCTAAACTTGCTAAATCAGATCTTAGGGTGATTTATATGAAAATGGACTTACCAATGCATAAATCTATGGAAAAACACTTGAATTTGATGAAAAATATGAACAAACACTCATACACCTCATTGAATCCATGTGAGAGATGCATATCACTCACCGATTCTCCCAAACAAGCAAAAATCAAAGGAAAATGAATCCGGATAGCAAGCAATTCACACCAAACACCTTGATCCGATGAATCCTTGCCTCAATTGATGCAGATCTAGCCTCTAATGGTATAGATCTATGATTTCCGTCCTTGGATTATGATTTTTAATGGTGGAAAGGTGTTAGAGGAAGGATGAGAACAAGGTACTAAATGAGAGAATGGAAAACTAAAACACCATTTCCCATATCCCTTACCCCCTATTTATACCCTTCCAATAGCCCGCCAATGGGCCTTCCCGAATCAGCCCATTATGGCTCTCCAAACCTGAACAACCAACTGAAAAACCTTAAAATAACGATTTCATCCAAACCTCTGAGCCAAATCTTTAATGTAACCACTCTACGGAAAGGCAACCATTAATTCCTTTCCAATGGCACAGGTCTCACCCTCTAATTCGACCTGCGTCAAAATTTATGCCCTATACAAGATTGACAGGGGTAAAATAGTCACAATTAAAATCGGTAAAAATTATGAATATGTCTCACATCCCCATAAGCAACATATTAAAATATGAGAATGATCCAACTCTCGGGTAATAAAATAAAAATATTTTACGATCTTTCGATACGTAAAATACGGGCTGTTACAATTGATCTTATCCAATTAAATCTACAAATGATGCATAGTTTATGTAACTGATCTTAACTTAGCCAGTGTCTTCCTTTGCACATCAGTATTTTCTTTAAACTAAGCTTTTTTATAAGTTTCCACTATTTTACAGCTCTGCATTAGTTTTAATTTGCATATTTTTAATTAATGAACAGTTTATTGCTAAAGTTATGACAAAAACAAGGAAGGTAATAAAATTGAACTCTGGTTAGTCAACCTTGCCAATGTTGATTTTGTGTACATGTCAGTTTAGTTGCATAGTTTATGTAGTTGCGTTGAAGTGATGCTTGTTCGATGTATTTGGATTTGGTGTCGATGCTGGTATTTTTTAATATTCTATGTAGTAGAAATATGAACTGGTTTGTGTTATCTAAATTGCTCTATGTTATGTGAATTGCTTTGTGTTATCTGAATTGCTTTATGGCATTTCATTTGAGAAGGAATGACACATACAAAAACAGATTTATGTTATGTTAATTGCTTTAAAAAACATTTATTTGTTGTAAGAAGATGACTGTGAAAATTAGTGGAAATGCGCATTTCGTTAACATCACGTAAAAATATTATTTATTAACTTTCAAACAACATATAATATTCATCACAACTAGTTGTAAAACAAGAACACCACATCAAGTAAAATACGACTATGTTTTTATGTGTTATGCCAGTTTACTTCAGACCATGAGGTATATCGGTGGTTTGATATAGAATGAGACGGCACGTAAAAAGACAACGGAGAGGTATTCAATCAACAATGTTGCATATCTGTCGTCTAGTTCGATTTTTGGCGTAGTGTATTATGCCTTCCAAAACCATTTTTGGCGTAGTGTATTATGCCTTCCAAAACCAGTTTTATCTCATAAGCTCACATTGCACATGAACACAAACGAGTTTTACATTATGATAACCAAACAATTTTATTAGAAAATCCGGTGATATTATAATGATATTTAGTTTTTTAAATAAATAAATAATCATAGCATAAATGGTTACACAAATTACATTCACCATCATATTTAGTGTACAACTAAGTATGTAAGGCTTGTATTGGAAAATTGATTCCATCTATTGATAAGACTACTACGTTGCTGCTTGTCGTAATACATCTCTAAAGAAAATGTACCAAAGGTCCATATATGGACACCCTACTAATACAGATCAGTATACACCTTACTAGATAGTATTGCATATGATCATCCCTCAGTCTAATCCACAACCGTACTGAGCTCGAAGCTTACATTCGAAAAAATCAATCTAGAGCAGAGATGATCATACCTGATGGCAACGAATCATGTAGCCCTATTGCGCCTCCTGTGTTTTAATCATTTTTAAAGTGCAAGGTTTAAGGATATGTTTTAATTTTTTAGAAAATCCTAACTAGAACGCTAAAACTACCCCTTATGCAATAATTCAATGCCATTATTCGTCTTTACAAATTATTCATGAAAGTTATTCACATACTTTTGTAACGACCTGTGTAATAACCTTGGTTTTGCAATTACCCGTGTAAACAAATTATAATGATGATTATAATTTTTAAATTGTGAATATAAATATAATATTAGAAAGGATAATTCACATAATTAGTTAAGTTGAATAATTAAAGGGTTTTGTGTTCGTGTGGGCAATTATATGGTTTGAGGTTGAATTGAACTAAAATAAAGTAATAAAAGAATTTGATTCAAGATTTTTTTTTGGCAAAGCCGACCGATACTTATAGTGATGCATAACACTTTTTATTACAAAAAAATAATAATTATAAACAAACAGGGGTTTTATAGTTTGCCTAACTACTACAAACGATTTATAGAGTGGACCGACCACTTGCCTGGTTTTTATAGTGGACCAACCACTATAGCCACTAATCTAGCTTATAGTACGCAGGGAAGAAAAACCGTCTACACTGCTAACACTAACAGGCTCACTTAGCACTATGCATGGTGCAAAATTGCAAAACATCCGGTTGTCACGAATAAGTCGGATAATCGACATATTACAACTAAGAAACGGGCTAGCCTTCTTCACATAGGAAATGAAATAACACATTAAACTTATATCAAGATCGACTAAATAACATGAAGTAAAATTGGATTACTTCCACATAGCTTGTTATTATCACACACACATGAACCCTTTGATAAAGAGAAGTTCTGTACACAACTCAGCAGGAGTTCGACATGTTAAGGATCACCAGACAAGCATGTCCATGGCCTAACTCTCTGTTGCAAACAATCGCTGAGAGATGTGACTTTAGCACAACGCCTGAACAAAACTCAAAACCAAACAAACATCACAAAAATTTTCACCACCAACACACACTGGCTCCCCGATCACACCACTAAACCAAAAACAGATCCAAGAGAAAATCCAAACTCAAAAATCAGGATACAGAGGGAGAAGCAATGCATCAACATTCAGAACACACAAAGTTTACTAAACCAAAGAGATAACTAAAAGGCCAAAAAATTACCAACCGCAACTCGTCAGCTAAAACCTGCCTCGTAGGAGGCGCGATTACTAGTATGAATGACCATGAAGTTACAAATTTTGGATCATGAATCCAAGTTAGATCTGACCATCGATAAATCATCAGCGCTTGGGATAAAGTCAATTGAGTAGTTTCAATAATTAGATCTGAGGAATTAAGAACGAGGGTTCTGTTTAGTGTAACGACAACCAATAACGCAGGCATGGAGAAAGCTAGGGATTTTAGTGATAGAGAAGGAGAATAGAAGAGAGGTAGAAGGGAAGAAATTATTAAGAAGAGAGCGGCGACGAGAGTAAACCCTAGTCTCCATTTCCAAATTATCGTTATTGCCATTTTTGGGCAAGCGCGTTTTTGTTTGTTGAATAAAATTAAATATAGAGGAAATAACGTTTAAAAACTTTATAATGTTAATCTAGGACGAAAAAAACATTAAAGGATTTTTATTTATCAATAAGAAATAATTTTGTAAGATACCTTTAAATGGTAATTTTTGCTGTTAAAGAGATGTTTGAAAGTTAAATTGGGTTGTAGCTGAAAATAAAATGTGTAAAATGTTGTTAAAATTAATGTTTAAAGTATGAAAATACTTCTAATGTAATTTGTAATGTTAATTCAGACAACTAAATGAGATTCGTATAATTTTTATGATAAAAATGTAAGCATTAAATAAATACATATATAAAATAAGCATATTATTAAAAATGTAAAATTTAAGAGTGTTTGTATTTTAGAAATCATGGTACTTATTTAAAATAATTTCATGCATGTTTTTCAACAAGTATGTTAAATTAGAATTTGTAAAATGTAAACAATTTGATGCAAATATGTGTATCTTAGGTTAAAATGGTGTAAACATGCGTTAAATTGTAAGTTAATGATATAATCAACTCAAATGAACCATACTTGGCCTAATGGGAGTACGTACTTTTTTTCCTCTATCCCCCTTTCTTCTTCCCTGTAATTAAAGATAGAAAGAAAAATTGAAAACCTTTGTCTTTAGTTACCAAATCCAAGCCATTTTTAAATTTAAATCTGAAGAAAATTTGCCAAACTTTTTAACTTAACCGCTAGTCTAATTGAAACCAGCAATAGTTTCATTAAATTTCTATGTTCTGAAGAAAGTTATTCACTATAACTTTCTCTTCTCTTGCATATCTATGTTTTTTATTCTTTCAAGTATCTGAAATTTTCTTAAAGCCATTTTAAAGCTAAAGCTTCAACTTTTTTGCTAAATTCGTAGTAATCACCTAAAGGTAAGTTTCCACTCACTCTTCAAGCTAAACTGGCTTTGCATGCCTGTAAATCATAATTTCAAGTTGTTGTTTTTTGTTTACTATAAGAAAGTTAGAGCTTATTTGTTTACAGTAACCACAGGATATATGCCGATCTTTGTAAGCTTGTTGAATCATGATTTTAAACCGAAATTATGTCAAAATGATTTTGGATCATTAACCCTGTGTTACCCTTCATAGGTACTTGATATTGTTTCTAAATTTGATATGAAACTATGAAAAAACCATGCTTGAAAATTGAATTAGACCTGGTTATCTACAAGGAAGAAATTCCCGAGCCCTGGTCGTCCGAAGACCCGTATGTGTTGAACATTAGGTCGAATTAAGAGCTAGACAGGTTGACATTAAGGTCGACCTGACCTCTGAAAAGGTTGACCTAGGTACTATGATTTCAAGTGCCTGGTCGAACCTTGCTTTTGTATTATCGATACTTGAATCTCCTGAGTTTCCTACTGCATATTTAATGATATTCGTGTAATGTTTTGAATTGATTCTAAAAAGCTAATTCTTACATATTGGATAGCCGACGTTAATGTCAATTTGTATTATGAATTGATCATTTTCTATGAGTTTTGATATGCTGATTTCGTTGAATTTCTATTGAGTTTGCTAATTTCGTGCATGTGTTTTATAAATAGATTTCTAAAGAATTATCGATTAAAAAGAACCAAATTTTAAAATAAATACTTTACAAATCAATTTATAAGAATTAAGGTTATTTTGAAAACTATTTTGTGTATTATAATTTCTATTATAAAGAGATTCTGGAAGAAATGATTTCGAGATTGTTTCAAAAGGATTATTTTAAATTAATTTTCTCAAAGTATGTATTATATATATAATATCACGTGATTTTGCACTCTTCAAAATAATGAGAAAGTGATTTAAACGATATAATAAACCACATGATATGTAGGTTTACTGTATCAGTTAATTTCGGACTTATTCAGTTGAAGCTCTACACGAGTGTGAAATTGACAAACTTATAGTGAATCGACAAGTGAGTACGTATGATATGGGATGCCCTATTGTCATACTGTTTGGAAATTTGTGAGACATTATGTTGTTGTTTCCTGTACCATGCTATTGGCCCTTTCATTAGGTTGTTCGATTATTTATTAAATTGTTCGGCCATTTATTAGGCTATTGGTCCATCTACTAGGTTGTTGGGCCATTATTTAAACTATTGGGTCATTTGTTGAAAAGTACTTGGAAGGTTGTTGGGCCTTCTGTTGTTGATTCACATGTTGCATAGTTTTGAGAGTCGAGTAGGATCGAATAATATGAAAATACATGTAATAAACTAAATGCGGAAGATATAGTAAATAATATAATACTAGTAAATAAAAATAAATGACACTAGGGATTTTTATACTAGTTCGGAGCACCATCCTATGTCGGTCCCACAATCCTTCAGGAACTAACGCTATCAACAACCCTCTCTCCACCTGAAGGAACATGTTTATAGACTCCAATTGATTTCATGGGCTACAAGCTTACCTCCCGATTTAAATGGGGTATAGGCTTACCTAATCTTCTAATACAAAGTAATGAATAACTAACTATAGTGTTCTTTTTGAAATAGCATGGATGAGTCAATTGAATTACAAACTTCTTACATTCTTCTCCTTGACGATATATATAGCTTATAGTGTATGAAGCATATGGAAGTAATGATTTTCAATCATAAAGCAGTGTAATTTGAATATAATTGAAAAATTAGATATAAATAATATAAGATAGCTTAGAAATTCAAAATAAGAAAGATTGGGTCGGAATTGATTGATAAAAACAACCGATTCTGTGGTTAATTTATAAGGTATAAATAATTGCTTCTATTCGTGAAAGGTTTTGATCAAGAGAAATGGACATAGCCCTTGGTTTAAGAGTTATGACTCTTTAGAAAGAAGCAACCTTTCAATTCAACTAGCTGAAATTTTAATTCAGCTGGCTGAATGGATTGAATTTTAAAACAACAAGCAAATAGTACAAAAATGGCATGATTCGGTCGACTGGATAATCATATAAAGTATTCAGTCAACTGAATTGGTGCATTCAACTGGTTGAATGCACAACCAGGATTGTGCATGTTTCCTGTGTAAAAACGTAAGAATCGTTTAATGTTATATGAATGTTAAGAGAGATTTTAATGGTATTTCTAACTATAGGCTCAACGATAAATAAATTTGAAGTTCGTGAATCTATTTCTTTAATTCCTAGTGTTTTTGAATTCTATATTTGTACGCCCTTGAATTCTTGTTTCTCAATTATTCCTACAAGAAACGTTAGTATACAAAATATTGTCGTATATAATTTTCATAATCAACACATCATAAAATAGAGGTTCTAACATGCTTATGCTTACCATCCATTGGGATTCGCTTTTGTTATTGTTATTTCTATATTTCATTATTTTTATTTCTGGAATTTTGTTGATTTCCAAATGTTATCATCATTTCGTTGATGTTGGATATGTGTGTGTGTGTGTGTGTATACATATATTGAAAATGGGTATAGCTTTTATTAAGGCTTTTCAGCCCAAAAGAAGCCCAATAGGCTTAGATGATTACAACCGAAAACACCAATTAAGCATAATATGGTAATAACTTACATCCACTACAAAATTCGACAATACATCAGTTTAAACCCTTACTTCCCAAAAATGGCTTTGAACGATCAAATCATGGTGGCTCTCGATTTCAATTATCAATAATCCATTCCAACCTCTCCTCTTGATCCACTTCATCCATTCCAGGTCGTGGTGCTCCCATATATCCAGTAAATTTTCTACATCTCTGTGACGCCCCACCCCGAGACCTTCATTAGTAAAGAGAATCACTAAGTAATCCTGTCAACTAATGCAGAGAATAGGGTTGGTTAAGGGCGACCATCATAGTAATACATTAGTTAAGATCTAAGCATGTCAATTATGTCTCCTTTTTTTTTAACCTCATAAGTGGTAGACATGCTTAGTCCTTGACTAATGCACTCTATGGTGGTTTTGGATCATTTCAGAAATAATGTAATATACATGCAGATAGAAATCATCAGTCACAGAACAGCAAAACCAGATCAGAGTATATATACATAAGTACATACATCACCATACATCTCTATAATAATACATCATACATAAGTAGTAAGAACAACCGACTCACATATACGCCTATCCCATAAAATATACATCTTGATAACATAAGAGTCAACTACTCATATGGTACGATATCCAAGTCAAAATGATAAAGCACAACGAAAGATAGTAAAAATATCCAAGGGAAGCTGCAATCCATACATAACCTGCAACTCGGTCTGACCCGAGTGAAAAGCACACGGGTCAGGCAAACTAGTCTTATCAGTAGTAAAGGAAAATAACTATAAGTGATAAGTGAAACATTCCATTGTTACCAACGGAACGAAATAGTTCTTCCACTCAACTCTAAACAATATGCCTCATAAGGTTTATCATGGATTCATAAGGGATTCCGTAGACATATAAGATATAGTGCAAAGATCATACTTTATTTGTCTATGAATAATGAAGAATATCAAACAAAGACATACATAATCTTTAAATAAAAGATAAACACCTTTATATATGCCTCATCTCATCGGCATATACTAAATCCCAACATAATTCAATATATCATAAAACTCATTTAATAGAAACTTCTTAATAATTATACCTCATCTCATCGGTATAAATAATAATACATCTCAATCCATTACTAAAACTCATCATAAAAGAATTACCATAATCTATACCTCATTTCATTGATATAATCATAAGAAGGTCACAAATTTATTTGGATAGCACCCAAGAAGGGTTCAAAACTTCATATTCGAAATCATCATAAAACATAATATGAACTTGGCCTTTTTCATACTTAAGGCCTTATTCAATATTGTCATCAAAAGTTGAATTCGAAAATCAAAACATTATAGAAAACTGCACGTGCTTAACGTCTTGACTAGTACTGCATATTGGTACCATCCATCGTGATGACTAGGGCCATAAACATCATGAACATCTTAATGACTATCGCCGAAACAACATGATGCCCTTGGTCACAAAATCCGAGTAATAACATCGTGGTGATTGGAGTCACAAACATCGTGATCATCATGATGGCTATAGTCAAAACATTGTGATGACTCCAATCGTCTACTCGGTAATAGTACTAGTAACATCTTGAATGTGCCTCAACTTCTCGAACAGGAACCCAATAGGTGTTAACATACGTCCCATACCATATGTTCGCACCAATTGGTTTACTAATCGTTAGTCGATACCACATTAGAAAAACCATCATAAAACATCATCAATTATACACTGCCTCATCTCATTGGCGAGTTTAAAGATGCCTAACTCATCTCATCTCTCTCTCTCGACGAGTACTAAATTACATCGTGACTTGTCTCATCTCGTCGACAAGTAAAATCCATCATGAATGTAAAAATACTATCAATCATCATAAATAATTTGCCTCATCTCCTTGGCAAGTATAAGAAGCATCGCGGAGGTTATTTCCAACCATAACCTCAAATTAGAGTTTCAACATCAAAATTGCCTCATTTCATCGGCTATCATAAAAATACATCTAAATTGATTCATCATCGAGCACATTGAAAAAGAGAAGTTAGAAAACCAATATTCATCGCTAAAACTTATCAACTTCTAAAACATCTCAAAATATCACTTCAAATTGGTTTCATTCGTACACAAATGAACTATGCTAAAAATCATGTTTTTGGCCAACTTTGAAGATATGTTTTGCATATCAAAAACCACTCAGAATTTAATGAAATTTTGCAGTAACAAACAATAATATATGTACAAGAATGTATCAAAATTTGAAAGTATTTCGCTGCAAAACAAAGGAGATGCAATTTTTCAAACATAACACTTTTCAGTCATAAAATGAACTCAGCTGAAAGTCAAATTTTGCCCAATTTCGGACACTGATTTCTCATATCTAATCAACTCGGATTCAAACCAAATTTTTCAGCATCAAAGACTGATATAAATACTAGAACATATTGAAATATGGATGAATTTCTCTGCAAAATGAGGGAGATAAAATTTTCCAATGATAACACTTTTCAGCCATAAAATAAACACAGCTGAAAATCAATTTTTGTCCAACTTCGGACACTAATTTCTCACCTCTAAACAACTCAGAATCAAAAAAAAAAAAAAAAAAAAAATGCAGGATTGAAGATTGATATAAAGACTATAACATATGAAATTTTGGATGAATTTCGCTGCAAAATGAGGGAGATATGATTTTTCAAACATAATACTTTTCAGCCATAAAATAAACACAGCTGAAAATAAAATTTTGTCCAACTTCGGACACTAATTTCTCACCTCTAAACATCTCAGAATCAAACAAAAATTTGCAGGATTGAAGATTGATATAAATACTAGAACATATGAAATTTTGGATGAATTTCGCTGCAAAATGAGGGAGATATGATTTTTCAAACATAATACTTTTCAGCCATAAAATAAACACAGCTGAAAATAAAATTTTGTCCAACTTCGGACACTAATTTCTCACCTCTAAACAACTCAGAATCAAACAAAAATTTGCATGATTTAAGATTGTTATAAAGACTAGAACAAATGAAATTTAGAATGAATTTTGCTGCAAAATGAGGGAGATATGATTTTTCAAACATAATACTATTCAGCCATAAAATAAACACAGCTGAAAATAAAATTTTGTCCAACTTTGGACACTAATTTCTCACCTCTAAAGAACTCAGAATCAAACAAAAATTTGCAGGATTGAAGATTGATATAAAGGCTAGAACATATGAAATTTTGGAGGAATTTCGCTGCAAAATGAGGGAGATATGATTTTTCAAACATAATACTTTTCAGCCATAAAATAAACACAGCTGAAAATAAAATTTTGTCCGACTTCGGACACTAATTTCTCACCTCTAAACAACTCAGAATCAAACAAAATTATTCAGCATCAAAGATTGATATAAAGAATAGAATATATTAAATTTTGGACGAATTTCACTGCAAATTGAGGGAGATACTATATTTCCAAAGACGGCACATTTTGAATACAAAATGAACTCAGCTGAAAATCATATTTCTGATCAATTTCGGCAAGTGATTTTCAGCAACTAAACATTTCAGAATGGAATGAAAATTTGCAGCATCAAACTATAAGATAATATCTGAAACATACTAAAATTTGGCATTATTTCGCTGCAAAACGAAGGAGATATGATTTTCCAAAGATGACTCAATTTCAGCAATAAAATGACATAAATACCGTAGTTTTGAGCAACAAAACATACGGATTATCATCAAAACTTGCAAATACAACTAAAATTTGCTGTAAGCTAAACGCTTACCTTTCTAACTAGAGATGTAGCCAAATTTAAGTAGCAAAAGATGAGCTTTGATAGGATATATGCCTCTAGAAACCTGAAAGAAGTGATAAAAACGGCATGCAAACGATAAAATAGCAAAATTAGGGATTATAAAAATCAAATTCGGATTTTTGATGGAATCAAGGGATTTTATAGGAAAGAGATTACCTCTTGCTGTTGATTTACCTAGGAATTAAGTTGATTTGGGGAGAGATTGCAAAGAAATTGATTTTGGGGAAGGTGGCCATTACAGGGTACGTAGTTTTTTTTTTGAGAAGTTTCTCTTTCTGCGTTTTTGGGGAAGAAGGCTACAATGGATTGCCGTACATAGCATGCTATAGCTTCTAGAGATGTCTAATGGGTTAAAGGGTATGTATTTATTTTCCTTAAAGCCCATTAGTGTGCTTAAAGCTATTTTAGCTAAGTCTATTTCATACTTTACACCAAATTATACATAACTTTCTTATAAAGAGTCCACTTTACATGAAATGGATTGCATTCTTCATATTTTAACAAATGAAATCTATTAATAAAGAAAAATAATTAAAAAAAAATTCAAGTAAAAATATTATTTACACAATTTAACATGAATTGTTTATCAGTATTCACATTTTATGGTGAAAATCACCATTTCCATCATTTTCCACCAACAAAAATTATTTATTTTTTTCATCAGAAAAAGTGCATAAAAATGTTTTTAACATTTTTATAACATTAAAACATTGTTCCAAACTTAATCATACCAGAAAAAAAATTATTTTTTCCTTGATTCCCCCTTATTACAACACTATTTGTCAATATTGTTATTTAAGGTCATACATTTCAAATTTCACATATTTCACCAAACTAACAATTATTTCTCACTCCTAACAATTACACAAAAGTGTATTGACACTTTTAACGTATTAAAACATTTCCAACAATTTTTCATATATAGAAATTTATTTTCGTCATGTATATCCTTTTATTTTAGGACAAAAAGGCTAATATAGGGATAAAATCCCAATATCATAAATTTGAATCCAATAATTTATTTCCTTTTTTTCCACTCTATAACCCATAAAATCTCACACTTCATTCCAATTGTTCACATCAAACCCAAATTCTTAACCAATATACATTGTTTTCTTTTAAATAAACCATATTATCATCAATTTATTCCATAAATAAATCTTTAATCCCATATTTAATCATAATTTATATTATAATTTAAAATTTTGGCAATCTCTAAAATCTCGGGTTGTTACAGACTCCCCTCCTTAACAAAATTGCGTCCTCACAATTCCTAGAGGAAAGATCATGTAAACTCAACAAACGCATCAAAGAATGGAAGGAATAAATATCTGAGGTAAAGAATTCTCTCTAACACAATGAGAAGAAAGAAACTATGATATGAAAGCTCAATAAATTCTCTAATTTCCCCCAGTGCAATCGCTGGGATTATTAAAACATTAAATCTTAACGAGCGATACATTTTTTTTTCTTCGAAGGAGCCCCACCTCCGCGCCAAGAACATAAATAGGCTACCGGACAGTCTTGGAAAGATCTCAAGCTCAGGTTATTCTAAAGAGTCAGTAACAGATTCAGATTAGTGAATGTACTTCGAGTTGAGATACACAGAGGATGCCTTGCTTACTCAAGCGATAATGTGGAAATGATACTTAATTAGCATCCAAGAGTAGGTGCTCAGTAAATGGAAATGGTCTAATATAGTGTGGTGCCAACTTCCTTGATATTGAAATTCATATTAATGTTTTTACTTTATTTTCTCTTTTTTTTTTTTTTTTTTTTTTTTTTTTTGAGATTCAAGCTTTACCATTATGACTTTATAAATTAAATTACTATGCATTTATAAAATCTACTTCTCAAAGTTTTATTGCAACTCAAATACTACTTAATTCTTCATATTCTTAGAATCATTCACTAGAAAGTTATAAAAACCATTCTTTCAATGTTAAATTTTATACTGGTTATTTCCCATGTTAACAATGCCTCATACGTTGTTTTGGAACTCCTATCGACCCAAGGTGTCCCTTGTCTCGACTAGAATTCTTAAACCACGTCTCGACACATCAACATTATCAATAACCATAACAAAATTTGCTTAATACTTTCATCTTAAAATAAATCCAATTCAATACCTTTATCTTTAACATCAGAGTAATTAGAAAATATTTTCCAATAATCCACAAGGTATATTATTTACTGTACTCAGTCGAAACAATAAATTTGTTTCTGCTGCGCACTCTGAAAAATTAAGATTATCTACTCATTAGCTTCCATCCAGTTTCAAAACAAACTTTTATCTCCACAAGAGGAATTCAAGAGATACGATTAAACCCGATGGCTCGATAACACAAGTCGGGTATTCGAATTCCACAACGCAAAAAGATATGGTAAAAGAGATCTTACATACTCATAGGATTAAGATTAACAAATGAACCATGGCCCGAAAGTTAAAAAGGATGTATGGGTTGTTTAAACTCTCATTCGGAGTTCAAGTATGAGATACTCTAATAATCTGAATAAGATATCCAGAGAATCACCAATTCAATAACAGGTTATAGGCCGCGAGGTGCTATTCACGGAGAGACACACAATCCATAGGTAGGAAACCTATACGGGAAGTTCCACCCTTATTAGGTGGCTTACACCATCATATCATCAATAAGAGGTGTATAGTATCCAAACGATCCCTTCTTTCCAGACCATAAAACAAGGATAGGAGCCACGTAAATTCCAAAGGAAATCACTAATTGGCCTAATTCCCAAAAACTCAACATATAAAATGCCTATGTCACACCGAAAGATAAAGTCACATATAGAACAACCATAAAGGTATAGCGAGATGAATACTACGGAATGTCAAACGAATTTTCCATTCCTAGACGTATTCCTTCTATCCATCACAAAGGAATCGAAAATGGACACAAGACAAAACAAGGACAAGGGCCAAGTAAAGGCTATGATAAAGGATGATGTGCACAAATGTATTATATTTGATGTATGGTATCTAGTATATTGTTCTATATATACTACATTATATTCTGAAACCAGGCTCTGATACCAAGCTGTGACGCCCCACCCCGAGACCTTCATTAGTAAAGAGAATCACTAAGTAATCCTGTCTACTAATGCAGAGAATAGGGTTGGTTAAGGGCGACCATCATAGTAATACATTAGTTAAGACCTAAGCATGTCAATTATGTCTCCTTTTTTTTTTTTTAACCTCATAAGTGGTAGACATGCTTAGTCCTTGACTAATGCACTCTATGGTGGTTTTGGATCATTTCAGAAATAATGTAATATACATGCAGATAGAAATCATCAGTCACAGAACAGCAAAACCAGATCAGAGTATATATACATAAGTACATACATCACCATACATCTCTATAATAATACATCATACATAAGTAGTAAGAACCACTGACTCACATATACGCCTATCCCATAAAATATACATCTTGATAACATAAGAGTCAACTACTCATATGGTACGATATCCAAGTCAAAATGATAAAGCACAACGAAAGATAGTAAAAATATCCAAGGGAAGCTGCAATCCATACATAACCTACAACTCGGTCTGACCCGAGTGAAAAGCACACGGGTCAGGCAAACTAGTCTTATCAGTAGTAAAGGAAAATAACTATAAGTGATAAGTGAAACATTCCATTGTTACCAACGGAACGAAATAGTTCTTCCACTCAACTCTAAACAATATGCCTCATAAGGTTTATCATGGATTCATAAGGGATTCCGTAGACATATAAGATATAGTGCAAAGATCATACTTTATTTGTCTATGAATAATGAAGAATATCAAACAAAGACATACATAATCTTTAAATAAAAGATAAACACCTTTATATATGCCTCATCTCATCGGCATATACTAAATCCCAACATAATTCAATATATCATAAAACTCATTTAATAGAAACTTCTTAATAATTATACCTCATCTCATCGGTATAAATAATAATACATCTCAATCCATTACTAAAACTCATCATAAAAGAATTACCATAATCTATACCTCATTTCATTGATATAATCATAAGAAGGTCACAAATTTATTTGGATAGCACCCAAGAAGGGTTCAAAACTTCATATTCGAAATCATCATAAAACATAATATGAACTTGGCCTTTTTCATACTCAAGGCCTTATTCAATATTGTCATCAAAAGGTGAATTCGAAAATCAAAACATTATAGAAAACTGCACGTGCTTAACGTCTTGACTAGTACTGCATATTGGTACCATCCATCGTGATGACTAGGGCCATAAACATCATGAACATCTTAATGACTATCGCCGAAACAACATGATGCCCTTGGTCACAAAATCCGAGTAATAACATCGTGGTGATTGGAGTCACAAATATCGTGATCATCATGATGGCTATAGTCAAAACATTGTGATGACTCCAATCGTCTACTCGGTAATAGTACTAGTAACATCTTGAAAGCGCCTCAACTTCTCGAACAGGAACCCAATAGGTGTTAACATACGTC
Organism: Allium sativum; assembly: GCA_030737875.1. Classification (NCBI taxonomy): domain Eukaryota; kingdom Viridiplantae; phylum Streptophyta; class Magnoliopsida; order Asparagales; family Amaryllidaceae; genus Allium; species Allium sativum. The sequence goes on along the minus strand of CM060909.1, from coordinate 662,124,150 downwards.
CCATACCATATGTTCGCACCTATTGGTTTACTAATCGTTAGTCGATACCACATTAGAAAAACCATCATAAAACATCATCAATTATACACTGCCTCATCTCACTGGCGAGTTTAAAGATGCCTAACTCATCTCATCTCTCTCTCTCTCGACGAGTACTAAATTACATCGTGACTTGTCTCATCTCGTCGACAAGTAAAATCCATCATGAATGTAAAAATACTATCAATCATCATAAATAATTTGCCTCATCTCCTTGGCAAGTATAAGAAGCATCGCGGAGGTTATTTCCAACCATAACCTCAAATTAGAGTTTCAACATCAAAATTGCCTCATTTCATCGGCTATCATAAAAATACATCTAAATTGATTCATCATCGAGCACATTGAAAAAGAGAAGTTAGAAAACCAATATTCATCGCTAAAACTTATCAACTTCTAAAACATCTCAAAATATCACTTCAAATTGGTTTCATTCGTACACAAATGAACTATGCTAAAAATCATGTTTTTGGCCAACTTTGAAGATATGTTTTGCATATCAAAAACCACTCAGAATTTAATGAAATTTTGCAGTAACAAACAATAATATATGTACAAGAATGTATCAAAATTTGAAAGTATTTCGCTGCAAAACAAAGGAGATGCAATTTTTCAAACATAACACTTTTCAGTCATAAAATGAACTCAGCTGAAAGTCAAATTTTGCCCAATTTCGGACACTGATTTCTCATATCTAATCAACTCGGATTCAAACCAAATTTTTCAGCATCAAAGACTGATATAAATACTAGAACATATTGAAATATGGATGAATTTCTCTGCAAAATGAGGGAGATAAAATTTTCCAATGATAACACTTTTCAGCCATAAAATAAACACAGCTGAAAATCAATTTTTGTCCAACTTCGGACACTAATTTCTCACCTCTAAACAACTCAGAATCAAACAAAAATTTTCAGGATTGAAGATTGTTATAAAGATTAGAACATACGAAATTTTGGATGAATTTCGTTGCAAAATGAGGGAGATATGATTTTTCAAACATAATACTTTTCAGCCGTAAAATAATCACAGCTGAAAATAAATTTTTGTCCAACTTCGGACACTAATTTCTCACCTATAAACAACTCGTAATCAAACAAAAATTTGCAGGATTGAAGATTGATATAAGTACTAGAACATATGAAGTTTTGGGTGAATTTCGCTGCAAAATGAGGGAGATATGATTTTCAAACATAATACTTTTCAGCCATAAAATAAACACAGCTGAAAATAAAATTTTGTCCAACTTCGGACACTAATTTATCACCTCTAAACAACTCAGAATCAAACAAAAATTTGCAGGATTGAAGATTGAAATAAAGACTAGAACATATGAATTTTGGATGAATTTCGATGCAAAATGAGGGAGATATGATTTTTCAAACATAATACTTTTTAGCCATAAAATAAACACAGCTGAATATAAAATTTTGTCCAACTTCGGACACTAATTTCTCACCTCTAAACAACTCAGAATCAAACAAAAATTTGCCGGATTGAAGATGGATATAAAGACTAGAACATATGAAATTTTGGAGGAATTTGGCTGCAAAATGAGGGAGATATGATTTTTCAAACATAATACTTTTCAGCCATAAAATAAACACAGCTGAAAATAAAATTTTGTCTGACTTCGGACACTAATTTCTCACCTCTTAACAACTCAGAATCTAACAAAATTTTGCAGCATCAAAGATTGATATAAAGAATAGAATACATTAAATTTTGGATGAATTTCACTGCAAATTGAGGGAGATACTATATTTCCAAAGACGGTACATTTTGAATACAAAATGAACTCAGCTGAAAATCATATTTTTGATCAACTTCGGCAAGTGATTTTCAGCAACTAAACATTTCAGAATGGAATGAAAATTTGCAGCCTCAAACTATAAGATAATATCTGAAACATACTTAAATTTGGCATTATTTCGCTGCAAAACGAAGGAGATATAATTTTCCAAAGATGACTCAATTTCAGCAATAAAATGACATAAATACCGTAGTTTTGAGCAACAAAACATACGGATTATCATCAAAACTTGCAAATACAACTAAAATTTGCTGTAAGCTAAACGCTTACCTTTCTAACCAGAGATGTAGCCAAATTTAAGTAGCAAAAGATGAGCTTTGATAGGATATATGCCTCTAGAAACCTGAAAGAAGTGATAAAAACGGCATGCAAACGATAAAATAGCAAAATTAGGGATTATAAAAATCAAATTCGGATTTTTGATGGAATCAAGGGATTTTATAGGAAAGAGATTACCTCTTGCTGTTGATTTACCTAGGAATTAAGTTGATTTGGGGAGAGATTGCTAAGAAATTGATTTTGGGGGAGGTGGCCATTACAGGGTACGTAGTTCTTTTTGAGAAGTTTCTCTTTCTGCGTTTTTAGGGAAGAAGGCTACAATGGATTGCCGTACATAGCATGCTATAGATTCTAGAGATGTCTAATGGGTTAAAGGGTATGTATTTATTTTCCTTAAAGCCCATTAGTGTGCTTAAAGCTATTTTAGCTAAGTCTATTTCATACTTTACACCAAATTATACATAACTTTCTTATAAAGAGTCCACTTTACATGAAATGGATTGCATTCTTCATGTTTTAACAAATGAAATCTATTAATAAAGAAAAATAAATAAATTTTTTTTCAAGTAAAAATATTATTTACACAATTTAACATGAATTGTTTATCAGTATTCACATTTTATGGTGAAAATCACCATTTCCATCATTTTCCACCAACAAAAATTATTTATTTTTTTCATCAGAAAAAGTGCATAAAAATGTTTTTAACATTTTTATAACATTAAAACATTGTTCCAAACTTAATCATACCAGAAAAAAAAAATTATTTTTTCCTTGATTCCCCCTTATTACAACACTATTTGTCAATATTGTTATTTAAGGTCATACATTTCAAATTTCACATATTTCACCAAACTAACAATTATTTCTCACTCCTAACAATTACACAAAAGTGTATTCACACTTTTAACATATTAAAACAACATTTCCAACAATTTTTCATATATAGAAATTTATTTTCGTCATGTTTATCCTTTTATTTTAGGACAAAAAGGCTAATATAGGGATAAAATCCCAATATCATAAATTTGAATCCAATAATTTATTTCCTTTTTTTCCACTCTATAACCCATAAAATCTCACACTTCATTCCAATTGTTCACATCAAACCCAAATTCTTAACCAATATACATTGTTTTCTTTTAAATAAACCATATTATCATCAATTTATTCCATAAATAAATCTTTAATCCCATATTTAATCATAATTTATATTATAATTTAAAATTTTGGCAATCTCTAAAATCTCGGGTTGTTACAATCTCGTTCTCATGATGATGTTTACAGCGATTTCCGCTAACTTGTTAATTTGCTCCACTGTCTTCATCTTTCGCTGAAACTGCCTGTTATTTCGTTCTCTCCAAATACACCACAACGTAGCTATGATGGAAACACCGCGTTTTACTCTTATTGGGTCTTTTCTGATCCAGCTATCGCTCAGGTAAGTGAGTAAATCTTCAATTTTCCTTTCTCCATTTATGTCTTGTAAGTAGAATTCAGGACAAGCATGTTTGATGATATTTCCCGAGAATTCACACTGGAAAATAAATGATCATGATTTTCAATTTATTGTTTGCACAAGCTGCACCCATTTTCATTTATTATACCCTAATTACACAGTCTGTCTCTTGTTGCTAATCTTCTTTTTAATGCTTTGTAGGATGTAAAAGCCATTTTGGGAGGAAGGAATTTGTCCCAAACAATTTCACACCAGTCCACCTTGTTGTGAATTTAACGTGTTTTACCCTATGCTGATTTGATGCTAAAGTCTTTTGAACAATCCCATTTCCATTTGTCATGTTCTCTCCCAAAAAACAGAGGCAAGAATTTAATTTTCGTCTTCATTTCATTTTAATAAGAAATTCTATCACATCTGTATTGCCCATCTTGCACAATACTGTTAACAGAGGTAGTGGGACAACCATATACAGAATATGTATCCCAACCCAGATAATCAGTCGAAGACTTATGATCAATCTGTGGGTCTCTCCAAAGATCAGTATCTAGTCCATATGCAATTTGTTTATCAACATTTCTGGACAGTTAATCTCTAATTATCATAATTGCCTTCCTAGTTGCAGATGCATTAAGGTCTATGGCCATGGTCCAAAAATAATCTTTAATGTACCGCTTTCTAATCCATCGATCCCACAACCCATTATCAAAAATAATTTTCCACGCTTGCTTCAATGTGAATGCATCTCTCATGTCTCTAAGATTTCTCAATCCTACTCCCACCTTCAGCTTTAGGTTTACAAATATCGCTATATTTAATTTTATGCATGCCACTTTCCAAATGAAGTTAGCACACACACTTTCAATCTTCCCAATATATGCATCTGGTAATTGAAAAGTTTGAAGCCAGAAATTAACCTTAGCTTGAATCATTGTATGCAACAATTCAATTCTTCGTGCTGCCGAAAGAAGGCGAATACTCCAACCTTGAATACGACCGCGAATACTTATGATAAGGGAAGCACATTCTCTATCAGTTGTTTTATTTGATGATAAAGGAACTCCAAGATATTTAACAGGTAATTCGCCTTCTTTCATTTTGAGAATATCCAAAATGATCTCCTTCTTTCCACAAATTTTATTAAAATAACATTTAGCCTTTAGTTCATTCATGTTGGATATACATACATACATACATACATACATACATATATATATAGGGAAAGTCTATAAGGACACAAAAATTTGACACAAATGGTGACACAATTGATTTGCACCATTAGATCACCCCATGTATTACACCTCTCCATATAAAGACAAAAAGATCCAACGGTTGAGGCGCTGTGACTCTCTCTTTGTGTCTAACTTTGTGTTCAAATAGCCGCCCTCATATATATATATATATATATATATATATATATATGTGTGTGTGTGTGTGTGTGTGTGTGTGTGTGTGTGTGTGTGTGTGTGTGTTTGCATAGCCTTAGAGTTGTTTTGTTGATTAAATATGGTTATTACTTTTTTGTTGTTTTGAACTCTTAAATGTGTCCTATATTTGATATGCTGTTGGCTTCCATCTTGTTGTTTTTATCTATAATTTAGTTTAGCCTTAGAGCTTAAGAAATGTGTCGTCGATGAAAACATTTTTTTGCTTTGTTGTTGTTACATGACACATGAGACCTTTATAAGTTAATTTGGATGAATATATCTCATGTACTTTATGTTGATTAGAGCTAATGTTTTCCTTCTCTAGTGAGAGGAATTATCGATTACATGACATTATGCTTCCCCTATTATGCACTAATGTCTAGTTCAACCTATAACGACCCATGTATTTTGTGTACTCGGGCCAGGCCGAGTTATTCCAGGTTAGCTCTCTGTTGCTAGATGCCCATTATGCTTTGCTTCTGCCTTAGACTATTCTATCCTATTTTAATGCTGGTGAATGTTTTATGTAGTTGTTTCTTCGTACCCCGATGTAAAGACCTTTAAATCCCCGCCCTTTGAATCGGCCATAAACCACACAGGTCTGAACCAAAAGTTGGAAATCCACGAATAATTTAACTTTGGGGATACAACACATCAGAACAAATAACAGAATAATTTTATAAACATTATAATAATGTTACATCAGAGTATAGAATATCAGAGTACATTGGATAAATAATACAGCGGAAGATAAATTACAATAATCTAATACAATACACAACTGAAGACTATCATTGCTCTGGACGCAGCTTTAAGCTTCGATCCAAAATCCTGCTCAAGAGATAAATATCTGCAAAAAGCTACTCGACTGCCTGTGTAGAAAAGAGGGCACCCGAGTTTGCAAGTGAAACAAACTACGAGTCAGTCATGGGACTGGTATGAGAAATCTTATTTAACCTATTTGATAATAAGGCTAATCACTGGACCACGCCGCTAACGCGGAACGGGTTTACACCATTAGATTGCCAGTGCATAAGTAAAGTAAATCGTTAAACAACGCAATGCTTTTTAGAAAAATGAAACCATTATAAGACTCAAGTCCCATCACACAATGCAACGCAAACCGGAGGATGAAGTTTTACCTTATAATGGTCAAAAATGCTTGATACGATAAAACGAATTTGATATTATTATTATTATTAGTGTATATATGTTTTAAAAACATTTCAATCATAATATTAATCATTGACGGCATAGCTACCATATACTATGTCACCATACTAGTTATACAATCAAAACCGCGTGGGTCGTATTGGAATTTGGATTTCCATCATGAACCAAGGCGAAAGATAGTCTTTACCGAATTCGAGACAATCTAACCTACCATGTCTCAGGCTCAGCCGCAACTGCACCTTGGATCTTCAGGGCCGGTCCACAAATATGTTAGTGGATTAATAATACCTGAACAATACGTTTCCCCTCCCTACGGGGCGTAAATAGATCCACTAGGGAATCAAATAACCGAGGCGCCTCATTCCATCAACCACATAAGTATAATGTCGGGCCATGTAAAACCTAAACACCACTTCTAGCTAGAAAGAAATGTATGTCCTCCCTGTAGTCCCTACTCTTGTTTCTGGTTCATACCGGGGTGTGAGGCTCACAAAGTAACGCCATACACAAATCTATGCTATTTAAAGCTGTGCTTTGATCATCAACCACAAGGCTCTGCTTTTCAGCAAAAGCCTTGGTCATTTGCATCTTGGCATGCCACATTGTCAGTCCATACCATACCATTGATTTCTGCTAATATATAACCTCTAAGCTCGTACGTCTTAAAGAAGGGTGTTAAACACCAAACAGATACATATTTAGCAGAGATCAACGAATACAGTATAAAGGAATACAACGTCAGACATACAATCCATTTACAAGTTCGTTCTGGGTCTGAACGAAACCGGAGGCACCTTATACCTCGCATATCCGATCGATCAACAATACGTCCGAACAACTACCATTGGAACCTTCTCAAGGCAACAACTCCAATCAAAGGCATCAGTAGTCCTCATCCATTCGATGTGAAGATCGTCGGTCTTCAACCACTGTCTTCCTCTTTGACTTTTAATCGTCGTAGTAATTATTCAGAATGGGTTAAACCCGGTCTTTTCGAATAACTCGCATATTTTGTAAAAAAATCAAGTGCTATAAAACACATCATACACTACATTCCAATTCAGAATATTCTTTCAATAAGATATTCACATTATTAGGGAAAAGGTTCCCATTAATTTTATCAAAGATAAATTCTTTAATTTATTCTTTAATCCCCCTTTCAAAGATTCATTAAAACCACAATTTGGTTTTAATATCCAAAATCATTTCTTTGTGATTATTCAGATTTAAGAAATAAATCTTATCTTTAACTGGGTTAAAGAACAAATGTCATTTAAAAACATTGTTCACGATAAACCCCAAAATCATCTTCCATTGAATATGGAATTTCACAGAAATCAAATCAATATATGATCGATATAAATTTCTGTACCAGGCTATTAATATAAAAAGAATAACGGCAAAGCCTTTTAAATTCCATATATAGTAACGGTCTTCTTTTACAGAATCTCATCTCGATTATTGTTAAATCGAATTCCATTCAATTCCAATTTAGTATATTAAATTGGAAAACTTTACTTTTGGAAAATTTCCCTTTTAAATCTTAATAAAAAGATTTATAAATTCCAAATTATATTTTCACTGTTAATTGAGTTAAAAAACAAATGTCTTTCAAAAATATCGTTCACAATAAACCCAATTCACATTTCATTTTTATTTCAATTATTAAATATAATTGAAAAACTCTAAAATCTTAATTAAAAGATTTATTCTTTCATACAGGGTATAAGAACAGTGTTATTTAATACACCATTCACGACAACCCAACTCCAAATTATTTTATTTAATTCTAATTAAAGATTATTTAAATGGAATACTTTATTAAATCTTAATTTAAAGAATAATTCTAGTTCATAACTACTTCAATTCGATAAAAATATTTATTTATCTTTTCAAATATGAAATTTTTCATCCAAACTCTTTCCAAATCATTTATTATGATCTTACATAATTTTTCCATATTTTTAATAATTTTATTATCGCTCGTACAGTCGGTTTCCAATAACGGCCACCGAACTGCATCCATAACGACCTTTTCCCAATTTGATTTGGACACAATTCCAAATCCAACCGTTAGATTTCAGAACTCTTATATTCATTGGAAAGCTCTTTTCGATACGAACCCAAAGCGTTTCGGTTTTAGAAGAGTCCGACGGTCGGATCTTCTGTTACGCCAATTTGAAGTTAATGGTCAAAATTTGCGAACGGTCGTTGCGCGACACATTCTATTCAGGCCATTAAATAAATATATAATATATATATCGTCGATTTCTATTTAGTTCGTTTTATAAAAATTTTATAATTTCATTTTAAAATGATTTTAACTTCATTTTCAATTTTAAATAAGAATTGAATATTCTATTTCTTTATTATATTAAAATAATAATATTTCCAAAATATTATATTTCAAAACCACTTCCCTTTTATATTCATTTTAAAATGAAATAAATCGATCGATAAACCCATTCGGGTTAAAATGGCGTTTGCTACTTAATTCGGCTTCACATTTTTCTTCTTCACTGAATATTATTTGAAACATTCATTATTCTAAATTATTCTTTATTTTAAAAGATTCTTTATTTTAAAAAAATTCCTTATATTAAAAGATATTCTGAATCGGAATGCAACTCAATCAATTACCATACAATTTCAGTTGAACGGATTTCATACATCGCATGTGTATATATAACAATAATGATACATAATCACTAAGCAATCTATTCACAACCAAAGTGAAATTTATAATTGTGTGAGCGTTAAAATAAATAAATAAATAACGCTCAACACAAACTGTCAATCCATCGATTGACATACTGTAATGACCCGCATTTGCAGGGATAGAATAATTAGTTTATTTAATTATTTAAATAGGGTTTAGAGATTTTAATGGCCGTTGAATATAATAATAAGGAATATTTAATTAATATAATAATTAAATAATATATTCAATTCAGTAATAATAGAAAATAGTGAAATTCACAGTATGGTGTAATTTGGGTTATTTAAAATATATATATTTCAGTTTAGAGTTGAATTATATTAGCGAATATATTTAATATAATTAAAATCGAGCTCGAAATGGCACTGCAGTTCGATATTTGGCGATTTGAACTTCAACTGAATGTACAGGATTTGTTTTAAGCCGGATTTCTGTGAAACAAGAAACGTGTGGAGCTGGTGGAGTATATCTTTCTAGTGGAAGATAAAAATCGGGATTTCGTCGTGTAGATTTTGATTTATGTCCAAATCAAATTTTAGAAAAGTCACTGTGGAATTCCTTTATAATTTATAAAGGAATTATATATATTTTAAAAAGGAATTTCAATATAAATTGAATATCGGGTTGACCCAGATTGAAATATCGAGTTAGGAATCAATATAGGATTCTTCTGAGCTGTATGGTATTCCACTGTGAATATATAAGATAATATAAATTTATTTATATTTAATTTGATTTTATTTAAATATATTTATATATTTAAATGGGTCATCCAGAGCTTTAAAAATAGCCACTTTTGCAAACGAAGTCGGAATTCGACGAAACTAATTTTGTTGGATCCGCAATGTCAAATAGTTGTTAGATTCCCAGTTCCATGATTTTTAGAGTCACTATGTGGCCGTACGGATTTTTAGAGTGAGAAACAGTTAGTGTTTTGACGGTTAAAAATATGTTGTGTGAGCAAACGGAGTCGGAATTCGATGAAACCAGTTTCGTTGGGACCGTAATATCAGACAGTAGCTGCATGTCCAGTTTCATGATTTTTGGGTATCATGAGTGATCGCAGGAATTTTTAAAGATGAATACAAATAGAAAATTGATTAAGAATGAATAAAATAATCAAAAATAAAATATCTAGATATTTGTGAACCCTATAAATACACATCCATACCCACCCTAAACCTAAAATTTTACATTCCAAAGTCAACAGGAAAGGAGCCGCCTCTGTTCTTTCTATCAAAACGTGGAAACCCTCTTTCAAAAATCAAACAAAAATCAAAGGAAAGGTTATAAATTCAAATGTGTATGTAGTTGAATTCAAGAAAGGATTCTCTTCAATTCTGCACCCGTTTTGCTGAGTTCGACATTTCGTTTTGGGTTACTGGGCTCCAACAACGAAGTCTAGGGTTTGTATTTGGTGGAGTTTGAGACATCGAGAGGAAAGATAAAGTTCGTTTTGGATTTTTTGTGATCAGTCAGTATACGTTCACGGATTTTTGTGCAGTGCGGTGACAATCAATGTCGCACTGACTTGCTTCAGTGTGCGTGAACTGCTATCGACACAGTGAAGAAATGGAGTTCGAACTCCATCTTGTGGTGTCGGGGTTGAAGAGGAGGTGAAGGCAAGATCAATGGTGAAGGGTATGTGAAGTTTTGTGGAAGAATGGTGTTGAACGATCCTTGAGAAGTTCGGAAATGGACATGAGAGTTTTACTGGAAGGAGGAATCAGTATTTCAAGTTTGGGGGAGAACCTTTTTAGCAGGCCTGGTATTTGCAAAGGGGTATGGGCCGGAATTGAGGGTAAAGCCCACTATTGAATTTAAATAGAGATTATTTTTATTTTAAGTATGTACACAACTTGTAATGACAATATCTGCTCCATACATTATCAGAATTTCAAACCGTCGGATCCATTAGGATCGTATGGACGACGACTACACAACAGAACTGACGAAGAGTGGATTGGAGCCCATTTGAATTTACGGTGAATTAAATTGTTTGATTCAAATCAAACCACAGTTTATCGTTCTTTAACGATGAACTGCAAATGTGAGTAAATCTCACCAACTCTGAACAGTTTATATTTTCATGTTGTATTTTTAGAACTGTTAAAAATTGTCTGATTTACTGTGTGTTGACTGTTTGATTGAACTGCTAGTCAGTTAGTGGAAATTATATATATACAAATATATATATATATATATAACATAAATCAAATATTGATTCTGTTAACAGAATATTTCATATTGAACTGAAAGTGATGTTGATTATATTGTGTAACATCTGTGATGCAGGGAAACAGGTCGGAGGAATCCAACTGGATTCCTCAACATTTATTTTACTGTTTTTTGTATATTGTAATATATGAGGGGATATAAATCTATGGCTGTTATGTGTGTTGAACGATATCGATCGGGGTTATTTGGTATGTTAAATACCCTGAAAATACTGGAATGTTAAAAGGGAATTTTCAAAAGTATATTTGAAAAGAAAATATTTATAAAATCCAAGGATTTTGTAAAGGGGAAATAGAAATAAAATCAAAGGATTTTATAAGAGAAATAAAATCAAAGGATTTTATAAAATGAAATAGATTTATAAAACCAAAGGATTTTATAAAAGGAAATAGATTTATAAAACCAAAGGATTTATAAAAGAAGAAATTTATATAATCGAAGGATTTTATAAAAAGAGATATTTATTTAGAAATAAATAAATAGGATTATAAAAGGTTATTCATTTAGGAAATAAATGAAGTTATAAAAGGAAATATTCATTTAGGAAATAAATGAAGTTATAAAAGGAAATATTCATTTAGGAAATAAATGAAGTTATAAAAGGGAATATTTAGTTGTCAAATAAATAGAAAAGATAAAAGAAATATTTATTTGTTAAATAAATAGGAAAGATAAAAGAAATATTTATTTGTTAATAAATAGATAAAGTTAAAAGGAAATATTTATTTGTTAAATAAATAGGAAAGATAAAAGAAATATTTATTTGTTAAATAAATAGGAAAGATAAAAGAAATATTTATTTGTTAATAAATAGATAAAGTTAAAAGGAAATATTTATTTGTTAAATAAATAGGAAAGATAAAAGAAATATTGATTTGTTAAGTAAATAGAATTGAAAAGGGAATAGTTATTTGTTAAGTAAACAAATAGAAAAGGAATAAATAAAAGGAGTTAATTCAAATGAGTTAATCGAATATTAGTTATTCGATTAGAGTTAATCGAATAGCGTAAATGAGTTAGAGTTAACCACTAAGGTTAATCAAATAGGGTCGACTAGTTAGAGCTAACAAGTTAGAGTTAAATCGATAGGGTTAATTAAATAGAGTTAAAGAAAAGGGGTTAATCGAATATTAGTGATTCGAATAAAGTTAAAAGGCGTTAATCAAATATTAGTTATTCGAATAGAGTTAAATAGAGTTATCAAATATTAGTTTATTCGAATAGAGTTAAAGGAAAGGAGTTATTGATTATAGTTTAATCGAAAAGAGTTATCGATTAGTTTAATCGAAGTGAGTTATCGAATATAGTTTATTCGAAAGGAATTATCGAATTTGGTTGTTCGAAGGAGTTATCGAATTTAGTTATTCGATGGAGTTGATCGATTAGAGTTAAATCAAAAGAGTTAATCGAATATAGTTATTCGAATAGAGTTAAAAGAGTAATCGAATATAGTTTATTCGAATAGAGTTAGAGGAGTAATCGAATATAGTTTGTTCGAAAGGAGTTAAGTAAGGAGTTAAGTGAAAAGAGTTAATCGATTAGAGTTAAAAGACGAACTTACCCTGTTTCGAGATTTGAAATGTCGTTCAGTTAAGGTCTGAGAGGTAGTTATACCCCAACTTGATTGACTTCGTTTTTAATTTAGAAATGGTTAAAGTTCGAGAGTGAAAGTGGTTAAAGTGAATTTAGTAAATAAGTATAGTGGTTTGAGTTGTCGTCGCGATGTTGATTTAAACATCTGTTTAAATCCAAGTAAAGAAGATTTGGAAATGGTTTCCAAATAGAATCAGAAACGTAATCAAATATTGAAATTTGAAATATGAATTAGAAAAGGAAATGTTTTCCAGCGTTAACGTATATTTTCTAAATATAGAAAATAAGGAAAATATGAATATATATATATATGATTGATGATCGATTGATAGAATTTCCATCTGGAAATAATATCGTTGTTTGCACACCTGGTTTTCTTTGATGGTTAAATCACAGACTATCGAAGTTTTGACCATTTTAACGTTGTTAATATGGAGAGACCGGTTGGATTATTATCCAAAGAACCACTCTGTATTGGCATAAGCGTTGTGAATCATATATGCCAAAGATAATTGAAGATGGAGTAAAGTGCAAGGACTATGGTATAAGTCTTATATAACAGCGCCTAAGATGGATATACTGAATAGTACCTTCGGTTCATCCTGTTCCTGGATGACTTGTATGGACGGATGTCTGACAGAGTATTTCCAGACGATCACGTATATTGATTTCTCCAACCGTACCAAGAGTGGAAGTGGAGAAGGAAACTTCTTTTAGCTAACACATAAAGTATTGTTGAGGACGTTAATCGGTGATTTGATGGATTTGACGATGTGGTATTCGAAGTGAATTTGGTATGATGATAAAGCGTAGCTTCTAGCCTCACATCCGGTAAATGACAAAAATCGAGCAGACAACATGGCTATGTAGGTCGCACCTATTAATGTGTATAATCACCTGATTTAGAGAATATTCATTTGCTTCTTTAATCTATCAATGTTGTCCCATATATATACGGGAAACGGTTGCTGATCCCAACCGTTGGTGATATACATTCGATACACTCAAGCGAAATGAGTGGTCAGTCATGTGTGGCTGAGTTGCAAGATGTTCTTGTTGAACTCCAGTGCATCATTCCTATAGTACACTGATCGGAAGGTGGTTCCATACCTTGTCATAGTTGGAAATCCATTACCCAATACGTGCTTGCGGTTTGATTGTATACTATATATGTAGAACGTGAGATGAAAGCGTTTCTGCTAGATGATTATTATATTGTGGTTGATAGTCATAATTATAATATCAAAAGGCTTTTGATATAAAGATATTTTGGATTCTCATAAGGGAAAAACCCGTTCCGTTATACGGTGGGGTCTTATGAGATATCGCTTACTTGTTTAAACTGTTTTACTCATACCAGTCCCATGACTGACCCAGAGTTTATTTGTTTTGTTTTCCCTAAACTCTTGGGTGCCTAAATTTGTACGGGCAGTCAAGTAGTCGGGATTTTACAGATACTTGAAGAGCTGGAGCAGGAGGCTTCAGGATCATATAGCTATAGTTTGTTTCCGCTGTGTTGTACTCTGATAAGTGCTATTGTATACATATACTGTTTGTATTTCAAAAGTTATGTTATATTTTATTCGTTCCGCTGTGAGATTCGTGTTTACTCTGATGATGATGTTCTTCTTCTTCTATTCTAATAGTTCTATCTTATCTATCCTCACCCTCTATTTTCTTTCTATTAGTTTCTTGAATTTCCAGTGCAATTTGGGGTTGGACTTGTGTTATTTAGTCAGCTCAAATTGGACCGGATTTTCGGGTCACTACACATACAGTTAAATATTGGGACTAGTGTATGTCATCCCAACACCCGTGTGGGGTTTCCAAACAACAACGATTCATCTAAACAGATTATTGGTTAATAAGTTTAACCAATCTTCACTGTTTACGTTATAAATGAATATTTATAATTTACTTTCAACAAACCATATATTTAATGTAACATGGCATGGTCTATAACATATTTATTTGACTAACATAAATGACATGTTTATTTAACATGGACATGACCTAAATATATGGCCTTTTTAATGTAATACGACATTAATCTAAATGTATGACATTTTTAAATAAAATGACATTAATTACGTTATTAATTCTATGATAAATGACATGATTCTAATATATTAATATTTTTAATTTACATGACATTTTTAAATAAAATGATATCTCTAATATAATGGCATTTCTAATATCATGACATTTCTAATTCACTAACATATTGATAATAATGTTTTTGAATAAACAAAACATATAATGATTTTCTTCTACTACATGTAAATGGTAATGTTTTGATAAACAAAACATACAACTACAAATGATTCTTTTTAACCAAAGGTGACATTCCTACATAAGATATTATTTTCTTATGTTGACAATTCTAGTATGACATAACCAATAAAAATATTGTTTTCATTTTGACACAAATCTAATATGGCAAAAATGATATTTTATTTTGTCAGAAATCTAATATGACAATTTTATTCTAATGGAACATTTATCACCAAAATGACATTTTAATTCTAGTGAAACATTTTAATAATAAGAATGTTATTTTCCCTTATGTAACAATTCACAACAAAATGTTTATTTACCTTTTGTTTTTAAATCTAACATAATCTAAAAATATAATGTTTATTTTCATTTTGTATACAAAATCTAATTTAACTTTTCTTAACAAAAATGTTATTTTAATCTTGCTCAACAAAATGCTATGTTATTTTCTCCAATGCCATATTTTATAACAAAAATGCTATTTTATTCCTAATGCATATTTTATAACAAAAATGCTATTTTATTCCTAATGCATACTTTATAACAAAAATGCTATTTTAATTAATGCTTTGTTTGCATCTAAAATTGCAAACAAAAATGCAACCTTTATTTCCATCTTTTATTTGCATCAAAGAATGCAAATAAAAATGCATCTCTTTATTGCAATATTTTATTTGCATCAAAGAATGCAAATAAAAAAAATATAACTTTTAATTTCAAAGTTTATTTGCATCAAAAAATGCAAATAAAAGTATAACTTTTATTTCATGTTTTATTTCTGCATCTAAAATTCAAAACAAAAAGGTAATCTATTTCTAAAGTTTTTATTTGCATCTAAATATGCAATTTAAAATGAAATGTTTTCCTACGGTGTTTATTTACATCTAAATATGCAAACTAAAATGAAATCCTTTTCTTATGTTAACATTTCATATACTAGAAATGTTACTTTTATATGCTAACAATTTAAATAAAATGTTTCTTTCATATGCTAGCATAAAATGAGATTTTTACGTCAAACTAACATGTCTAACAAGTGATACTTTTTAAATAACAAATTGTGTTTAGCATGTTATTATTTAAAACAATAAAAATATAATTTTTATTTATTCCTAACATGTACATCCTTTTTATACATAAAATTAAAATAAAATATGATTTTCATTTATTTCTAACATGTAACATCTTAGTTATACATTAACAATAAAAATATGGTTTTTATTGTTTGCACAAATTTTGACTAGCATGGATATTTTTATTTTTATATATACAATCCAATTCAGTCGTCCATAACCATCACAAACAATCAATTAAAATTCTATACCACACCAACATGAATTCTATATAACATAAATATAATTTTTACATCGCAATCTTTAATTAATTTATTTAAACAAAATAGAGATCTCACCTTGGTTGGTTTTCATCGCTATTAAAGGATTGTTTTTGATTGAATCATACAGCTCGTTTAATTTATTCAAAAATTCCAGATGGCTCCATTCTTGTTCTAGTCTGTTTCATCACGTAGATCTCCTCTTCCCGATTCCAGCGGATCTGAAATCATTGAATTCCGGTTTGGTTTGAACAAGTTATCATATTTTAAACGATAACGACATAGTTAAGAAATTTAAAACATATAATTTAATTAATTTTCTGTTTTCCACAGTACCCACATCTTCCCCGTCACATTCATCTTCAGGTTTCACAAAAAGAACTGCTCTGCCTTTTATCCTCCTGTCGCACCCCCCATGAGCCGCCAGTCGCTGATCAACACCCACCCCGTCGACGAGCTTCGCCACCTCCCTCTCTCCCAGCGGCGGCGCGCAACTCGAGGCACTCAGGTGCCCTAGAATCGGCTATGAACTTCTCGATTTTGAGATGAAAGTTCGATCTACATACAACACAATACTTGATGCCCACTGTATGGATTCAAAGACCCGAGATTTCTCTTTGATTTTGCTTTAATTTCATGTTTTAATTCGAAGTGGATGAGGAGAATAAGGAGGACGAAGATCAGAAAGCGTTGGCCATTGATTAGAAGATGGCGGCTGCTAAAATGGAATTAGGGTTTACTGTATATGGCCGTATACCATGGTATTTATACCATTTAAAATAATATATTTAATTTAATTTTAATTTTAAATTACTAGTTTATCGTCATGAACTCCAAACGAGACCCAACGACTATCGCCCTTAGCTAATAACCCCCATCTTGGACATAATGGACTAGGTCCCGTCAGCCCGTTTGATCGTCTCAGCCCACTTTTCTTTATTTTAATATTTAAATCATTTATTTATTTAATTTAATCGTACATTTAAATTCACCGGGGCCACATACTGACTCTAAAAATTACAGAAAAATTATTTCTAGCTATGTTTTGACGATACAGTTCTAACAAAATTAATTTCGTCGAATTCCGAGACCATTTGAAAAATGGCCATTTTCTGGTCGATCGAAATTGAATGAAACTGACAAAACACATTTTCTTTTTCCATGCTCACATATTAATTCGAAAAATTATGAAAATTGAAACCTAGCAATAATTTGATATTCTGGTTCCATCAAAAGTTATTTCGTCGAAAACGGAGGTCGTTTGAAAAAAATGGCTATTTTTAATATTAAAAAATATATATAAATTCCACAGCGACCATTCTGAAAATTAAACTGGGCATAACTTTTGATTCCCACTATGAAATTTCGATTTTTCGGATTCGTTAGAAAGATATTTTTAAACAGATTTAAATATTTTTGGTTTCACTAAAATCCATTTTATTTTGCATCCTGTACAGTCAGTCAGAGTTCAAATTCAAATTTTGAAACTACCGCGCTATTCCTAACTCCTTTTATAATTAAAATAAATTCATTCATTCTAACTTCGATTAAAATAAATTTTTAGTCGTTATTATTTAAAATAAATCATTTTAACTATTTAAAATTCCATTAAAATTTCTAAAATAAATTTTTTAAATTGGTTCAGAATTTGCGGGTTGTTACAATCTCCCCCACTTAAAATCATTTCGTCCTCGAAAAGGAACAGAGCTGAAAGTTGTTTAATTAATCAATTCAAATTTCACTCTTTTATTAGTTTTAATAATTTTATTAGTTGATTAACTTTAAAAATATATATAACTTTCATATATCAAAAATCATATTTTCTAAGACCGGATTATATATATAATAAAATATACGTTAATTGTAAACTTATCACTCTGAACTCATTCTAGGGCATTACTAACCCTATCTCTAATGAGTTTTATCATTCTAGGATACTACTGATCCTATCTCTAATGAGTATTCTTATTGGATATTACTAATCCAATCTCTGATGAGTCTTTTGCTCAGTTCTAACGAGTTGTACCCCAAAGATTTGAGCTAACCAGAGCTCTGGTACCAGCTGTAAAGACCCGTAAATTCCCGCCCTTTGAATCGGCCATAAACCACACAGGTCTGACCCAAAAGTTGGAAATCCACGAATACTTTAACTTTAGGCATACAACACATCAGAACAAATAATAGAAGACTTTTATAAACATTATAATAATGTTACAACAGAGTACAGAATATCAGGGTACATTGGATAAATAATACAGCGAAAGATGAATTACAATAATCTAATACAATACACAGCGGAAGACTATCATTGCTCTGGACAAAGCTTTAAGCTTCGATCCAGAATACTGCTCAAGAGATAAATATCTGTAGAAAGTTAGTCGACTGCCTATGTGGAAAAGAGGGCACCCGAGTTTGCAAGTGAAACAAACTACGAGTCAGTCATGGGACTGGTATGATAAATCTTATTTAACCTATTTGATAATAAGGCTAATCACAGGACCATGCTGCTGACGCGGAACGGGTTTACTCCATTGGATTGTCAGTGCATAAGTAAAGTAAATCCTTAAACAATGCAATGCTTTTTAGAAAAATGAAACCATTATAAGACTCAAGTCCCATCACATAATGCAACGCAAATCGGAGGATAGAGTTTTACCTTATAATGGTCAAAAATGCTTGATACGATAAAACGAATTTGATATTATTATTATTAGTGTATATATGTTTTAAAAACATTTCAATCATAATATCAACCATAGATGGCATAACTACCATATACCATGTCGCCATACTAGTTATACAATCAAAACCGCATGGGTCATATTGGAATTTGGATTTCCATCATGAACCAAGGCAAAAGATAGTCCTTACCGAATTTGAGACAATCTAGCCTACCATGTATCAGGCTCAGCCGCAACTGCACCTTGGATCTTCAGGGTCGGTCCACAAATATGTTAGTGGATTAATAATACCTGAACAATACGTTTCCCCGCCCTACGGGGAGTAAATAGAGCCACTAGGGAATCAAATAACCGAGGCGCCTCATTCCATCAACTACATAAGTAAAATGTCGGGCTGTCTAAAACCCAAATACCACTTCTAGCTAGAAAGAAACATATGTCCTCCCTGCAGTCCTTACTCCCGTTTCTAGTTCATACCGGGGTGTGAGGCTCGCGAGGTAACGCTATACACAAAGCTATGCTATTTAAAGCTGTGCTTTGATCATCAACCACAAGGCTCTGCTTTTCAACAAAAGCCTTGATCATTTGCATCTTGGCATGCCACATTGTCAATCCATACCATACCATTGATTTCTGCCAATATATAACCTCTAAGCTCGTGCGTCTTAGAGAAGGGTGTTAAACACCAAACAAATATATATTTAGCAGAGATCAACGAATACAGTATAAAGGAATACAACGTCAGACATATAATCCATTTATAAATCCGTTCTGGGTCTGAACGAAACCGGAGGCACCTTATACCTCGCATATCCGAACGATCAACAAGACGTCCGGAAAACTACCACTGGAACCTTCTCAAGGCAACAACTCCAATCAAAGGCATCAGTAGTCCTCATCCATTCAATGTGAAGATCGCCGGTCTTCAACCACCGTCTTCCTCTTCGACTTTTAATCGTCGTAGTAATTATTCAGAATGGGTTAAACCCGGTCTTTCCGAATAACTCGCGTATTTTGTAATAAAAATCAAGTGCTATAAAACACATCATACGCTACATTCCAGTTCAGAATATTCTTTCAATAAGATATTCACATTATTAGGGAAAAGGTTCCCATTAATTTTATCAAAGATAAATTCTTTAATTTATTCTTTAATCCCCCTTTTAAAGATTCATTAAAACCCCCAATTTGGTTTTAATATCCAAAATCATTTCTTTGTGATTATTCAGATTTAAGAAATAAATCTTATCTTTAACTGGGTTAAAGAACAAATGTCATTTAAAAACATTGGTCACGATAAACCCCAAAATCATCTTCCATTGAATATGGAATTTCACAGAAATCAAATCAATGTATAATCGATATAAATTTCTTTACCAGACTATTAATATAAATGGAATAATGGCAAAGCCTTTTAAATTCCGTATATAGTAACGGTCTTCTTTCCCAGAATCTCATCTCGATTATTGTTAAATCGAATTCCATTCAATTCCAATTTAGTATATTAAAGTGGAAAACTTTACTTTTGGAAAATTTCCCTTTTAAATCTTAATAAAAAGATTTATAAATTCCAAATTATATTTTCACTATTAATTGAGTTAAAGAACAAATGTCGTTTAAAAACATCATTCACAATAAACCCAATTCACATTTCATTTTTATTTCTATTATTAAATATAATTGAAAAACTCTAAAATATTAATTAAAAGATTTATTCTTTCATATAAGAACAGTGTTATTTAAGACACCATTCACGACAACCCAACTCCAAATTATTTTATTTAATTCCAATTAAATATTATTTAAATGGAATACTTGATTAAATCTTAATTTAAAGATTTATTTTAGTTCATAACTAGTTCAAATCGATAAAAATAAATTTTTATCTTCTCAAATATGGAATTTTTTGTAACAACCCGCAAATTCTGAACCAATTTAAAAATTTTATTTTAGAAAATTTTAATGAATTTTGAGGTTATAATAAATTTATTATTAATAATAATGGCTAGAATTTATTTTTGTCGAAGTTAAAATGAATTAATTTAATTTAAATATAAATGGAATTAGAAATAACGCAGTAGTTTGAAAAGTCAAACTTGAACTTTGACTGACCGTACAGGATGCCAAATTTAACAGATTTTAGTGAAACCAAAAATATTAGAATCTTTTTAAAAATATCTTTCTAAAGAATCTTAAAAATTGAAATTTCATAGCGGAAATCAAAAGTTATGGCCAATTCAATTTTTAGAAAGGTCGCTGTAGAATTTATATAATATATATGGCCCGAAAGGCTACTTTTCACATATGAAGGAATTTCGACTCGAAACCACTTCCATTGAGTTCGGAATGATGTTTCTGCATTAAAAAACAGTAAACACTTATATATTTTGAGTTTCAAAAATTATTTGTTTAAAAATTTATTTTTAATATTAAATATATTGGCCTTGAAAATAGTTATTTTTCAAACGACCTCCGTTTTCGACGAAACCACTTTTGTTGGAACTGGAATGTCAAATTATAGCTAGGTTTCAATTTTCATAATTTTTTTCGAATTAATATGTGAGCGTGGCAAAGGAAAATGTGTTTTGACTATTTACAGTTAAATTTAAACACCTTAAAAATAGCCATTTTTCAAACAGTCTCAGAATTCGACGAAAATAATTTTGTTGGATTCGTATCGTCATAAGAAAGCTAAAAATTTATTTTTTAGAATTTTCTGAGGTCGTATGTGGCCCCGACATATTTAAATGTACGGTAGAAATTAAATTATTTATTTAATATTGTATTTTTAAATTAAAACCGAAAAAGCGTTACACACACCGGAATTAGAGCCCGGGACATAGCCCATCGCGTTCAGAAGGCCTCAAAACATTAAGATCGACAGTAAGCAGGCCCAAATCGGAGAAAGTCCGGATTTTCACCTTTAAACCACGTAAAAAGAGATTTAATATTAAAATATTATTAAATCCGAAAACCCTAACCCTAAGTTGGCCAGCCGCCATGTCTAAAACCGAAGGCCAGAAATTACCCAATTTCAAACGCTAATATCTCTCAATCCGTTCAATGAAAATTAACATATGATATACCAAATCGAAGAGAATTCAGAGAGCTTCGAATCCATACGGTGATGATTGAGTTTCAATGCACGGATTTTGCGAATTTTGAGCCACAAGGGCCGGCGGTCGCGGTGATTTCTAGGGCGAAATAGGGGGCCGAGTTCGTCATGGTTGGCGGTGCTAGTTGGTGTTGGCGCGAGCTTCGAGGTGACGGTGTCTGATCAGGTGCTGGTGGCCTCGGGTATGGTGCGTTCAGAAGGAGGATAAGCCGTAATGGGTTTCGGCATGTACAGGCCGACGGTGGAAGAAGGTCCCTTATTTTAATATTATTTTATTTAAATATTTAATTGTTCAACCTTTAAAAATCGATAACTTCTTCATACGAGGTCCGTTTTACAAACCGTTTATTGCGTTGGACTCGTCTTTCCGAGAGCTTCGCAATGGCGCAGACCAGAACTGATTCTGAGAAAGTCAAATTTTCAGCAAAAATCAATGTGAGATTCTTTATTTAAAATTAATAATAAATTAAATTATTTAAATTGCGATGTAATATATCTATGATTACGTTTCAGATCTGTTTGGTATTGGTAATGGATGATTCTGTGTTTGTATTGAATAGTATAGATCCATGTGATTGTCACTTATTCTATGTTATAACCTTGTTTAGATTTGAATTGATTTACTTGTCAATTCAAAATAAAAGAATATGGTTGTCACCATTTATATGTCATCACTTTGTTTAGATTTGAGTTGATCAAATTTTCAATTACAAAAGAATAAAAAGATTTTATTTTGTTTGCATCCCTCGATGCGAACAAAATTACAGAAGAATAAAAAGATTATATTTTGTTTGCATTCCTCGATGCGAACAAAATGTTTAAAATAAAAGAGAATTATACTTTGTTTGCATCCCTTAACGCGAACAAAGTGTTAGAATAAATATTGTTAGAAAAAAAATTATATGTTTATTTGTGTTCTTAAAACACAAATAAAACTTGAAAGTAAAACTTACTTTTTTTTTACATTTTATAATGTGAACATGACTTGAAACTAAAATTTACCTTTTTATTTACATTTCATAATGTAAATATAACTTGAGAATAAAATTTACCTTTTTATTTATATTTTATAATGTAAAAATAAACTTGCTTTCTTTGTTTTGCATTTACAATGCAAACAAACCTTTCAAAACAAAATTGTTCATTATATTTTTATTTACTTTCCATGTGTATATAAAAAGGCAAAATTGTTTATTATATTTTTATTTACTTTCCATGTGTAAATGAAAAGAGACAAAATTGTTTTATATATTTTTTATGTACACTACATGTGTAAATAAAAGGACAAAATTTGTACACACATTTTTATTTACATTTTATTTGTAAATAAAAGAAACTGAAATAGAGGTTATTATTTTTATTGTAAATCATTACAATAAAAGAATGGGCATTAAAGATTTTATTTTTTAAAAAAAGCTATATCTTCATGTAATATTTAAAATAAAAAGATTTGCTTTTATTGTCAAAAGAGTTACAATAAAAAGATGTGATTCAATAGATAACGTTTTTATTGACAAATGGTACAATGAAAAGATTTAATATTTTTATTGATAATTTGTTCAAATAAAAGATAGGACATTTAAAATTTCATTTTTCATGAAATACCATTTTAGAAAAAGATTATGTTTACATTTTTTTTGTCACATTAGAGAAATAGAAATGTAGGATTACATTTTGTTGTAATTTTCTTTTATTAAAAAGATTAGATATTAAAACTTGCATTTATAAGGTAAAATTGTTTACAACAAAAGTGGTAGGAAATTAATATTACATTTTAATTGTAAGGTTATTTTATTTAATAAGTTAGATTTCAATAAAAAGTTTAGAATTTGGAAATTATGTTTTTATTTCCAAAGTGATTAAAATATTAAGAATTGATTTTAAAACCACATTTCTATTGTCATTCTACATTCAGTAAAGAGTTGTATTTTTATTGGCATTTCTTGATGCAAATAAAACAAGGATTTAATAGTGATATCTTTATTTACATTTTTAATGTAAATAAATACATGGAGTAAAAAGGGTATACTTTATTTGCATTCTGTAACGACCCAAATTTTTGAACAGTTTATTTTAAATATTTAGTATGGTTTTTAAATATTGAATTAGTAATATAAAAGAATTTTTATATTGAATTACCAATTAGTGATAAATATATGATTTATTTCGTATATATATATATATAATTTTCGAAAGACGAGAACTGAAATAATTCCATTTGAATTTATAATAGATTCTGAGTGATTCAAATGGTTAATATGAATTTTAATTAAATTCGAAAGATAATGATAGTAATTTATTTTTAAGGAATTTATTTGTTTTGAATTCAAATCATATTATTTTAATATGTTATTTTTATACAGTATATTTCGTTAAATTCAAAATAACGTTATAATCTGGAAACACCGGTCGTTAAGTTAGAATAGCGGTTCAGAATAAAGGACTGTGAGATATTTTAGTTTTTTTTTTTAAATAAAATTTAATCAACAGCCACCCTATACCCTGAATGAAGCCGACCTAAAATTGAAATCACGCAGACCTTAATTACCTCGAGCTGGAAAAATGGCCTCCTCTTTCGTTTACAAGCCAACAAGGAAGACATCAAATTAATGGCCGTGTACCTCCTGTCTCCCTCCTCCTTCTATAAAAATCGCGACTACCCCTTTTATTTTCTTTTTCATTTAAAATCGGTAAACCGAACCTCTTCTAAAAAAAAAAAAAAAAAAAAAAGGGACGCTGCCCTCATATCAAATCGCAACTCGTATCATCGCGAGCTGGTGCTCGAGCTTCAGGAAGGATGACGCGAGAAGCTTGACCAAGGGCGGGCAGCAAATCGCGATGGCAGGTACTTCCTGGAGCTCGATAATCTCGAGTGCTGCCGAGGGATTCGCGAGTTGGTTTCTGGGTTCGACGGTCATCGCGAAAGGGGACTTGGAGGTCAGTGAGTGACTGAGGAATTTCGATGTCAAAGGGGTTTGAACGTTCTGATGTAAATTCGTACCTAAGGGTTAGGGGATGCGGCAGTGAAGAATAGGAGACCGAACTTGGTGATTTGGGGATTCGGCAGAAACATGAGTCCAGTTTCGCGTTTTGAGGGGTTCGAGGCTGTTTAACTTTGGAGAGAGGGACTGCCAAGTGAGGCAGTTGGTTAGTGGTGCCAAGACCAGACGGTGATTGATGGTAGGTTGTTCGATGGAATGACTGAGTGGATGGTGCAGTTGTTGGGGTCGTTTTCAGCAAAATAGATCGACAATTTTGACTATGTTTCATGGATTCTTCGAGAAGTTCGCATAGAAGTAAGGTATATACGTTTACAATATTTTAAACACGTAGAATAATTCATTTAAGTGGTTAGTTTTCCTTAAATTAAATCATCTATTCATTGAAATAGTTAAATTAATATCCATTTCATTGTTAAATGGAAATCAAATCATCGTAGGTACGAAGTAAATTTATTCGAGATGATGCGAGGAAATTCGTTAGACGAGTGATGCTGAATTTAAATGGATATTCAGAAAAAGGAAAATTTCGGTGAGTAAATCTCACTCACCTTTAAAATTATTTTTAGTTCATTAAAAATAATTGTCTGTTGCTTGTGTGAATATTTTCTGGTTGATTTATATATATTAGTTATTTAGGCTATATATATATATATTGGGTTGATTGATTGGTTGGATTCCCGCAGTCTCATTAGCGGATGCCCGCAGTTTCATAGCGGATGATTACCCTATACGCCCCACGCTATGATTAGTGGATGACCTTCTATACCGCGATATTCTGCCACGAAGCAGAATTGGTATTAGTTATGTGCTAACATCTGTGGATGCAGGAAAACAGGTTGGAGGAATCCAACTGGATTCCTCAAAAATATATTATCTGTTTGTTTATTTGTTTGCATATATATTGTTATATATGATGTGTTAGAAAAATAAATATTTGGTTGCTTTATGTGTTTTGTCACTGGGCTTAAGTAATGATATTTAAAAATATCGTGAAAGGATATTGGCGATTTAAAAAGGGAAATTCTATTTTTAAAATAGAATTTGAATTTTAAATGGAATAAAATATAAACTTGTTTTGAAAAATAAAACAAGTAGTTACTTTTTAAACGAAATTTATAAATAGTTCTTTTATAACGAAGTTATAAATGAAGTGAAAAGAATTATCATTCGATAATTCAGAAATAGAAATACAAGTGTGAAATTTGAATTTGAAATGGAATTTCAAAATAGGATGTGAAATGGAATTTTTAAATATATAACTCAAATGAAATTTGAGTACCACATTTGAATTTTAAAAGGAGTTTAAACATTTGAATTTTAAAAGGAGTTTAAACATTTGAATTTTAAAAGGAGTTTAAATATTTGAATTTTCAAAGGAGATTGAATATTGGAAATTCAAATAGAAGTTCGAATAGAATTTGAATAGACGGAATTAGATTGGAAAATAGAATTTGAATTCAAGAAATTAAAATAAGATTTGAATTCAAGGGAATTCGAATAAAGGAATTCAAATAGAGATTTGAATGTCGAATTTCAAATTAGATTTGAAATATGAAATTTCAAAGAAGAATTGAACAGACTTTGAAATATAGAATTTCAAAGAAAAATCGAATAAGATTTGAAATATAGAATTCCAAAGGAAGAATTGAAATATGAAATTTAACTAGAGATTTGAAATGAAATTCAAATATGAAATTTGAATAGAGATTTGAATAAAAATTCAAGTATTGAATTTGAACATGGGATTGAATATAGAAATTCAAATAGAGATTTGAATATCGAATTTGAAAATAGAATTTGAAATAAACTTTGAAATTAGGATTTCAAAGTAAGAAGTGGAATAGGATTTCAAAATAGGAAATCCAAATAAATTTTGAAATGGAATTTGAATTTTAAAGAAGTTCAAATGGATTTGAAATAAGGAAAATTCAAATGGATTTAAATAATGGGTTTAATAAAGAGGATTTAAATATAAGAATTTAAATAGAATTCAAATGGTGTTAAATATAAATTCAAACAAAACTCAAATGGAGTTTAAATAGAAGAAATTTGAATAAGAGGAATTTGAAACATGGTATTTGAATTCAAAGGAAGTAAATGTGGTACTTGAAGTTCAAAGTAAAAATGAGTTTAAATATTTGAAGTTCAAATAGATTAAAAATGGAATTTGAATTCAAAGAGTTGAAATAGAATTTGAATTAGAATCGAATTGAAATTTGAATATAGACTTCAAATATAAATGAAATAGAAGATCAGAAATATTTGTTGAGTTGGGAAAAAAAATGGTTTGATATATATTTAAAATATATCAGAATGGAATTGAATTTATATAAACGAAGTTTAAAAAGTTTATATATATAAATATAATTAAAACGAACTCGCCGCAGCGCTGCAGTTCGTAAAATAGCGATTTGAACTTCAATTGAGTATACAGAGCGCAATTGAAGTCGGAATTCTTCGAAACAAGAAACGTCAGGACCGATTTGATAATAGTTTTCTAATGAAAGAGAAAAATCTGAATTTCGTCGTATAGATTTTGAGATATGTCAAAATCAAATTTTCAGAAAAACAGCGCCAAAATCGCTTTAAAATCATAATGGTTTATTTCATTTTATAAAAGGGATTTTAAGCAAATAAAAATCGAAATTTCTATTGAAAAAAAATCCAGATTTGAGTTATAAAATATATGTGAACTCCAGTGGAGAAATGAGTTGATGTCTGAAACAGAAATCAGATTTTTGATTTATTGAATAGAGTTAACTAATTCGAATAGAAATTAGTTAATGAGATTTCGAATGAATATTGAGCTTTAAATAAGTGAATTCGATTTGAGAATTTATATTCGAAATAGAAAAGGAAACTGGAATTGAAAAATTGAAATTCAATTTGGTTATGAGCAAGTTAAATATTTTGTTTGAACATGTTATGTTCAACAAAGAAGTGAAATAGGCAAAAAGGCTAATTAAAGAATAATTAAGCGAAACCGAATTCAAACGATTCAAATTTGAATTCAAACGAATGGATTGAGTTGAATTGAATTGAAACAGGTGAACATGTGTAAGCAGGTTGGATATGGAGTATATGAAGATTTAAATTTGTGTGCTCGACAAAAAGGTACATGTTAAATTCATATATGAGATTTATGCGCCGTATCGGCAAGCCGCTTGGCTTTTTCTTTTTCTTTTTGAGATTAGAAGATACCGGGATGTTATTTGAAATTTCCCGATGCTCCCGATACAGGGGAGGTTACGGCGAAATTTTCCGGAAATTTAAGGAGTTAGAATATTTTTAAGAAATTTGACAATTAGAAATCTATAGATCGATATATAGAATTCGACAAGGAAACGAAATCAAAAATAGCGAAAAGAGGCAAGATGATTTTTGAAATATTTGGTTAACAAATATTGATAGTGAAATGGAGAAGAGATTTAATTAATGAAATATTAATTAAAGGGCCCAGTGATTTGTTTGATATGTTGATTGAACACTTGTTTTTATTCGATAGTTAAATCACAGACTATCGAAGTTTTTGACCATCGTTGTCAATATGGAGAGACCGGTTGGATTATTATCCGAAGAACCACTCCGTATCGGCATAAGCGTTGCGAACCAAGTATGCTGGATATATTGAAGACAGAGTAAAGTGCAAGGGCTTTTCTATTTATAGAAATAGTGCCTTCGGTGTCGTTCAATCCCAGAACGAACGTAAATGGACGAATGTCTGACAGAGTATTTCCAATGATCAAATTGGTTGGTCTGTATGAGTATATATATGGTTGCAACGGATTTATCCCTTAGCATAATATCCAGAATATTTGTGCAAACTCAACTAGTGATTAACGGATCTGACAATGTGGCATTCAAAGTGATTGTGTTATCAATGAATGGTAAGTATGCGTAGCCTCAGGCCTCAACAACCGGGAAAGGACAAAAATCGGGCAGGCAGCATGGCTATGTGGGTCGCACCCATTAGGGTGTATAATCACCTATCTAGAGAAATTCCTTTTGTTTCTAAATCTATCGATTCTGCCCATTCGGGAACGGTGGTTTGAGTCCAACCGTTGGTGATATACATTCGATACACTCAAGCGAAATGAGTGGTCGGTCATGTGTGGGCCGGGTTACAAGATGTTCTTGTTGAACCCAGGTGTATTCGCCTCTAGAGATACATCATCGGAAGGTGGTCCCATACCTTGTCATGTTGGAAATCCAATCTCCAATAAGCGCCATGCGGGTTTTGATTTTATACTATATATGTGGAGCGTGAGATGCAAGCGTTCTGCTATATTGGTTATTTATTTGATGTAGACATTACTATAATATCACTGGATTTGATATTAAAATGTTTTGGGTTATAGTAAGGTAAAAACCGTCCGTGTTTATGTGTGGGCTGGTCTTACTATTACTTTTCTTTCGAAAAGAGTTTTTAAAGTTAAACAAGTGGTTGGAGTTTACTCACACCAGTCCCATGACTGACCCAGAGTTTATTTTGTTTTGTTTTTCCTAAACTCTTGGGTGCCCAAATTTGTACGGGCAGTCAAGTGTTTCAGGCTTTTACAGATACACTTGGAGGAGCTTGAAGCAGGAGGCTTCAACGTTAGTTATTTCGAGTTACTTCCGCTGAATCAAATGTTATGTGTACTCTGATGATGGTATGTATATATGTACAGAACAGATTTGTATTTCAAAGCTTATGTTATATAATATATTTTATTCGTTCCGCTGTGAGTTGTGATCTTCGTTATTCTCCTATTCTAATATTTCTTTCTTTCTATTTCTCATCCTCTAACTTCTTTCTAATAATGAGTCGTATTTCTGTGTTATTTGGGTTGGACGTGTGGTGTATTTAGTCAACTCAGATAGACGGATTTGCGGGTCGTTTCAGTTGGTATCAGAGCTTAGGTTGAGCGAATACCTAGGCTTGTTGGGGGTTGTGCTCATTAGAGATAGGGTCAGTAGTACCCTAGAATGAGTTAAGTGTATAGATACGAGAGAGCGTATTTGTTATTTGATATAAAAATTGTTTTATATTGTGTTGGCTAGTCTGTTGAGTGGTTTATGAATTCTGGTCGAATCGTGGGACGCCACGAAGTCGATAGGAATTTCTAAACGCTTAAACAGAAGATTGAACATGATATTGTTTTAAAGAGGGTAAATGAAATAATTTTACCCAAAATTTCTATTTTGATATATAACTAATAATTTTCTGAAATTATTATAATATATGGATGTGTTGATTGTTAGGATTATAATCAAACGAAATTATAAAATTGGAATGGTTATTTATAACCAAATAGAATTTGTATAGAAATTAAATATACAAATGAGATAAATTAGAATTAAATTCAAACCAGAATTAAGAATTCAAAAATCCTGGGAAGTTGAAAAATATTTTTCAAAGTATATTAAAATAATATAGCTTTGTTTTAGAAGGATTTGAAAGAAAATCATTTTAGATGGGTTTTGAAAGTGTTAAAGCACTGAACTCACTTCAGTGGCTGGGAAATAATTCTGATGATGATTGCGACATCATCAGTGTTCATTTCCGAGTTCTAAGTGATGAATTGCTACCTTGGAAAAGTTTTGATGGAAATTTGTTTGGAAGAAAACAAATTGGTTTGAATATTCAAATGTTTTGAATTGAAATGAAAATAAATATATGTATATATTTAAGTGATTTCAAAGGAATTTGAAAAGAAAAACCCAGGGATTTGAATTCTGGAATTTAAATTTAACTTAAACAAGTTAAATGAGTCGAAGTGAGTGAATTAGAATCAATTTGAATAGGTTATTGGAATATAGATGGGATATAAATGGATTGATCGTGGATCATTCGAATTGAATGAAGGAAGACCAAAAGTTTTGGTGGAATTAGATTTGTTGAAATATGAGGAGTTGAGTCTTAACATAAGTGAAGTTTTGAAAAGAAATGGATTTGTACCCTTTTTCCTATCTTAGCAATTTCGAGGACGAAATTATTTTAAGGGGGAAAGAATGTAACGACCCAAATTTTTGAACAGTTTATTTTAAATATTTAGTATGGTTTTTAAATATTGAATTAGTAATATAAAAGAATTTTTATATTGAATTACCAATTAGTGATCAATATATGATTTATTTCGTATATATATATATATAATTTTCGAAAGACGAGAACTGAAATAATTCCATTTGAATTTATAATAGATTCTGAGTGATTCAAATGGTTAATATGAATTTTAATTAAATTCGAAAGATAAT
Source organism: Allium sativum (assembly GCA_030737875.1). Classification (NCBI taxonomy): domain Eukaryota; kingdom Viridiplantae; phylum Streptophyta; class Magnoliopsida; order Asparagales; family Amaryllidaceae; genus Allium; species Allium sativum. The sequence goes on along the minus strand of CM060909.1, from coordinate 662,092,762 downwards.
GATAGTAATTTATTTTTAAGGAATTTATTTGTTTTGAATTCAAATCATATTATTTTAATATGTTATTTTTATACAGTATATTTCGTTAAATTCAAAATAACGTTATAATCTGGAAACACCGGTCGTTAAGTTAGAATAGCGGTTCAGAATAAAGGACTGTGAGATATTTTAGTTTTTTTTTTTAAATAAAATTTAATCAACAGCCACCCTATACCCTGAATGAAGCCGACCTAAAATTGAAATCACGCAGACCTTAATTACCTCGAGCTGGAAAAATGGCCTCCTCTTTCGTTTACAAGCCAACAAGGAAGACATCAAATTAATGGCCGTGTACCTCCTGTCTCCCTCCTCCTTCTATAAAAATCGCGACTACCCCTTTTATTTTCTTTTTCATTTAAAATCGGTAAACCGAACCTCTTCTAAAAAAAAAAAAAAAAAAAAAAAAAGGGCCGCTGCCCTCATATCAAATCGCAACTCGTATCATCGCGAGCTGGTGCTCGAGCTTCAGGAAGGATGACGCGAGAAGCTTGACCAAGGGCGGGCAGCAAATCGCGATGGCAGGTACTTCCTGGAGCTCGATAATCTCGAGTGCTGCCGAGGGATTCGCGAGTTGGTTTCTGGGTTCGACGGTCATCGCGAAAGGGGACTTGGAGGTCAGTGAGTGACTGAGGAATTTCGATGTCAAAGGGGTTTGAACGTTCTGATGTAAATTCGTACCTAAGGGTTAGGGGATGCGGCAGTGAAGAATAGGAGACCGAACTTGGTGATTTGGGGATTCGGCAGAAACATGAGTCCAGTTTCGCGTTTTGAGGGGTTCGAGGCTGTTTAACTTTGGAGAGAGGGACTGCCAAGTGAGGCAGTTGGTTAGTGGTGCCAAGACCAGACGGTGATTGATGGTAGGTTGTTCGATGGAATGACTGAGTGGATGGTGCAGTTGTTGGGGTCGTTTTCAGCAAAATAGATCGACAATTTTGACTATGTTTCATGGATTCTTCGAGAAGTTCGCATAGAAGTAAGGTATATACGTTTACAATATTTTAAACACGTAGAATAATTCATTTAAGTGGTTAGTTTTCCTTAAATTAAATCATCTATTCATTGAAATAGTTAAATTAATATCCATTTCATTGTTAAATGGAAATCAAATCATCGTAGGTACGAAGTAAATTTATTCGAGATGATGCGAGGAAATTCGTTAGACGAGTGATGCTGAATTTAAATGGATATTCAGAAAAAGGAAAATTTCGGTGAGTAAATCTCACTCACCTTTAAAATTATTTTTAGTTCATTAAAAATAATTGTCTGTTGCTTGTGTGAATATTTTCTGGTTGATTTATATATATTAGTTATTTAGGCTATATATATATATATTGGGTTGATTGATTGGTTGGATTCCCGCAGTCTCATTAGCGGATGCCCGCAGTTTCATAGCGGATGATTACCCTATACGCCCCACGCTATGATTAGTGGATGACCTTCTATACCGCGATATTCTGCCACGAAGCAGAATTGGTATTAGTTATGTGCTAACATCTGTGGATGCAGGAAAACAGGTTGGAGGAATCCAACTGGATTCCTCAAAAATATATTATCTGTTTGTTTATTTGTTTGCATATATATTGTTATATATGATGTGTTAGAAAAATAAATATTTGGTTGCTTTATGTGTTTTGTCACTGGGCTTAAGTAATGATATTTAAAAATATCGTGAAAGGATATTGGCGATTTAAAAAGGGAAATTCTATTTTTAAAATAGAATTTGAATTTTAAATGGAATAAAATATAAACTTGTTTTGAAAAATAAAACAAGTAGTTACTTTTTAAACGAAATTTATAAATAGTTCTTTTATAACGAAGTTATAAATGAAGTGAAAAGAATTATCATTCGATAATTCAGAAATAGAAATACAAGTGTGAAATTTGAATTTGAAATGGAATTTCAAAATAGGATGTGAAATGGAATTTTTAAATATATAACTCAAATGAAATTTGAGTACCACATTTGAATTTTAAAAGGAGTTTAAACATTTGAATTTTAAAAGGAGTTTAAACATTTGAATTTTAAAAGGAGTTTAAATATTTGAATTTTAAAAGGAGATTGAATATTGGAAATTCAAATAGAAGTTCGAATAGAATTTGAATAGACGGAATTAGATTGGAAAATAGAATTTGAATTCAAGAAATTAAAATAAGATTTGAATTCAAGGGAATTCGAATAAAGGAATTCAAATAGAGATTTGAATGTCGAATTTCAAATTAGATTTGAAATATGAAATTTCAAAGAAGAATTGAACAGACTTTGAAATATAGAATTTCAAAGAAAAATCGAATAAGATTTGAAATATAGAATTCCAAAGGAAGAATTGAAATATGAAATTTAACTAGAGATTTGAAATGAAATTCAAATATGAAATTTGAATAGAGATTTGAATAAAAATTCAAGTATTGAATTTGAACATGGGATTGAATATAGAAATTCAAATAGAGATTTGAATATCGAATTTGAAAATAGAATTTGAAATAAACTTTGAAATTAGGATTTCAAAGTAAGAAGTGGAATAGGATTTCAAAATAGGAAATCCAAATAAATTTTGAAATGGAATTTGAATTTTAAAGAAGTTCAAATGGATTTGAAATAAGGAAAATTCAAATGGATTTAAATAATGGGTTTAATAAAGAGGATTTAAATATAAGAATTTAAATAGAATTCAAATGGTGTTAAATATAAATTCAAACAAAACTCAAATGGAGTTTAAATAGAAGAAATTTGAATAAGAGGAATTTGAAACATGGTATTTGAATTCAAAGGAAGTAAATGTGGTACTTGAAGTTCAAAGTAAAAATGAGTTTAAATATTTGAAGTTCAAATAGATTAAAAATGGAATTTGAATTCAAAGAGTTGAAATAGAATTTGAATTAGAATCGAATTGAAATTTGAATATAGACTTCAAATATAAATGAAATAGAAGATCAGAAATATTTGTTGAGTTGGGAAAAAAAATGGTTTGATATATATTTAAAATATATCAGAATGGAATTGAATTTATATAAACGAAGTTTAAAAAGTTTATATATATAAATATAATTAAAACGAACTCGCCGCAGCGCTGCAGTTCGTAAAATAGCGATTTGAACTTCAATTGAGTATACAGAGCGCAATTGAAGTCGGAATTCTTCGAAACAAGAAACGTCAGGACCGATTTGATAATAGTTTTCTAATGAAAGAGAAAAATCTGAATTTCGTCGTATAGATTTTGAGATATGTCAAAATCAAATTTTCAGAAAAACAGCGCCAAAATCGCTTTAAAATCATAATGGTTTATTTCATTTTATAAAAGGGATTTTAAGCAAATAAAAATCGAAATTTCTATTGAAAAAAAATCCAGATTTGAGTTATAAAATATATGTGAACTCCAGTGGAGAAATGAGTTGATGTCTGAAACAGAAATCAGATTTTTGATTTATTGAATAGAGTTAACTAATTCGAATAGAAATTAGTTAATGAGATTTCGAATGAATATTGAGCTTTAAATAAGTGAATTCGATTTGAGAATTTATATTCGAAATAGAAAAGGAAACTGGAATTGAAAAATTGAAATTCAATTTGGTTATGAGCAAGTTAAATATTTTGTTTGAACATGTTATGTTCAACAAAGAAGTGAAATAGGCAAAAAGGCTAATTAAAGAATAATTAAGCGAAACCGAATTCAAACGATTCAAATTTGAATTCAAACGAATGGATTGAGTTGAATTGAATTGAAACAGGTGAACATGTGTAAGCAGGTTGGATATGGAGTATATGAAGATTTAAATTTGTGTGCTCGACAAAAAGGTACATGTTAAATTCATATATGAGATTTATGCGCCGTATCGGCAAGCCGCTTGGCTTTTTCTTTTTCTTTTTGAGATTAGAAGATACCAGGATGTTATTTGAAATTTCCCGATGCTCCCGATACAGGGGAGGTTATGGCGAAATTTTCCGGAAATTTAAGGAGTTAGAATATTTTTAAGAAATTTGACAATTAGAAATCTATAGATCGATATATAGAATTCGACAAGGAAACGAAATCAAAAATAGCGAAAAGAGGCAAGATGATTTTTGAAATATTTGGTTAAAAAATATTGATAGTGAAATGGAGAAGAGATTTAATTAATGAAATATTAATTAAAGGGCCCAGTGATTTGTTTGATATGTTGATTGAACACTTGTTTTTATTCGATAGTTAAATCACAGACTATCGAAGTTTTTGACCATCGTTGTCAATATGGAGAGACCGGTTGGATTATTATCCGAAGAACCACTCCGTATCGGCATAAGCGTTGCGAACCAAGTATGCTGGATATATTGAAGACGGAGTAAAGTGCAAGGGCTTTTCTATTTATAGAAATAGTGCCTTCGGTGTCGTTCAATCCCAGAACGAACGTAAATGGACGAATGTCTGACAGAGTATTTCCAATGATCAAATTGGTTGGTCTGTATGAGTATATATATGGTTGCAACGGATTTATCCCTTAGCATAATATCCAGAATATTTGTGCAAACTCAACTAGTGATTAACGGATCTGACAATGTGGCATTCAAAGTGATTGTGTTATCAATGAATGGTAAGTATGCGTAGCCTCAGGCCTCAACAACCGGGAAAGGACAAAAATCGGGCAGGCAGCATGGCTATGTGGGTCGCACCCATTAGGGTGTATAATCACCTATCTAGAGAAATTCCTTTTGTTTCTAAATCTATCGATTCTGCCCATTCGGGAACGGTGGTTTGAGTCCAACCGTTGGTGATATACATTCGATACACTCAAGCGAAATGAGTGGTCGGTCATGTGTGGGCCGGGTTACAAGATGTTCTTGTTGAACCCAGGTGTATTCGCCTCTAGAGATACATCATCGGAAGGTGGTCCCATACCTTGTCATGTTGGAAATCCAATCTCCAATAAGCGCCATGCGGGTTTTGATTTTATACTATATATGTGGAGCGTGAGATGCAAGCGTTCTGCTATATTGGTTATTTATTTGATGTAGACATTACTATAATATCACTGGATTTGATATTAAAATTTTTTGGGTTATAGTAAGGTAAAAACCGTCCGTGTTTATGTGTGGGCTAGTCTTACTATTACTTTTCTTTCGAAAAGAGTTTTTAAAGTTAAACAAGTGGTTGGAGTTTACTCACACCAGTCCCATGACTGACCCAGAGTTTATTTTGTTTTGTTTTTCCTAAACTCTTGGGTGCCCAAATTTGTACGGGCAGTCAAGTGTTTCAGGCTTTTACAGATACACTTGGAGGAGCTTGAAGCAGGAGGCTTCAACGTTAGTTATTTCGAGTTACTTCCGCTGAATCAAATGTTATGTGTACTCTGATGATGGTATGTATATATGTACAGAACAGATTTGTATTTCAAAGCTTATGTTATATAATATATTTTATTCGTTCCGCTGTGAGTTGTGATCTTCGTTATTCTCCTATTCTAATATTTCTTTCTTTCTATTTCTCATCCTCTAACTTCTTTCTAATAATGAGTCGTATTTCTGTGTTATTTGGGTTGGACGTGTGGTGTATTTAGTCAACTCAGATAGACGGATTTGCGGGTCGTTTCACATTCTAGATGAAAATAAAAGAATAGATTAACGGGTTGCATTTTTATTTACGATTCCAATGTAAATAAAAGATTCCATTTTATTCTTAAATTAGTTATAAAGATTAGAATTGAAATAAAGGATTTCACCTTTATTTTCAACTAGTTAAAATGAAATAGTGTTAAAATTAAAGAGGTACATTTTTATTGTCATTTTATGTACAATAAAAGGTGAAAATAAAAAAGGTAGTACTTTTATTGACATTCTACATGCAATAAAAATAGTAGAATTAAAGGTAGTATTTTTATTGACATGTTAATATGCAATAAAATAGAAGAGCTTAGAATATGAATCACTGCTTTTTATTTTGTTAAGCTAGAATTGTTGACAAAATAAAATTACGACTTTATAATTACTTTGTTGAAATAGGATTGTCAACAAAATGCCTATATCGCTTATATACATTTTTGGTTGAAACTAAACTTTTATGCAAGTAGAATAATCATTTTTATTTGCATAATGAGCAATGAAATTTATATGCAATGATACTAACCATTTTAAATTGCATATTATACAATTGAATTTATAGGCAAATACATAAAAATCACTTTTTACTTGCAGTCTATATTAGAATTTATATCCTAAAATAAGAATGATATTATCGGTCAAATACATACATTAGGAATGTAGAGGGAAATTATTTGAGTAAAATACATTTTTTATTCGACATTAGGAATAAATGACATGTTTGATTATTATCTTCAACTTGTTAGCAAAACTGAAATTGGTTAAATCCATTAACCAATTATTTGTTTATTTTGATGAACGGCTGTTGGTTGAAAACCCCACACGGGTGTTGGGATGAAAATTTACATACACTAATCCCAATATTTAGTTGTATGTTGATCGTTAGATCGACAGGCTGTGATGAGCGTTATTATTTAATTTTAACGCTTACACAGTGGAAATTACACTTTGGATGTAATGGATGACTTGATGATTATACTGTTATTGTCATATATATGATGTGTGTGAAATCCATATAATCCAAATTATATGGTAAATGTTTGAGTCGCATTTCGATTCAAGTGTTCTTTTAAATAAGACTATTTTTACACTAGAAATCCTTTTTATATAAAGTGCATATATTTTTCGTAATATATTTTTAATCAACTATATGTTAAACAAAGAATATTTGTAAAAGTTAAAGATTTGTAAAATAAAGAATACTTCTTATTTAGAATCTTTTATATAAAGAATATTTTTATGATTATTTTAAAATATGTTTTTAAAGGGTTATAGCATTTGCAATTATATTTGGTGATATGAAATAAAGTGAGATGTGAAGTGGATTTATCGTGGACGATGTTTAAACGACATTTGTCCTTTAATCCAATTTACATTGAAATTATTATTTGGAACTTATGAATCTATTTTATTGATTTAAAAAGACATTTTCTATAAATCAAGTTTTTCAACTAATATATTAAATTGGAATTTAGTGGAAATTCGATTGGTAATAATCGAAATGGGCTTCTGTAAAAGAAGACCGATATTATATATGGAATTTGAGAGGCTTTGCCGTTATTCCATTTATATTATTAGTCTGATACAGAAATCTATATCGATTATGTATTGATTGGATTTCTGTGGAATTCCATATTTTTAGAAATTGATTTATAGATTTTATTTTAAATATTTATCTTTGATAAAATTAATGAGAATCTTCTAAAACGAATATCTTATTAAAAGAATATTCTGAGTTGGGATGTGGCGTAATGTGTGATTTTCCAATATTTGCTTTTTAATCCCAAATTACACGAGATATTCAGAAAGACCGGGTTTAACCCATTCTGAATAATCATCACGACGATCAAGAGTCGAAGATGAAGACGGTGATTGAAGACCGAAGGTTTTCACATCGTTGGGATGATGATGACTGGTATCTTGAATTGGGATTGGCCTTCCAAGGCAAGGTATTTGGTAATGATCGTCCAAACGCATTTGGAGATCGACGAACACGATTTTTCGCTCAGACCCAGAGCGGACTTGTAAATGGATTGCATGTCTGACATTGTATTCCTTTCTACTGTATTTGTTGAACGCTACTGATTATATATTTCTGTTTGGTGGTGAAGAATTTATTCTTTACTTATCACCCTTCTCTAAGTCGTATGAGCTTAGAGGTTATATATATATATTGGTAGATGATCAATAATATGGTAGGGTCTGACAATGTGGCACGCCAAGATGCAAATTGATCAAGGCTTTTGTTGAAAAGCAGGGCCTTGTCGAATGATCAAAGCATAGCCTATTACGGCATAGCTTTGTGTATATCGTGACTTCGCGAGCCTCAAACCCCGGTATGGGTCAAAAACGGGATATGGACCGTAGGGAGTGCACACGTTTCTTTCTAGCTAGAGTGGTGTCAGTGACCTACCAGCCCTGACATTTTACTTATGTGGATGATGGATTTTGAGGCGCCTCGGATTTTTATAGGCCGATAGTGGTTATATTATAGGTTCAAAGGAACCGGGAAGCGTGTGTTCAGGCATAACCAATCCACTGCCGATAGGCGGGGACCGGCCCTACCGCATCCAAGGGTTCACTGCGGGGGATCCTGAGGCATTTGCTAGAGTGTCTCGAATCGGAGAGGAGCTTGCCCCTAGCCTCGACTCATGACGGAAATCCAATTTCCAATACGACCTTGCGGTTTTGATTGTAGAACTAGTATGGCGACATAGTAGGATGGGGTACTATGTCGTCTATGATTGATACATTATGATTTAAATGTTTATTATATATATACCTATATATATACACACTAAAATTAAATCCGTTTTATCGTATCAAGCATCTTTTGACCATTATAAGGTAAAACCCTATCTTATGGTTTGCGTTGCATTGTGTGATGGGACTTGGGTCTTATAATGGTTTCATTTTTTCTAAAAAAGCATTGCGATATTTGACGATTTACTTTATTTATACACTGGCAATCAAATGGAGTAAACCCGTTCCGCGTTAGCGGTGTGGTCCTGTGATTAGCTTACTTATTAGATAAGTTAAGTTAAGTATATAATTCTCACACCAGTCCCACGACTGACCTGTAGTTTGTTTCACTTTGCAAACTCGGGTGCCCTCTTTCCACACGGGCAGTTGAGTAGCTTTTTGCAGATATAGTTAAGCAGGATCCTGGATTGAAGACTGAAGCTGGGTCCAGTTACTGATGGCCTTTCGCTGAGATTAGTTCCGCTGCAGTGTATTTAATTTATTGTAAATGTATCTTCCGCTGTATTATTTATTGATGTACTCTGATATATTCTGTACTCTGATGTAACATTTATTATTGATGTTATAAAAGTCTGTGTTTTTGTTCTGATGTGTTGTATGCCCAAAGTTAACGTACGCGGGTTTTGAGCGGTTTTAATCGATCTTGCGATCGATTGGGGTCGGGCGAAATTCGGGTCGTTACAGCTGGTATCAGAGCTCAGGTTAGCTCAAAACTTTGGGGTACAATTCATTAGAATTAGACAGAAGACTCATCAGAGGTTGGATTAGTAATATCCAATAGGAATACTCATTAGAGATAGGATCAGCACTATCCTAGAATGAGAATACTCGTTAAAGATGGGGTTAGCAATGCCCTAGAATGAGTCAGAGTGAAGAAGAATTCATAATTAGCGTACTTGTTATTACATATAATTCGATTTTAGAAAATATGATTTTGTATATATAAAAGTTATATTTTTGAAAATTTAATCAACTAATTGATTGATGATTGTGTTGTGTGAATATGAATTCAACTAATAAATTATTAAACAATTAATGAATGAAAATTAATTAAATTAGTTAAATAAACAACTTTAGCTTCATTCCCTTTTCGAGGACGAAAAGATCTTAAATGGGGGAGATTGTAACAACCCGCAAATTCTGAACCAATTTAAAAATTTTATTTTAGAAAATTTTAATGAATTTTGAGGTTATAATATAATTTATTATTAATGATAATGGCTAGAATTTATTTTTATCGAAGTTAAAATGAATAAATTTAATTTAGTTATAAATGGAATTAGAAATAACGCAGTAGTTTGAAAAGTCAAACTTGAACTTTGACTGACCGTACAGGATGCAAAATTTAACGGATTTTAGTGAAACCAAAAATATTAGAATCTATTTAAAAATATCTTTCTAACGAATCTAAAAAATTGAAATTTCATAGCGGAAATCAAAAGTTATGGCCAATTCAATTTTTAGAAAGGTCGATGTAGAATTTATATAATATATATGGCCCGACAGGCTACTTTTCACATATGAAGGAATTTCGACTCGAAACCACTTCCATTGAGTTCGGAATGATGTTTCTGCATTAAAAAACAGTAAACACTTATATATTTTGAGTTTCGAAAATTATTTGTTTAAAAATTTATTTTTAATATTAAATATATTTGCCTTGAAAATAGTTATTTTTCAAACGACCTCCGTTTTCGACGAAACCACTTTTGTTGGAACCGGAATGTCAAATTATAGCTAGGTTTCAATTTTCAGAATTTTTTTCGAATTTATATGTGAGCGTGGCAAAGGAAAATGTGTTTTGACTATTTATAGTTAAATTTAAACGCCTTAAAAATAGCCATTTTTCAAACAGTCTCAGAATTCGACGAAAATAATTTTGTTGGATTCGTATCGTCATAAGAAAGCTAAAAATATTTTTTTTAGAATTTTCTGAGGTCGTATGTGGCCCCGACATATTTAAATGTACGGTAGAAATTAAATTATTTATTTAATATTGTAATTTTAAATTAAAACCAAAAATAACGTTACAGACATCAGAATTAGAGCCCGGGACATAGCCCATCGCGTTCAGAAGGCCTCAAAACGTTAAGATCGACAGTAAGCAGGCCCAAATCGGAGAAAGTCCGGATTTTCACCTTTAAACCACGTAAAAAGAGATTTAATATTAAAATATTATTAAATCCGAAAACCCTAACCCTAAGTTGGCCAGCCGCCATGTCTAAAACCGAAGGCCAGAAATTACCCAATTTCAAACGCTAATATCTCTCAATCCGTTCAATGAAAATTAACATATGATATACCAAATCGAAGAGAATTCAGAGAGCTTCGAATCCATACGGTGATGATCGAGTTTCAGTGCACGGATTTTGCGAATTTCGAGCCACAATGGCCGGCGGTCGCGGTGATTTCTAGGGCGAAATAGGTGGCCGAGTTCGTCATGGTTGGCGGTGCTAGTTGGTGTTGGCGCGAGCTTCGAGGTGACGGTGTCTGATCGGGTGCTGGTGGCCTCGGGTATGGTGCGTTCAGAAGGAGGATGAAGCCGTAATGGGTTTCGGCATGTACAGGCCGACAGTGGAAGAAGGTCCCTTATTTTAATATTATTTTATTTAAATATTTAATTGTTCAACCTTTAAAAATCGATAACTTCTTCATACGAGGTCCGTTTTACGAACCGTTTGTTGCGTTGGACTCGTCTTTCCGAGAACTTCGCGATGGCGCTGACCAGAACTGATTCTGAGACAGTCAAATTTTCAGCAAAAATCAATGTGAGATTCTTTATTTAAAATTAATAATAAATTAAATTGTTTAAACTGCGATGTAATATATCTATGATTACGTTTCAGATCTGTTTGGTATTGGTAATGGATGATTCTGTGTTTGTATTGAATAGTATAGATCCATGTGATTGTCACTTATTCTATGTTATAACCTTGTTTAGATTTGAATTGATTTACTTGTCAATTCAAAATAAAATAATATGGTTGTCACCATTTATATGTCATCACTTTGTTTAGATTTGAGTTGATCAAATTTTCAATTACAAAAGAATAAAAAGATTTTATTTTGTTTGCATCCCTCGATGCGAACAAAATTACAGAAGAATAAAAAGATTATATTTTGTTTGCATTCCTCGATGCGAACAAAATGTTTAAAATAAAAGAGAATTATACTTTGTTTGCATCCCTTAACGCGAACAAAGTGTTAGAATAAAGATTGTTAGAAAAAAAAATTATATTTTTATTTGTGTTCTTAAAACACAAATAAAACTTGAAAGTAAAACTTACTTTTTTTTTTACATTTTATAATGTAAACATGACTTGAAACTAAAATTTACCTTTTTATTTACATTTCATAATGTAAATATAACTTGAGAATAAAATTTACCTTTTTATTTATATTTTATAATGTAAAAATAAACTTGCTTTCTTTGTTTTGCATTTACAATGCAAACAAACCTTTCAAAACAAAATTGTTCATTATATTTTTATTTACTTTCCATATGTAAATAAAAAGGCAAAATTGTTTATCATATTTTTATTTACTTTCCATGTGTAAATGAAAAGAGACAAAATTGTTTTATATATTTTTGATGTACACTACATGTGTAAATAAAAGGACAAAATTTGTACACACATTTTTATTTACATTTTATTTGTAAATAAAAGAAACTGAAATAGAGGTTATTATTTTTATTGTAAATCATTACAATAAAAGAATGTGCATTAAAGATTTTTTTTTAAAAAAAAAGCTACATCTTCATGTAATATTTAAAATAAAAAGATTTGCTTTTATTGTCAAAAGAGTTACAATAAAAAGATGTGATTCAATAGATAACGTTTTTATTGACAAATGGTTACAATGAAAAGATTTAATATTTTTATTGATAATTTGTTCAAATAAAAGATAGGACATTTAAAATTTCATTTTTCATGAAATACCATTTTAGAAAAAGATTATGTTTACATTTTTTTTGTCACATTAGAGAAATAGAAATGTAGGATTACATTTTGTTGTAATTTTCTTTTATTAAAAAGATTAGATATTAAAACTTGCATTTATAAGGTAAAATTGTTTACAACAAAAGTGGTAGGAAATTAATATTACATTTTAATTGTAAGGTTATTTTATTTAATAAGTTAGATTTCAATAAAAAGTTTAGAATTTGGAAATTATGTTTTCATTTCCAAAGTGATTAAAATATTAAGAATAGATTTTAAAACCACATTTCTATTGTCATTCTACATTCAGTAAAGAGTTGTATTTTTATTGGCATTTCTTGATGCAAATAAAACAAGGATTTAATAGTGATATCTTTATTTGCATTTTTAATGTAAATAAATACATGGAGTAAAAAGGGTATAATTTATTTGCATTCTAGATGAAAATAAAAGAATAGATTAACAGGTTGCATTTTTATTTACGATTCCAATGTAAATAAAAGATTCCATTTTATTCTTAAATTAGTTATAAAGATTAGAATTGAAATAAAGGATTTCACCTTTATTTTCAACTAGTTAAAATGAAATAGTGTTAAAATTAAAGAGGTACATTTTTATTGTCATTTTATATACAATAAAAGGTGAAAATAAAAAAGGTAGTACTTTTATTGACATTCTACATGCAATAAAAATAGTAGAATTAAAGGTAGTATTTTTATTGACATGTTAATATGCAATAAAATAGAAGAGCTTAGAATATGAATCACTGCTTTTTATTTTGTTAAGCTAGAATTGTTGACAAAATAAAATTACGACTTTATAATCACTTTGTTGAAATAGGATTGTCAATAAAATGCCTATATCGCTTATATACATTTTTGGTTTAAACTAAACTTTTATGCAAGTAGAATAATCATTTTTATTTGAATAATGAGCAATGAAATTTATATGCAATGATACTAACCATTTTAAATTGCATATTATACAATTGAATTTATAGGCAAATACATAAAAATCACTTTTTACTTGCAGTCTATATTAGAATTTATATCCTAAAATAAGAATGATATTATCGGTCAAATACATACATTAGGAATGTAGAGGGAAATTATTTGAGTAAAATACATTTTTTATTCGACATTAGGAATAAATGACATGTTTGATTATTATCTTCAACTTGTTAGCAAAACTGAAATTGGTTAAATCCATTAACCAATTTGTGAAGACCCGCAACTTCCCCGTAAAGGAAAGCGTCGGATAGTTCGAGAACAAACCACAACAGAACGCATACAGAAGAACATTTCATTGTATATTACAACAATGCATCAGATTACAAGAATATACAGAGTATGAATAAATATTACACAGAAATATCAGAGATTTAAATTACATTCAAATAAATTGCAGCGGAAAATAATACAATACACAACTAGAAGGAGATATACGGATACAAAGCTTTCCGGATATCGTTCCAGCTGTAAACCAGGATCCTGTGAATATAAATCTGCAAAACCAAAACTACTAGCTGCCCGTGTCAAAAATAAGGGCACCCAGAGTTTAGGTCAAAACAATAAACTCCAGGTCAGTCATGTGACTGGTGTGAGAACTAAAACAGTTAATCTTTATTCTTAAAGTTAGGTAAATCAAGGGACCACGCCGTATAACACGGAACGGGTTTCCTCCCAAGAATACCAGTGCATAAAACAAACAGCGCAATGCTAAATAAAGAAAAATGAAGCTGTTATAAGACCCAGGTCCCATCACACAATGCAACGCAGCCGAGGATAGGGTTTTCCCTTATAACAGCCAAAGAATGCTTGATACGTTTAAAACAAATCATTTGATACTATTATAAGTGCATAATGTATAAAACACTTCAAATCATAAGTATCAATCATAGGCGGCATGAGCGCCCCATCCCACTATGTCACCATATATAGGTTTACAAATAAAACCGCAAAGTCACGTATTTGGAAATTGGATTTCCGTCTATGAACCGAGGCCAGGGATCGTCCTCTACCGATTCGAGACAATCTAGCCTACCATGTCTCAGGAACAGCCGCAACTGCCCCCTGGATCGTCAGGGCCGGTCCACCGATGTGGATTATTATGCCTGAACAATACGTCTCCCCGCCCTTTGGGGCGCAAACGAGCCAACGAATGACTCCATCGGTTCGAGAACGACCGATCAATCCGAGGCGCCTCGCAACAGCAACAACCACATAAGTCAAACTCGTCAGGGCGTGTAAAACCACTGACGCCACTTCTAGCTAGAAAGAAACGCAAGTCCTCCCTGAGGTCCGTCTCCCGTTTTTGGTTCATACCTGGTGTGAAACACGCGAGGTAAACGTTACACAAAGCTACGCCACAAAGGCCGTGCTTTGATCATCAACCACAAGACTTTGCTTTTCAACAGAAGCCTTGATCATTTGCATCTTAGCATGCCACACAGGCAAACCACTCTATGCAACCGATATCAGTCACACAGAATGAAATCCAATGTCAGACACACAGTCCATTTACAAGTCCGTTCTGGGCCTGAACGAAACCGGAGGCACCTAGTACCCCGCATATCCATCGATCTCCAAGTACGTCTGGACGATCACTAACTGTTTCCATCTTCTTGGGTGTACAGCCCAATCAAGATCATCAGTTATCACCCAAACGACGTGAAGACCTCCGGTCTTCGACCATCGTCTTCATCTTCGACTTATCGTCGTATCAGTTATTCAGAATGGGATAAACCCGGACTTTCCGAATAACTCGCGTATATATTATAAAAGTGTTACACAAACACAACATACGCCTCATTCCAACTCATTAGTCATTAACCGTAAATTAATCAAGAGAATAATTCCCCAAATATTAACCCCGAAGGCCGAAACCAACATCAGATCAATATCCAGAAAATCATTCTACTTAGCTAACCGACAGTTAGTTTCTAAATTTCACGTTCAAATCTAATTAAAGATTTAACTATCGCCTGGAGCAAAACTGGTGATACTCCATTCTCGATCTTTTCAATCTAATTAAAGATTCATTAAAACTCCACTTAGTTTTAATCTGTGACTGGGTTAAAGAATCAGTGTCATTTAAAACACGGTTCACGATAAACCCAAAGTCACATCCCATTAATTATCGGGTTAAAGAACAAGTGTTATCTAAAACACTGTTCACTATAAACCCAAAAATCAATATCCATTCAATTCCAATTAAATATCATTTAATTGGTACACTTCATTAAATCTAAATAAAAAGATTTAATCTTTTCTCAACTGAGTTCAAGAACAGTGTTAGTGAAGACACCATTCACGACAAACCCAAATCACATTCATTAATTATCGGGTTAAAGAACAAGTTTTATTTAAAACACTGTTCACGATAAACCCAAAAATCAATATCAATTCAATTCCAATTAAATATTATTTAATTGGTACACTTCATTAAATCTAAATAAAAAGATTTAATCATTTCTCAACTGGGTTCAAGAACAGTGTTAATGAAGACACCATTCACGACAAACCCAAATCACATTCGATATTCAATACAAGGCTCTGAATAGAAAATATATCGGCTTATATTCAATATCGAATTCTACGACTAACAAATGTCGTATTGGAAATAACGATATAAATATATATATCTTTCAAATTTCCATATCAACATCTGTATAATCACGAATCCCAACATCGAAATATTCCGAAGACAATTTCGATTCAAATCCATTCCAATGCAATCATTGGAAATTTTGGTTATTTTTAAAACCCTTTTCGAATTCAATTTATTTATTTAAAAATAAATAGAATTATAATTCTAGTTCAAAACTAGTTCAATTCGATAAAAATCTATTTTTATCTTTTCAAATATGGAGTTTTTCATCCCAATTCTTCCCAAATCATTTCTTATGATTTTACACAAATTATTACTATTTTTAATAATTTTATCAAGGCCCGTACAGTCGATTTCCAACAATGGCCATCGAACTGCACTTACAGCGACCTTTTTCCAATTTGATTTGGACGTATCTCCAAATCCAACCGTTAGATTTCAAATTTCTAACATTCGTTAGAAAGCTCTTTTCGATACGAACCCAACGGTTCCGGTTTTAGGAGAATCCGACGGTCGGATCTCCCGTAATGTCCGTTTGAAATAAATGGTCGAAATTCGCGAACTGCCGCGGCGCGGCGCGTTCTATTCAGGCCATTATATTATATATAAAATATATATAATATATACTTCGTCGATTACTATTTAAAACGAATTATATAAATAGTTTTTTTAAAATTCGTTTCAAAATTCATTTCTATTCAATTCAAATTTCAATTCATTTCGAATTCATATTCAATTCAATTCATTTCGAAATCGTTTTCAATTCAATTCATTTCGAAATCGTTTTCAATTCAATTCATTTCGAAATCGTTTTCAATTCAATTCATTTCGAAATCGTTTTCAATTCAATTCATTTCGAAATCGTTTTCAATTCAATTCATTTCGAAATCGTTTTCAATTCAATTCATTTCGAAATCGTTTTCAATTCAATTCATTTCGAAATCGTTTTCAATTCAATTCATTTCGAAATCGTTTTCAATTCAATTCATTTCGAAATCGTTTTCAATTCAATTCATTTCGAAATCGTTTTTAAAATCGATATAAATATCGTTCACGTCAAAATGGCGTCAATCTAATCAACACGGCTTCATATATTCCTTTATTTTCAAATATCCTATTTCAAATATTTCTTTTTCAAATATTTCTTTTTCAAAACTGGAATGAGGCCCAATCAATTACCATATAAAATTAATTATATGGATTTTCATACAACACATGTATATAATAGCATTGAAAATAATCAACCATCAACCAAAGTGCACTACACTGTATAAGCATCAAATATAGATATTCAACGCTTATAACAGCCTGTCAATCAATCGATCGACATATTTAATCAATCAGGATGAGTGAACTTCAAATTTCATCCTAACACCCGTGTGGGGTTTCAAACAATCAAACACATATTTTATTTGTGTAGTTAGGCGATGTGTAAAATTTATCGACCCAATCAATGTCATTCAAATAAGTGTACATAAACAAACCATCCGGTTTGTAAATGAATATTTATTTATTCACATTCACGTTAAAAATTATATTTTTAACGATAACACATTTTATTTCAACATATGAACTTCTATTCAATTCATTCTTTAAATAAAATGATATTTTTATTTTTCTAACTTATTTTAGAAAATTTCGGCGGCATAACGGCACGATACTAGAAACGGGACAAGGCCTAGCCTTATCCCCGGTCTAGTGAAGGCCCACGCCATTCACACATCAATCAAATTCACTTTCGTTATGCAAACCACAAAATTTGGAGTAAGGGTCTAACCTAGCCTTACTCCTTCGCCTTATAACGGCGCACGTCTAATCCTAACCAATTTATCGATTCGATTTTTTTTTCACACCTCAAACCACATTCAAACCAATATCACAATTAATAACCAAACAGCCAAACAAACAAGTCCATGGTCTGTGGACGATTGTGTCGGGTGCTACTAAGCACCGTCTGCATCCTAGTATATATATATATAACTAGAAAGAGAATTTTGAGTGAGAAGTTCTCACCGAAAGCTATCCTAGCTCCACGGCACTTCATTGATAGAAATCTTCATTGTTTTCGCATCTTCGTCAGCTTCGTCGCCCGTAGCCACTATATTCATAAAAATCGAATTTTTTAGTTCAAAGTTCAATATATAAAAATCGAATTTTTTAGTTCAAAGTTCAATATATAAAAATCGAATTTTTTATTTCAAAGTTCAATATATAAAAATCGAATTTTTATTTCAAAGTTCAATATATAAAAATCGAATTTTTTAGTTCAAAGTTCAATATATAAAAATCGAATTTTTTAGTTCAAAGTTCAATATATAAAAATCGAATTTTTTAGTTCAAAGTTCAATATATAAAAATCGAATTTTTATTTCAAAGTTCAATATATAAAAATCGAATTTTTACTTTGCTATTCAATATATAAAACTCGAATTTTTAGTTCAAAGTTCAATATATAAAAATCGAATTTTTATTTCAAAGTTCAATATATAAAAATCGAATTTTTAGTTCAAAGTTCAATATATAAAAATCGAATTTTTACTCCACTCCTTAATATATAAAAATTATATTTTTATAACGCTAATTTCTATATAGAAATTATATTTCTATTTCTACACTATGCAGATAAAAATCACATTTTTCTACCGCTACTATATAGATAAAAATTCTATCTTTACTTTGATATTCATATAGTAAAAATCGAATCTTTATATCGCTATAAATCAATCTTTAACTTTGCCTTTCGCGTATAAAAATCCGATCTTTATGAACCATTCTAAAAATCTGATCTTTTCTAATCTTTTTCTTTATAAAATAAAATCAGTTTTTAAAAAGGTCCTTTTTCAAATTCAATTTAAACCTTTTTCTTTAATCTTATAATTAAAATAAAATCAGTTTTAACTTTTCAGTTTTATTACTTTTTAAAAAAAAAAATCAGTTATTAAAATGAATAAAAATCAGTTTATAATTTCAAAAAAAAACAGTTTTAATATTCTCTAAAAATCGGTTTTCATATAAAATAAAAATAAAACACAGTTTAAAGTAAAATAATAATAAAAAAAAAAAGTTTATGAACTTACAGGGGGCGCTCGATGTCTCGGTGGTGCCACAACGACGGCGGCGGAGGTTGTGGTCGCGAGAAGGAAAGGGGAAAGAGGAGAAGAAGGGCGGTTCGAGAAGGGGGGGTTTGGTTTTAAAGGGGGGGGGGGCTCGAGATCGATTCGGGGGGGGGGGGGTTTCTTGGCTACGGCGTTCGAGTGGAGGGAGGAGGAAGAAGAAGGGAGGGGGGGCGAGGTTGGCGTCGCGGCGCCGCCGCTTGGAGGGGGGGTCATCGATGCGGCTGCGCGATTTTTTCTTTTTTTTTTCATTTTTTTTTTCTCCGATTTATGTTCTAACGGGGGGGGCCTGGTATAAGGGAAGAAGAATATATTTTTTTTTTTAATTAAATATTTATTTAATTATTTTATTTTCAAAGAAGTTGACTTTCACTTACGACCTCTAAACGAGGCCCACCGCCTGTCGCCCATAGCGTTTCACCCCCATTCCGAACACAATGGGATATGTACCGCAAGCTGAATCGACCGTTTCGATCAGTTTCCGTTGCATTTACATTTAAATCTTTATATTGCATTTTAAACGTACATTTCAATTTACCGGGGTCACATACTAACTAGAAAAATTCCCGAAAAATATTTTCTAGCTTCGTATTGACGATACGGTCCTAACAAAACTAGTTTCGTCGAATTCTGAGACCGTTAGAAAAATGGCCAATTTCCAGTCGATTAAAATCAACTGAAACTGGTCGAACGCGTTTTCCTTTGCCACGCTCACATATTGATTCGAAAAATTATGAAATTTGAAACCTAGCAATAATTTAACATCACGGACCCAACAAAAGTGGTTTCGTCGAAATCCGAGGTCGTTTGCAAAATTGCTATTTTTAAGGGCCTTATATATATAAAAATATATATAAATTCCACAGCGACTATTTCTAATTTTAAACTGGACGTATCTTATCATTCCTAAGATGAAATCTCAGTTTGCTAACTTCGTTACAAAGATATAGTTATACAGATTCAAATATTTCTTGTTTCGTTCAATTCTGACTTATATTGAATTCTGTATATTCATTTGAAATTAGAAATCGAATTTTCGAACTACCGCGCCATTTTCAATTCCTTTTATAATTATATATAATTATTATATATTCTAACGACGACGTATATATTATAAACGTTCAAATTATATTCAAAATAAATTTCTCGTCGATATTATTTAAAATAATTCATTTTAAATAATCAAAATTCGATAAAATTGCCAAAATAAAAATTTTAAACTGGCCCAGATTTTCGGGTTGTTACAATCTCCCCCACTTAAAACTTTTCGTCCCCGAAAAGGAACAAAGTCGAAAGTGGTTTGATTATTCAGCCCTACGCTCGGTCTGACTTCTATTCTCCAACTCTTTAGTTTCTGAGAATTTTCTAAAATCTCAAAAAAATTTGGCTAACACCCTAAATTTTTGAAAAATTTCGCCATAACCTCCCCTGCACCGGGAGCATCGGGGAATTTCAAATAGCTTCCCCGGTCCTTCAGATCTCAAAAAGAAAAAGAAAAAGCCAAGCGGCTAGCCAATACGCTCACAAAATCATCATCACCCAAACAAAACAGGAAATTATGTAGTAAACATGTACCTATTTGTCGGGCAAACAAATTTTATTCTCTGGCTCTAGCCTCCTTGCTATGACCTGTTCAATATAAGTATACGTATATGCAAGCAAATGCGACCAATTTCAATATAATTCAATTATTAGTTTACTTAGGCATAAATGGTTAAAATTAGCAAACAAATAAACAAACAACCCAAACATCAATCAATTAGTGAATTAGAGTTTTCAAATCCATAAAATTTGATATATATACAGAAAATCTTGTTTTTGATGCCAATTCACAACAAAGTGTTCTATCTATATTAGTTTTGGTTCTCACACCAGTCTAATGGAAATATATAGAAATCACACCTTCGTCACTCGAAAATAAATGCTGATGATGTTTCGAACCACCATCAGAACATTGTCGGGCTACTCGAGTGCGGTTCTATATCTACCCGGTATATTAAAACTTCGAATATACGTTTGCAAGACGTATATGCAAATTCTTTATATACTGGACTGTCCAAATCAATATAAATAAATAATCAACTACGAATAATTGATTTAAATTTTCAAAACAAAATTTTGTTTTCATTTTAAAAATATACTCTTCACACTCGTTCTAGGATACTACTGATCCTATCTCTAACGAGTCATCCCCATTGGATATTACTAATCCAAGATCTGATGAATTCTTTCGTACGGTTCTAATGTGCCTTGTTCTCTGAGCTTTGTAAACCAAAGCTCTGATACCACGTGTGAAGTAGCCGACGAACTCCGGTAGGCTTTGCAACCATCCCTTCATCCCCCAAGCAGCAGGTAAAACCCACCGTGGCTTTCACATGGTCCCCCAGTTACTTGTTTTACGGCAACCCTCTCGAGTCTCGCGCCCACTGGCGAACCAACCCCCACCACAAGGGACATGTAGGGGTAAGAGTCTCCCGTTCGCCACCAAACTGCGAAGCGAGAACCCCCTATCACGCGTACCCAGCCCACACAGGGCCAGCAACAAGAACTGGTGATACTCCATTCTCGATCTTTTCAATCTAATTAAAGATTCATTAAAACTCCACTTAGTTTTAATCTGTGACTGGGTTAAAGAATCAGTGTCATTTAAAACACGGTTCACGATAAACCCAAAGTCACATCCCATTAATTATCGGGTTAAAGAACAAGTGTTATCTAAAACACTGTTCACTATAAACCCAAAAATCAATATCCATTCAATTCCAATTAAATATCATTTAATTGGTACACTTCATTAAATCTAAATAAAAAGATTTAATCTTTTCTCAACTGAGTTCAAGAACAGTGTTAGTGAAGACACCATTCACGACAAACCCAAATCACATTCATTAATTATCGGGTTAAAGAACAAGTGTTATTTAAAACACTGTTCACGATAAACCCAAAAATCAATATCAATTCAATTCCAATTAAATATTATTTAATTGGTACACTTCATTAAATCTAAATAAAAAGATTTAATCATTTCTCAACTGGGTTCAAGAACAGTGTTAATGAAGACACCATTCACGACAAACCCAAATCACATTCGATATTCAATACAAGGCTCTGAATAGAAAATATATCGGCTTATATTCAATATCGAATTCTACGACTAACAAATGTCGTATTGGAAATAACGATATAAATATATATCTTTCAAATTTCCATATCAACATCTGTATAATCACGAATCCCAACATCGAAATATTCCGAAGACAATTTCGATTCAAATCCATTCCAATGCAATCATTGGAAATTTTGGTTATTTTTAAAACCCTTTTCGAATTCAATTTATTTATTTAAAAATAAATAGAATTATAATTCTAGTTCAAAACTAGTTCAATTCGATAAAAATCTATTTTTATCTTTTCAAATATGGAGTTTTTCATCCCAATTCTTCCCAAATCATTTCTTATGATTTTACACAAATTATTACTATTTTTAATAATTTTATCAAGGCCCGTACAGTCGATTTCCAACAATGGCCATCGAACTGCACTTACAGCGACCTTTTTCCAATTTGATTTGGACGTATCTACAAATCCAACCGTTAGATTTCAAATTTCTAACATTCGTTAGAAAGCTCTTTTCGATACGAACCCAACGGTTCCGGTTTTAGGAGAATCCGACGGTCGGATCTCCCGTAATGTCCGTTTGAAATAAATGGTCGAAATTCGCGAACTGCCGCGGCGCGGCGCGTTCTATTCAGGCCATTATATTATATATAAAATATATATAATATATACTTCGTCGATTACTATTTAAAACGAATTATATAAATAGTTTTTTTAAAATTCGTTTCAAAATTCATTTCTATTCAATTCAAATTTCAATTCATTTCGAATTCATATTCAATTCAATTCATTTCGAAATCGTTTTCAATTCAATTCATTTCGAAATCGTTTTCAATTCAATTCATTTCGAAATCGTTTTCAATTCAATTCATTTCGAAATCGTTTTCAATTCAATTCATTTCGAAATCGTTTTCAATTCAATTCATTTCGAAATCGTTTTCAATTCAATTCATTTCGAAATCGTTTTCAATTCAATTCATTTCGAAATCGTTTTCAATTCAATTCATTTCGAAATCGTTTTCAATTCAATTCATTTCGAAATCGTTTTCAATTCAATTCATTTCGAAATCGTTTTTAAAATCGATATAAATATCGTTCACGTCAAAATGGCGTCAATCTAATCAACACGGCTTCATATATTCCTTTATTTTCAAATATCCTATTTCAAATATTTCTTTTTCAAATATTTCTTTTTCAAAACTGGAATGAGGCCCAATCAATTACCATATAAAATTAATTATATGGATTTTCATACAACACATGTATATAATAGCATTGAAAATAATCAACCATCAACCAAAGTGCACTACACTGTATAAGCATCAAATATAGATATTCAACGCTTATAACAGCCTGTCAATCAATCGATCGACATATTTAATCAATCAGGATGAGTGAACTTCAAATTTCATCCTAACACCCGTGTGGGGTTTCAAACAATCAAACACATATTTTATTTGTGCAGTTAGGCGATGTGTAAAATTTATCGACCCAATCAATGTCATTCAAATAAGTGTACATAAACAAACCATCCGGTTTGTAAATGAATATTTATTTATTCACATTCACGTTAAAAATTATATTTTTAACGATAACACATTTTATTTCAACATATGAACTTCTATTCAATTCATTCTTTAAATAAAATGATATTTTTATTTTTCTAACTTATTTTAGAAAATTTCGGCGGCATAACGGCACGATACTAGAAACGGGACAAGGCCTAGCCTTATCCCCGGTCTAGTGAAGGCCCACGCCATTCACACATCAATCAAATTCACTTTCGTTATGCAAACCACAAAATTTGGAGTAAGGGTCTAACCTAGCCTTACTCCTTCGCCTTATAACGGCGCACGTCTAATCCTAACCAATTTATCGATTCGATTTTTTTTTTCACACCTCAAACCACATTCAAACCAATATCACAATTAATAACCAAACAGCCAAACAAACAAGTCCATGGTCTGTGGACGATTGTGTCGGGTGCTACTAAGCACCGTCTGCATCCTAGTATATATATATATAACTAGAAAGAGAATTTTGAGTGAGAAGTTCTCACCGAAAGCTATCCTAGCTCCACGGCACTTCATTGATAGAAATCTTCATTGTTTTCGCATCTTCGTCAGCTTCGTCGCCCGTAGCCACTATATTCATAAAAATCGAATTTTTTAGTTCAAAGTTCAATATATAAAAATCGAATTTTTTAGTTCAAAGTTCAATATATAAAAATCGAATTTTTTATTTCAAAGTTCAATATATAAAAATCGAATTTTTATTTCAAAGTTCAATATATAAAAATCGAATTTTTTAGTTCAAAGTTCAATATATAAAAATCGAATTTTTTAGTTCAAAGTTCAATATATAAAAATCGAATTTTTTAGTTCAAAGTTCAATATATAAAAATCGAATTTTTATTTCAAAGTTCAATATATAAAAATCGAATTTTTACTTTGCTATTCAATATATAAAACTCGAATTTTTAGTTCAAAGTTCAATATATAAAAATCGAATTTTTATTTCAAAGTTCAATATATAAAAATCGAATTTTTAGTTCAAAGTTCAATATATAAAAATCGAATTTTTACTCCACTCCTTAATATATAAAAATTATATTTTTATAACGCTAATTTCTATATAGAAATTATATTTCTATTTCTACACTATGCAGATAAAAATCACATTTTTCTACCGCTACTATATAGATAAAAATTCTATCTTTACTTTGATATTCATATAGTAAAAATCGAATCTTTATATCGCTATAAATCAATCTTTAACTTTGCCTTTCGCGTATAAAAATCCGATCTTTATGAACCATTCTAAAAATCTGATCTTTTCTAATCTTTTTCTTTATAAAATAAAATCAGTTTTTAAAAAGGTCCTTTTTCAAATTCAATTTAAACCTTTTTCTTTAATCTTATAATTAAAATAAAATCAGTTTTAACTTTTCAGTTTTATTACTTTTTAAAAAAAAATATCAGTTATTAAAATGAATAAAAATCAGTTTATAATTTCAAAAAAAAACAGTTTTAATATTCTCTAAAAATCGGTTTTCATATAAAATAAAAATAAAACACAGTTTAAAGTAAAATAATAATAATAAAAAAAAAAGTTTATGAACTTACAGGGGGCGCTCGATGTCTCGGTGGTGCCACAACGACGGCGGCGGAGGTTGTGGTCGCGAGAAGGAAAGGGGAAAGAGGAGAAGAAGGGCGGTGCAAGAAGGGGGGGTTTGGTTTTAAAGGGGGGGGGGGCTCGAGATCGATTCGGGGGGGGGGGGGGTTTCTTGGCTACGGCGTTCGAGTGGAGGGAGGAGGAAGAAGAAGGGAGGGGGGGCGAGGTTGGCGTCGCGGCGCCGCCGCTTGGAGGGGGGGTCATCGATGCGGCTGCGCGATTTTTTCTTTTTTTTTTCATTTTTTTTTTCTCCGATTTATGTTCTAACGGGGGGGGGGGCCTGGTATAAGGGAAGAAGAATATATTTTTTTTTTAATTAAATATTTATTTAATTATTTTATTTTCAAAGAAGTTGACTTTCACTTACGACCTCTAAACGAGGCCCACCGCCTGTCGCCCATAGCGTTTCACCCCCATTCCGAACACAATGGGATATGTACCGCAAGCTGAATCGACCGTTTCGATCAGTTTCCGTTGCATTTACATTTAAATCTTTATATTGCATTTTAAACGTACATTTCAATTTACCGGGGTCACATACTAACTAGAAAAATTCCCGAAAAATATTTTCTAGCTTCGTATTGACGATACGGTCCTAACAAAACTAGTTTCGTCGAATTCTGAGACCGTTAGAAAAATGGCCAATTTCCAGTCGATTAAAATCAACTGAAACTGGTCGAACGCGTTTTCCTTTGCCACGCTCACATATTGATTCGAAAAATTATGAAATTTGAAACCTAGCAATAATTTAACATCACGGACCCAACAAAAGTGGTTTCGTCGAAATCCGAGGTCGTTTGCAAAATTGCTATTTTTAAGGGCCTTATATATATAAAAATATATATAAATTCCACAGCGACTATTTCTAATTTTAAACTGGACGTATCTTATCATTCCTAAGATGAAATCTCAGTTTGCTAACTTCGTTACAAAGATATAGTTATACAGATTCAAATATTTCTTGTTTCGTTCAATTCTGACTTATATTGAATTCTGTATATTCATTTGAAATTAGAAATCGAATTTTCGAACTACCGCGCCATTTTCAATTCCTTTTATAATTATATATAATTATTATATATTCTAACGACGACGTATATATTATAAACGTTCAAATTATATTCAAAATAAATTTCTCGTCGATATTATTTAAAATAATTCATTTTAAATAATCAAAATTCGATAAAATTGCCAAAATAAAAATTTTAAACTGGCCCAGATTTTCGGGTTGTTACACAATTATTTGTTTATTTTGATGAACGGCTGTTGGTTGAAAACCCCACACGGGTGTTGGGATGAAAATTTACATACACTAATCCCAATATTTAGTTGTATGTTGATCGTTAGATCGACAGGCTGTGATGAGCGTTATTATTTAATTTTAACGCTTACACAGTGGAAATTACACTTTGGATGTAATGGATGACTTGATGATTATGCTGTTATTGTCATATATATGATGTGTGTGAAATCCATATAATCCAAATTATATGGTAAATGTTTGAGTCGCATTTCGATTCAAGTGTTCTTTTAAATAAGACTATTTTTACACTAGAAATCCTTTTTATATAAAGTGCATATATTTTTCGTAATATATTTTTAATCAACTATATGTTAAACAAAGAATATTTGTAAAAGTTAAAGATTTGTAAAATAAAGAATACTTCTTATTTAGAATCTTTTATATAAAGAATATTTTTATGATTATTTTAAAATATGTTTTTAAAGGGTTATAGCATTTGCAATTATATTTGGTGATATGAAATAAAGTGAGATGTGAAGTGGATTTATCGTGGACGATGTTTAAACGACATTTGTCCTTTAATCCAATTTACATTGAAATTATTATTTGGAACTTATGAATCTATTTTATTGATTTAAAAAGACATTTTCTATAAATCAAGTTTTTCAACTAATATATTAAATTGGAATTTAGTGGAAATTCGATTGGTAATAATCGAAATGGGCTTCTGTAAAAGAAGACCGATATTATATATGGAATTTGAGAGGCTTTGCCGTTATTCCATTTATATTATTAGTCTGATACAGAAATCTATATCGATTATGTATTGATTGGATTTCTGTGGAATTCCATATTTTTAGAAATTGATTTATAGATTTTATTTTAAATATTTATCTTTGATAAAATTAGTGAGAATCTTCTAAAACGAATATCTTATTAAAAGAATATTCTGAGTTGGGATGTGGCGTAATGTGTGATTTTCCAATATTTGCTTTTTAATCCCAAATTACGCGAGATATTCAGAAAGACCGGGTTTAACCCATTCTGAATAATCATCACGACGATCAAGAGTCAAAGATGAAGACGGTGATTGAAGACCGAAGGTTTTCACATCGTTGGGATGATGATGACTGGTATCTTGAATTGGGATTGGCCTTCCAAGGCAAGGTATTTGGTAATGATCGTCCAAACGCATTTGGAGATCGACGAACACGATTTTTCGCTCAGACCCAGAGCGGACTTGTAAATGGATTGCGTGTCTGACATTGTATTCCTTTCTACTGTATTTGTTGAACGCTACTGATTATATATTTCTGTTTGGTGGTGAAGAATTTATTCTTTACTTATCACCCTTCTCTAAGTCGTATGAGCTTAGAGGTTATATATATATATTGGTAGATGATCAATAATATGGTAGGGTCTGACAATGTGGCACGCCAAGATGCAAATTGATCAAGGCTTTTGTTGAAAAGCAGGGCCTTGTCGAATGATCAAAGCATAGCCTATTACGGCATAGCTTTGTGTATATCGTGACTTCGCGAGCCTCACACCCCGGTATGGGTCAAAAACGGGATATGGACCGTAGGGAGTGCACACGTTTCTTTCTAGCTAGAGTGGTGTCAGTGACCTACCAGCCCTGACATTTTACTTATGTGGATGATGGATTTTGAGGCGCCTCGGATTTTTATAGGCCGATAGTGGTTATATTATAGGTTCAAAGGAACCGGGAAGCGTGTGTTCAGGCATAACCAATCCACTGCCGATAGGCGGGGACCGGCCCTACCGCATCCAAGGGTTCACTGCGGGGGATCCTGAGGCATTTGCTAGAGTGTCTCGAATCGGAGAGGAGCTTGCCCCTAGCCTCGACTCATGACGGAAATCCAATTTCCAATACGACCTTGCGGTTTTGATTGTAGAACTAGTATGGCGACATAGTAGGATGGGGTACTATGTCGTCTATGATTGATACATTATGATTTAAATGTTTATTATATATATACCTATATATATACACACTAAAATTAAATCCGTTTTATCGTATCAAGCATCTTTTGACCATTATAAGGTAAAACCCTATCTTATGGTTTGCGTTGCATTGTGTGATGGGACTTGGGTCTTATAATGGTTTCATTTTTTCTAAAAAAGCATTGCGATATTTGACGATTTACTTTATTTATACACTGGCAATCAAATGGAGTAAACCCGTTCCGCGTTAGCGGTGTGGTCCTGTGATTAGCTTACTTATTAGATAAGTTAAGTTAAGTATATAATTCTCACACCAGTCCCACGACTGACCTGTAGTTTGTTTCACTTTGCAAACTCGGGTGCCCTCTTTCCACACGGGCAGTTGAGTAGCTTTTTGCAGATATAGTTAAGCAGGATCCTGGATTGAAGACTGAAGCTGGGTCCAGTTACTGATGGCCTTTCGCTGAGATTAGTTCCGCTGCAGTGTATTTAATTTATTGTAAATTTATCTTCCGCTGTATTATTTATTGATGTACTCTGATATATTCTGTACTCTGATGTAACATTTATTATTGATGTTATAAAAGTCTGTGTTTTTGTTCTGATGTGTTGTATGCCCAAAGTTAACGTACGCGGGTTTTGAGCGGTTTTAATCGATCTTGCGATCGATTGGGGTCGGGCGAAATTCGGGTCGTTACAGCTGGTATCAGAGCTCAGGTTAGCTCAAAACTTTGGGGTACAATTCATTAGAATTAGACAGAAGACTCATCAGAGGTTGGATTAGTAATATCCAATAGGAATACTCATTAGAGATAGGATCAGCACTATCCTAGAATGAGAATACTCGTTAAAGATGGGGTTAGCAATGCCCGAGAATGAGTCAGAGTGAAGAAGAATTCATAATTAGCGTACTTGTTATTACATATAATTCGATTTTAGAAAATATGATTTTGTATATATAAAAGTTATATTTTTGAAAATTTAATCAACTAATTGATTGATGATTGTGTTGTGTGAATATGAATTCAACTAATAAATTATTAAACAATTAATGAATGAAAATTAATTAAATTAGTTAAATAAACAACTTTAGCTTCATTCCCTTTTCGAGGACGAAAAGATCTTAAATGGGGGAGATTGTAACAACCCGCAAATTCTGAACCAATTTAAAAATTTTATTTTAGAAAATTTTAATGAATTTTGAGGTTATAATATAATTTATTATTAATGATAATGGCTAGAATTTATTTTTATCGAAGTTAAAATGAATAAATTTAATTTAGTTATAAATGGAATTAGAAATAACGCAGTAGTTTGAAAAGTCAAACTTGAACTTTGACTGACCGTACAGGATGCAAAATTTAACGGATTTTAGTGAAACCAAAAATATTAGAATCTATTTAAAAATATCTTTCTAACGAATCTAAAAAATTGAAATTTCATAGCGGAAATCAAAAGTTATGGTCAATTCAATTTTTAGAAAGGTCGATGTAGAATTTATATAATATATATGGCCCGACAGGCTACTTTTCACATATGAAGGAATTTCGACTCGAAACCACTTCCATTGAGTTCGGAATGATGTTTCTGCATTAAAAAACAGTAAACACTTATATATTTTGAGTTTCGAAAATTATTTGTTTAAAAATTTATTTTTAATATTAAATATATTTGCCTTGAAAATAGTTATTTTTCAAACGACCTCCGTTTTCGACGAAACCACTTTTGTTGGAACCGGAATGTCAAATTATAGCTAGGTTTCAATTTTCAGAATTTTTTTCGAATTTATATGTGAGCGTGGCAAAGGAAAATGTGTTTTGACTATTTATAGTTAAATTTAAACGCCTTAAAAATAGCCATTTTTCAAACAGTCTCAGAATTCGACGAAAATAATTTTGTTGGATTCGTATCGTCATAAGAAAGCTAAAAATATTTTTTTTAGAATTTTCTGAGGTCGTATGTGGCCCCGACATATTTAAATGTACGGTAGAAATTAAATTATTTATTTAATATTGTAATTTTAAATTAAAACCAAAAATAACGTTACAGACATCAGAATTAGAGCCCGGGACATAGCCCATCGCGTTCAGAAGGCCTCAAAACGTTAAGATCGACAGTAAGCAGGCCCAAATCGGAGAAAGTCCGGATTTTCACCTTTAAACCACGTAAAAAGAGATTTAATATTAAAATATTATTAAATCCGAAAACCCTAAACCTAAGTTGGCCAGCCGCCATGTCTAAAACCGAAGGCCAGAAATTACCCAATTTCAAACGCTAATATCTCTCAATCCGTTCAATGAAAATTAACATATGATATACCAAATCGAAGAGAATTCAGAGAGCTTCGAATCCATACGGTGATGATCGAGTTTCAGTGCACGGATTTTGCGAATTTCGAGCCACAATGGCCGGCGGTCGCGGTGATTTCTAGGGCGAAATAGGTGGCCGAGTTCGTCATGGTTGGCGGTGCTAGTTGGTGTTGGCGCGAGCTTCGAGGTGACGGTGTCTGATCGGGTGCTGGTGGCCTCGGGTATGGTGCGTTCAGAAGGAGGATGAAGCCGTAATGGGTTTCGGCATGTACAGGCCGACAGTGGAAGAAGGTCCCTTATTTTAATATTATTTTATTTAAATATTTAATTGTTCAACCTTTAAAAATCGATAACTTCTTCATACGAGGTCCGTTTTACGAACCGTTTGTTGCGTTGGACTCGTCTTTCCGAGAACTTCGCGATGGCGCTGACCAGAACTGATTCTGAGACAGTCAAATTTTCAGCAAAAATCAATGTGAGATTCTTTATTTAAAATTAATAATAAATTAAATTGTTTAAACTGCGATGTAATATATCTATGATTACGTTTCAGATCTGTTTGGTATTGGTAATGGATGATTCTGTGTTTGTATTGAATAGTATAGATCCATGTGATTGTCACTTATTCTATGTTATAACCTTGTTTAGATTTGAATTGATTTACTTGTCAATTCAAAATAAAATAATATGGTTGTCACCATTTATATGTCATCACTTTGTTTAGATTTGAGTTGATCAAATTTTCAATTACAAAAGAATAAAAAGATTTTATTTTGTTTGCATCCCTCGATGCGAACAAAATTACAGAAGAATAAAAAGATTATATTTTGTTTGCATTCCTCGATGCGAACAAAATGTTTAAAATAAAAGAGAATTATACTTTGTTTGCATCCCTTAACGCGAACAAAGTGTTAGAATAAAGATTGTTAGAAAAAAAAATTATATTTTTATTTGTGTTCTTAAAACACAAATAAAACTTGAAAGTAAAACTTACTTTTTTTTTTTACATTTTATAATGTAAACATGACTTGAAACTAAAATTTACCTTTTTATTTACATTTCATAATGTAAATATAACTTGAGAATAAAATTTACCTTTTTATTTATATTTTATAATGTAAAAATAAACTTGCTTTCTTTGTTTTGCATTTACAATGCAAACAAACCTTTCAAAACAAAATTGTTCATTATATTTTTATTTACTTTCCATATGTAAATAAAAAGGCAAAATTGTTTATCATATTTTTATTTACTTTCCATGTGTAAATGAAAAGAGACAAAATTGTTTTATATATTTTTGATGTACACTACATGTGTAAATAAAAGGACAAAATTTGTACACACATTTTTATTTACATTTTATTTGTAAATAAAAGAAACTGAAATAGAGGTTATTATTTTTATTGTAAATCATTACAATAAAAGAATGTGCATTAAAGATTTTTTTTTAAAAAAAAAGCTACATCTTCATGTAATATTTAAAATAAAAAGATTTGCTTTTATTGTCAAAAGAGTTACAATAAAAAGATGTGATTCAATAGATAACGTTTTTATTGACAAATGGTTACAATGAAAAGATTTAATATTTTTATTGATAATTTGTTCAAATAAAAGATAGGACATTTAAAATTTCATTTTTCATGAAATACCATTTTAGAAAAAGATTATGTTTACATTTTTTTTGTCACATTAGAGAAATAGAAATGTAGGATTACATTTTGTTGTAATTTTCTTTTATTAAAAAGATTAGATATTAAAACTTGCATTTATAAGGTAAAATTGTTTACAACAAAAGTGGTAGGAAATTAATATTACATTTTAATTGTAAGGTTATTTTATTTAATAAGTTAGATTTCAATAAAAAGTTTAGAATTTGGAAATTATGTTTTCATTTCCAAAGTGATTAAAATATTAAGAATAGATTTTAAAACCACATTTCTATTGTCATTCTACATTCAGTAAAGAGTTGTATTTTTATTGGCATTTCTTGATGCAAATAAAACAAGGATTTAATAGTGATATCTTTATTTGCATTTTTAATGTAAATAAATACATGGAGTAAAAAGGGTATAATTTATTTGCATTCTAGATGAAAATAAAAGAATAGATTAACAGGTTGCATTTTTATTTACGATTCCAATGTAAATAAAAGATTCCATTTTATTCTTAAATTAGTTATAAAGATTAGAATTGAAATAAAGGATTTCACCTTTATTTTCAACTAGTTAAAATGAAATAGTGTTAAAATTAAAGAGGTACATTTTTATTGTCATTTTATATACAATAAAAGGTGAAAATAAAAAAGGTAGTACTTTTATTGACATTCTACATGCAATAAAAATAGTAGAATTAAAGGTAGTATTTTTATTGACATGTTAATATGCAATAAAATAGAAGAGCTTAGAATATGAATCACTGCTTTTTATTTTGTTAAGCTAGAATTGTTGACAAAATAAAATTACGACTTTATAATCACTTTGTTGAAATAGGATTGTCAATAAAATGCCTATATCGCTTATATACATTTTTGGTTTAAACTAAACTTTTATGCAAGTAGAATAATCATTTTTATTTGAATAATGAGCAATGAAATTTATATGCAATGATACTAACCATTTTAAATTGCATATTATACAATTGAATTTATAGGCAAATACATAAAAATCACTTTTTACTTGCAGTCTATATTAGAATTTATATCCTAAAATAAGAATGATATTATCGGTCAAATACATACATTAGGAATGTAGAGGGAAATTATTTGAGTAAAATACATTTTTTATTCGACATTAGGAATAAATGACATGTTTGATTATTATCTTCAACTTGTTAGCAAAACTGAAATTGGTTAAATCCATTAACCAATTATTTGTTTATTTTGATGAACGGCTGTTGGTTGAAAACCCCACACGGGTGTTGGGATGAAAATTTACATACACTAATCCCAATATTTAGTTGTATGTTGATCGTTAGATCGACAGGCTGTGATGAGCGTTATTATTTAATTTTAACGCTTACACAGTGGAAATTACACTTTGGATGTAATGGATGACTTGATGATTATACTGTTATTGTCATATATATGATGTGTGTGAAATCCATATAATCCAAATTATATGGTAAATGTTTGAGTCGCATTTCGATTCAAGTGTTCTTTTAAATAAGACTATTTTTACACTAGAAATCCTTTTTATATAAAGTGCATATATTTTTCGTAATATATTTTTAATCAACTATATGTTAAACAAAGAATATTTGTAAAAGATAAAGATTTGTAAAATAAAGAATACTTCTCATTTAGAATCTTTTATATAAAGAATATTTTTATGATTATTTTAAAATATGTTTTTAAAGGGTTACTAGCATTTGCAATTATATTTGGTGATATGAAATAAAGTGAGATGTGAAGTGGATTTATCGTGGACGATGTTTAAACGACATTTGTCCTTTAATCCAATTTACATTGAAATTATTATTTGGAACTTATGAATCTATTTTATAGATTTAAAAAGACATTTTCTATAAATCAAGTTTTTCAACTAATATATTAAATTGGAATTTAGTGGAAATTCGATTGGTAATAATCGAAATGGGCTTCTGTAAAAGAAGACCGATATTATATATGGAATTTGAGAGGCTTTGCCGTTATTCCATTTATATTATTAGTCTGATACAGAAATCTATATCGATTATGTATTGATTGGATTTCTGTGGAATTCCATATTTTTAGAAATTGATTTATAGATTTTATTTTAAATATTTATCTTTGATAAAATTAATGAGAATCTTCTAAAACGAATATCTTATTAAAAGAATATTCTGAGTTGGGATGTGGCGTAATGTGTGATTTTCCAATATTTGCTTTTTAATCCCAAATTACGCGAGATATTCAGAAAGACCGGGTTTAACCCATTCTGAATAATCATCACGACGATCAAGAGTCGAAGATGAAGACGGTTATTGAAGACCGAAGGTTTTCACATCGTTGGGATGATGATGACTGGCATCTTGAATTGGGATTGGCCTTCCAAGGCAAGGTATTTGGTAATGATCGTCCAAACGCATTTGGAGATCGACGGACACGATGTTTCGCTCAGACCCAGAGCGGACTTATAAATGGATTGCGTGTCTGACAGTGTATTCCTTTCTACTGTATTTGTTGAACGCTACTGATTATATATTTCTGTTTGGTGGTGAAGAATTTATTCTTTACTTATCACCCTTCTCTAAGTCGTATGAGCTTAGAGGTTATATATATATTGGTAGATGATCAATAATATGGTAGGGTCTGACAATGTGGCACGCCAAGATGCAAATTGATCAAGGCTTTTGTTGAAAAGCAGGGCCTTGTGGAATGATCAAAGCATAGCCTATTACGGCATAGCTTTGTGTATATCGTGACTTCGCGAGCCTCACACCCCGGTATGAGTCAAAAACGGGATATGGACCGTAGGGAGTGCACACGTTTCTTTCTAGCTAGATTGGTGTCAGTGACCTACCAGCCCTGACATCTTACTTATGTGGATGATGGATTTTGAGGCGCCTCGGATTTTTATAGGCCGATAGTGGTCATATTATAGGTTCAAAGGAACCGGGAAGCGTGTGTTCAGGCATAACCAATCCACTGCCGATAGGCGGGTACCGGCCCTACCGCATCCAAGGGTTCACTGCGGGGGATCCTGAGGCATTTGCTAGAGTGTCTCGAATCAGAGAGGAGCTTGCCCCTAGCCTCGACTCATGATGGAAATCCAATTTCCAATACGACCTTGCGGTTTTGATTGTAGAACTAGTATGGCGACATAGTAGGATGGGGTACTATGCCGTCTATGATTGATACATTATGATTTAAATGTTTATTATATATATTCCCATATATATACACACTAATATTAAATCCGTTTTATCGTATCAAGCATCTTTTGACCATTATAAGGTAAAACCCTATCCTCTGGTTTGGGTTGCATTGTGTGATGGGACTTGGGTCTTATAATGGTTTCATTTTTTCTAAAAAAGCATTGCGATATTTGACGATTTACTTTATTTATACACTGGCAATCAAATGGAGTAAACCCGTTCCGCGTTAGCGGCGTGGTCCTGTGATTAGCTTACTTATTAGATAAGTTAAGTATAGAATTCTCACACCAGTCCCACGACTGACCTATAGTTTGTTTCACTTTGCAAACTCGGGTGCCCTCTTTCCACACGGGCAGTTGAGTAGCTTTTTGCAATATATTTAATTTATTGTAAATGTATCTTCCGCTGTATTATTTATTGATGTACTCTGATATATTTTGTACTCTGATGTAACATTTATTATTGATGTTATAAAAGTCTGTGTTTTTGTTCTGATGTGTTGTATGCCCAAAGTTAACGTACGCGGGTTTTGAACGGTTTTAATCGATCTTGCGATCGATTGGGGTCGGGCGAAATTCGGGTCGTTACATTTTTCATCCAAACTCTTTCCAAA
Organism: Allium sativum; assembly: GCA_030737875.1. Classification (NCBI taxonomy): domain Eukaryota; kingdom Viridiplantae; phylum Streptophyta; class Magnoliopsida; order Asparagales; family Amaryllidaceae; genus Allium; species Allium sativum. Next base: position 662,056,454 of record CM060909.1, on the reverse strand, counting down.
TCATTTATTATGATTTTACATAATTTTTCCATATTTCTAATAATTTATTATCGCTCGTACAGTCGGTTTCCAATAACGGCCACCGAAATGCATCCATAGCGACCTTTTCCAAATTTGATTTGGACACAATTCCAAATCCAACCGTTAGATTTCAAAACTCTTATATTCATTGGAAATCTCTTTTCGATACGAACCCAATGGTTCCAGTTTTAGAAGAGTCCGACGGTTGGTTCTTCCGTTACGCCAATTTGAAGTTAATGGTCAGAATTTGCGAACGATCGCAGTGGCACGTTCTATTCAGGCCATTAAATAAATATATAATATATATATCCTCGATTTCTATTTAAATCGTTTTATAAAAAAATTATAATTTCGTTTTAAAACGAATTTAACTTCATTTTCAATTTTAAATAAAAATTGAATATTCTATTTCTTTATTATATTAAAATAATAATATTTCCAAAATATTATATTTCGAAACCACTTCCCTTTTTTATTCATTTTAAAATGAAATAAATCGATCGATAAACCCGTTCGGGTCAAAATGGCGTTTGCTACTTAATTCGGCTTCACATTTCTCTTCTTCAGTGAATATTAATTAAAATATTCATTATTCTAAAATATTCTTCATTTTCAAAGATTCTTTATTTTAAAAATATTCTTTATATTAAAACATATTCTGAATCGGAATGCGACTCAATAAATTACCATACAATTTCAGTTGTACGGATTTCATACATCGCATGTGTATATATAACAATAATGATACATAATCACTAAGCAATCCATTCACAACCAGAGTGAAATTTATAATTGTGTGAGTGTTAAAATAAATAAATAAATAACGCTCAACACAAACTATCAATCCATCGATTGACATACAGTTAAATATTGGGACTAGTGTATGTTATCCCAACACCCGTGTGGGGTTTCCAAACAGCAGCAGTTCATCTAAATAGATTATTGGTTAATAAGTTTAAACAATTTTCACTGTTTACATTATAAATGAATATTTATAATTTACTTTCAACAAACCATATATTTAATATAACATGGCATGGTCTATGACCTATTTATTTGACTAAAATAAATGACATGTTTATTTAACATGGACATGACCTAAATATATGGCCTTATTAATGTAACATGACATTAATCTAAATATATGACATTTTTAAATAAAATGACATAAATTACATTATTAATTCTATGATAAATGACATGATTCTAATATATTAATATTTTTAATTTACATGACATTTTTAAATAAAATGATATCTCCAATATAATTGCATTTCTAATATGATGACATTTCTAATTCACTGACATATTGATGATAATAATGTTTTTGAATAAACAAAACATATAATGGTTTTCTTCTACTACATGTAAATGGTAATGTTTTGAATAAACAAAACATACAACTACAAATGATTCTTTTTAACCAAAGGTGACATTCCTGTATAAGATGTTATTTTCTTATGTTGACAATTCTAGTATGACATAACCAATAAAAATATTGTTTTCATTTTGACACAAATCTAATTTGGAAAAAATGATATTTTATTTTGTCACAAATCTAATATGACAATTTTATTCTAATGGAACATTTATCACCAAAAATGACATTTTAATTCTAGTGAAACATTTTAATAATAAGAATGTTATTTTCCCTTATGTAACAATTCACAACAAAATGTTTATTTACCTTTGGTTTATAAATCTAACATAATCTGAAAATATAATGTTTATTTTCATTTTGTGTACAAAATCTAATGTAACTTTTCTTAACAAAAATCTTATTTTAATTTTGCTCAACAAAATGCTATGTTATTTTCTCCAATGCCATATTTTATAACAAAAATGCTATTTTATTCCTAATGCATATTTTATAACAAAAATGCTATTTTATTCCTAATGCATATTTTATAACAAAAATGCTATTTTAATTAATGCTTTGTTTGCATCTAAAATTGCAAACAAAAATGCAACCTTTATTTCCATCTTTTATTTGCATCAAAGAATGCAAATAAAAATGCATCTTTTTATTGTAATATTTTATTTGCATCAAAGAATGCAAATAAAAAAAATATAACTTTTAATTTCAAAGTTTATTTGCATAAAAAAATGCAAATAAAAGTATAACTTTTATTTCATGTTTTATTTCTGCATCTAAAACTCAAACAAAAAAGGTAATCTTTTTCTACAGTGTTTATTTGCATCTAAATATGCAATTTAAAATGAAATATTTTTCTACGGTGTTTATTTACATATAAATATACAAATTAAAAAGAAATCTTTTTCTTATGTTAACATTTCATATACTAGAAATGTTACTTTTATATGCTAACAATTTAAATAAAATGTTTCTTTCATATGCTAGCATAAAATGAGATTTTTACGTCAAACTAACATGTCTAACAAGTGATACTTTTTAAATAACAAAGTGTTGGATCTAGAATAACCCTAGAGGGGGGGTGAATAGGGTTTTTCACAGTTTTTAACTGAATTAAAAACTTAACGAGATATATAATAATAAACTGATCACAGAAAATAGCAGAAACTGAAATGCAGAAAATAAATCACACACAGATATACCCAGCTTCGGCAAAACCCTGCATACTGCTGCATTTCTAAGGTTTCTACTAGGTGATAGAACAGTTCCCGCATACAAGACCATGTACACTCGCAAACCCCTGCTCCTATTCTAACCCTACGCTTAAAACCCTAGACTGAACGATGTCCTCTCGATCAGATTCCCCGAATTACAACCCCGTAATCCGTATCCCAAAATTTTACAGACTCTGAAACTGACAGTCAACACCCTGACTATTTTACCTGGACTTCACAGATCTAGACACCTGTTCGTTTGATTTTTTACAACACGAATTAAAAAAACAAAATAAAAATAAAAAGAAAATTAAACTCTTAAGGATTTAAAACAAAGGGGTCATCCCCCTTTTTGACTTGGCCTAGTCAAAACAATAGGCCGACCCCTTTGTTAATTGATGGCACCCTCTTTTATTTTGACCGATTGTTCTGGAAATTAAAAATGGCGGCTATGAGAAAAACTCTAGGGTTTCCTTTATCCCCAAAATCAATCGGTTGTCTCTGGAATTGATCTCTGAATGCTCGAAACATTGATGCTCTCGTTCTGCGATTGATTTGGTCTATGGATTTGGGATTCTCCTTTCTGGCTCTCGATCGAAACCCTAAAATTGTGAGTTATTTTTATTTTTTGAATCCGTGCTCTCGTATGAACTTGTTTTTTTTTTTCAATTTTAATCATATGCCGATGATGATAGGGTGTTGAAATAGGATTATGAAATCCTAAAACATAGCTCTGATTTCTTGATAAATGGCTCGATCTGATTGTCCCTGATTTCGTGGATGATTTGCCTGATTTTGCTCGGTTTCTCCTTTTTGATTCCCCTCGTTTTTAATTTATGAATTGATCATCTCTGGATGTTAATAGACAAACCCTTGCCATATATTCCAGAAGATTTGCCAAATATTATATTGTAAAAAAACGAACAAATTCTTATTGCCTAAAAAAAATTCTTCAGGAAATTTGTTATTGCCGAAAAATACTTTCCCTTTTTGCTTGACAACTTCTGGAAATAAATCTTGCCTGTTTTGTGCCCTTGAACAATTTTTGGTCCCTGATTTATTGTATTGCGATTGTGACCTTGTATGATTAAAAAAACTTGCCAAGAAATGATTTTCTGGAAATACTTTATTGGATGCCAAAGATGGATTTTTGCTGAGTTGTTATTCTTGCCACAAACAGTTTGCCAATTTCTGGAACATAAGTTCTTGGCCCCCACATGAATTGATACTTGCCTTAAAGGTTCGGTCTTGAATGAAATTTGGAAATAGAAATTATTCCCTTGCTCGAAATAGAATCCATGACTCAATGGTTTTCTGGAAACATTTCTGACCTTGTCATAAAAGAAAATTGATTGTGTAATTCAGGAAACAGTTTAAGCACTTGCCAAAATGTTTTCTTGTGTGATTTCTGTTCTTCCTTAAAACTATTCCTTGATTGAAACTAATTCTGGAAATAAACTCTTTGCGCAAGAACATTTTGCTGTAATGAAGTTTTGCACTGCTCTATTCCTTTGCATATGCTGTTGCACACCATATTGCCACCTTGTGTTGATCTCGAACTTCTGACTTCACCATGTTTGAGAAAAAAAAAACTGAGCTTTTTGCTTGTCTACACTGTTGAATACTTTGAGTACTTAAAAAAGAGTCTTGACACACTCAGCTGCTTGCATGTAGCCTTGTTCCACTTGTGCTTGTGACCTAACTATTTGTTGCACCATTTGTGTATGATCCTTGATGATGTTTGTTTGCCATGCATCACCACCATGCCTCATTAATTTGTGAACTGCACTGTCCATTTTAGTCTGGCTTGTGATTTGTTTCTTATGCTTCTTCACTTACTGTTGTACTAGAAAATGTCGAGGCAATATCATACTGCTTTGCTCATTCATTGTTGCTCGACAGTTTGTTCACTTGCACTGAATCTTGTCCATACTAGTCTTGCACTGATCTTGCCACACACCTCTTTAAGTTTTGTATTGTTTGACTTGTGTTGTGAACTATTTGTGGCCATTTGTCTTGACCACATGAACTGCTGTACATTTTGACTTTGCTGCACCAGAATTTAGCACATACACATATGTGCACTGTTAATTTGTTGATTATGAATCATACTGTTGCACCAGATTTTGACTTATGCACCATTGCTACTATGACCTGAGTAGTTTGTGTAATTTTCATTTGAATGCTTGCTGAACCAACACCATACTGTTGCATGTATGCTCTTCTATACACTTTGTATTGATCATGCTCACTGCCACTTATGTGTATATGCATTTAACTTGAGCCATTTCCTCACCCTTGCATTTGCTGTGTGATTGCGTATTGAAACATGTATACTTGCACTTGGTTTCTCCACTGTATATACATGCTTCATGTTGTGCTTGTGCTGTTACACCAATTCTATTGTTGCCAAGCCTTGTATACTGTTTTGACCATTTGCTTGAGCACTTTTCTTTCTGTATTGGCACCATGTTGAATCACTCCTTGTATTGCCTTGACCATTATTGTTGTTCTCGGCCATTTTGCATTGATGTATTTGCTGTGTGAACTTTGACTTTTGTGTTTATATGTATATCAGCAGACTAGTCACGCTATGTTGAGGCTGATCAAAAATCAGCAAACTAGTGTGATTATGTCGAGGCTGATCAAATCAGATTGAGTCAGAAAAATGATGAGAAACACACCGAAATTCTGAGGCAAATAAATTTTCAAAAATAAAAATTATATTTGCATGTATTCTATTTCATTTCTATTGCAGTGTACTGTGTGTGTGTTTCTATATATGACAGGTATGAAGACTGGACTGACTGTGAAGCATATAGAAGACAGAAGACAATGAAACTGAAGAACAGGAAGAAGTGTATATGAGTGACTGTGTGACTGTAACAAAGTGTGAGAGTTGTAGTGAAGAGCAGTGTATGAATATGTGAATTGTACTGAATATTGTAATAAACAAGTTTGATCGAAATAAAATATCATTTTATTGTGTTCAAATAAACTTGTCTATTAAATTCTGTTTATTTACAAGTACAATGTTCTGTGAATGTATATCAGTGATGTATTCAAATAGTGGAGTTATAAGAGATTGTATGTTTGAAAGTTGAAATAGAATATTTATATTTAAATAAAATACTGTATAAATATATGAATGTGTATGCAGTCGCATTCTATTTAAATATAAATATTATATTACAGTCTGTGTTGTAATGAACAGTACAATAACAAACATATATAAAATAATATTTATTTGGTTGTTATCATCAAACAAAAATCATATAATTGTGTATACAACACCATATAATTGTGTATACAACACCGTTATATACAACAATCTCCCCCTTTTGATGATGACAAACAAATAAAAGATTTTGTATACAATAGATGTGTTTGGCAATGAATATTGGACTCCCCCTATTTGAAAGCTCCCCCTACAACAGAAACTCCCCCTATAACTATGTATGAGTGAAAAATGAAAATGAAATGAATTTTCAAAATTAAAAATATTTATAAAATATTCACTCATAAATCAAAATCTAATCCATTCTCCCCCTTTTGTTATCATCAAAAGGATACAGAATTTAAAATATAGATGAAAAATGACAAAATATAATTTCAGCTTAAGAGGAAGAACGGTCATCATAAATCTCAATCAGTCAAACAAAAATCATAATAAACTAAGAACAGGTGGCATATTTCACATTGTAGAGAATGACGGTTATACGATGAATTTTATAAAAATGAGGAGAGTTAAAAAAAATGTGAATATTTCTCAATTATTTTCAAAAGAATTTTATAAAATTAAAGCACAAAAAATAGTGATGGATTTGGACTATAATAAATAATTCAATTTAAGTGACAAGATCGAATAATCTCAAGTCCCAATATTTATCAATCAACAAAACATAATACGTCAGAATATTTCAACACATTTCACAGATTAGAAAGATGGATTGATAGATTGGTTTTTATACTCTGAGGAGAATTTCAGATTAATTTATATTTATAGCACATTTTCCCCCTTTTTTTTTAATTTATTTATTTAAGAGCACACTGACCACGCATAACCAGAGCTTGGATTTTTAAATGGGATCAGTCGCAACTTAAATTATAAGTTGTCTCATAACCATGCATGACCAGGGCTTGGATTTTTAAATGAGGTTAGAGACACACTTATGAATTAATCATATATTTTAACATTTTCAGCTTTAACTAGAAGAACTCCTCGGTATATACAACCAATATGAATGACAGAAATGTGATAAGTACAGAGATGGACTATGAAATAAATTTCTAAATTAATTATATTATGAAATATGATCAACTGTACCGAGATAATTGAAAATTCTCAATTTCACTAATTCTGAATATAACATAACCACAATTCCATCACAAATATTTTCATTATTTATACAAAAAAGATTTTAAAAATATTAAACTCTCCACATTAATATAAACTCATAATGGATGACAGAATGATGAGAGGCATGGAAGATGTTCGTGAAATCATTCCCAGTTCAAAGATATTATAATAAATATTCAACCGTCATGAAAATCTAAATAAAATCTCCTCTTGTTGTGAAATATATTGTAGTCATAATTCATCACAATTTCAAATTCTGATATATTTTGATGAATTATAAATACAGTTCAATTGGATATTGATTTCAATTTCTAAATAAATAATCAACAAATAATTTTAAAGTTGAAAATCAATTACAAGAGGAAATGCGAGAAGCTATACAGGACAAGAGAAAAAAAAATCAGCACTTCTGATACCCATTGTTCTCTCTTCTCGAGGATTTAAAATTGACACTTGAAACGAACAAGGATATCAAAGAGTTTTCAAACACAGAGCCCACGCAGACAAGATTTACAAATTTGGCAAGCAACAGACAAGTCAAAACAGGCAGTTATTTGAAAATAGTATCAGAGCAGCACAAAAATAGTTAAAAAAAAACAAACTTGTCAGAATGATGGTCACATAAGATGGTTCATGATCCAAGATTAAAAATACCATTTATTTTAAATCATTTGATGAATATGAAATACTCTAGATTCAATGAATCGATCACACCGAATTATTAATGTCATATTTAAGATATGTGTGTGATTCAATAAATCAATAATTTCAAATGATTTTAAACAAATAAATATTTAAATCATGAAATATCAATGATTTTCAAAGACCATTTTCAAAAAGAACTTTTCAAGAATTTCTCAAAAACTATTTCTTACAACCCCAATAGAAATATCAGATCATTTACATCAAATTTGAGAGGTATTCATGATACCAGAAATTTAAAAATAATTTATTTGAAATCGCTTGAATCAATGTTAAGTTTGAGATATAATGAATCAGTCACACAAGGTTGATTATTTCAAATTTTAAGAGGTGTGTGATATTCAAAATATCAAGAATTTCAGATGATTTCAAACAAACTAATTTCAACCATAATAATCATGAATAAAAATGAATTCTAAGATGTATCACTGAGATTCTAGACAATTTAAATTTTCAAAGCCAATCTGAAAAATAATGAAAATATCACTACTAATAAATAATAGAGTGCTGTAATGAGTGTAATATTTCAAGTGTTTCCAAAATGAATTGGAAGGGACTTAAAACAGTATAAGTGTGTGAAATTTCATTAATTATTCAGATCTTCAAAAATTTAGAATTCTAGTTAACAGTGTTCAAGATATGATATGAATGCATCAACATTGTTATGAATTCAAAAATCAGAAAATAAACTTCAAAACAATTGCAGATATATACAAGTTCAAATTCAGGATATGAAAATAATTAACACATGATGATTTTATACAAGTAAGGCAAATTTAAAAAAAAATCATTAATTCTGCAACTGGAAGTTTAAGAAGTATAGACAAAAAAAATATGGCAGTGTCAAAACAAAAAAAAAAAGAAGGGGAAAGAGGAAGGAATAAACACGGGAAATAAAAAAAAAGAATATACAAAGACAAGTTTAGAGTCATACCAGAATCCAATGTAAAGCAGAATCTCTAACTCATCAGATGTGGCTAAGGAACTGTGAATGATTCTGTGATATGTAGCAGTTTTGAATCCAGTTTTTCTTTAGCTATGCAGTTCCTCAGCCTCCTTTAGTACCTAACTGTTAAGAGAATTGAGCGGTCTAACAAAATTTGTGAAACCACCCACAGTTTTGTTCAAATCTTTTGGTACCCAAACTTGTTTATATAACAAACCATCCGAATTTACCTTTGTGCCTTTAGGAACCCAAATCGTTTTGAATTTAACAAAACCCGTTTTATTTCCATTTGAGATCCAAGAATGTTTAAATGGTTTGTTATAAAACAAAAACTCATCTCGATTGTGATTTACAAATCCTTTGAAGTTTTCAGAATTAGAACTTTCAAAACAAACATTTCTAAAGTGATTTGAGGGATTTTTAAAACCGTTTGTATTCTGCTTTTCAAAATCATTCATTTTCCCAAATCCAAGTCCATTTTTATTTCCAGACGGAAATTGATTTCTCAACAACATATTCAACGATTTTTCTCCATTTGAAAATTTAACCAATGTTGATTCAAGTTGTTGAAGTTTAAATTTGAGATCATCATTTTCTTTCATTAATTCTGAACAGTGATTTTTAGTGATCTTACAATTTTCAGAATCAACTTTCAAAACCAAATTTTCAATTTCAAGCAATTTGATTTTGGCTTGGGACTCAGAAATCTCAGCTTCAAAAAGTTTTTGTTTTTCCAATTCAAGTTTTTCAACATTCTTGAATTTTTCAATTTCAGATTCAAGCTCTTTCACAATCAAATCCGTTTTCACCAAATTTTCCTTTTCAAAAATTTCATGTTCTAAATTAATCTTATCCAACTCCTTCTGCAAAGCGTTATTTTTATGAGTCAACTCATCTTCGAGATTTTTCAAAAACAAAATTTTATTTTCGAGCTTTCCAGAATGTTCATCAAGTTGAGCTAAATCAGTTTTCACAACCATACAGTTTTTGCAGTCAGAGTTTTCAAATTTTAATTTCAACAAATTGTTATTGTTGGTCAACTCAGAATTTTCAGATTTCAAAGACTTGTTTTTCCGTTTGAGACGATCAACGGTTCTTGTTAAATTATTACAAAGAGATACCAGATCGTCATATGATAAGTCCCCATCGTCTGAATCCACATGAATAGTTCCAGTTAAGCACAGATCTGAATTTGAGTTGGCAGTTGAGGGTTTTGAGGAGTTGTCAGAATTTCCATACCGCGCGTTGAGAGTTTTCCAGATGTCCTGCGCAGTTAAACAATGAGAGATAAAGTCAAGCTGATTATTATCAAGATAAAAATATAAAATATGCATAGCTTGAGCATTTAAAACCTTATTCGTCTTATTTGACATATCTTCCATATTTTCAATAATATTCCAATAATCAAGATTAACAGATTTTAAATATGATTCGAAATTTGATTTCCAAATTGAAAAATCTGTTCCCTTAAAAATAATTGGAATATTACTGGACTGACTCTCATAAGACTGACAACTAGGATCCATGTTTCTAGGGTTAATGAAATAACCTTGCTCTGATACCACTTGTTGGATCTAGAATAACCCTAGAGGGGGTGAATAGGGTTTTTCATAGTTTTTAACTGAATTAAAAACTTAACGAGATATATAATAATAAACTGATCACAGAAAATAGCAGAAACTGAAATGCAGAAAATAAATCACACACAGATATACCCAGCTTCGGCAAAACCCTGCCTACTGCTGCATTTCTAAGGTTTCTACTAGGTGATAGAACAGTTCCCGCATACAAGACCATGTACACTCGCAAACCCCTGCTCCTATTCTAACCCTACGCTCAAAACCCTAGACTGAACGATGTCCTCTCGATCAGATTCCCCGAATTACAACCCCGTAATCCGTATCCCAGAATTTTACAGACTCTGAAACTGACAGTCAACACCCTGACTGTTTTACCTGGACTTCACAGATCTAGACACCTGTTCGTTTGATTTTTTACAACACGAATTAAAAAAACAAAATAAAAATAAAAAGAAAATTAAACTCTTAAGGATTTAAAACAAAGGGGTCATCCCCCTTTTTGACTTGGCCTAGTCAAAACAATAGGCCGGCCCCTTTGTTAATTGATGGCACCCTCTTTTATTTTGACCGATTGTTCTGGAAATTAAAAATGGCGGCTATGAGAAAAACTCTAGGGTTTCCTTTATCCCTAAAATCAATCGGTTGTCTCTGGAATTGATCTCTGAATGCTCGAAACGTTGATGCTCTCGTTCTGCGATTGATTTGGTCTATGGATTTGGGATTCTCCTTTCTGGCTCTCGATCGAAACCCTAAAATTGTGAGTTATTTTTATTTTTTGAATCTGTGCTCTCGTATGAACTTGTTTTTTTTTCAATTTTAATCATATGCCGATGATGATAGGGTGTTGAAATAGGATTATGAAATCCTAAAACATAGCTCTGATTTCTTGATAAATGGCTCGATCTGATTGTCCCTGATTTCGTGGATGATTTGCCTGATTTTGCTCGGTTTCTCCTTTTTGATTCCCCTCGTTTTTAATTTATGAATTGATCATCTCTGGATGTTAATAGGCAAACCCTTGCCATATATTCCAGAAGATTTGCCAAATATTATATTGTAAAAAAACGAACAAATTCTTATTGCCTAAAAAAAATTCTTCAGGAAATTTGTTATTGCCGAAAAATACTTTCCCTTTTTGCTTGACAACTTCTGGAAATAAATCTTGCCTGTTTTGTGCCCTTGAACAATTTTTGGTCCCTGATTTATTGTATTGCGATTGTGACCTTGTATGATTAAAAAAACTTGCCAAGAAATGATTTTCTGGAAATACTTTATTGGATGCCAAAGATGGATTTTTGCTGAGTTGTTATTCTTGCCACAAACAGTTTGCCAATTTCTGGAACATAAGTTCTTGGCCCCCACATGAATTGATACTTGCCTTAAAGGTTCGGTCTTGAATGAAATTTGGAAATAGAAATTATTCCCTTGCTCGAAATAGAATCCATGACTCAATGGTTTTCTGGAAACATTTCTGACCTTGTCATAAAAGAAAATTGATTGTGTAATTCAGGAAACAGTTTAAGCACTTGCCAAAATGTTTTCTTGTGTGATTTCTGTTCTTCCTTAAAACTATTCCTTGATTGAAACTAATTCTGGAAATAAACTCTTTGCGCAAGAACATTTTGCTGTAATGAAGTTTTGCACTGCTCTATTCCTTTGCATATGCTGTTGCACACCATATTGCCACCTTGTGTTGATCTCGAACTTCTGACTTCACCATGTTTGAGAAAAAAAAAACTGAGCTTTTTGCTTGTCTACACTGTTGAATACTTTGAGTACTTAAAAAAGAGTCTTGACACACTCAGCTGCTTGCATGTAGCCTTGTTCCACTTGTGCTTGTGACCTAACTATTTGTTGCACCATTTGTGTATGATCCTTGATGATGTTTGTTTGCCATGCATCACCACCATGCCTCATTAATTTGTGAACTGCACTGTCCATTTTAGTCTTGCTTGTGATTTGTTTCTTATGCTTCTTCACTTACTGTTGTACTAGAAAATGTCGAGGCAATATCATACTGATTTGCTCATTCATTGTTGCTCGACAGTTTGTTCACTTGCACTGAATCTTGTCCATACTAGTCTTGCACTAATCTTGCCACACACCTCTTTAAGTTTTGTATTGTTTGACTTGTGTTGTGAACTATTTGTGGCCATTTGTCTTGACCAAATGAACTGCTGTACATTTTGACTTTGCTGCACCAGAATTTAGCACATACACATATGTGCACTGTTAATTTGTTGATTATGAATCATACCGTTGCACCAGATTTTGACTTATGCACCATTGCTACTATGACCTGAGTAGTTTGTGTAATTTTCATTTGAATGCTTGCTGAACCAACACCATACTGTTGCATGTATGCTCTTCTATACACTTTGTATTGATCATGCTCACTGCCACTTATGTGTATATGCATTTAACTTGAGCCATTTCCTCACCCTTGCATTTGCTGTGTTATTGCGTATTGAAACATGTATACTTGCACTTGGTTTCTCCACTGTATATACATGCTTCATGTTGTGCTTGTGCTGTTACACCAATTCTATTGTTGCCGAGCCTTGTATACTGTTTTGACCATTTGCTTGAGCACCTTTCTTTCTGTATTGGCACCATGTTGAATCACTCCTTGTATTGCCTTGACCATTATTGTTGTTCTCGGCCATTTTGCATTGATGTATTTGCTGTGTGAACTTTGACTTTTGTGTTTATATGTATATCAGCAGACTAGTCACGCTATGTTGAGGCTGATCAAAAATCAGCAAACTAGTGTGATTATGTCGAGGCTGATCAAATCAGATTGAGTCAGAAAAATGATGAGAAACACACCGAAATTCTGAGGCAAATAAATTTTCAAAAATAAAAATTATATTTGCATGTATTCTATTTCATTTCTATTGCAGTGTACTGTGTGTGTGTTTCTATATATGACAGGTATGAAGACTGGACTGACTGTGAAGCATATAGAAGACAGAAGACAATGAAACTGAAGAACAGGAAGAAGTGTATATGAGTGACTGTGTGACTGTAACAGAGTGTGAGAGTTGTAGTGAAGAGCAGTGTATGAATATGTGAATTGTACTGAATATTGTAATAAACAAGTTTGATCGAAATAAAATATCATTTTATTGTGTTCAAATAAACTTGTCTATTAAATTCTGTTTATTTACAAGTACAATGTTCTGTGAATGTATATCAGTGATGTATTCAAATAGTGGAGTTATAAGAGATTGTATGTTTGAAAGTTGAAATAGAATATTTATATTTAAATAAAATACTGTATAAATATATGAATGTGTATACAGTCGCATTCTATTTAAATATAAATATTATATTACAGTCTGTGTTGTAATGAACAGTACAATAACAAACATATATAAAATAATATTTATTTGGTTGTTATCATCAAACAAAAATCATATAATTGTGTATACAACACCATATAATTGTGTATACAACACCGTTATATACAACACAAAGTGTGTTTAGCATGTTATTCTTTAAAACAATAAAAATATAATTTTTATTTATTCCTAACATGAACATCCTTTTTATACATAAAATTGAAATAAAATATGATTTTCATTTATTTCTAACATGTAACATCTTAGTTATACATTAACAATAAAAATATGGTTTTTATTGTTTGCACAAATTTTGACTAGCATGGATATTTTTATTTTTATATATACAATCCAATTCAGTCGTCCATAACCATCACAAACAATCAATTAAAATTCTATACCACACTAACATGAATTCTATATAACATAAATATAATTTTTACATTGCAATCTATAATTAATTTATTTAAACAAAATGGAGATCTCACCTTGGTTGGTTTTCAAAAATCGCTAATAAATGATTGTTTTTGATTGAACCAAACAAATCGTTTAATTTATTCAAAAATTCCAGATGGCTCCATTCTTGTTCTAGTCTGTTTCATCACATAGATCTCCTCTTCCTGATTCCAGCGGATCCGAAATCATTGAATTTCGGTTTGGTTTGAACAAGTTATCGTATTTTAAACATTAACGAGATAGTTAAGAAATTTAAAACATATAATTGAATTAATTTTCTGTTTTCCACAATTACCCCCATCTTCCCCGTCACATTCATCTTCTGGTTTCACAAAAAGAACTGCTCCGCCTTTTATCCTCCTGTCGCTCCCCCGTATGAGCCGCCAGTTGCTGATCAACACCCACCCCGTCGATGAGCTTCGCCACCTCCCTCTCTCCCAGCGGCGGCGTGCAACTCGAAGCACTCAGGTGCCCTAGAATCGGCTATGAACTTCTTGACTTTGAGATGAAAGTTCGACCAACATACAACACGATACTTAATGCCCACCGTATGGATTCAAAGACCCGAGATTTCTCTTTGATTTTACTTTAATTTCATGTTTTTATTCGAAGTGGATGAGGAGAATAAGGTGGACGAAGATCAGAAAGCATTGGCCATTGATTAGAAGATGGCGGCTGCTAAAATGGAATTAGGGTTTACTGTATATGGCCGTATACCATGGTATTTATACCATTTAAAATAATATATTTAATTTAATTTTAATTTTAAATTACTAGTTTATCGTCATGAACTCCAAACGAGACCCAACGATTGTCGCCCCTAACTAATAACCCCCATCTCAGACATAATGGACCAGGTCACGTCAGCCCGTTTGATCGTTTCAGCCCACTTTTCTTTATTTTAATATTTAAATCATTTATTTATTTAATTTAATCGTACATTTAAATTTACCGGGGCCACATACTGACTCTAAAAATTACAGAAAAATTATTTCTAGCTATGTTTTGACAATACGGTTCTAACAAAACTAATTTCGTCGAATTCTCAGACCATTTGAAAAATGGCCATTTTCTGGTCGATCGAAATTGACTGAAACTGACAAAACACATTTTCTTTTGCTACGCTCACATATTAATTCAAAAAATTATGAAAATTGAAGTCTAGCAATAATTTGATATTACGGTTCCAACAAAAGTGGTTTCATCGAAAACGGAGGTCGTTTGAAAAAAATGGCTATTTTTAATATTAATATATATATTCCACAGTGACCATTCTGAAAATTAAACTGGGCATAACTTTTGATTCCCGCTATGAAATTTCGATTTTTCGGATTCGTTGGAAAGATATTTTTAAACAGATTTAAATATTTTTGGTTTCACTAAAATCCATTTTATTTTGCATCCTATACAGTCAATCAAAGTTCAAATTCAAATTTTCAAACTACCGCGCTATTCCTAACCCCTTTTATAATTAAAATAAATTCATTCGTTCTAACTTCAATTAAAATAAATTTTTAGTTGTTATTATTTAAAATAAATCATTTTAACTATTTAAAATTCCATTAAAATTTCTAAAATAAAATTTTTAAATTGGTTCAGAATTTGCGGGTTGTTACACCCGATGTATGTTATTTTGTTGTACTCGTATGTGTATGTGGTTCACGATAACCGTCTACTCATGTAACACTTATATGTCGTACTTTCGCTATATTTATGTATATGTTTGTTGTTATGTGAACTGTATTACATGATGTTATTATACATTGTTCTGAATAGATCCATTAGCCATCATAGTTTTGTGTTAATCCTAGATTGGATAGTTCCTCATAAGTTGAGAAAATAAATTAGGGCTACTGGTCGACATATTTGATATTCATTTAGGACAAAGCTTACAGATGATCGCTCTTAAACATCCCTATTCTCTGCACTAGCCGATGGTATTACTCGGTAATGCTTTCTATTAGTGTAGGTCTTGGGGGTGAGCCATCATAGCTGGTATTAGAGCCGTGTTCAGAACAATATATGATAAACATAGAGCATATCATGTATTATAGTGCATCGAAGGATAATATATCTGTTAACATAGTCTCAAGTCATTGTTATCCTTGATCATTATCCTTTAATCTTTTCATGTCTTTAGGGTAGAAAATAGGTTGGGAATATGTCTAGAATGTATTTTAATTCTGTAGTATTCCATATTAAATTCTAATATCAACATCATACTCTGTGAATAATCTATATCTTATCTGTTTAGCATTATGGCTGGAAGAGGAAGAGGTGACCTTTCCGTCACTAATCATTCAAGTGGCTCACATTCGGACAGAGTCTGTATGTGTACTAATCATTTCATGGAGCTATATTGTAGTGCTCAACCTCCAGCTCCTACTCGTTCATCTCCTTCATGCAAGTCAGCTTTTACGCATATGTGTAACAATTTTTGCATTTGGGAGGCAAGCCTTTTAAGGTCTTAGAAACTGTTTTAGAAGTTCAATCTTGGTTACGTATGTCCCAATGCATTTTTTTTCTCGTATGGTCATTTTGACCACCATCTTATTAATTTAGTTTATTGCAAGAACATGTATCGGATTGATATGAGCTCTTGATTGCTGAAATTGACGAGTCCACTCTTTCTTGGAATCAGTTTAAGGAGCTTTTTGAGCTTAAATTTGTTCCTGAACTAGAGAAATCTCTCCTTGCTTGTCATTTCCTTGAGTTGAGTAACGAAAATCTTCTATTTTTGAGTATGTTTCCTCTTTCGGAGCTTTATCTAAGTATGGTATTGAGCATATTAATACGCTATATAGGAAGAAATTGAAGCTTTTATGTGGTTTAAAGAAATATTTGAAGAAAGCTTTGATGCTCCAACTTAAGATTTCTTTTGAGATTGGTTAACTCAGCATTTCATCTTAAAGCCATCGAGAAAAGTAGTGATGAGATTGAGATTTGAAACAATCTGAATAAGAAGAGGTTTCCTCTATAAATCCAAATCCTTTCAGCATAATAAGAAGAATAAGCAGTTCTGATTTAGGTTTTGCACCTCCTAGACAAAAGATATGTTATAATTGTGGATCTTGTGATCGTTTCCTTCGTGACTGTCCTAAGCCTTGCTTTTGATGTACTTGTAAGAAGAACGGATACTGGCCTTCATTGTGTCCTCGATTTCCTTAAGGATCTTAATCATGAAAAAAATCTATATTGTGGATGCTTCTGGTGGATCTTCTCATCTTAGATGTACATTCTCTTCAATTCCTGAGTGTTCTATTTTTTTCGTAATCACTCTATTCGAGTTCTCTTTGATATGGGTGCATCACATTCATTCGTATCAAAGGAGCTTGTTGATGGTATTCCTTTAGAAGTGTCTTCCCTTATGACTTCCTTGAAGATCGTGAATCCTATTGGAGGGTCTACAACACATAGTATGCTTTGTGAGAATGTTGAGATTGTCTTTATGGTTTTTCTTTCCATGTGAATCCACATGTTATTCGTTTTCTTGACTTCAATATGATTTTGGGGGTGGATTGGCTCATTCGATATGAAGCCTGAATCTTTTGTTCTAAAAGGACTTATATTTTGAGCTCAACAATCTTTTTTCTTCGAGATGTTGATTGTAATTCTGAAGCATCTTACTTTTCTCTCAAATCTCAAGATGATGATGAAATATCTTGGATTCCTATTGTTTGTGAATTTTTTGATGCGTTCGAGCATGTTTTTGGTCTGCCATCTAGAGGGACAATTGGGTTCCACATTAATCTCATTTGTGGTGCACAGTCCGTTAGTCATCCTCCCATAAGGATGTTCACCAAGAAGAATGAGGAATTCAAGAAGTAGTTGTTAGAACTAGAAGCTAAGAAGTTCATTTAATTTAGTTCATCTCCTTGGACCACCATTGTTGTCTTTGTTAAAAAATATGATGGTACTATTAGCTTTGCATTGTTTATCGCAACCATAACGAGTTGATTATCAAGAACAAGTATCCCTTGCCTAGGATCAATGATATATACTATCAGCTGTGCGGTGCTAATTTTTTCTCTTGGCTCAGTCTCACATTTAACTTTCATCAGATGCAAATAATGGAGGATAGTGTTCCACCTAACGCATTCTTCACTAGTTACGGTTCTTATGAGTGGCTCGTGATGCCATTCAATTTAATTAATGCCAAACTTATTTTTTTGATCTCATGAATCGAGTATTATGGGAATATCTCAATAAGTTACTTTTGGTTTGCGTTGATGATATTCTTGTTTATGCCAAAACAAAAGCGGGTCATGCTCAGCACTTGAGAATTACCTTGAGCAATCTTTGTCAGAATAAGCTTAATTAAATCCAAATTCAAGAACATCGCTTTTGGGAGAAGAACGTAAAATTTCTTGGCCAAGTGATTGGGAGTTTCCCTAGATTGGCTGGTTATTACCGTTGATTCATTAAATATTTATCTCAAATCGTCCTATCTTTTACTAGCCTTATGGTGAAAGGAATTTGGTCCGATATGTGTAAAGCTTCTTTTTAGAAATTAAAAGAACTTCTTACTTATGCTCTTGTCTTTGTGGTTCCAGGGGGAATCAAGATCTTTTTGTTTATACCAATGCCAGTAGATGTGGTCTCAGTATTGTTCTTATGTCGAAGGATCGGGTACTTGCTTATGCTTTTAGGCAATTACGTCTGAACGAGATTCAGTACACCACCAATGATTTGGAATTGGCCCCATAGTCTTTTCCTTAAATATTTAATGACATTATCTTTTGGGCGAGCACTTTGTTCTTTTCACTGATCATAAATCATTTAAGTACCTGTTCACTCAAAAAGAGCTTAATATGTGGTAACACTATTGGCTTGAGTTCCTCGCTTCTTATGACACCGATATCCAATGTACTCCTCGAAAAGGGAATCGAGTAGCAGACGCGTCGAGTCTCAAACCACAAGTAGTTGTTTCTATGATGCTAGCTAAGTGGAATATGGTGGAAGCTTAACTCTTTGTGATATCCGCGATTGTGCTCCAGTATCAGATTCTCCTGTTCTATTGTTTAGCATGGAAGCTTATCCTAGTTTATTGGATCGCATGTCGATGCTCAAAGGCAAGATCCAAATCTTACTATTTTTGTCTAGCTTTTTAATTCAAATTTCCATTGTGATGGGCTAAAAACTTTCAGTGTTAATGCTCATAGTTGTGTTCGTAGTAAGAGTAGATTAATCATGCCTAATGTTGATTGTCTTAGGAGGGACATTCTTGATGAATGTCACAATTTTAAGTATATATTCATCCTAGTAGTAGTAAGATGCACACCGGATATGAAATGATTGTACTATAAGGAAGGAATGAAGCGTGATATGGCAAGTTATGTGAGCAATTGCATGACTTGTTAACTAATCAAAAACTGAACATCAACGTCCTAGTGGTCTTTTGCAGCCTCTTGATGACCTACCTTGTTCGATATCTAACCATAAAAGTGTTAGGTGACTGTTGAACATTTAACTAAATTAGATCATTTTAATCCTATTAATTCTACTAGGACAACCTCTCATCTATCTAAGATTTATATTGAGGAAATCATGGGATTTCATGGTGTTCCTAGTTCCATCATTTGCAATAGAGATCCGCTTTTTACCACTGAATTCTGGTGGAGTCTCCAGAAAGATTTTGATCAAAAGCTTAATTTCAGCACATCTTATAATTCACCATGTGATGGATAGACTAAATGGGTGAATTTTATTCTTAAAGATCTACTTTGTGGACGTATTCTTGATTTTGGTGGTAATTGGGAAGATCACCTACTCTTGTTCAGTTCACTTACCACAACATTTCTAGTCTAGTATCGGCATGACTCCTTTCAAATCCTTATACGGAAGGCTATGCCGATCACTATCTTGTTGGTTGGAATTCGAGGAGAATTTAATTTTTAGCACCGACTTCATTCATGAAGCTTTTGAAAAGAACGATCTTATTCGTCATAGAATGAAAGAGGGACAAAGCAAGAAAAAATCCTATACAACAACAGTTGGAAGATTTTAAAATTCTCTATTGGTGATCTTGTGTTTATTCGTGTTTCTCCGTTGAAGGAGGTAATGCATTTCGATAGGATCGAGAAATTGGCTCCTAGAAATGTAGGAGCATACCCCGTCACTGAATGTATTGGCCCAATCACTAATTGGGTATCACTTCCAGCTCAGTTTTTAGATATTCATGATGTATTTCATGAATCATAGGTTTGGAAGTGTCTTCATGATTCAGATTCAGTTGTTGATCCTTATATTTCTCAAGAGATTGAGATCTCACCTAATTTATCTATTGTGCAACATCTTGTTATACTTGCTTCGGAGGTTAGATGTCTTTGAAATAAAGATGTTTCGTTTGTGAAGATTAAGAGGTCCTATAATCCTAAAGATTGTATTTGGAAAACTATAGAATTCATTGACCGAATATATCCTGATTTTCATTCTTCCATTAGTAGGGGTGAATATTTATGACTCAAGCCTATCTATTTCCCATTACGAGATATTGCGAGGACCTAATTTTTATAAGCGGGCTGTCTGTAATAACCATGGTTTTGTGATTATCTGTATAAACAAATTATAATGATGATTATAATTGGTAAAAAAGAATATAAAGATAAATTTGGAGAGGATAATTCACATAATTAATTAATTTGAATAACCAATGGGTTTTGTGTTAATATTGTGCGTAATTATGATGGTTTGAGGTTGAATTGAACATAAATAAAGTGATAAAAGAATTTGATTCAACATTTGTTTGTTGAATAAATATAAATATAGAAGAAAAGAAAGTTTAAAAGTTTATAATGCGAATTCATGGTAAAAATAAATACTAAAGGATTTTATTTGTCAAAATGCAATGTTTTTTAAATTATTATTAAGCGGTATTTTTTTTCTTAAAGAGACATTTGAAAATTGAATTAGGTTATAATCTAAAATAGAACATGTAAAATTGTTGTTCAAATTAATGTCTAAACTAAGAAAATATTTTCAACAGGATTTTTTCATGTTAATTTAGACAAGTACATGAATATTGAGTAATTTTTATGTTAAAAATGTTAACTTCGAATAAATGAAAATATAAAATAAGCATTTTAGTTAAAATCCAAAATTTTAAGAGTGTTTGAATTTTGGAAATCATGTTTTCTAATTTTAAATAATTATATGTATGTTTTTTAACAAGTTTGTAAATTAGAATTTGTAAAAATATAAACAATTTGTTGTAAATATACGTATTTTGGATTAAAATGATGTAAACATGTATTAAATTGTAGGTAAATGACATAATTAACTCAAATTAACTATACTTAGCCTAGAGGTTAAGGTTTTGGATCAAAAGTCAAACCCATTTACTAACTTCTATTTAGGTAGAGAGGAAAATTCTAGGGAGTACATAATTTTCTTTAACCAACGCCCTTTCCTCTTCCCTATAACTAAAGCCTGAAAGAAAATTAAAAACCCTCCTCTCCAATTACCAAATCCAAGCAGTTTTTAAAATTGAATGTTAAGAAAGTTCACAAAACTTGTAACTTAATAGGTAACCTAATTAAAACCAGCAATGGTTTCATCAAATTCTATGGTTCAAAGAAAGTTATTCACTGTAACTTTCTCTTCTCTTGCATGTCTGTGTTTTTTTATTCTCATAGGTATATAAAGTTTTCTTAAATCCATTTCGAAGCTAAAGCTTTAACTCTTGATAAATTCGCAGTGATCACCTAAAGGTGATTTTCAACTCATTATTCTAACTAAAGTTGTCTTGCATGTGTGTAAATTATATTTTCCTGTTGTTTTCTATTTACTATAAGAAAACTTTGAGCGTTTGTTTTCACGGTAACCATATGTATGTTGATATTTGTGAGCTTATCGAGTCATGATATTACACTAAAACCTTGTCAAAATGATTATGAATCATAGTCCGTGTATTGCTCTGCATATCTACTTAAAACTGCACCTGAATTTGATCTAAAACTGTTCCAAAACCATGCTTGAAAATTGAATCGGAGCTGGTAAACTATTGGAAAGAAACTCTCGAGCCTAGTTCGTCCAAAGACTCGCATGGATCAACAATTAGGTCTATGTAGGCACTATAATTTCAAATGCCTGGTCGAGCCTTTCTTTTGTGTTCTAGGTGCTTGAATTTCTACTGCATATTAGAAGATTTCCATGCAATGTTTTGAACCAATTTCAAAAGGATAATTCTTATATATTAGGGAGATGACATTAACGTAATTCTTATTACGGATCGACAGTTTTCAATGAGTTTTGATATGTTGATTTCATTGAACTTCTATTGAGTTTTGCCGATTCCATGTACTTGGTTTTTAAATTGATTTCTAAAGAAATTTCAACTCAAAAAACCAAAGTTCAAAACAAATATTTTATAAATTATTTTATAAAAATAAAGATTATTTCCAAAGTTATTACACACACACATATATATATATAATGAGATTTTAATAGAAATGATTCCAAATAGTTTAATTTAAAACTCATTTTCTCAAAGTATATTATATATATATATATATATATATATATATATATATATAATCACACATTTTTTCACTCTTAGAGAGAACGAGGAAGTGATTAGAACGATATGATAAACCAAATAATAAGGGACACAGGTTTACTATATCATTTAATTCTGGACTTGTACGATTTAAGCTCTATACGAGTGTGGAATTAATTGATTTATAGTGAATCGATATTTGAGAATGTGTGCTATGGGATGCGCTATTGTCACTTTTTAGGTTACTATTTGGATGTTTATGACATATTATGTTGTTTTTGCCAGTACTAGGCTGCTAGGTCATTTATTAGGCTGTTGGGCCATTCATTAGGCTGTTGGCTCAACTATTAGACTATCAGACCATTTTTAGACTGTTTGATCATTTGTTGAAAAGTAATTAGCAGGCTTTTGGGGCCATCTATTCTTGATGCACATGTCATGTAGCTTTCGCTTGCTATCCATTGGAATCCACTTTTGTTGTTGCTATTTCTAGATTTCATTAATTTGACTTCTAGAATTTTATTGATTTCTAAGTGTTTTCACCATTTTGTTGATGTTCAATATATATATATATATATATATATATATATATAGCCTTAGAGTTGTTTTGATGATTAAATATGGTGGTTACATTTTTATTGTTTCTAACTCTTAGATGAGTTTATATGTTGATATACTATTGGTTTCCGTCTTGTTGTTTCTATATGTTTGAATATTTTATATAGCTTAGCCTTAGAGCTTAAGCATTTGTTGTCTATGGAAACATTTAAGCTCTGTTGTCGCTTCAATAAAAGAGATCTTTATATGTTAATTTAGATGAATATATCTCATATACTTTATGTTGATTCGAGTTTATGTTGTCCCTTTTAAAGAATTATCACTTATGAGATATTATTCTTCACCTATCATGACCTAACTATCTTGTTTAAGCTTGACTAATCCGTGTATTTTATGTACTCGAGTCAGACAAAGTTATTTCATGTTAGTCTTCTGCTGTTAGATGCCCACCATGCTTTGCTTATGCCTTGGACTATACTATATTCCTATCCTGTTTTGATGATAGCACATGTTTTTTGTAGCCATCTTATCGTACTCTGATGTGTTTTTTTGTTGTACTCATTTGTATATGTGGTTTATAATAACCACCTAATTATGTAACGCTTATGAGTTGTTCTTTAGCTGTATCTACGCACACAAACACACACGCACACACACACACACACACAGACACACACACACACACACACACATATATATATATATATATGTGTGTGTGTGTGTGTGTGTGTGTGTGTGTGTTTATGTGTATATATGTTTGCTACTCTGTGAACTATATTATATGATGTTGTTCTATTTTGTTCTGAATAAATCCATTAGCCATCGCAATTTTGTGTTAAACTTGGATTGGATACCTCGAAGATCATAGATTAAAAAAAATTGGAGCACCCATTCGACGTATTTGAGACTCATTTAAGACAAAGATTACAAAAGGTCGCTCTAAACAGCCATATTCTCTGCATTAGCAGATGATATTACTCTGTAAGTCTTTTTATTAGTGTGAGTCTCAGAGTAGGGTGTCATAACCTACCTTTTCAACCCTCAAACATCGACAATAATACATCCTTTGTATTCACGTGCCAAACATTCAAGTGTTGGAAAACATATTATTAGAGGAAAAGAAAGAAAATAGAAGAATATAAAAAATACGGAACATAACCTTACAACAGGAGAAAAAATCTACAATATAAACAAGGCTCTTTACATAAAGAGAAAACTCTAATTCACATACATAAATCAGAGTACTAATCAATAAATTAGTTGGGATAGTTATAACATTCTTTCCTTACAATTGTTGATACGTACAACAACAAACGCCATGGGATATGTAAAAGAATACGTCTCGGGCCTGGCTCTTGTCATGAAGCTCCAAAGTAATCCAAATCTTAACCAAAAGTTATGCTTATTCTGACTCGCGCATAAAAGGAAACACTACAAGAAAATGTGCTTTTAGTTACTTTATAGGGAGGCTTTTGACTATTAAATGCAATTGTTTGATTGATCTTATTAAAATAATTGCGTTTAGTTTTAGACAGGTAATAAGCGGGAATTATTTTTTTGTTCCCGTTTATTATGCAATCTAATTTCCGTCCTCTTCCGCTCGCTGCTTTCTCACACTCAAAATCTAGACCAAAATTTCATCTCCCTCCAAACAAGCAGATCCGTCCCTTCCCCAAAGCAGCAAGCTTCGGCTTTGGGCCTCAAATAACCTAGGGCACCATCTTCCTAAATTTGGATAAGCAAGATAATAATAATCGTGAATTGGAGTTTAACAAGAAAAGGATGACAAACCAACAACCGACTCCAATTGATAGCAACGAACGGAATGCCTAGAGGCATAAAAATTGATGACTCCATCTCAGCGTCATCTCCTCCAAATCAATCGAATCCATCAATCTGAGGTCTCCAACTCCAATCGACCTTGACGACTCTGAGAAGTACATATTAGATAGAACCAGGAAACAACAAAGACATTGAAAATTTTAAATTTGAAGTCTTGAAAACATGTTGCTTAATGTTATAAGATATGTTTTAATTTTTAGTTTTATTTAGTTATAATATTATTGTATTATAATTTTGTAATTGTAAATGACGTCCATGTTCCATGATGCAAATTCAATTTTGATTTCTTATTTTAGGTTAGTTATTGTTGTTGGGTACAACAATGTGTTGTATGATTTTTGTTTGATGATAACTAACATATAATATTATTTAAATGTTTTTGTAATTGTACTATTTTATATTTCATTTCATAGAAATAAATATTTATTGAATAATATACTATTATACCCTATTCACAGTATATTTATTCAATTAAATATTTTATTTCAAAATCTGAAATAGTACAACATTCTAACTCCACTATTGTATATTCACAGTTACAATATTTTACATGAAATTGTACTACTGAATTAATTTGAATATGATAGACAATTTGATTTGAACAAAATAAAATAATATTTTATTTCAATAAAATTTGTCTATTACAAATATCGGTACAATTTCTCATTCTGTACATGTGTTCCTCACTACAACTCTCATCACTCTAGTATACATTCACGACCTCACTGCAGTTACACTTGTTCACTCATATACAGTTTACATATTCATATACATTTTGCTAACATTGTTGCGTACACTCACTAGCTCAATACTTGTTTTCTGTCTTCTTATCTTCACAACACTTCACAGTCAATCCACTCATCATCTGCATACCTGTCACATATAGAAGAACACACAGTAGCCTGCAATAAAAATAAAACTGAACACATGAAAATATAAATTTATTTTAAATTTTATTTGCCTCAGAATTTCGGTGTGTTTCTCATTATTTTTCTGACTTAGTCTAATATAAAAGGACGGGAATATTATTTTGAATGGCTGCATATACACACGTGTATAAATATACACACATGTATAAATATACATGTGTGCACTGCCTTGCCAATCAAAGTGCAACTGAGGAGCAGCCACGTGGGCCAACTCGACCCAGTGCAAGTGAAAATGAATACATTTCAGCATGGTGTTCAAACATGGTCGAACACACAGCAAATGGTGCAGCATACATGCAAAATGAAACAATTCAAAGTGGTCGAGCAAACATGAATTGCTCAACTCAAAAACAAAGGTGTATACAAGCAGATGCTAACAAGTCGGCATAGTTCTAAATAATTTATTGACAAGCACATGGGCAAGGCACATAGTATGGAGCTAATGCAAATCAAAATTGAACAACAAACTCAACATGTAAAAAGTAAGAACACATAAAGTACAACAATGCACATGAATGCAAAAGCTTATGGAAGACAGCAATGCAACAATTTAAAAACAGTCGCAGGTGTATGGCCAGAAATGAGGCAATACTAGGGCATCAATACACAAAGATGGTGAAGCAATTTGCAAGGGATCATGGTCAAGACACTAATCAGTGAAGCAATAGCCTAGCAGACTAACAAACAAGTGGAACAAATATGCAATCTTAGGTGTCTTAGATGTATAAGCAAGTTACAAACAAAAATGTGCAAATGGGACTGAACAACAAATGGAAAAGTACAAAATGAAGCACCAATGTGACCAGAAACCTTCATGAGCCAAGCCCAAGTGGACAAACACAGGTGTAACCAGGCTATACATTCAAAGGGGGATAGAACTGATTTATGTGTACATATATTCATGTACGCATATATGAGTACAAGTATGAGAGGTGAAAATATAAAGAGCATCATCACATGCTAGGCCAACAAGGTGCAGCTTAGTAAATAAAACTTGCTTAATTGTCTTCATAAACTGGTTGTGTCAAATATGGTAAATATCACAGTATTTTATGGCAGCAGCAAGACCAAGCATTTGGATATAGTACATGCAAAAACAATGGTAAATGGGATAGATTATTGGCTTGTCAAGGATAATATCTGATCAACCTTTTAGTTAACATGTGAACTCAGATATTTCAAGTGAACAAAATTGAAGAGGCATAAAATCAGTTCTTATCAGTTTCAAAAATGATCAGGTATTATTCAAAGACTGATCAAGTAGTATCAACAATATTCAACGGTAAAGGGAAGTGTATATTGGAAATGCAGAATATCAGCAAGGAGAACATGGTTTAAATAAGTGCAGAAAAATATATACAAGGCAGTTTTTACAAAAAAAAGACCAATTCAAACTATGAACACGCAAATTCCAGAGTGTTTGAAAAATTCAAACCCCAAAAATTCAAGTCAGGGATTTAAGGAGCCAAAGCTTTATATTCATTCAAGTTCAAATTCGAAGAAATCCCACAAATCATCCAAAGAAATCAACGCAGTAAGTCAGGGGAAAATCAAGACCAAATCCACAACAAAATTCTCGTATATATCGTGTAACACCCCGTATTTCAGTTAATGCTAAGATTCACTAATTGTAGAATAAATAATCTCAGATGTGAGAATTGGGGGAAACGGGCTGCGTCATTGCGTTCGTCTCGGAAAAATACGCAGAATAGAGTCCGAGATTTTGTAAATCGGAGTCCGTATGACCCAGTTAAGGCCCAAAGAAGTTTTCAGAAAATTCAAAATTAAAAACAGATTTAAAATTCAGTTCTAAAACATAATTGGAGCCAAAAGCGGAGGTGGCGGGAAAGTTCCCGCCTAGCCCCGTGTCGACAGGCATGTCGACAGGGGTGTCGACAGGCATGTCGACAGGGGTGTCGACAGGCATGTCGACAGGGGTGTCGACAGCCCTGTCGACAGGGGTGTCGACACAGGGTGTCGGCCCTGTTGATCTGGGTGCACCAGATCTGGTTTTTGGTTGAGTCTTGGGCTGGGTTCTAGAGATTTCCGAAATCTAAGGGTCCTAATCTAATCTAGGGTTAATCTAAGGGCCTAAAACACTCACCTAATCTATAAATACACCCTAAACCTACCCTAATCCATACTAAAAATAGAATTGAGGGCTACATGCCGCCAAATTAAATCTTAGAAGTAGCCTCCACTAATTTATGAAGAGGGTTGCAAGCTAATCACTCTCTAATCAATCTCTAATCATCACCATCTTCAAATATAGCAACTAGTTCTACATCATAAGTTTGCTAATCTTGGTTTTGGTGAGTTTCTATCACTTTAACATCAATTGCTAAAGTAAGTGGATTAGGTGTAATGAGACTTATGGTCTTAAATGCGGATTAGTGAGTTTGAATCATTTGTAATGATATGCTACTCTATGTTTTCCTATGTTTATGCATATTTAATAAGTGGGTTTATGCATGTTGGTTTATGCATGTTTAACAAGTGGGTTTATGCATGTTTAATAAGTTGGTTTATGCATGTTTAACAAGTGGGTTTATGCATGTTTAATAAGTGGGTTTATGCATATTTAATAAGTGGGTTTATGCATGTTTAACAAGTGAGTTATGCAAGTTCATATGCAAGTTATGTGTATGATGTTATGTAAGTTATGTGTAGGTTGTTATGCAAGTTCATATGCAAGTTATGTGTATGATGTTATGTAAGTTATGTATAGGTTGTTATGCAAGTTCATATGCAAGTTATGTATATGCTTAAATGCAAGTTTAACATGATATGCAAGTTATGCATGCTTATGCAAGTATGTGAATGCTTATGCAAGAATGTGAATGCTTATGCTAGTTATGTGTATGCTTAAATGCATGTTTAACATGTTACGCAAGTTATGAGAATGCTTATATGCAAGTTCAACATGTTATGCAAGATATGTGTATGCAACATGTTATGCAAGATATGTGTATGATAATATGCAAGTTCATATGCAACATGTTATGCAAGTCATGTGTATGATAATATGCAAGTTTGGGTTAAGTGTAGTTGGGTTAATATATGCTCATATATGCAAGTTGACATCCTCTTAACCCATGACAAAGTTATATGCTAAGATTTGGTTAAACCCATGGTACTTGTGATGGATCTTCCCTTTATTATGCCATGAAATGAGAACGATTTACGTGGGGAACGATGGGGTTAATAAATATGTTAATAAAAGTATGATTGGGTATGATTAAGCATACCATAAAAATAAATTAACATAAGTGGGAATTTACCTATTGAGTTAGGTCTACCCCATGGGAATTTACCTATTGAGTTAGGTCTACCCATGTTATGAAAAACTTGATATTAATTAGAGATAATTAATATGGGGGTGATTAATTAGGTGTAATTAATCGACTAAGACACGAGGTTGGACTCATTTGTAGTGTAAAACAGCCCGGACCCTACCGGCTTAACCAGTTGCTACAAATGTCAGCCCAATGTGAGAGGTCTTAGCCATAAATTAAATATGTGATTAAAGTAAAGACACAAGGTTAGACTCTGTTATGACGTAAGACTGCCCGGACCCTACCGGCTTAACCAGGCGATCATAACAGCCAGTCTAATGTGGGAGGTCTTTATGGGAGATCACGGTCTTAATTAATTAAGAAACACTTAACCATATTAGCATGTAGTGGGACATGAGGGGTTAAGTGGGTGCCTTGGGTGGCATGTGGAAATTTAGTGGTTGCCTTGGGTGGCATGTGGAAATCTAGTGGGTGCCTTGGGTGGCAATTGAAATATAATTAAATGACTTAACCAAACTTTAAACATGTAAGTGAACATGATTATAAAAAGGGTTAAGTGGGTTACACTAGATGAATGACAAGCTTAGGTGGGTAGCTTGTGGGGGCCCATTTCAACCAGTAACCCATATGTATCTTATTGGGCTCGACCCATGTCGAGGACGGGACACGCGTACTGGGCTTGACTGTAAGAGGCCAAAACGGGTTAGCGGTGGCAACGCAAGTCCAACGGGTTTCATATGCGTGTGTGGACCCGGGCTGGTAGGTAAGACGTTGTTGCATCGTGTAGATATAAGCCGTGCACCGCTAATTATATCGGGTTGCCACTTTGGGAAGTGATACACCCCACTGTGGGGCCGGCACGGGTATCTACGGTAGGGAGCCGATCATTTGGGAGTGGTGGGTACACCTAGTGGAGATAGGGGCAGTCGGCACCTATGTAGTCAGCTAGGGGTACACGAAACTACTGGGTAAATTTTCTAAGTTCTTGGGAGGGATCAACCTTTAAGAAGGAATGACTGGTGTGGTGCAGTGTAGTAATTATCCTTGGGTGGGTAAATGCGTCTTTACAGTTATCTTAGTTTATCCTAAGTCTACCAAGCTGCTTAGTGTAGCCACTCATCCCAAGACATTACCGTATGTCAAGTTTATGTCTTCTCTGGTTACTTTAATGATTGTATTGTTAAAGTCATAGGACTCGCTTAGACTTATGTCTGACCCCGTTGTTTTTATCTTTTTCCCAACCCTCAGGTCCTACGGTGGATCCTAGCAGTAGTGGAGCTTGATCGGATTGCTGTTCCAGTCTTTAGGAGCTTGGATAGATGTAAAGATCCAGTTACCCAGTTATCTTTTCTTTTGTCCTGGCTATTGTATGAGAGAGTGGGATTATGTACTTCTTTATTTTGATGGATATTGTACTTGACTTTTATTGTGGTTTTATGATGTAACCAGACTTGTTTACTTCCGCTGTTATGAGATGATGTTTTAAATTTCAAGTACTATTTATATCTGTCTTGTTGTAATTTTTCTGTTCTATATTCACTAAAATACTCCACCGATGCTATGGCATTCCCTTAATGAGTGATCATAGCGGGAGTGGGGTGTTACACGTGGTATCAGAGCAAAGGTTACCGGAACAGATAAAATTTTTAGAAAACTATTTTTTCTAAAACATTTTTGGAAGAGATATTTTCAAAAACATGTCTTTAAAGAGAAAAGTTTTTGAAAGAAAAGCACAATCCCCAATAGCCATATCTATATCCTTCGAATTCTCCGTTTTGAATCTTTCCTTTTTCGTTTCAGCATGGCTGAGGATCTTAACTTTCCGGAGGGTGTGACGGTACCAGTATGGTATAGGAGATTGATGGAGGCTAGGGCCACCACTGCGGGTCCAGCAAATGTTCCTCCTCCAACCGTAGCACCCGATCTTCCTCCTCCCCCTCCTCCTCGCACGGATACTTTTGCTAAGACTTGCAAGGAATTTAAAGCTATGGGAGGGAAACCTTTTCAAGGATCTGAAACTTTTGTGGAGGCTAGAGATTGGCTTAAGGAGGTGAAAGAGTTGATAGATATCTTTGAGATGGAAGAAGGAAAGAAAGTCAAGTTAGCTGCTTGGTTAATGAAAGGAGAGGCCTCATTCTGGTGGGAGGTCACTAATGGAGAACGCCCCGTTGACTCTTGGGTGGATTTTAGGCAAAGATTTGTGGCAAAGTTTCTCTCAAGGGCGGAGGAAAACTTGTATATGGAAAGATTCTTGACTCTAAAGCAAGGAAATCTCTCAGTAAAGGAATATGTCAACAAGTTTAATCAACTGGCAAGGTTTGGCCTAGACATGGTGAATACACCGGAGAAGAAGGCTTTGAGGTTCGTGAAAGGCTTGAATGAACCGATGCATGGGTTGGCTATGACTCATATCCCTATGGGGGCCACCTTCGAGAAGCTAGTTGACATGGCACTCATGCATGAAGAAGAGAAGGGTCCCAATGCTAATAGGGCACCCGAGAAGAAGGGAGATCAAAAGAGACCTCAGCAACAACAGCAAAATAAAGGTGGGAAAGGCAACGGTGGCAAGGGCAAGAAGAAGAAGTGTTTCAATTGTGGGACACCTGGCCACCTAAGCAAGGATTGTCGCAAGAAGAAGAAGACTGGCTGCTTCCACTGTGGCGAAGCAGGGCATCTAGTGAAAGACTGTCCTAAGAAGGGGCAAAGGACGGGATCTACCTCGGGAGGACAGGTGCAAGCTCTTATGGCACCGGGTCAGGCTAGGGGGCAAGTACAGGCTCTCGCGGTTCCACCGATTCAGGAAAGAGGTAGAACTATTTCCGTTGAAAGTCTGGTTTTTCTATTTGATCATCCTGTCCGTACATTGTTTGATTCAGGCGCATCGCATTCGTTTATCTCATCATCATTAGTTGAGTCACTGCACTTAGACACCAGTCTGGTAGATGATCCCTTGGTTGTTTCAAACCCAATTGGGGGCTCCACTTATTTGTCCATGATATGTTTGGGTTTGAAGATTTGTATACTTAGCATTGAGTTTAGATGTGATGCTTTTGTTTTGGGCTTCACGGGCTATGGGTTAATTTTGGGCATGGACTGGTTATCCAGTAATGGTGCCGTTCTTGATTGCGAAAGGAGAGTTGTTCGGCTCATGACCCGCTTGGGTAACACTCTCGAGATTTCTTGTAATCCCATGGATTCTGTTATGCTAAGTTATCTTGAATCGCTTGACGCTTCGGTCGAGAGTTTGCAATCTGTTAGAGTGGTCCGGGAATATCCGGATGTGTTTGAGGAGGTGAAGGGCTTACCTCCGAAGCGGGAGATTGACTTCCGAATATATCTGGTGGATAATGCTAAACCTGTATCTTTACCAGTGCGCCACATGGCTCCTCGTGAGAGGAGGGAACTCCATAAGCAAGTAGGGGAGTTGCTTGAGAAGGGGTTCATAAGACGAAGTATATCGGAGTGGGGTGCTCCAGTAGTTTTTGCTACGAAGGCGGATGGGTCCCTCAGACTTTGTGTAGACTATAGAGAACTCAACAAGCTCACAAAGAAGAATAGACACCCATTGCCGAGGATTGATGATCTTTTCGATCAGTTGGTTGGCGCTTCAGTATTTTCTCAATTGGACTTGGCCACGGGGTTTCATCAGTTGAGGGTGGCTGAGGATAGCATAGACAAGACTGCCTTTAGAACTCCGGATGGTTTCTATGAGTGGCTGGTGATGCCATTTGGGTTGACGAACGCCCCTGCATACTTTGTGGATTTGATGAGTAGGGTGTTCAGGGAGTTCCTTAATAAATTCGTGGTGGTCTTTGTGGATGATATCTTAGTATTTTCTAAGAGTGAAGAAGAGCATGCCCTACATCTTGGGGAGGTATTGAAGACTCTTCGAGCACATAGCCTTAAGGCTAAATTCTCTAAATGTCACTTCTGGAGGAAGGAGGTGCGGTTCTTGGGGCACGTGGTCTCCAAGGAAGGGATAACTGTGGATCCCGCGAAGGTAGTATCAATTCAGGATTGGAAGGTTCCGAAGAATGCTACCGAAGTAAGAAGTTTCTTGGGGTTGGCGGGTTATTATAGGAAGTTTATCAAAGACTTCGCGAAGATAACAGCCCCATTAACCCGCTTAATGAAGAAGAATCTTGTTTTCACATGGGACGTAGATTGTGATGATGCGTTCCGACGGTTAAAGAGAGCTTTAACCACTGCTCCAGTTTTAGTGTTGCCAGATGGGAGCAAGCCATTTGTTGTTTATACCGATGCTTGTGGGACAGGACTTGGCGCAGTCTTAATGCAAGAGGGAAGGGTAATAGCCTATGGTGGAAGGCAGTTGAGAGTGCATGAGAAAAATTACCCTACCCATGATTTAGTGTTGGCCGCTATTGTTTTTGCGCTTAAGATTTGGCGCCATTATCTTCTTGGTGAGAGATTCGAATTGTTCACTGACCACAAATCATTGAAGTACTTGTTTTCTCAGAAGGATTTGAATTTGCGACAGCAAAGATGGATGGAGTTCTTAGCATCCTATGATTTCGAGATAGCGTATACCCCTGGCAAGGGTAACGTGGTGGCGGACGCCTTGAGCAGAAAGAGGTTGTCCTTGAGTCCATTGTTCGTGGAACAACGAAGCTTGGAATTTATCTCGATGTTTGATTTCAGACCTTCCATTGATTACGTACCCGGTTTGCTAGCATCCTTGGAGGTCAGACCTACTCTTCTGGGGCGGATTGGAGAAGCACAGAGGGACGACCCACAGTTGGTTGAGTTGGTGGAGAAGCTCATAAGGGGGGAGTCGTCCAGCCATTTGAGTAGGTACACCCTAGACGATAGGGGGTGCTTGCATAGAGACGGTAGACTTTGTGTACCACAAGACGAGGGTTTGAGGAAGGTTATTCTTGATGATGCACACCGTTCTAGGATGACCATTCATCCCGGTGGGGACAAGATGTACCAAGACATGAAGAGGGTTTTCTTCTGGGCCGGTATGAAGAAAGATGTGGCCGAGTATGTCGCTCGATGCTTGGTGTGCCAACAAGTGAAGGCGGAGCAAAAGAAACCTGGTGGGTTGCTTCACCCATTGGAAGTTCCGCAATGGAAGTGGGATAGCGTCTCGATGGATTTTATTGACGGGTTACCCAGATCAAGAAAGGGTAATACGGGAATTTGGGTTGTGGTAGACAAACTTACTAAAAGCGCCCATTTCATACCTGTGAAGAGCAAGAGGACTGCTCCATGGCTAGCTTCAGTATATCTTCGAGAGATAGTTCGATTGCATGGGGTACCCTCTAGCATAGTGAGTGATCGAGATCCTATCTTCACTAGCGAGTTCTGGAGAAGTTTGCAAGAAGCAGTGGGGACTCAATTGTGTCTGAGTACCGCATATCACCCTCAGACGGACGGCCAGACTGAGAGGGTGAATCGTGTCCTAGAAGACCTTTTGAGGCTTTGTATCTTAGATTTTGGAGGTACATAGGAAGAGCATCTTCCATTGGTGGAGTTCGCATATAATAACAGCTTTCAGTCCAGTATTGGTATGGCTCCTTTCGAAGCTCTTTATGGAAGGCCTTGTCGATCTCCTACATGTTGGTGGGAATCTACGGATAAGATCTTGCTTGGGCCTGATATGGTTAGGGAGACTTCTGAGAAGATTGACTTGATTCGGAGAAGGATGAAAGCAGCGCAGGATAGGCAAAAATCTTATGCGGACAAGAGAAGGACGGATCTTGAGTTTGAAGTTGGGGACATGGTCTTTGTCAAAGTGTCTCCGTTACGAAATGTGGTTCGCTTTGGATCTGTTGGGAAGTTAGCACCAAGGTTTGTTGGGCCGTTTCCTATTAAGGAAAGGATTGGACGGATGGCATATAGGGTGGAGTTGCCCGACAGACTTAGTGGTGTTCATGATGTATTCCATGTATCACATCTGAGGAAGTGCTTACATGAGACCGCAGAGGTGGTAGAGCCGAGCTTGCTTAGAGATGTAGAGGTAGAGCGTGATGCGACGATTCGACGAGCTCCTACTCGCATCCTTGGGTCAGAAACTAGGAAGTTGAGGAACAGAGAAGTTCAGCTAGTTAAAGTGCAATGGGGAGAGGACGAAAGCAATGCTACTTGGGAGACGGAAGCGAAGATGCGTTCTTTGTATCCATTTCTTTTTGAGAGTATGTCTTTTAACTTCTCCTTTATCGCTTGTCTAGTACTTATCTTATCTTTAGTATGTCCTCTCGTTAGTACTGTTTGACCTTTAGATAGGGTAAACCTATGGTGGAAACATGTGTTTGAGACATGTTATGGTTGATGGATGCAAGTGGATGCAAGTGTTTGCTAGTGGTTGCTCGTGGATGCATATACACACACTCTAGGCACTAGATCGGCTCAGTCACTTCATATTGCATATTGCATAAAATTGTGTGTAGGAAGCTATATTTATGGATGTATAATGATTGTGTTATCATATGGATGATGCATTTTGGTGAATGATTGTGCACTCATGTAGATATTGTATGTGTCGATAGGGTTCTCTCGCATACATAATGGATGCATGGCACTATCATGGTTTGCATATGTTCATACATTAGATAGGGAACATATACACACACTTTTTGCATATGCTCATACATCATTAGAAATTGTTTTAAGGACAATGGATGCCAGTGTTTGATGATTGAGTAGATGGTTGTTTGGATGGTAGGATATGCATTCTCCTTAGCTTAGAGATTTCGGAGACGAAATCCTTTAAGGAGGGGAGAATGTAACACCCCGTATTTCAGTTAATGCTAAGATTCACTAATTGTAGAATAAATAATCTCAGATGTGAGAATTGAAGGAAACGGGCTGCGTCATTGCGTTCGTCTCGGAAAAATACGCAGAATAGAGTCCGAGATTTTGTAAATCGGAGTCCGTATGACCCAGTTAAGGCCCAAAGAAGTTTTCAGAAAATTCAAAATTAAAAACAGATTTAAAATTCAGTTCTAAAACATAATTGGAGCCAAAAGCGGAGGTGGCGGGAAAGTTCCCGCCTAGCCCCGTGTCGACAGGCATGTCGACAGGGGTGTCGACAGGCATGTCGACAGCCCTGTCGACAGGGGTGTCGACACAGGGTGTCGGCCCTGTTGATCTGGGTGCACCAGATCTGGTTTTTGGTTGAGTTTTGGGCTGGGTTCTAGAGATTTCCGAAATCTAAGGGTCCTAATCTAATCTAGGGTTAATCTAAGGGCCTAAAACACTCACCTAATCTATAAATACACCCTAAACCTACCCTAATCCATACTAAAAATAGAATTGAGGGCTACATGCCGCCAAATTAAATCTTAGAAGGAGCCTCCACTAATTTATGAAGAGGGTTGCAAGCTAATCACTCTCTAATCAATCTCTAATCATCACCATCTTCAAATATAGCAACTAGTTCTACTTCATAAGTTTGCTAATCTTGGTTTTGGTGAGTTTCTATCACTTTAACATCAATTGCTAAAGTAAGTGGATTAGGTGTAATGAGACTTATGGTCTTAAATGCGGATTAGTGAGTTTGAATCATTTGTAATGATATGCTACTCTATGTTTTCCTATGTTTATGCATATTTAATAAGTGGGTTTATGCATGTTGGTTTATGCATGTTTAACAAGTGGGTTTATGCATGTTTAATAAGTTGGTTTATGCACGTTTAACAAGTGGGTTTATGCATGTTTAATAAGTGGGTTTATGCATATTTAATAAGTGGGTTTATGCATGTTTAACAAGTGAGTTATGCAAGTTCATATGCAAGTTATGTGTATGATGTTATGTAAGTTATGTGTAGGTTGTTATGCAAGTTATGTGTATGATGTTATGTAAGTTATGTGTAGGTTGTTATGCAAGTTCATATGCAAGTTATGTATATGCTTAAATGCAAGTTTAACATGATATGCAAGTTATGCATGCTTATGCAAGTATGTGAATGCTTATGCAAGAATGTGAATGCTTATGCAAGTTATGTGTATGCTTAAATGCATGTTTAACATGTTACGCAAGTTATGAGAATGCTTATATGCAAGTTCAACATGTTATGCAAGATATGTGTATGCAAGTTCATATGCAACATGTTATGCAAGATATGTGTATGATAATATGCAAGTTCATATGCAACATGTTATGCAAGTCATGTGTATGATAATATGCAAGTTTGGGTTAAATGTAGTTGGGTTAATATATGCTCATATATGCAAGTTGACATCCTCTTAACCCATGACAAAGTTATATGCTAAGATTTGGTTAAACCCATGGTACTTGTGATGGATCTTCCCTTTATTATGCCATGAAATGAGAACGATTTACGTGGGGAACGATGGGGTTAATAAATATGTTAATAAAAGTATGATTGGGTATGATTAAGCATACCATAAAAATAAATTAACATAAGTGGGAATTTACCTATTGAGTTAGGTCTACCCCATGGGAATTTACCAATTGAGTTAGGTCTACCCATGTTATGAAAAACTTGATATTAATTAGAGATAATTAATATGGGGGTGATTAATTAGGTGTAATTAATCGACTAAGACATGAGGTTGGACTCATTTGTAGTGTAAAACTGCCCGGACCCTACCGGCTTAACCAGTTGCTACAAATGTCAGCCCAATGTGAGAGGTCTTAGCCATAAATTAAATACGTGATTAAAGTAAAGACACGAGGTTAGACTCTGTTATGACGTAAGACTGCCCGGACCCTACCGGCTTAACCAGGCGGTCATAACAGCCAGTCTAATGTGGGAGGTCTTTATGGGAGATCACGGTCTTAATTAATTAAGAAACACTTAACCATATTAGCATGTAGTGGGACATGAAGGGTTAAGTGGGTGCCTTGGGTGGCATGTGGAAATTTAGTGGTTGCCTTGGGTGGCATGTGGAAATCTAGTGGGTGCCTTGGGTGGCAATTGAAATATAATTAAATGACTTAACCAAACTTTAAACATGTAAGTGAACATGATTATAAAAAGGGTTAAGTGGGTTACACTAGATGAATGACAAGCTTAGGTGGGTAGCTTGTGGGGGCCCATTTCAACCAGTAACCCATATGTATCTTATTGGGCTCGACCCATGTCGAGGACGGGACACGCGTACTGGGCTTGACTGTAAGAGGCCAAAACGGGTTAGCGGTGGCAACGCAAGTCCAACGGGTTTCATATGCGTGTGTGGACCCGTGCTGGTAGGTAAGACGTTGTTGCATTGTGTAGATATAAGCCGTGCACCGCTAATTATATCGGGTTGCCACTTTGGGAAGTGATACACCCCACTGTGGGGCCGGCACGGGTATCTACGGTAGGGAGCCGATCATTTGGGAGTGGTGGGTACACCTAGTGGAGATAGGGGCAGACGGCACCTATGTAGTCAGCTAGGGGTACACGAAACTACTGGGTAAATTTTCTAAGTTCTTGGGAGGGATCAACCTTTAAGAAGGAATGACTGGTGTGGTGCAGTGTAGTAATTATCCTTGGGTGGGTAAATGCGTCTTTACAGTTATCTTAGTTTATCCTAAGTTTACCAAGCTGCTTAGTGTAGCCACTCATCCCCAGACATTACCGTATGTCAAGTTTATGTCTTCTCTGGTTACTTTAATGATTGTATTGTTAAAGTCATAGGACTCGCTCAGACTTATGTCTGACCCCGTTGTTTTTATCTTTTTCCCAACCCTCAGGTCCTACGGTGGATCCTAGCAGTAGTGGAGCTTGATCGGATTGCTGTTCCAGTCTTTAGGAGCTTGGATAGATGTAAAGATCCAGTTACCCAGTTATCTTTTCTTTTGTCCTGGCTATTGTATGAGAGAGTGGGATTATGTACTTCATTATTTTGATGGATATTGTACTTGACTTTTATTTTGGTTTTATGATGTAACCAGACATGTTTACTTCCGCTGTTATGAGATGATGTTTTAAATTTCAAGTACTATTTATATCTGTCTTGTTGTAATTTTTCTGTTCTATATTCACTAAAATACTCCACCGATGCTATGGCATTCCCTTAATGAGTGATCATAGCGGGAGTGGGGTGTTACATATCGTGACCAAGTCATTCATGAAATCAGAGCATATAATTCGGATTTTAACCATATAAATATTCACCGATTCATTACTAGCAAATCATCCAAGTTCAAACAAATCAAAGCATAAAATCGAATAGCAAATTCATACCAGAAAAAAGGGCAAGCTTTGATCCAATTCTGCGCTCAATTGAAGAAGAGATTGTTACTGGAAATTCGAGATCATCACACAACAGAGCGACAGCCTTCAGGTTGAAAGAGAATTGAAACTCTAAAGTCAATCGCCACTTTATTCTTCAGAAGGAAACCATAGATTTGAAGCCGCCATTTTTTCCAGAGATCGGGACAAATGCATTGAAGTGGATCGAAGCAAAAGTAAATTGAAAAGGGGCCGGCCAAAAATTATAAAGGGATGGAGGATTTATTATTTAATATATAAACTAGGGTTTAACTTTTAAAAGGGTTTTTTCAAGTTTTTTGTTTGTTTATTAATTTTCTTTTCAATTTGTTATCGAGTTATAGTTTTCTAGTGTGCCTCTAAAACTAGGGAGACGAATTATGGGGTTTGTGATTCGGGGATAGAAGTCAGTGTAGGGTTTTGAGCGTAGGATTAGTGCAACTTGCGCGAGATTATGAGGCATTTTTTGTGTAGCTCCTAGTAGAAACTGGCGATAAGTTTTGAGCGTAGGGTTAGGACAAAGAGGCTAGGAATTGTCGCGAGTTTACAGGTGTTGTAAGCATTGTAATTGTTGACTAATACCTAGTAGAAACCTTGGGTAATGCAGTAGTAGGCAGGGTTTTGCTAAAGCTGGGTATATCTGTGTATTATTTATTTTCTGCATTTACTTTGATTATTATCTGTGTTGATATTATTACTTAGCAAAAATTTGCGATAAACCCTATTCACCCCCTCTAGGGTTAATTTAGATCCAACAAGTGGTATCAGAGCAGGTATTTTATTTTATTTTATTTTAACTCTAGAGTCATGAATCTGTCTAATAACGCTTTTTCTGAAGGTCAGTACATAGCTAGGATGAAAATTTAATGGAACTGATTATGCTTATTGGAAAGCTAGGATGAAAATTTATTTGAGTTCAGTCGATTATGATGTGTGGGATATTATCGAAACGGGATATAGATCTCCCACAGTCATTGTTAATAATGTTGAAGTTCCTAAATCGAAAGACAAGTGGGATGCTAATGATAAAAAATTATTTTCAACTAATGCCAAAGCGATGAATGCTTTAATTTGTGCTCTTGATAAAACTGAATTTAATCGAATTTCTCATTGTGAAACTACGTAGGAAATATGGCATACGTTTGAGGTCACACACGAAGGAACATCTCAAGTGAAGGAATCTCGTCTCGCTCTTCTCAGCAACAAATATGAAAATTTCTCTATGCAAAGAGACGAAGATATAAAAGAGATGTATGGGCGCTTCTCATCACTAGTCTAAAATGCAAAAGCTCTTGGTAAAACGTATACCAAAGTGGAATTGATCAGAAAAATGTTGAGAGTGCTACTGATGAATTTTGAAGATAAGGTGACAGCGATTCAAGAATCAAAAGATCTGAATAAAATAAGCATGGAAGAGGTGATCGAAAATCTGATTACTTACGAGATGGAGTTAAAAGCAAGAGAAGAACGAAAGAATTCTAAATCAACGAAAAAGACGATCGCTCTAAATAATATTGTTGAAAGTGATGATGAAGATCCCGCTGAAGAGCTAGCCATTGCTTTGAGAAAGCGGACCAAAGAAAATTACAAGCCACGAAAAAAGAATTCAAAAACTAACAAGTCTGAAAGTTCAAAAAGCTCAGACGATGAAGTGTTTTTCTATAATTACAAGAAACCCAGACATATCAAACTAGATTGCCTACGGCTTAAGAATGAAAAGAAGAAGAAGTTCAGAAGAAAGAAGAAGGCTTTTTCTGCTACTTGGTATGACGAGGAAGGAGAAGAAGTTTCTGACAGTGATGAAGAGGAAGCTAATTTGTGTCTCATGGCACAGTCTGAATCAGAAAGTAGTGAAGAGGATTCAAGTGAGGTATCGAATTTTACTTATAAAGATTTATTTTTAATGTGTCACGGTCTCACAAAAACGTTGATTCTCTTGAACTAAAAGTGAAGAAATTGAAACCTGATAGGTCAAAACTAGTTCAAGGAAATAACAGTTTAGAAAAAAAACTTGAAAAAGTTAAGAATTCACTGTTTTCTGAATGCAAAAATTGTCAATTTTTGTGTAATGATCTTTTGAATTTCAAAACTGATTTTGAGTTTCTTAAAAATGAAAACGCTAATTTGAAGAAAGATAATTGTGCTTTTGAGAAGGAGATTGAAAAGCTTAGAGAATCTGAAAAACTTGATTTCGAAAAGCGAAAACAATTTGAAATTGAAATTTCTAAGTCCAATGCTAAAATCAAAGCACTTGAAAACGAAAATTTGGTTTTAAAACAAACTGATGCTAAAAAGATGAAAATCGCTATTAATTGTTGTTCAAATTTAATGAAAGAAAATCACGATCTTAAATTTAAATTTCAACCACTTGAGTCAACATTGACTAAATTTCTAAAGGAGAGAAATCGTTGAATATGTTGTTTAAAACCCAATTTTTTTTCAAAATAAAAAGGGACTTGGTTTTGGATTTGATCAAGTAGAAAAACAAAATCCTATTGATTTTAAAGATCCTTTAAATGGTTTTGAAAATGATCGAATTGAAATTTTGAAATATAATAATTTCAAAGGGTTTTTAAATCATAAACGAAATGATAACTCGTTTAAAAACAATTCATTTAAACATGTTTGGATTCCAAGAAATAAAAAAATGAATTTGAATAAGTCTAACTGAATTTGGGTTCCAAAAGGTACTTTAATAGATAATAATGGATTGTTATATAAATGGGTATGGGTACTAAAATGTTTAAGCGAAGCTAAGAGTGGTAAAACAGTCTTTATTAGACCACTCGATACTATAAATATTTAGGTACTAAGGGAGGCTAAGGAACAACTATGCTTAAGAGAGATAAAATTCAAATTGATTCATATTATCGAATTATTTGGAGTTCCTTAGCCATAGATTCTGAGTTGGAGATTCAATGGTTCACATTGATTATGGTAAG
This sequence comes from Allium sativum, assembly GCA_030737875.1. Classification (NCBI taxonomy): domain Eukaryota; kingdom Viridiplantae; phylum Streptophyta; class Magnoliopsida; order Asparagales; family Amaryllidaceae; genus Allium; species Allium sativum. Next base: position 662,014,205 of record CM060909.1, on the reverse strand, counting down.
ACAGGTATGATCTCTAAACTCTAGTTTTTATTTTATTTCCTTTTAATCTTATTTCCTATTTTATTTTATTTTATGCTGATTTATATTGACAGGGTCATAACATTTTGAGCACATCTTGAACACTGTAAATCGGAATTTTGAAACTTATGATGTTCTCGAATGTTAATGAAATTTCACACATTTTTGTTGTTTTGAGTTTTTTCTTATTCACTTTGGAAAATATTGAAAAATTGAACTCAATACAGCAGACGACTTGAAAGCCATAATTGATTAGTTGTGAAAATTTCATTTTTTTACTTGGCTTGATTTGTTATTGATTATTGAATTTCTTGGATTATAAATTTTGATTTTTTTAAAGTGATTTCAAATAATTACTTCCAGATTTGATTGTTGACTGTTTCTTGTGCTTGTTTAAAAATTCTCTGAAAAATTCACTTGTGATTCTTGCTTTAAAAATGATCTTATGTTGCTCTGATAAGGAAATTTATTTGATTCGTTTGAATACCTTGGTGATTGGACGACGGGATGGAAAATCAGTAATTGGATTTCTTTAAATTCCATAGGCATTTTGAATTAAATATACAAGTGGTTCAAAATTGTCTGGAAGCAATCAGTATTAGAAATATTAGATAATTTCACATTTTACTGATTGATTTTTGAAACTGATTTTCAACTTGCATTGATATTTTCAAAACCCCTCATGAAATCGATATTTTCAATTTTAAAATTATTTTTGATTATTCATTCAAAAATTGAAATTATTGATCGATTTGAACTGTTTTGGGACTCATCAAAATTATTAATAGATTTATGAAGTTGTGATGAGTTGTGACTATGGTATAATTCATAACTAGAGGAGATGTTATTTTAAAATCTCATGATGATTGGATAGATTTTATAATATATTTGAATTAGAGCTTATTTCATGACCATCTTCTATGTCTATCATATTTTTGTCATTCATCATGGTTTTATTTATTTTGGAGAGTTCAAATTATTTTTGGAAAGAAAAATATCTTGGAAATAAAAATAAAGAAAAAAGAAAAATATATATAATTTATCCTTGGTATTCACTCCCATTTAAAAGTCCTCGCGGTTATGAATGGGTGAATTACCTTAATCTCTATGTGCTTCCATTCTCACTTAAAAGACCTTTGGGATGTGCATGGATGGAACTCATTAGAGAGGATAAAGTTAATTTACTACTAACCCCATTTAAAATAACTTTGGGCTATGCGTGGTTAGCAAGTGCTTAACACATTTTGAGCATATTTAAAATCTTCAAATCCATATTCAAATATTCAATTTTTATTGAACTCTCCTCATTCTATAAAATCAATCGTAAATCCATTCATTATGAAAGTGAAATTTGCTTCTGATTTAAAGATTATTATGATTTTTGTTTGATTAAATGGGATTTACTATATTTTCTCTCTCTTGATTTGAATTTATATTTCTAGTCTATATTCATCACTGTTTCGATTTCTATTATCCTTTTGGTGATAACAAAAGGGGGAGAATGGTCAAGATTTTAATTAATGAGTATTTAATTCAATAATATTTAAAGATTGGAAATTAAATATCTAGAGGGAGAATGGTCAATTGAATTTCATTATTAATTTTTTCCACATATATAGAGGGAGTTCAGTTGTAGGGGGAGCAAACAAATAGGGGGAGTAATATATTTCATGCTCAAACACATTTAACACATTCAAAATCTTGTATATGTTTGTCATCATCAAAAGGGGGAGATTGTTGGGTACAACAATGTGTTGTATGATTTTTGTTTGATGATAACTAACATATAATATTATTTAAATGTGTTTGTAATTGTACTATTTTATATTTCATTTCATAGAAATAAATATTTATTGAATAATATACTATTATACACTATTCACAGTATATTTATTCAATTAAATATTTTATTTTAAAATCTGAAATAGTACAACATTCTAACTCCACTATTGTATATATTCACAGTTATAATATCTTACATGAAATTGTACTACTGAATTAATTTGAATATGATAGACAATTTGATTTAAACAAAATAAAATAATATTTTATTTCAATAAAATTTGTCTATTACAAATATCAGTACAATTTTCTCATTCTGTACATGTGTTCCTCACTACAAGTCTCATCACTCTAGTATACATTCACTGCCTCACTACAATTACACTTGTTCACTCATATATAGTTTACATATTCATATACATTTTGCTAACAATATTCGTAGACTTATTGGCTCAATACTTGTCTTCTGCCTTCTTGTCTTCACAACACTTCACAGTCAATCCAGTCATCATCTGCATACCTGTCACATATAGAAGAACACACAGTAGATTGCAATAGAAATAAAACTGAACACATGCAAATATAAATTTATTTTAAATTTTATTTCCCTCAGAATTTCGATGTGTTTCTCATCATTTTTCTGACTCAGTCTAATATGAAAAGACAAGAATATTATTCTGAATGGCTGCATATACACATGTGTATAAATATACGCCCGTGTATAAATATACACGTGTGCACGGCCTTGCCAATCAAAGTGCAACCGAGGAGCAGCCACGTAGACCAACTCGACCTAGTGCAAGTGAAAATGAGTACATTTCAGCATGGTGTTCAAACATGGTCGAACACACAGCAAATGGTGCAGCATACATGCAAAATGAGACAATTCAAAGCGGTCGAGCAAACATGAATTGCCCAAGTCAAAAACAAAGGTGTATACGAGCAGATGCTAATAAGTCAGCATAGTTCTAAACAAGTTATTGACAAGCACATGGGCAAGACACATAGTATGGAGCTAATGCAAATCAAAATTGAACAACAAACTCAACATGTAAAAAGTAAGAACACATAAAGTACAGCAATGCACAACAATGCACATGAATGCACAAGCTTATGGAAGACAACAATGCAACATTTAAAAACAGTAGCAAGTGTATGGCCAGAAATGAGACAATATTAGGGCATCAATACACGAAGATGGTGAAGCAATTTGCAAGGGATCATGGTCAAGACACTAATCAGTGAAGCAACAGCCTAGCAGACTAACAAACAAGTGGAACAAATGTGCAAACTTAAGCGTCTTAGATGTATAAGCAAGTTACAAACAAAAGTGTGCAAATGGGACAGAAGAACAAATGGCAAAATACAAAATGAAGCATCAATGTGACTAGAAACCTTCATGAGCCAAGCCCAAGTCGACAAACACAGGTGTAACCAGGCTATACATTCTAAGGGGGACAGAACCGATTTATGTGTACATATATTCATGTATGCATATATGAGTACAAGTCTAAGAGGTGAAAATATAAAGAGCATCATCACATGCTAGGCAAACAAGGTGTAGCTTAGTAAATAAAACTTGCTTAATTGTCTTCATAAATTTGTTGTGTCAAATATGGCAAATATCACAGTATTCTATGGCAACAACAAGATCAAAGCATTTGGATATATTACATGCAACAACAATGGTACATGGGATAGATTATTGGCATGTCAAGGATAGTATCTGATCAACCTTTTAGTTAACATATGAACTCAGATATTTCAAGTGAACAAAATTGAAGAGGCATAAAATCAGTTCTTATCAGTTTCAAAAATGATCAAGTATTATTCAAAGACAGATCAAGTAGTATCAACAAGATTCAATGGTAAAGGGAAGTATATATTGGAAATGCAGAATATCACCAAGGAGAATATGGTTCAAATAAGTCCAAAAAAAAATATATACAAGGCAGTTTTTAAAAAAAATGACCAATTCAAACTATGAACATGCAAATTCCAGAGTGTTTGAAAAATTCAAACTCCAAAAATTCAAGTCATGGATTTAAGGAGCCAAAGCTTTATATTCATTCAAGTTCAAATTCGAAGAAATCCCACAAATCATACGAAGAAATCAATGCAATAAGTCAGGGGAAAATCAAGACCAAATCCACAACAAAATTCTCGTATATATCGTGACAAAGTCATTCATGAAATTAGAGCATATAATTCGGATTTTAACCCTATAAATATTCAACGATTCATCACTAGCAAATCATCCAAGTTCAAACAAATCAAAGCATAAAATCAAATAGCAAATTCATACCAGAAAAAGAGGCCAGCTTGGATCCAATTTTACGTTCAATTGAAGAAGAGATTGTTACTGGAAATTCAAGATCATCACACGACAGAGCGACGGCCTTCAGATTGAAAGAGAATCGAAACCCTAAAGTCAATCGCCACTTTAATCTTCAGAAGTAAACCCTAGATTTGAAGCCGCCATTTTTTCCAGAGATCGGGACAAATGCACTGAAGTGGATCGAAGCAAAAGAAAATTGAAAAGGGGTCGGCCAAAAATTATAAAGGGATGAAGGATTTATTATTTAATATATAAACTAGGGTTTAACTTTTAAAAGGGGTTTTTAAGTTTTCTGTTTGTTTTTTAATTTGCTTTTCAATTTGTAATCGAGTTATAGTTTTCTAGTTTGTCTCTAAAAATAGGGAGATGAATTACCGAATTTGTAATTCGGGGAGATCTGATTTCGGGGATAGAAGTCAGTGTAGGGTTTTGAGCGTAGGATTAGTGCAACTAGAGCGAGATTGTGAGGCCTTTTTTGTGTGGCTCCTAGTAGAAACTGGGGATAAGTTTTGAGCGTAGGGTTAGGACAAAGAGGCTAGGAATTGTCGCGAGTTTACAGGTGTTGTAAGCGTTGTAATTGTTGACTAATACCTAGTAGAAACCTTGGGGAATGCAGCAGTAGGCAGGGTTTTACCGAAGCTGGGTATATCTGTGTGTTATTTATTTTCTGCATTTACTCTGACTATTATCTGTGTTGATATTATTACTCAGCAAAAAATTGTGATAAACCCTATTCACCCCCCTCTAGGGTTAATTTAGATCCTACAATTGTTTATTTAGATATCGTTTATTGAAGCATCGTTTATAAATTAATTTTTGTATGATTATGTAGTTATGTGATATTATCCAACCTAGTAAAAATCAGCATAAATACTATCTAATTTTATGATGGTAATTGTATATATCTATAGGTAATGCTAGCAGTCGATATTAAACCTTAGGGAGTGACCATGTGAATTGATTATGCCATGCCTATCACTGATAGCATCTTATTGTCCCAGATGTCAAACTTGTCAATGACTCTAAAAAAGACTTGTGTAATCTAACAGTGTAAATAATCATAAGAAATTGGCAAACTATAAGTTTACATCAAACCTAACATTTACATTTATTCAATGAATTATTATATATTTTTTGGAATAACCAGTTGCATTGGAAAATTATTGGCAAGAAATATGATTACTCATTTTTTTATATAAGTCCAGTACTATATCCTGTGTAGGTGTTATGTTCCTAATTTCCCAAGCAAGCCCATCCCTCAGCAGAGCTAAGCATAGTTTGAAAAAGTAACACTTTTTAATACTATAGTATGTCTTTCTGATATCATAGCATGTCCTCTTTGTTCTTATGTATATATTTAATAAACCATGTGTAACGACCCGGATTTTCGTCGACTTTGGTTATCGACATAAGCTCGATGTCGATAACCAAAACATCGAAAAATCCTGGTAATTAATGAAAGAAATTAGAGGGTGAGAATAGATAAGATAGAAACTTATAGAATAGAAGAAGAAGAAAAACATCATCATCAGAGTAAACACGAATCTCACAGCGGAACGAATAAAATATAACATAATTTTTGAAATAAAACAGTAATGTATACAATAGCACTTATCAGAGTACAACACTTACAACAACAGCGGAAATAAACAATAGCTATAGAATCCTGAAGCCTCCTGCTCCAAGCTCTCCAAGGGTATCTGTAAAATCCCGACTACTTGACTGCCCGTACAAATTTAGGCACCCAAAAGTTTTAGGGAAACAAAACAAAATAAAACTCCGGGTCAGTCATGGGACTGGTGTGAATAAAACTCCAAACACTTAGTTAAATAACGGATATATCATAAGACCACGCCGTGAAAACGGAACGGGTTTTTCCCTTATGAAAATCCACATCTTTGAAAAGCAATATCATTCTGATATTATAATAATGTATAAATACAAATAGATATCAATCTAGCAGAAATGCTTTCATCTCACGTTCCACATATATAGTATACAATCAAAGCCGCAAGCATGTAATGGATTTCCAACTTTGACAAGGTATGGAACCACCTTCCGATCAGTGTACTCTAGGAACGATACACTGGAGTTCAACAAGAACATCTTGTAACTCAGGCACACATGACCGACCACTCATTTTGCTTGAGAGTATCGAATGTATATCACCAACGGTTGGGATCAGCAACCGTTCCAGTATATATATATGGGACAGCATTGATAGATTAAAGAAGCAAATGAATATTCTCTAGATATGTGATTATACACCCTACTTCGGTGCGACCGACATAGCCATGCTGCCTGCCCGATTTCTGTCATTTACCGGATGTGAGGCTAGAAGCTACGCTTATCTTTTCACATACCACATCTTCATTCACTTAGAATGTCACATCGTCATACTCGTTAAATCACAAATTGATTTCCCCAAAAATACCACGGGTATAAGCTAAGAGAAACGAATTCCTTCGCCACCAACGTAGATACGCTTGAAACAATCAACTTACGTGATCTACTAAATATACTCTGTCAGACCTTCGTCCATACAAGTTGTCCTGGGACTGGACAAACCGAAGGCACTATTCAGTATATCCATCTTAGTCACTGTTATCTAAGACTTATACAACAGCCCTTGCACTTTACTCCCCCTTCAATTATCTTTGGCATAAATGATTCGCAACGCTTATGCCAATACAGAGTGGTTCTTTGGATAATAATCCAACCGGTCTCTCCATATTAACAACGTTAAAATGGTCAAAACTTCGATAGTCTGTGAGTTAACTATCAAAGAAAAACAAGTGTGCAAACAACGATATTATTTCCAGATGGAAATTATATCGATCAATCATCAAACAACTTTTATCCTTTTAATTAATTTATCATTTATTTATCTTATTTGTCATTTCCTGTTTCCCTATATTCAAAATTTTCTTATTTTCTAAATTTAGAAAATATATGTTATTAACACTGGAAAACATTTCCATCCCTTGTTTTCTATATTAGAAAACAATTCTGATTCTTGTTTGGAAAACATTTACAAAACTTCTACGTGATTAAGCAGATGTTTAGATAAAACATCGCTATGCCAACTCAACCATTTCCTTTAATTACTAAATTCACTTTACCATCCTTTACTGCCGAACCTTAACTATTCCTCAGTAAAAAAACCGAAGCCAATCAAGTTGGGGTAGAACTACCTCTCAGACCTTAACTGAACAACACTCCTAACCTTGAAATAGGCAAAGTTCACTTTATATTTCTTTAATTAATTTCCTTACTTAACCTTTCTTTTGAATAACTATATTCGGTTAACTCCTTTCAATTAACTCTATTCGATTAACTCCTTTGGATTAACTCTATTTGCTTAACTCTATTTGGTTTACTCTATTTGGTTTACTCTATTTGATTTACCCTATTCACTTAACTCCTGTCGAATAAACTATATTCGATAACTCCTCTAACTCCATTCGAATAAACTATATTCGATTAACTCCTCTAACTCTATTCGAATAAACTATATTCAATTAACTCCTCAAACTCTATTCGAATAAACTATATTCGATTAACTCCTTCCAAATGTCTAGATTTGATAACTCCTTTCGAATAACTAGATTCGATAACTCCTTTCGAATAACTAGATTCGATAACTCCTTTCAAATGTCTAGATTTGATAACTCCTTTAGAATAACTAGATTCGATAACTCTTTTCAAATGTCTAGATTTGATAACTCCTTTCAAATAACTAGATTCGATAACTCCTTTCGAATAATTAGATTCGATAACTTCTTCTCGAATAACCAATATTCGATTATCTTACTTCGAATAACTTATATTCGATTATCTCACTTCGAATAACCAATATTCGATAATTCTTCTCGAATGAAGTATATTCGATTTCTCTTCTCGAATAAACTATATTCGATTACTCTTCTCTTCGAATACACTATATTCGATAACTCTACTTCGAATAAGTGATATTCGATAACTCCACTCGATTAACTCTACTTACTTAACCCTACTGGTTTACTTGACTTACTTAACTCAACTGGTTAACTTGACTTACTTAACTCAACTGGTTAACTTAACTTACTTAACCCTACTTAACTCAATTGGATTAACTCTTATCGAATAACTAATATTCGATTTACTTCCATTCGCTTGACTCTAGACCGCAGCGATCACAATGGTTACGCCTGATTCCCTCAAGAAACATCCGACCGCCTTAGGCTATTTACAGCCCTGCGAATTACGCTAGCAGTCGTACGAGATGGCAACTTACCCTGAATACTATGTTTGACTAACCCTGTCTCAAATAACTATATTTGATTAACTCTAGTTCGTTTTAACTCTAATCGATTAACTCTAACTGATTAACTCTAACTGATTAACTCTAACTGGTTAACTCTACCTGATTAACTCTAACTGGTTAACTCGACTCGACTAACCCCTTTCGAATAACTATTCGATTTACTAACTTTCGAATACCATATTCGATTAACTCCTTTCGAATACCATATTCGATTTAATAACTTTATTTGTGTTATAAAGATTTCCTTTTAACAACGTTTATTCATTCTTAAAGATTTACTTTTTTTGTAACGGTTCTTCACTTTTAAAAATGATTTCCTTTTCCAATTCTATTTGTAAGTGTTTTACAAATATCTCCTTTTCGCTTTGATTTGTAAACGGTTTTACAACATTTCTCTTTCTATTTGATTTGTAAATGGTTTTACAACATTTCTCTTTCTATTTGATTTGTAAATGATTTACAAACCTTTCTCTTTCTATTTGATTTGTAAATGGTTTTACAACATTTCTCTTTTCAAATTTATTCTTAAAAATATTCTAACTCTTTAAATTTCCGGAAAAATTCGCCATAACCTCCTTTGTACCGGGAGCATCGGGAAAATCCCCAAACCGCCACACAGGCCATTCCATTCAAAAAGAAAGTGACTTGAAATTATTTCCTTTTTAAAATATCTCCTATTTATAAATATCCTAATTTATAAAGATTCCTTATTTATAAATATTCAAATTTATAAATATCTCTTATTTATAAATTATTCCATTTATAATTATTTTATTTTCAACATCACTTTGAAAATTCCCTTATCAACATTCCGGTATGTTATGGTATTCAATCATATCAAATCACGATGTTCAATATCGTCCAAGCACATATAATCGACAACAGGTTATATATCACATCATATAACACAATATATGAACAAAACAGTATTATAAATATTGAGGAACCCAGTTGTGTAACGACCCGTATTTTCGGCAGCCAAATATTTAATTTAATTTATTTATTTTAAATATTATATTAGGAATATTAATGGAATTTAATATTTAATTCGTTATTAAAAACGAAGTTGAACGTTATAATTTATAAACCGAGCTGAAGAATGGCGTGCAGTTCGTAAATTCGAGTTCTGAACTTCAACAGAGTATACAGAGTCTGATATAAGTCGGATTTCTGTGAAACAAGACACGTTGGAACCGTATTGACGATAATTTTCATATGAAAGAGAAAAATTCAGATTTCGTATTTTAATTGGTAAGTTATGGCCAAAACAAAATTTGAAATAGTCGCTATAGAAATTGTTATTTAATTATAGGCCTTTAAAATAGCCGTTTTGCAAACAGACTCAGATTTCGACGAAATCTGTTTCATTGGAACCGTATCGTCAAATTATTATCAGAAAATCAAACCGCGTGGCAAACCGGTGTCGTATGTGACCACGGTAGCCGTAAACGCCCAATCAAATTCTATAGCGTGTAATTAAATTAATAAAGAGATATGTGGGTGTAACTTGAACAGACGATCGAATTAGGCCACGAAACCAGTTCCATTGAGTTTGTATCGTCGATTAGGGTCAGGATAGGTATATAGTTTGTTATTTTAAGAGACCGGAAAATTTGGTGTTAAAAAGGGTAGTGCGGTGCGCGGTAAAAATAGCCTATCGGGCAAACAGTCTCAGAATGCGACGAAACTAGTGCCGTTGGGTTCCTATCGAAAAGTTATTTTAGGGTTTCAAGGTGATTGGGTTTATCTGGTGATCGTGGTAAATTAAAACGCGTGTTTGTTTCTGGTTTTATAAGGGAATTTTTTTCAAATGAAGTCGGAATTCGACGAAACTTGTCCCATTGGGTCCGGAACATCGTTTTACATTTAGATTAGCCTTTTTATCAGTAGACAGAAGTCGATTCAGGTTAGTTTTCCTTGTTACTTTACGGTTAAGTTTCAATGAGAATAAAATAATAATTTAATTTAATATCCACTATATATATATACCCTTCCAACCCTCAAGTGCGTCAAAACCCTTCTCCTGTAGTCAACATTTCACGGCCGCCACTAATTACTCAAGAACGAACCAAACATCGCGAACTCTCCTCCTAATTTTCTTCCGATTCTTGTATCTAATCTAAATTCCTCCAAGACTAAATCGAAGAGAGGACTAAGGTCTAATATATGAACGATGGTGATGGGGTATAAGGCGCTGAGATGGTCGGAATTGGCCTAGAAAGCCGCGTCAGTTCGTAGCCGATTACAGGCGATTGGTGATGTCGACCCTGACGTACTTGAGGGTGAAGGAGGAGGAGGGTCTGCCGCTGCTTCCGGTGGACTTCGATCGCCGTTCGATGGCCTAAACAGTGGTGGAGCGTGGTGATTTTTTAGGTGAACTGAAGCTGGCATTTTGTGAGTTCAATCAGGGAAAGGAAGACATGATTTTGGAGCCTGGGTTTCCAAACGAGAATACAAAGAACGAAGGAGCCTGGAACCTGGCTATTGAAACCAACGTAATACTGAGTATTTAAATAATTGGTTCATTAATCATTCACTTAAGGACTGTAAGTTTGATATGCATCAGGTTTTGAATAGGGTATCGTGCTTCCAAGGCCAAGAACTGGGAACGAGCAGAAACAGTTCAAACGGGAAGAAAGGGTCACGACCCTGTTTAATACTCAAGTAATTTTAGTATTTAGTGCTTTAAAATTGAGTTAATCGTTTAGTCTCTGAACAACTAAATTGATGTATGATATTGGGGACAGGTCATATACAACGTAAGGATTACTGGAGCAAGGCCAGACTGAGAAGAAGGATTGAATCAATACGTTGAAAGGAATAATAGGATTAGCCTGGTTTTGAGTAAATGGAAACGATGGAACCGGAAGGGAAAAAATAAATGGTTAGCCTAATTCTGGGATAACAACGTAATGAGTGTTTAACCATCTTATAATTAAGGAAATCATTTGTTAATAATTTAAGTAAAACATAATAACTGAGTTAGTTATTTTGTTGCAGGCAACGAACGCAGGAAGGAAGCATGAAAGTCGGACCTGATTCTTTGTTGCAAATGTAATTTGATTGAAAACATTGATCGAATGATATTTTAAGGAATTAGTCTTAACTAATTACTTAATTAAGTTTAGTTATTAAATTAAGTAAGATTTGGTTTAGTTAACTCATGTTAATAAAAAAATTAAAACTTAATTAAGGATTTAATTGTTTGTTTAATTTATATGAACTTATAATATTAATAACTCCATCGTATATGATCAGAATGGAACACTAGCGATGTCGGGACTGTATGAATAGGATCTACATCCTGGAATAGAAACGGACGCAGTAGGATGCAGCTGGAGATCCCAGTTAAATTAAACGCGAGTTTAATTTAATCAAATCAGTTGTTATTGTAACAACGCAACTCAAGGTGAGTTAAACTCACTCAGTATTTTTCCCATTTATATTTTATATAAATTGGGTTTTATTTTGTGTGCTCTGCTTGCCAATGATTGACTGTTTGCTAGTTAAAATTTATTTGTTGATTTAAATGATGAAATTAAACCGTCGTTTAATTTCAGTGAAATACCGAATCGTTATTTTTAACGATTGGTTCCAATAACGGTAACTCACCTTGGTTGGTCATGTTTATTTTATAAACGTGTTTAAATTGTTGAATTGGTTGCATTGCTTGTGGGTTGATTAATGGCCGATATTTATTGTTATCAGTTAAACAAAACTGAATGATCTGGTTTGTGATAATCGGTTTGAATATAGGGAAGAACAGGTTGGAGGGATCCAACCGGATTCCTCAAATATATTATTAGTTTTCATATTATCATATATGAACTGTCCTGTTGGGTGTGATTTATTTGATGGTTGATTATTGAATGTTCAACATCTGCTAGTTTAAACCAATGGGTGATATTGGTTGGGTATTTGGCAGCGTAATGGCCTATAAAATCAATCGTTTATAAAGATTGATTCTCCGTCAGGTGAGTCGATAGAGATAAAGTTATAAAATGTATTTTATAACTGAAGTTAGATTTTGAAATATATTATTTCGAATAAAGGTTATTAAAGAGAAATAAATAAATATTTTATTTATTTAAGACTTTGATTTGTTATTAATTTATTTTATAAAGTATATTCTGATGTTAATCAGATCTACAATTATGTAAATAAGAAATGAATCGAGTGGTTGAACTTTGAGAATTGTTTTGTAAAAAAAAATTAATGGAATTATTTAAATTAATTATATTTTTAATTAATTTGAAGTGAGAACTAATTGGAATCGATTAGTGAGATAATTGAGTTTGAGGTAATTAAATAGATCGTTTTGAATTGGCATTGATTATCAAATTGATGTGTTTCGACTAAAATAGTTAATGAATATGGTTTAAATTTAAATAAAGTTAAAAAAAAGGGGTTTACCATTTAATTTAGTTAGTAAAGGAATTAACTATTGAAATAGTTAATGATTGAAACAAGTTATTTTTTATGATTTGGAAATTTACTATTTAAATGGGAATGCAATTAAAAGTGATCGATGGTGAAATATAATCAAAGTGAATGGTGAAAGGAATTTATGAACGGGGTTTATATCTAAAACCCGAATTTTTATAACAAAGTTATAAAGAGAATGGTAAGCGAATACGAGGGCTTAATTTAAAGGATACTTGGATTAAGAAAAGGATAGAAAGGTGGGAAGGGGTTTTAATAAGCCATAATTTTATTAATGTGGTTTAAAAGAGTAAAGGCGTTAATTTTACATTGACGTTACTTGACAATGAGGGGAATATGAAATCAGATTTCAAAGGTGGGAAATGGTGGAATAGATTTGAAAGGAGATTGGTAGAAAGTGTATTTGAGATAAATAAGTGGGTCGTAGGGTTGTATACCCAAAACCAAGTTATAATGGGATGTGTTTTGAGACTGAAATGGAAATATTGATTTTTGTGGTTTCAACTTATATTTATCTGAGGATTAGAACGTTGTTGATCAAGGTCTGAGAGGTAATTAAAATACCCCAACTTGAACAACATCGGGATTATCTGAAGATGATATTAGTTGGTAATCGTAAAGAAGTTCGTGATAATATAACAAATGTTTTTGGAAGGAGAGTTGAGTGGAAATTATATATGGTTATAAGTTATTTTACTAAGTATTATAACGTAATAGTTCGGAGGACATTAGTATATAAGAATATAGTTATTCGGGATAGAGTTAGTCAAACATAGTTATTCGGGATGAGTGCCATTTCGTACGACTGCTAGTGTAATTCGCAGGGCTGCAGATAGCCTACGGCGGTCGGATGTTTCCTGAGGGAATCAGGCGTAACCATTGTGATCGCTGTGATCTAGAGTCAAGCGAATGGAGTTAAGTCCAATGATAGTTAATCGATTAGAGTTAAATCGGATTAGAGTTATTCAAATATCGTATTTTTGAATATTAAAAGAATTAGAAGTTTTAAATTTAACAAAAGTAAATCAGTTTGTTTTAATTAAAAGGTCAAGTGATGTTGAATACTGAACCAGTGAACTCATTGGAGTGTCATGATTGAAACACTGTTTATTTTGATAGTTAAATCACCGACTATCAAACCCGCCCAATACGATTGTTGGTATGGAAAGACTGGGATCAAATTTATATTCGAAAACCATTCCGACCAACAAATAAGTGAAGAGATCAGAAGATGATCGAGATGGAGCATTGAAGGCCGTGGACTTTCATAAATGGAAGAACCACTAATATTCTCTGCCTGGCAAGCAGAGATAAGCTGTGATTCTGTCGTAGTTGGAATCTTCGGGTTGCAAGGACTTCTCGCTACTGATAAATGGGGTGATTCCTATATTGGATGCAGTAGGAGAGTACCTTCGGTTCATCCTGTTCCTAGATGAATTGTATGGACGGATGTCTGACAGAGTATTTCCAAAGGGTCACGTACGTTGATTTCTTCAAACGTGCTATAGTTGTTGGCGGGGAATTGCCGTTCTCTTAGCTTCTAACTGGAGTATTTTTATGGACGTCAATTAGTGATATCTGACGGATCTAACGATGTGGCATTCAAAGTGAATGACGGCCAGATATTCAAAAGGTTAATTCTAGCCTCAAGCATCATCAACCGGGAAATGACAAAAATCGGGTAGGCAGCATGGCTATGTGGGTCGCTCCCATTAGGGTGTATAATCACCTATCTAGAGGAAATCCTATTTGCTTCTTAAATCTATGTTTCGATGTTGTCCCTTTTCGGGAGACGGTTGCTGATCCCAACCGTCGGTGATATACATTCGATACACTCAAGCGAAATGAGTGGTCGGTCATGTGAGGGCCGGGTTGCAAGACGTTCTTGTTGAACCCAGTGTATTCATCTCTAGAGATATACTATCGGCAGGTGGTCCCATACCTTGTCATAGTTGGAATCCAATATCCAATAAGTGCCTGCGGTTTTGTTTGTATACTATATATGTGGAGCGTAAGATGCAAGCGTTCCACTAGATTGTTATTTACTTGTATATAGACATTATTATAATATCAGACAAGATATTGATTTCAAAAATATTTTGGGTTATCGTAAGGTAAAAACCGTCCGTGTTTATGTGTGGATTTGGTCTTACGATTATCCTTTTCTTTTGAAAGGATTTTTGAACTTTAAAATCAGGTTGTGTGATACCCTTGATACTGTGCGAGTTTATCTCACTCTGGTTCACCAGACTGACCCGGTGTTTTGTAAATGCTCGGGTTAGCCCGGGTTGACAGGATCAGGATACCAAGAGCTGTGAAGAGACGAGCTGGAGATGTTCAGTCGTATGGTATTATATAGCTACTATTCCGCTGTGTGATGTATATGGGAACAGGTTATTATCACTGTCCCGTTGCTCTGATATTTGTAAGTATTTTTAAATCTCTCGATAAAGATTTATTTCAGTATTATATTTTATTCCGCTGCGATGTGAGACTTTGTGGTGTTGTTTCTTCTTCTTCTATTCTAATATTTCTTTCTTTCTTATCTCAACCTCTAAATTCTTTCTAATAACTATCCAGTGTTTCGGCGCTTGGAGGATCGGCATGAGTAATGGTAAAGGTATTTATGTCGATTTTCGGGGCCGAAAATCCCTGGGTCGTTACAAGTTGGGTCCCTCTAACCTGTTTCCCTGCATCACAGATGTTACATAATAAAATCAACATCACTTTCAGTTCAGTACGGATTATTCTGATAACAGCATCAATATATAAATATTTAACGGTTTTTATATATATATATTTATATAAATATATATAACTTCCACTAACTGACTAGCAGTTCAATCAATCAACCAACACACAGAAATCAACAGATGATTAACAGTTCTAAGAATACATTATAAAAATATAACTGTTCAGAGTTGGTGAGTTTTACTCACATTGGCGCGTTAACCATTAAATAACGGTTTGCGTTATTTGATTCAGTCGGACAATTTATTTCGCCATAAATTGTAACGAGCTCGGATTCACTCCCGGTCAGTCTCATTGTGTTACACCCGTCCATACGATCTTGTAGGATCTTGTTTCGCTGAATTCTGATAACGTATGTGATAGTTATCACATTTTCAAGTTATAACATGAATTTAATTCCTATATAATTAATTAAAAGGGTAAATGGGCTTTACCCCTTATGACCAGCCCACCATTTCAAATGCACTATTTCAGCAGTATCACCTACTTTCCAAATTCCAGAATTAAAACCGCATGTGGCCCTTAAATGAAAACGTTGTCTTTGTTTCCTTTTTCCCATTGGGTTCTTACTTCACACACACGGCCCACGTTCAGCCCACCCAAAAACAATACTGATCCACGTTGTAACCCTCCTTCCCGTACAGCTTCTCCCTCCTCATTACAGAGCCGCAAATCCCAGTACTTGTACCCATACGTCTCAAGCCATTTATGCAAATTCTAACACCATTAAATCCTTTTTCAAACTCTCTTTCCATTCCTCTTTTGAACCTTATATTTTTCCCATCCGTTCTCTCACTTGTTGAAACCGAACCTTCCTCTCGCATGTACCCATTCACGCGCAAAACAAATGGCCACTTTCGAAGCCAAGTTCCTCTTCACGTGTTCGCATATAAACCCCATCTTCCCTTTTGAACTCACCTTCACGTCCGCTCCTCCTCTCTTCTCCATAAAATCTCAGACCGACTATCACCTTCCTTCTCCATTTGAAACGAGATGACCCCACCAAGTTTACCCCTTAAGCTCGACAAAATCACCCCCCTGTGCTCAGAACTGACGTGCGCCTTTCACTGGCTCTTCACCCTCGCGTTTCATCACGGCCACCCACTCCGGTCCGATCACCACACACTTGAAAGATTCCTCCTGTGTTGGACGCCGCCCCTCCTCTTCTCACCGCCACCTTGTCGGTGCCAGAACCAGCAGCAGAACCACCCCCCTCGACCTCGTTGACGGCAATAGGAGACAGTGCGAAGTCATTTGTCCAAGGTGGGAATGAATCCATCATTGGATATATATTTCACTGTCTGAAGCTTTCCAGACTTGGTTTTTTTTATTATGTTTGGGTGGCGGCTCGTTTGCATTAGGTTTTTAGCAAAATCGAAGTACAGATGGTGCTATTTATAGGTTTTTAGTTAGGTCTTAAGGGATACGGGGGTCATTTAGACATTCAAAATATCTAGATATTTTGGACATGGAGTTTGTATGTGTAGTTAGTGCGGATTTCTTTTATAAATGGATTGCTGAAATTGTTAAACTGCTAAATGTTTTGATGGGAATATACGGTGACAAACATGTTGTCATTCTAGTCTCGGGTACTGTGTTAACTAAAATACCGTTCATTCATGAACTGCTACGGACAGAAAACAAATTACGGTTGTGTCCAACGAGGTGTCACGATCCCAAAAATATAATAATACCGGTAGGTGGACTCATATTTTGAAACTTCAAAATGTTGATTTTCAGGGTGCGAAATACTTCAAATAAAAAGTCGCTTATTAAATTAATTAAAAATTACAGTAAAATTCTTAAAATTAAATTATCACTATTTCCCAAAAGAACCTAGTCTAAATTCAAACCTGATCTCTAATTATATCGAATAAATCGTTATGGTCGATAAACGATTCTATAACGACTATTTTAAAATTTGATTTGGACATATCTCAAAATCTACACGACGAAATCCTGATTTTTCTCTTCCACTAGAAAGATATACTCCACCAGCTCCACACGTTTCTTGGTTCACAGAAATCCGATTTAAAATGAATCATTTACATTCAGTTGAAGTTCAAATCGCCAATTTACGAATTACAGCGCCATTTCAAGCTCGATTTTAATTATAATATAATTATACGTTCAAACTGTCGTTTATATAATATATTCGTTGCTCAAATTCAATTCTAAACTGAATTTAATATCACAAATGATCCAGTTCACACCATATCGCCATTTCAGCCAATTCTGATTATTCTAGAATTTAATATATTATTTAATTTATTATTTTAAATTAAATATTCTCAGTTATTTAATTAATTGACCATTAAATTCTCTTGATCACCATTTAAATAATTAAATTAATTAATTATAATACCTTTGCCAATGCGGGTCATTACATTCTTCCCCACTTAAAATAATTTCGTCCTCGAAATTGCTAAGTTAGAGGACGACCCTATCTATTTGGTAAAAGCTTATCGGTTTACCCCTTATCTCTTGTTTCTCTGAACCAATTAATATCGACTAAAATATTAATTCCTTCCGACTAACTAAAATTTACAAAAATTCTGAAAATTTTCTAACACTTTAAATTTTCGGAAAATTTTCGCCATAACCTCCTTTGTACAGACCTATCGGTAAAACCACAACTCGTCTCTCTAGGCCTTCTCCAACCCAAAAGAAAATCAAACAGCCAAGCGGCTTGCCAATTCGGCTCATAAATCTCATGCTTATATCAAATATAAACTTGTACCTTTTTGTCGGGTATATCAACTCTATCACTTCACCTGTTATCAATCCAACATATACCCAAGGTCGTCTCAACCGATTTTCAATCAGTTTATCCTTAACACCACATCACTCGCTTATAGCCAAGCCAAATTCCATTTTCAAATCCAACACTTAACTTATCAATTCCAGTTTATCTCCACAAGTTTCTATTTAATTTGTTTTAACTCAAAACAATCTCTACCCGGGAGTCTTAAACCATTTACCCTTTTTAAACATCACTCACATATTCACTTTTGAAATCAAAACAACTTGTTTCCTCAAAACAATAAACAAAACTTTGGTAGTAATCCGTCACTTACACACTCGAAAATGTACACCGGTGACGCAGCTGTCATCATCGGAATTTATTTTCCAGCGATTAAAGTGAGTTCAATACTATATTACTTTCAAATTGAAAAACGTTTTCAAAATCTCCCAGGAACTTAAAGTTTCCTTATTTTAAATTCAAATTCTGATTTAAATTCTGATTTAATTCATCTTATTTCATATACTTTACTTATATGAATTCTGATTAGTTATTTATAACTATTTCACTTTTTATAATCTTATTCGATTATAATTACAACCAACACATCCTATATATAATATTAATATATATTCGGGTAAAATTATTTCATTTACCCTCTTTCAAAACATACCATGTCGACCCATCGTATTCGAGTGTTTATAAACTCCTACCGATACAGTGGATCAAACTAATCGACCAGAACCCATAAACAACTCAGCCAATGAATCTCCACAATATAAAACCATTTTTATATCAAATACGAATACGCACTCATATATATACACTCAAACTCAATCTAGGGTATTACTAACCCTATCTCTACTGAGTCACGCCACAGAGCCAAGGTAATTCACTTAACTTAAGCTCTGATACCAACTGTAACGACCCGGATTTTCGGCGACTTTGGTTATCGACATAAGCTCGATGTCGATAACCAAAACATCGAAAAATCCTGGTAATTAATGAAAGAAATTAGAGGGTGAGAATAGATAAGATAGAAACTTATAGAATAGAAGAAGAAGAAAAACATCATCATCAGAGTAAACACGAATCTCACAGCGGAACGAATAAAATATAACATAACTTTTGAAATAAAACAGTAATGTATACAATAGCACTTATCAGAGTACAACACTTACAACAACAACGGAAATAAACAATAGCTATAGAATCCTGAAGCCTCCTGCTCCAAGCTCTCCAAGGGTATCTGTAAAATCCCGACTACTTGACTGCCCGTACAAATTTAGGCACCCAAGAATTTTAGGGAAACAAAACAAAATAAAACTCCAGATCAGTCATGGGACTGGAGTGAATAAAACTCCAAACACTTAGTTAAATAATGGATATATCATAAGACCACGCCGTGAAAACGGAACGGGTTTTTCCCTTATGAAAATCCACATCTTTGAAAAGCAATATCATTCTGATATTATAATAATGTCTAAATACAAATAGATATCAATCTAGCAGAAACGCTTTCATCTCACGTTCCACATATATAGTATACAATCAAAGCCGCAAGCACGTATTGGGTAATGGATTTCCAACTATAACAAGGTATGGAACCACCTTCCGATCAGTGTCCTCTAGGAACGATACACTGGAGTTCAACAAGAACATCTTGTAACTCAGGCACACATGACCGACCACTCATTTTGCTTGAGTGTATCGAATGTATATCACCAACGGTTGGGATCAGCAACCGTTCCCGTATATATATATGGGACAACATTGATAGATTAAAGAAGCAAATGAATATTCTCTAGATAGGTGATTATACACCCTACTTCGGTGCGACCGACATAACCATGTTGCCTGCCCGATTTCTGTCATTTACCGGATGTGAGGCTAGAAGCTACGCTTATCTTTTCACATACCACATCTTCATTCGCTTAGAATGTCACATCGTCATACCCGTTAAATCACAAATTGATTTCCCCAAAAATACCACGGGTATAAGCTAAGAGAAACGAATTCCTCCGCCACCAACGTAGATATGCTTGAAACGATCAAATTACGTGATTTACTAAATATACTCTGTCAGACCTTCGTCCATACAAGTTGTCCTGGGACTGGACAAACCGAAGGCACTATTCAGTATATCCATCTTAGTCAATGTTATCTAAGACTTATACAACAGCCCTTGCACTTTACTCCCTCTTCAATTATCTTTGGCATAAATGATTCGCAACGCTTATGCCAATACAAAGTGGTTCTTTGGATAATAATCCAACCGGTCTCTCCATATTAACAACGTTAAAATGGTCAAAACTTCGATAGTCTGTGAGTTAACTATCAAAGAAAAACAAGTGTGCAAACAACGATATTATTTCCAGATGGAAATTATATCGATCAATCATCAAACAACTTTTATCCTTTTAATTAATTTATCATTTATTTATCTTATTTGTCATTTCCTGTTTCCCTATATTCAAAATTTTCTTATTTTCTAAATTTAGAAAATATATGTTATTAACACTGGAAAACATTTCCATCCCTTGTTTTCTATATTAGAAAACAATTCCGATTCTTGTTTGGAAAACATTTACAAAACTTCTACGTGATTAAGCAGATGTTTAGATAAAACATCGCTATGCCAACTCAACCATTTCCTTTAATTACTAAATTCACTTTACCATCCTTTACTGCCGAACCTTAACTATTCCTCAGTAAAAAAAAAGAAGCCAATCAAGTTGGGGTAGAACTACCTCTCAGACCTTAACTGAACAACACTCCTAACCTTGAAATAGGCAAAGTTCACTTTATATTTCTTTAATTAATTTCCTTACTTAACCTTTCTTTCGAATAACTATATTCGGTTAACTCCTTTCAATTAACTCTATTCGATTAACTCCTTTGGATTAACTCTATTTGCTTAACTCTATTTGGTTTACTCTATTTGATTTACCCTATTCACTTAACTCCTGTCGAATAAACTATATTCGATAACTCCTCTAACTCCATTCGAATAAACTATATTCGATTAACTCCTCTAACTCTATTCGATTAACTCCTCTAACTCTATTCGATTAACTCCTCAAACTCTATTCGAATAAACTATATTCGTTTAACTCCTTCCAAATGTCTAGATTTGATAACTCCTTTTGAATAACTAGATTCGATAACTCCTTTCGAATAACTAGATTCGATAACTCCTTTCAAATGTCTAGATTTGATAACTCCTTTCGAATAACTAGATTCGATAACTCCTTTCAAATATCTAGATTTGATAACTCCTTTCAAATAACTAGATTCGATAACTCCTTTCGAATAATTAGATTCGATAACTTCTTCTCGAATAACCAATATTCGATTATCTTACTTCGAATAACTTATATTCGATTATCTCACTTCGAATAACCAATATTCGATAATTCTTCTCGAATGAAGTATATTCGATTTCTCTTCTCGAATAAACTATATTCGATTACTCTTCTCTTCGAATACACTATATTCGATAACTCTACTTCGAATAAGTGATATTCGATAACTCCACTCGATTAACTCTACTTACTTAACCCTACTGGTTTACTTGACTTACTTAACTCAACTGGTTAACTTGACTTACTTAACTCAACTGGTTAACTTGACTTACTTAACCCTACTTAACTCAACTGGATTAACTCCTATCGAATAACTAATATTCGATTTACTTCCATTCGCTTGACTCTAGATCGCAGCGATCACAATGGTTACGCCTGATTCCCCCAGGAAACATCCGACCGCCTTAGGCTATTTACAGCCCTGCGAATTACGCTAGCAGTCGTACGAGATGGAAACTTACCCTGAATACTATGTTTGACTAACCCTGTCTCAAATAACTATATTTGATTAACTCTAGTTCGTTTTAACTCTAATCGATTAACTCTAACTGATTAACTCTAACTGATTAACTCTAACTGGTTAACTCTACCTGATTAACTCTAATTGGTTAACTCGACTCGACTAACCCCTTTCGAATAACTATTCGATTTACTAACTTTCGAATACCATATTCGATTAACTCCTTTCGAATACCATATTCGATTTAATAACTTTATTTGTTTTATAAAGATTTCCTTTTAACAACGTTTATTCATTTTTAAAGATTTACTTTTTTTTGTAACGGTTCTTCACTTTTAAAAATGATTTCCTTTTCCAATTCTATTTGTAAGTGTTTTACAAATATCTCCTTTTCGCTTTGATTTGTAAATGGTTTTACAACATTTCTCTTTCTATTTGATTTGTAAATGATTTACAAACCTTTCTCTTTCTATTTGATTTGTAAATGGTTTTACAACATTTCTCTTTTCAAATTTATTCTTAAAAATATTCTAACTCTTTAAATTTGCGGAAAAATTCGCCATAACCTCCTTTGTACCGGGAGCATCGGGAAAATCCCCAAACCGCCACACAGGCCTTTCCATTCAAAAACAAAGTGACTTGAAATTATTTCCTTTTTAAAATATCTCCTATTTATAAATATCCTAATTTATAAAGATTACTTATTTATAAATATTCAAATTTATAAATATCTCTTATTTATAAATTATTCCATTTATAAATATTTTATTTTCGACATCACTTTGAAAATTCCCTTATCAACATTCCGGTATGTTATGGTATTCAATCATATCAAATCACGATGTTTAATATCGTCCAAGCACATATAATCGACAACAGGTTATATATCACATCATATAACACAATATATGAACAGAACAATATTATAAATATTGAGGAACCCAGTTGGGTCCCTCCAACCTGTTTCCCTGCATCACAGATGTTACACAATAAAATCAACATCACTTTCAGTTCAGTACGGATTATTCTGATAACAGCATCAATATATAAATATTTAACGGTTTATATATATATATATTTATATAAATATATATAATTTCCACTAACTGACTAGCAGTTCAATCAATCAACCAACACACAGAAATCAACAGATGATTAACAGTTATAAGAATACATTATAAAAATATAACTGTTCAGAGTGGGTGAGTTTTACTCACATTGGCGCGTTAACCGTTAAATAACGGTTTGCGTTATTTGATTTAGTCGGACAATTTATTTCGCCATAAATTGTAACGAGCTCGGATTCAGTCCCGGTCAGTCTCGTTGTGTTGCTCCCGTCCATACGATCCTGTCGGATCTTGTTTCGTTGAATTCTGATAACGTATGTGATAGTTATCACATTTTCAAGTTATAACATGAATTTAATTCCTATATAATTAATTAAAAGGGTAAATGGGCTTTACCCCTTATGACCAGCCCACCATTTCAAATGCACTATTTCAGCAGTATCACCTACTTCCCAAATTCCAGAATTAAAACCGCATGTGACCCTTAAATGAAAACGTTGTCTTTGTTTCCTTTTTCCCATTGGATTCTTACTTCACACACACGGCCCACGTTCAGCCCACCCAAAAACAATACTGATCCACGTTGTAACCCTCCTTCCCATACAGCTTCTCCCTCCTCATTACAGAGCCGCAAATCCCAGTACTTGTACCCATACGTCTCAAGCCATTTCCGCAAATTCTAACACCATTAAATCCTTTTTCAAACTCTCTTTCCAGTCCTCTTTTGAACCTTATATTTTTCCCATCCGTTCTCTCACTTGTTGAAACCGAACCTTCCTCTCGCATGTACCCATTCACGCGCAAAACAAATGGCCACTTTCGAAGCCAAGTTCCTCTTCACGTGTTCACATATAAACCCCATCTTCCCTTTTGAACTCACCTTCACGTCCGCTCCTCCTCTCTTCTCCATAAAATCTCAGACCTACTATCACCTTCCTTCTCCATTTGAAACGAGCTGACCCCACCAACTTTACCCCTTAAGCTCGACAAAATCACCCCCCCCTGTGCTCAGAACTGACGTGCGCCTTTCACTGGCTCTTCACCCTCGCGTTTCATCACGGCCACCCACTCCGGTCCGATCACCACACACTTGAATGCTTCCTCCTGTGTTGGACGCCGACCCCTCCTCTTCTCACCGCCACCTTGCCGGTGCCAGAACCAGCAGCAGAACCACCCCCCTCGACCTCGTTGATGGCAATAGGAGACAGTGCGAAGTCATTTGTCCAAGGTGGGAACGAATCCATCATTGGATATATATTTCATTATGTGAAGCTTTCCAGACTTGGTTTTTTTTATTTATTATGTTTGGGTGGCGGCTCGTTTGCATTAGGTTTTTAGCAAAATCGAAGTACAGATGGTGCTATTTATAGGTTTTTAGTTAGGTCTTAAGGGATACGGGGGTCATTTAGACATTCAAAATATCTAGATATTTTGGACATGGAGTTTGTATGTGTAGTTAGTGCGGATTTCTTTTATAAATGGATCGCTGAAATTGTTAAACTGCTAAATGTTTTGATGGGAATATACGGTGACAAACATGTTGTCATTCTAGTCTCGGGTACTGTGTTAACTAAAATTCCGTTCATTCATGAACTGCTACGGAAAGAAAACAAATTATGGTTGTGTCCAACGAGGTGTCACGATCCCAAAAATATAATAATACCAGTAGGTGGACTCATATTTTGAAACTTCAAAATGTTGATTTTCAGGGTGCGAAATACTTCAAATAAAAAGTCGCTTATTAAATTAATTAAAAATTACAGTAAAATTCTAAAAATTAAATTATCACTATTTCCCAAAAGAACCTTGTCTAAATTCAAACCTGATCTCTAGTTATATCGAATAAACCGTTATGGTCGATAAACGATTCTATAGCGACTATTTTAAATTTTGATTTGGACATATCTCAAAATCTACATGACGAAATCCTGATTTTTCTCTTCCACTAGAAAGATATACTCCACCAGCTCCACACATTTCTTGGTTCACATAAATCCGATTTAAAATGAATCATGTATATTCAGTTGAAGTTCAAATCGCCAATTTACGAATTACAGCGCCATTTCAAGCTCGATTTTAATTATAATATAATTATACGTTCAAACTATCGTTTATATAATATATTCGTTGCTCAAATTCAATTCTAAACTGAATTTAATATCACAGATGATCCAGTTCACTCCATATCGCCATTTCAGCCAATTCTGATTATTCCAGAATTTAATATATTATTTAATTTATTATTTTAAATTAAATATTCTCAGTTATTTAATTAATTGACCGTTAAATTCTCTTGATCACCATTTAAATAATTAAATTAATTAATTATAAGGGTGCGTTTTTTACAGGTCCCTATTAAGTTTCAAAATAAATAAAAAACCCGCTGATAAAAAGAATAAAGAATACATCCCTATTTTTGAAATGCGGCAATTACAATTACACATCTGTCCTTTACACCCTAAAAACACTCAGTACATTGCATAATTTGCGCAGTCATTCAAGGAAGAAAATTAAAATCCCATGCCAGCCGCCACATCATAATTAATACTTCCGCCTCCTGCTCCTTATCCTTCGCCTCCTCCATTTCTTGACCCAAAAAAAATGCGGCACTGCATAAAAAAAAAAAAAAATGTAAAATCATAAAATAATCCAAGAAGGCCACGCAAATTAAAAAAAAAAGTTGCATATATGAGTGCAACTATTGCCTATATTTGCACAAATGTATGCAACTATTACATAATGAAAATTCAGCAAACGTTTTAGCCTGTAGATATGTTGCACATACTTAATAGGATTTCGAGTTATTTGCACATTTTTGTACATTTTAATGCAACAATTCCAAAAACCTGCATAACAAAATGAAACTATACAACCATATCTGCACACTTGACTGTAAAAAATAAAGTTAGACTGCATACATTTCTGAAACAATTACATTCAACAGCATTCAGTAAAAAAACATTCATACATACAATTATGTTTTATTTTTTCATGTTTTATACAAGTTTGCATACATGCATTCAGAATCTTGAAAAAATTGCATACATAAATGCACATAACTACAACAGTTTAAAACAATCTGCACAAACATAATAATTGCAGTCAATTATGCATATATCCAGATTAAATGCATACCTTCATGCAAATAATTCAAAAATCCGAACATATGAATGCATTTGATTACAAATTTCTGCATTATAGCATGCTAGTATAAATCAAAAGAAGCATAATTGTATACAACGAACATTCAAAACTTAAATCAGCAAACAAAATAAAAAAAAAAGGTTTAAATTACCTAGACGAAGACGGTTGCTTGAATACACCACTCTCCCCCCACCTGAGATCTGACATCGCCATAGTTCCTCCAGGAATAGCCACCGCATCCCAACCGATGGCCCCACCGCCTTCGTCAACCCCTGTTGTACCTCCGCCTTCACCAAAAAAATCCGCCGCAATAGGCGTCGCACCGCCCAACGATGGCCCAACCGCCGTGGACGCACCCTTCCGTACCTCCTCCTTCCGCAAGAAAATCCGCCGCCGTCCACAAAAAAAAATCGTCGTAGCCCTAATATGAAAATCCCGCCGCCATTATAGAATAAAATATATTTTGCTGAGAAAATAAAAACCGGAATACGTGTATGTACAGTAGTTAATAGCGGCTATAATTAAGAAAAGGGCAAATTAGGGAAAATTTTATCCGCATTTGAAAATAGGGATGTAATTTTTATGTTTTAGAAGGGGAGGATGTGAGCCTAATTAAGTTTGCTTTTAGGGACCTGAGCCTTATTTTCACTAATTATAATACCTCTGCCAATGCGGGTCATTACACCATGAAAATACATAGGTAGACTTGAAAGCATAATATCAGGTTGAACCAGTTGATGCTAATATATGGGTCCCATTTCTGAATATCTTATATATGCTAGGCTTATGAGTTTAATATGCTAACACCATGAGTTGCTGCATGTAGTTTGCAGTGGCACAGGTTCGATCCCCCGCGGCCACAATACCGAGACATAGTGCACGGCCACTCTAAAACCGGCTTAACCAAAGGGCATGGTAGACATAGTCTTCGTGTCCCCAAAGTTTTGTCAAAGTCTAGTGGTCCAGTTGGTTTACGAACACCATGAGTTGCTGCATGTAGTTTGCAGTGGCACAGGTTCGATCCCCCACGGCCACAATACCGAGACATAGTGCACGGCCACTCTAAAACCGGCTTAACCAAAGGGCATGGTAGACATTGTCTTCGTGTCCCCAAAATTTTTGTCAAAGTCTAGTGGTCCAGTTGGTTTACGAACACCATGAGTTGCTGCATGTAGTTTGCAGTGGCACAGGTTCGATCCCCCGCGGCCACAATACCGAGACATAGTGCACGGCCACTCTAAAACCGGCTTAACCAAAGGGCATGGTAGACATAGTCTTCGTGTCTCCAAAGTTTTTTGTCAAAGTCTAGTGGTCCAGTTGGTTTACGAACACCATGAGTTGCTGCATGTAGTTTGCAGTGGCACAGGTTCGATCCCCCGCGGCCACAATACCGAGACATAGTGCACGGCCACTCTAAAACCGGCTTAACCAAAGGGCATGGTAGACATAGTCTTCGTGTCCCCAAAGTTTTCGTCCACAAGTAGTGGCGCAATGGTATGTTGCCTGCTTCCTATTAACGAGGTCGCGGGTTCGATACCTGTCTGCCCTACTCCCATTCAAGGCGCGGAGGTGGGTTCCCATAAAACCTATAAATCGGTTGGGGACAACAAGCCTCTGTGCTGGGCTAGTCAAAAGGGGAGCTGCTGTGGTGGACAGGCGAGTAACCTAGCTGCCTTCGATTTCATCAGGCAGTTTTTTAAAAAAAAAACAAAAAAAAAAAAAAAAAAAAAGTTCTTGTTTTATGTTTTGCCGCATTCACTACTTTAGGATCTGCAGTATTATTGATAAAAGGATTTGTGCCTCCTATAGATGTACAATTTCACATCAAATGCAATGTAAAAGGAGAGTATGGTGAAATTGTTAAAATTATCGTTGGTAAGGCTCTTGCACCAAAGTTAATTATTTTTGAAGAGACGTGTATGATTTTGATTTTCTAGGATGACCAAAGGAGTATCAAATGATTTTTTTGATATAGGCTTATGTTCAATGGCTAGTCTGTGAAGTAGTATTAAGCATTTATATGAACAACGACAATTTTCAGTCATATTCTTTTTATCAGTTTTAAAACTAAGATAGCTTATTTGTATGACTGAGCTCAGCTCGAATAAAAAACTAAGCTCTACTTGGAAGTAAAACTAAGCTCTGCTCGGTTCGAAAATTGAGTTTGATTCGGTTAGAAAACTAAGCCACACTCTATCGTAGTTAGAAAACTAAGCTTGTTCTATACAAAAACCGAGTGTTGACCAGTTCTACAAACTGAGCGGAAGCACGATTAAAACTGAGCTTAAGCTCATTTTTTGAAACCGAGCTTTAAGACCAGTTCTACAAACTGTGCAAAAGCCCAGTTAAAATTGAACCTGAGTTCAAATTTTTGACCTCAGTTCTACAAACTGAGCTTTAAAGCTTAATGCTCAGATTTTTTTTTTTAATCAAATCCTTTAAGGTTAGATTTAAAACAGATCTAAGCTCATATATAAAAATGATCTTAAGTTCAGTTATAAAACCAAGCTTAGGATCTTTAACTGAGTTCGAGCTTGGTTTTTGTCACTGGGTTATGTTCAGTTTTATAATTGAATGTAACTAAGCTTTAGTTATATAAAGTTTTCCGTTGTTAACTTCTCTGAATTCTCTCGATCTATCGAGTAATATCCTTGACGGATCAATTCCAGATGGTCTTCAACTATTGAAGCTAAGTTATATCAATTTTTCCGACAACAAATTATCAAGTCAAATTCCAGCACAGCTTTTAGTTATCAGTAGGAAGGAAGCTTTCGCTAACAATGCAGGCTTATGCATTGGAAACTGCAAGCAATATCAATGGTATGATGGTAAATATGGCGATAGGCGAACTCTTATGATATTAGCTGTCGTTTTGGTTTTTTTACGCAAAATCAAGCATAAAAACATAGTGAAACTACATGCTTGGTTGGCAAGAGAGATTTGAGTTACCTTGTTTTCGAGTACATGCCCAATAGGAATCTGCACGAAGCTCTTCACATAGAAGTAAAAGGTGGGATTTCAGAATTGAATTGGATTAAAAGGTACAACATCGCCTTAGGTGCAGCAGAGGGTATCATGTGTTTGCATCATGATTGTTCCCCATCCATTGTTCATTGTGATACCAAGTCTACAAATATCCTGCTTAACGATGAATATGAGGCCAAAATCGTTGATTTTGGGATTTCAAAATTGTCTGCTGATTCGGATTATAGTTGTATTGCCGATACACATGGATACATGGCTCCAGAACTTGCATACTCTCTGAAAGTGACTGAAAAAGCGATGTTTATAGCTATGGAGTTGTGCTTCTACAACTTATTTCTGGTAGAAGCCCGATAGAACCACAATTTGTTGAAGTGAAGGACATTGTGTACTGGGTTTTGGTTTATGCAGATGCTCAGAATTTTGAAGCGATATTCGACAGTAGGCTATCATCTTCTTCGTTGGATGGTATGATTAAAGTGTTGAAAGTTGAGATGTTTTGCACTATGAAGTTGCCAACCATTCACCCTACTATGAGGGAAGTCCTCTCAAGGTTGGTTCATGCTAATACGTTCGCTGCATTTAACAAATTGAAGGTTTGTCATTAGAATTAGACAGGTGTTTAGAATAAGTTTGCAGAGAAGAAATGGAATATGTGCTTGGCTTTTGATGTTTTGCTTTTCTGTTTTAGAGTCCATGTTTATTTTCATGCAGTTATCTAAATCAACATTTTTCTTAAAAAAAAGTTATATAAAGTTTTTTTAGTTTTGTCGGGTTTTAACTCTCCATTAAGAATGGAATAAGATATAGAAGGCTAATTGACTTTATATATTCTAATATTTTATCCAGAAATAACACAACAATGTGTAGAACATAACAGAAAGTTTTTTACACATTATATTTATTCATAACAATCTGGCCATAGACTTATATCATAATATTTGTTTTCACGTTTGCTAGTAGGCCGAGCTGTGATAACTAAGTCCTTCTCTCAGTTCATTAAGAACGATTTTGCTGCTCAGTTGAAAATTGTGTGGTGACACTGAAATGTTGACAACTAAACAAATTATAAGTTTTGATTATATTTAATTTTTATTTTTATGTTTTGATTAAACTTAGTTTTGATTTTCATTATATTTAGTTTGATTTTTTAAGTTTGCATTGTCAAGTGTACCATGATTAACACTGAAATGTTGATAACTACACAAATTATAATTTTTCTTCATTCTTTTATATAGTTGCTTGACACTAACACTGAGTTTAATTTTATATCATGCAGGAATAATCATCTTGATAGAGCATTTATATGATCTAGAAGAATGGATGTATAATGAGGGTCACCTGAAGTCAGACGTAGTGCTTTAGTATCAGCAGGTAAACTAATATTAGCTTAGGTAAAATAAGGCCTTTGCCTTGCTTTCCTATTTTATTTTCTTCCGTTTGATGTTTTATTTAGAACCTTCCCTAATACTTTGTACTAGATGTTGTCTAAGTTATGAACTATTACTTCCTGAAATAATAAAACCTTTTCTTTTTTGAAAATCCAAAAACAATAATGAACCATGTAAAATATGCAATCATGAATGTTGATGTAAACTAAATACATAAAACAAAAAACAATTAGGGTCGAATATTCAAGACAACTATATTCAGTAACTAAATGAATTTTCTCAATTGTAACTTTAGTTAAGTTCTGAATCGTATTTTGGTAACAAATGGTAATATGAGAGATTTGGGTTGAAAATTGAAACAATATCCAAACTGTATGATATTGAAATTTTAAGAAATATTGCAAGCACAGGAACACATCGTACTTCTTCCGCTAAATCCATTAGGATTGGTTCCTAATCTATCCTTCTTCATGTATTATATGAATTATAATGTTTGTTTGGTATTTAGCCATGTTCTGTGGTCTGTTTCAACTATAAATTTTCATTATGCAATCCATACCTTGGAACAAAAAATTGTGACACGTTACTTTAAATTCTACTTGGTGGTTACTCCTAAGATTTACACATACAGGAGTATTAAATTATAGTTTGTCGTTGAAATGAAGGTATTTTCCATGCTAGATACACGAAGTCTCTGCAATGCTGCAGCTACCTGCTCGCTGTTTAATAAGTGCGCATCAGATTCTTTGTGCTATGCTGATATTGACTTAACATCTGTCATGCTAAAAATCTACAATACAGTAGTCTTTACAGAAGCACAGAAAGCAGGGAAAAATCTTCTGTAAGTTTTTAAAAGAGCATTTTCCATTTGTAGCCCACTTTTTTCCCACTTTTAGCATCCTTTTGCAAAATATTGCAAATGTAGCCTCCTTTTGCCACGTAAATGGATGGTATGGCTGTTCATTTGTACAAGCGCAATCACATATTGCGCCAATATGAACAAATAGACGGACCCCTTCCTTTTCTCCTCATTTCTCAAACTTTTCCTCTTACAACCCAAAATCCCTATACCTCAATTAAATCAAAACCCAAATTTCTTCAACTAAATTCAAGTTCTCAAGTAAATATGGCAAGCTCTTCGACACAAGAACAAGCTTTAGGTAATAATCTCTTTGAATTTTGTCTAGTTCTTTCAGAAATTGGATTTAGGGTTTTTTGATTATCCTTGGGATTTTGTGCACAATTGATTCAATGCTACTTAATGATGATTTATTGTTGTTTAACATATACAATAGTGGATTTCATGAAAGTTTTGTTGAGATTCGAATAAATTAGGTTTGGGGTTGAGGGTAGTCTTAGAAATTGAAATTTCATGGTTGTTTTGTTGAATTGAAGATTGCTAGATGATTTCATAATATTGAGTTTGTGTGGAATTGAAGATTGGTATGTGTGTATTTGTTTTGGAGAAACATAATACTAAATTTATTAGCATTGAATTATTGTAGAATACATGGAGATGTTGTCCGGACCTGTAGATGAGAGCGTCTTATATTTACAGTGGGAACATCGTTCAAACAACGTGGAATTGATGTCGGTAAGCATAGATTACTCATCCCTTCATTGTTATTGTGTGTGATAACTTATTAAAAATTAAATTTTGTTATTGTGTGGCAGGGCAAAACTGTTGTTGTTACCATAAAGCACTCATCTTCCTTAAAGTCGGTCACTTCAAATCGTGCCGGTGTGTTAGCACTTCTTAAACGAGCGGTTTTTTTTAATACATCGACTTGGATCCATATAACTTGACTGCCATCTTATAACGGCTTTGATTGATCGATGGAGACCGGAGACATCATCATTTCACCTCAGATGCGGTGAAATGACGATCACATAGGAGGACGTAGCTGTTTTGCTTGGCATACCAATCGATGTTCATCCATTCACCGAACCTGAACTAGCCGATTATGCTAAGATGTGCGGGAGACTGCTAGGATTATCTCCTCCAGGAGATGCGTGGTGGGGGCCCGAGATGATTACTATGAAGTGGTTTAGGGAACAACTATCGGAGGACATTCCTGAGGATGCTTCGCAAGTACAGGTAGAGCAGCGTGCCCGTGCGATTATAATTCACATTATCACGTCACGTTTGGTATGTGACCATTTGAAATCTTGTGTGTGGCTTAGATGGCTACATTACTTGGGGAACTTTGATGTCGGCCGTATGCTTGGGGTAGCGCTGTTCTTGGCTACACATATGCGGAGCTATCACGGATGACTTTAGGGCGGGGCGATTCCATTGTAGGTTGCCTTACATTGGTGCAGGTATTACATCTTATGTTTTATTCTACATATACATCTTATGTTCTATTATACACATATGCATCTTATGTTTTATTATATACTTGTTTACAGACTTGGTCTTGGACGTGTCTTCCGGTTGGGAGAATAACAATGAAGAGGTCAGAAATTGATTTTTCTTTGCCTTTTGCTTCGAGGTACTATTACTAGAATTATAAATTGCACATAGTTATTTTTAAATTGTGGTAATAAATCTTGAATGTTTTTAATAGGTGGGTCGTCCCGAAGAGCATGTTGGTGACGTCTAGACACAATGTTAAGTTCTATCATAATGAGTTTGATGTACTCGGTTACAATGTCGTTTTATGGACCCCTAGACCGAGGCATTTCCTCATCTACCTCCAATGTGCGTTGCTTCTGTCCATCTTTGGACATCACGCTTGCCACTAATTTGTTTTCAGGAAGTCTCGGATCATCTACCGGACAAAGTGATGCGACAGTTTGGCTTGCTACAACATATTCCTAAGAAGCCACCGCACTACATGGTTGAAGCCAGGAACAACGAGGACCATCAATTAGCAATCAGTAAATGGAATCAGTGTTATGATTATGTGCAGGAGCAAAGTGTGGCAGCAGTATCCGATATGGAATACTACACATGGTATTGGAACATTACGTGTCGTTATATTGTTATTCCCGTAAACCCGCCTCTAGATGTTCCTCAAGGCGCGGAACCCTACATCCCTAGAGCGTCGCTTGAGCAAAGTCTGGTATGTACATTTTGTTTAACATCAAACCGTATATAAATTTACATGCTTATAATTTGTGTATTACAGACTAATGGGATTTACCATGCGGCTGAGTTAGTTGACGAGTTAGTGGCAGAAGTGCCGGAGCCATCAAAGGCAAAGTGTTTGGGCATTAAACGCATTCTCCAGATGATTTTGAGGAAGAACAAGCTTGCACGACCGCAACCGTCTCCATCTACAAGTCCTCCTGCGTTTCCCACTTGTAAGTCCACTCATAAGGGGAAAAAGGCTTTAGCTTCATCTTCTCAGCCTTCCCAAATGGAACTCGTGCCCTGTCCTTCTTAGCCAACCCAGTCGCAGGATCCAACTCCCAGGCCTCCCAATTGTCAAAGAAGGAAAGTAGGAGTGCGTAAGAGAACTTGACATTTTGGCATTTCATTTTGATTTGTTTTAACTTTTACATTTTGGCATGTACTTCGAATTAATTTGGTGGTCGTTTTGAAAGTAGTAGTAGCACGTTTGAATTAATGGTTGAAATGAATGGTTGGAATGAATTGGTTTATTTGGTTGTAATTGGTTTTGAATCGTTGGAGTTCTTGTATTGAATTGAATGATGGTATTTTGGTTTCTATTTGACAAGTATTTTGGTTTGTTTTTCTGTTTGTATTGAATGATGGTACTGCTTTATCGGTTTGTATTGACTTATGGTATTGCTTGTGTTGAATGATAGCGTTAGTCAATTTGTCGAATGATGGTGTTTCTTTTCCTGCTTGTGTTAGTGAATTTTATGTTGACAATATACCTGGGGCGCAATCCTGAATTGCGCCCCAGGTACGTTATCAAATAAAATTGCTCTCGGCTTCTCTTGGAGCAATCCTGGATCCTGCCAAGAGAAGCCAAGAGCAATTTTACTCTTTGTTTGTCTACAATATGAATCTAGGATACAAATTAGCCTTCGGCTTGGCTCTCGATTTGTCTACAATCAAAGATGAAATTGCCCACTTCTCGACAAATCAAGACAAACTCAAAATACATTAATTCCAACCATTCAATACAATCCAAAATACATTAATTCCAACCATTCAAACAACCTAAAATTAGTACACCATCGCACTTGAGGCAAACAAACTACTAATTACCCCGTAACCACAATTGTTCAATAACATTTTTGAGACGTCTAATCTCTTGTTCGAGCTCGTTTGCATATATCACTCCCCTTGGGCATAAAGGTTCATCTATCATTCTGTGTAATTGCATCCATTTGGATAGGCTAAACATGTTCGCATGCGCCGACCTATATTGTTGCCTTCCGCGCGAACCGCAACTTCAACGGTATAACCACAATAGCAACGAATTGGATAAGGATCAACATATGGTACTCGACATGCCTTAACTTTGAGTAGTGGTTGAGTGGTCGTCTGTTCGTACGAGAGTTGAACATGTGGCACTTGATCTTCATGTTGAGGTTGTACGTTCGCCCGTTCGCTCGGTGGTTGTTCCTCAAGCCCCATTAGGAAGTCAAATTCGTCTGTGAGCTCTTGAAGTCTCATCTCTTCATACGCCTGCTCATCGAAGTCTGTGGATATAAGTCTCATCTCTTCATACGCCTGCTCATCAAATTTGAGGTTGAGAGAAATATATTCTAATTTCCACTTCAGCAGGTTCAAGTATAAATCATGGAACTATTTGTACCCCTATTATAGATTCTCATGTGTCTCTACATGAATATTGAATACAACCATGCTACATATACTGATATACGCCCCATTTCTTCATTTTTCCATGATAATTAGTGGTTGGTTATCTGTTATAGAAGCACATAGTGCTTATTGACTGTCTATTATCTTATTTAATTATGTTAGCGTTTTGCTCATTTGATGTGTGTGGCTGTGCTTTTTTTTAAATTATTATTATTATTTGTGCTTCTGCTTCTATTCTTCTTTTTCTTCAAGTAGACTCATTCTGATGTCTTGAGGAGTTGAACTCATGATCTCTAGAATCTCTGTCTAGAACATGACACCATTTTCCATTTGAGCTAGGGGTCCTTGACATCATCATCATCATACAACAAGAAAATCTGTAAAAGCAAGCTATATTGGTATTATTGGAATAACATATTTTGTTTCAATGGGAGAATCAGGTCGCAAAAGAGTTCCAAGGGAAGCATGTATTTATTGAGAAACTTTAGATGATTCCAACATGATAAGGACAATTTCAAATTTCAGATTCCTACGTTATAAAAACAAATTGGCTACCTTTATTCCTATTTTAATGAAAACGTTCCCTTTATAGTCATGGCTACATCTGTTCCAATCTTAATGAAATAAACACCCTCTTCATAGCCAGGTGGAGTATGATATCTCGTTTGGAGGTGCTTGTATGTTGGTGATTTTCAGTGAGAACTTCTACCTCAAAACTATAAAGTTAGCAAATTATTTACAGCATTTTGAAATTGGTAGTTAACCTTTTTTTTAAGGGTAGAAAGGAAAACTGTTGGTTTGTTGAATTCTATGCTATTCGAAGCGGAGCGGAGCGTGGCGTTAGGCATTAAGTATGTCCTTATAGTTCATGCAAAGTCTAGGCAGATCATGAACAAACTAAAGCATTAGCCACATAATTTGGTTCAAACATATTTTACATTAAAAAAACTTCCACTGCACTATTTGATATTGTAATATGAGCACTTAATTCTGTCCTTTAAATCTGTAAAAATATTTGTAACAGCCCGTATTTTATGTATTGAAGGATCGTAAAATATTTTTATTTTATTCCCTGAGGGTTGGATCATTCTCATATTTTAATATGTTACTTATGGGTATGTGAGACACATCCTAATTCTTACCAATTTTGATTGTGAGCATTTTACCCCTGTCGGTCTTGTACAGGGCATAACTTTTGACTCAAGTCGAATCAGGAGTTGAGCCCTGTGCCATTGGAAAGGGAATGATCATTCCCTTTCCAATGAGTGGTCACATTAAAGTTTTGGCTCAGCGGTTTGGGAGGAATCGCTATTTTAAGGTTTAACAGTTGGCTGCTCAGGTTTGGTAAGCCATATTGGGCTGATTTAGTGGGGCCTATTAGTGGGCTGGTGGGAGCCTATAAATAGGGGGAAAGAGGCATGGAGAATAGTTTACTTTCTTTATTCTCTCATTTGGAGCGAATTGTGATATTCCATTTCTCCATTCTCCTACATCTTTCCACCATTAAAATTCTATATCTACATAAGAGAATCAAAGATCTACATCATTTGAAGCTAGATCTATATCATTTCAAGAGGGAGTTCATTGAGTTTAAGAGTTTGGATCAGATTCTTCACTATCCAGAATCTTATTTCTTTTCTTTTAGCTTGTTTTGGAGAATTGGTGAGTGATATGCATCTCTCACATGGATTCAATCAAGTATATGAGTGTTTGATCTCGATTTTCATCAAATTCAAGTCGTTTTCCTTAGATCTACATCATGGTAAGTCTATTTTCATATGAATCGCCATAGGATCTAATGTAGCAACTTAAAACCGGTAATTTTCATGTTATCTCATATGTTTATGCAAGTTAGATCCATAATTTGGTTTATATGTTCATCATGATTTTGGTGAAATTGCATAATTTTGGTGAAAATCATATATTCATGTTGCTAATGTTTCCATAACATGCTTATGGTTGTATTGGAGGAATTGGATGAGTATATTTCATCGAAATTGTTGTTTTGCGAAGTTTTGGTCGAAATTGGACTTGGATTGGGGCTATATAGGCTATTGGTCGGTCGTGTAGTACATTGGGAGTACAAGTGGGTCAGGTGGCACCAAAGTAGGTCTAGTTGGCACCAAAGTGGGTCTGGTTAGCACCAAAGTGGGTTTTGTCGGCACAAAGTGGGTCTGGTCGGCAACAAAGTGGGTCTTATCGGCACCAAAGTGGGTCTGGTCGGCATAAAGTGGGTCTGGTCGACCTAAAGTGGGTCTGGTAGGACATTTCTGGTCGGACATTTCTAGTGATCATGTGACTTTGAAGTGAATTCAATAGGGAATGTTGAAGTGATGCGAATTGTTCGTTGCTAGTCGTAATACAACGGGTGTGATGACAACTCAAAAGTGTTCTGAGCTTGTCGGAAATGGTTGGATGGTCGTCGTCGATGATGACCAGAGATACTGAAGGCCTAGGAATTATTGTTATCGTAGGTACTAGCGGGCTCAAAGCAGGGGTTACACGATTTCGTTGTATGGTCGAGTACCATGAGTGTTGTGTATGGCCTAGATACATTTCGTTACGATGTGTGGGTTTTTAGCTAGAACCGGGGCTTACCATTGGCCCTTGACAATTGATGGCAAATTGTTTAGCCAGTCATAAGATTAACGATGGTTTCAAAGCAGGATTGGCGGTGATAGCCAGAGTCTGTCATGCATGCTTGATGTTCTGTTTGTACCATCTCATGTAAACTATCCAACGTCGAAGGAGATGTTCCTTAAGTGCTTGTCTGATATTGGTTTAGGCCTCTAGGGCTTGTGCTTGAGGGATGTTGAATCCAATTAGGATGGTTTATGTGAGATGTATATTCTAGATGCTATGAGTGCTACTGTTGGTTGCTTTTGATTGCCATTTTTGTCGCCATGAATGAATGGTTGAAATGTTTGATGTAAAGGCTATCACTGTCCGATGTGGGGAAGATGGGAGTTATGTTCTTCTCTGGTGTTGTGGGTAGATTAGTTCGTTTATTTACCCATTCTCATATACTTTATTGATGATGTAAGTTAGTTGTTTTATCGTTCACTAAGACTATTGTCTGACTCAAGGTTTTATGTTTCCCTCTTATTACCTTGGGTTGTTCATCCGATTGTTGGATGGGTAGACTAGGTAGCAGGTGATATCTTGGTGGGGACGATGTTGTAGTTCGGAGGCAAGTTGGAGGCTGACGTACTATCTTTTCTACTATATAGTATTTAAATTTCCGTTGTTTGTTGTTCTTTTTCTGTGTGCTGTAGTGAGGCAAATTTGTACAAACACTATTGTTGTAATCCAAGTGTATGGATATTACTTTCTAGTTGTTATAAAGTTTGGTGTTTTTTGCTTCACTATTAATACCTGTTGTACATGTTCTACTATATTTTATCCTTCCGTTGTGAGTTACAATAGGTCTGCTACCTTGATGATCGTCCATTGCTGACTGGCACGTCTATCAGCGTATTATTCCTCTTGTTTGGTGCAGGGGTTGTAGGCGGTCGTTGCATTTGGTATTAGAGCTCTGGTTAACGATTTTAGCCAAAGTTCGAAGACGTAATTACGTACGAGAGACGTATTTGTCAATTTCAATTGAATGTATACTATATGGTATTATATAGTATAGTAGCGTTTGTACTTCTTTAGCAGCTTTTCTTGCAAGTGGCTAATCATTCTAATTTGCAGATTTAGAATGAGCCAACGTGCTTCAAGACATACTGTTAGGGAAGGGGCTATGCCTGAAGGGGGTAATGGCGATGCATCAGACTACCCAGCCATGTTTGAGGCCGTAATGTAAGCATTCATGTGAAAGGTACCCGCTCCAGTAGTAGGCACGGTAAATGTAGATATTCATGCCTGGGGTTGTGGATTTTGCGAAGCTATGCAAAGATTATACATCTTTAGGAGGATAGCCATTCAAAGGAACGGAACTGTCTGAAGAGGTTCAGAGGTGGATGGATTCTTGTGGCCGTATTTTTGGATACTTGGGGTTGGAAGACACAACTAAGAGAAAGCTTGTGTCAAGGCAATTGCAGGGCAGGGCCATGGAGTGGTGGAATTCTGTTACACTTGAGACTCTGGAAGAGGAGATTTCATGGGAGCAATTCCAAGCTAAGTTCGAAGAAAATTTTATCTCCACAGCTTAGAAGTCTTCTCTATTCAAGAAATTTGTGGAATTGAAGCAGAATGGTCATCCTGTTCTTGACTACATTTCTGACTTTGAAGCCTGTCCAGATATGTTTGTTCATACATTAATACACCCTATCATAAGAACGAGAAGTTTTTTATGGGTTTGGATGCCTACATTACATAGGAAGACCATTGGTGGAACATCTTGAAGATTCCTTTGAGAAGCTAGTGGAAAAGGTCGCGCGACATGAGAGCTTGTTTCCGAAAGAGGAAGTTATAGTTGTTGCATCATAGGAATCTCCAAAGCCACATCAGGGTGGTAATAATAGTAAGAGGAAGCAACAACAGCAGAAGGGAAAAGATGGTCATAAGAAGCAGAAAGGCGAAGTGACTTGCTTTAACTGCTAGTAGAAGGACCATTTCTCTAATGAGTGCAAGAACCCCAAAGCTGAGAAGAAGTGCTTCAAGTGTGGAAAGCCTGGGCATGAGAAGAAGGATTGTCCAGTATCAGCTAAGGGAAAACAGGTCATGAAGGCATATGCTTCAGAAGCCGTGCCATCTTCTTCAAGAGCTCTTACTGTAGAGGAGAAGGGAAAGGGTGTCGTTGTTCAAGGTACTCTTTCTGTTCGAGGTGTTTTAGTTCGAGTTTTGTATGATACTGGTGCATCGCATTCATTCATTTGTAATGAGCTAGTGTGCCGCTTGGGTTTGGAACCCAAGATTTGTGATAGACCTTTCGTGGTGATTAATCCAGTTGGCGGTTCGTCCAATCTTTGCATGATTTGTTTGGTCTTGTGTTGTCGAGTCATGGTTGCTCTTTTTTGTGTGATTGCTTTGTTCTTAACTTCGTTGGGTTTGGGATAATCTTGGGCATGAATTGGCTCAAGAGATATGCGGCAAGAGTGAATTGCGAGAAGCTCGAGGCGAGAGTCGGGAATGTGGAAGGGCGAAAGGTGTTGATTTGGTGTAAGGCCGAATATGGTTTCTTCATGAGCTATTTATATTTGCTTGTGATTCCATAGGAAGACTTGTCATCCGTGCTGATCGCTCACGAGTTTGAGGATGTCTTTGACGAGGTCAAAGGTTTACCGCCGCATTGTGAGATCGAGTTTAGGATCAATTCGGCCGAGGGTGTTAGACCAATCGTTATGCCTCTTAGGTGGATGGCACCTACGGAATAGCGAGAGTTGGAGGTGCAAGTTCGTGACCTTCTAGGAAAGGGATTCATTCCGAGAAGTGTTTCTGAATGGGGTGCACCGGTCGTATTTGCAACCAAGGCAGATGGCTCGTTGAGATTGTGTGTAGACAATCGTGAGCCGAACAAGGTAACCAAGAAGAACAAGTATCCGTTGCCGAGGATAGATGACTTGTTCGATCAGCTTCACGAGGCTAAAGTGTTTTCTCAGATGGATTTGGCAATGGGGTTTCACCAGTTGAGAGTGGCGAAGGATAGTTTGCCGAAGACTGGTTTTAGGACACCCTCTGGTTTCTTCGAATGGTTGGTGATGCCATTCGGGTTGACTAACGCACCAACGTATTTTGTGGATCTTATGAATAGATTTTTCAGAGATCAGTTGAACAAGTTCGTGCTTGTGTTCGTGGATGATATTCTAGTTTACTCCCGGAATGAGGTAGAGCACAAGACACACTTGTAAGTTGTGTTGGAAATCTTACAAAAGCATCAGCTGAGAGCTAAATTTTCGAAGTATCACTTCTGGAAGAAGGAATTGAGGTTCTTAGGCCATGTTATTTCTGAAAATGGGATAGCGGTTGACCCTGCTAAGGTGGCAGCAATCCAGGACTGGGATCGACCTAAGAATGTGACGGATGTTCGGAGTTTTCTTGGGTTGACAGGATACTACCGACGGTTTATCAAGGATTTCTCCAAGATAGCTGCACCATTGACAGGATTGAAAAAGAAGAACCAAGTGTTCACATGGGATGCAAAGTGTGAGCAAGCGTTTGGGATCCTGAAGGAGAGACTGACGAGTGCTCCTGTTCTGACCATTCCAAGTGGGAACAAAGAGATGGTTGTGTATACCGATGCATGTGGTACTGGACTTAGAGCAGTAATGATGCAAAAGGATAAGGTTGTGGCCTATGCTACTCGACAGTTGAAGCCGCATGAAAGGAATTACCCAACTCATGATTTGGAGTTGGCAGCAATTGTGTTTGCTCTGAAGATGTGGGGACATTACCTGTTGGGAGTTTGATTCGATCACAAGTCGCTGAAGTACCTTTTCTCCCAAAAAGATTTGAATCTTCGGCAGCAAGGATGGTTAGAGTTTCTGGCATCATATGATTTTGGTATAGCCTATACTCATGGAAAAGGCAACGCAGTTGCAGATGCGTTAAGTAGAAGACACACAAATTTGGAAGTGATGTTTTCAGAATGGAAAAGCCTCAAGTATTTGGCAAGGTTCGATTTCAGGCCAAGGTGTGAGTTGGAACCTGAAATGTTGGCAAGCTTATCGATAGAACCTACTCTTATTGAAAGGATTGGCAAGAGCCAAAAGCGAGATGTGAAGCTTGTCGAGTTTATCCAGAAGCTGGAAACCAGAGAATAAAGATTCGAAGTCGATCGAGAAGGTTGGCTTCGAAAGTAAGGGCGACTAGTTGTTCCTGATATCGATGGATTGAGAGACGAGGTTCTGAGGGAATGTCATCACTGGAAGTTGACGATTCATCCCGGTGGTAATAAGATGTGTCAGGATGTAAGGCGAGTATACTACTGGGAGGGGATAAAGCGAGATACTGGAAAGTTCATTTCCAAATGCATGAAGTGTTAGTTGGTGGAAGTTGAACAGAAGAAGTTGAATAGTTTGCTTTAGCCATTGGAAGTTCCTACGTGGAAGTGGGAGCAGATATCGATGGATTTTATCAATGGATTACCTAGAACCAGGGCATGAAATGAAGGAATTTGGGTCATCGTGGATCGCTTGACCAAAAGTGAAGGTTCATTCCTGCCAGATCGACTAGGACAACATCGAAGTTGGTTGAACTTTATGTGAAATGGATTGTTCGATTCCATTGTTTTCCAAAGAGTATAGTGAGTGACCGAGATCCATTGTTTACAGTGGATTTTGGAAAAGTTTGCAAGAAGCTTTGGGAACCGAAATGTGTTTGAGTACGGCTCATCATCCCCAAACTGATGGTCAAACTGAGAGGGTTAACCGAGTTTTGGAAGATCTCCTAAGGGCTTGTGTGTTAGACTTCGAAGGATCATGGGAAGACCATCTACATCTAGTTAAATTTGCATATAATAATAGCTATCAATCGAGCATTAGGATGGCACCATATGAAGCGTTGTATGGTAGACCGTGTATTTCTCCGGCATATTGGTTAGAAACTAGAGATAAGTTGATACTTGGGCCAGAGATGATAAGAGAAACATTGGATTGTATCAAGATAGTTCGACAACGAATGAAGGCGACCCAAGATCGTAAAAAGAGTTATGCTGATAAGCATCGGAAAGATTTGGAATTTGACGTTGGCAATATGGTTTTCATGAAAGTTTCGCCATTGAAGCATGTGGTCTGGTTCGGAAATAAAGGGAAGTTAGCCCCGAGGTTCATTGGACCATTTCTGATAGTCGAGCGAATAGGAAAGCTCGCATATAGATTGGAGTTACCCGAGAAGATGTCGAGTGTGCATAATGTTTTCCATGTGTCATTTATGCGAAAATTTGTGCATGATTCGAATGTGGTGGTACCTCCAGAGCAGTACGAAGACCTAGAAGTCGAGACCATAGTTACGAGACCTCGTAAGCTGCTTCGTGTTGTAGGGAATGGCACAAAACAACTTAGAAGGAAGACGGTTAAGCTAGTCAAGGTACAATGGAGTGAGGATGGATACGATTGTACGTGGGAGACGGAAGAAAGCATGAAAGCGACCCATCTGGAACTCTTCGTCGGTACGACCCATTAGTATTGTGTCACCTTACATCATTGTGTAGCTTGTACTATTAT
This sequence comes from Allium sativum, assembly GCA_030737875.1. NCBI lineage: Eukaryota > Viridiplantae > Streptophyta > Magnoliopsida > Asparagales > Amaryllidaceae > Allium > Allium sativum. Next base: position 661,970,560 of record CM060909.1, on the reverse strand, counting down.
TCCGCGTGTTAGGATAAGGATGCATGGCTTGATGGCTGCTAGTTTGGGTGATAGAATTGGCTACTCATGGATGATAGGCATGCAAAATTGTTTTGGTTGCTTGTGTTTGTTGGAATTTCGGGGGCGTAATTCCTAAGGGGGGAAGAATGTAACAACCAGCATTTTACGTATCGAAGGATCGTAAAATATTTTTATTTTATTCCCTGAGGATTGGATCATTCTCATATTTTAATATGTTACTTATGGGGATGTGACACATGTCCATACCATTTTTGTTGATGACCATTTTATCCCTATCAGTCATGTACATGGCATAACTTTTAACTCAAATCGAATCAGGTGTTGAAATCTGTGCCATTGGAAAGGAAATGATGATTTCCTTTCCATAGGGTGGTCACATTAAAGTTTTGGCTCAGCGGTTTGGGAGGAAACGCTGTTTTAAGGTTTAACAATTGGCTGTTCAGGTTTCGTAAGCCATATTGGGCTGGTGGAAGCCTATAAATAGGGGGAAGGAGGCATGGAGAATAGTTTACTTTCTTCATTCTCTCATTTGGAGTGGCTTGTGATCCTCCATTTCTCCATTCTCCTACACCTTTCCACCATTAAAATTCTAGATCTACATAAGAGAATCAAAGATCTACATCGTTTGAAGCCAGATCAACATCATTTCAAGAGAAAGTTAATTGAATTGAAGAGTTTGGATCAAATTCTTCGCTGTCCGGAATCTTATTTCGTTGCTTTTAGCTTGTTTTGGAGAATTAGTGAGTGATATGCATCTCTCACACAGATTCAATCGAGTATATGAGTGTTTAATCTTGTTTTTCATCAAATTCAATTAGTTTTCCTTAGAGCTACATCATGGTAAGTCTATTTTCATATGGATCGCCATAGGATCTTATTTAGCAACTTAAAATCGGTAATTTTCATGTTATTTCATATGTTTGTGCAAGTTAGATCCATAATTTAGTTCATATGTTCATGTATCACGATTTTGGTGAAATTGCATAATTTTGGTGAAAATCGTCATATTCATGTTGTTAATGATTCCATAACATGGTTATGGTTGTATTGGAGGAATTGGATGAGTAGATTTCGTCGAAATTGTTGTTTGGCGAAGTTTTGGTCAAAATTGGACTTGGATTGGGGTTGTACAGGGCACGGGTTGAAAGTGTAGTACAATGGGAGCACAAGTGGATCCGGTCGGCACCAAAGTGGGTCTGGTCGGCACCAAAGTGGGTCTGGTCGGCATAAAGTGGGTCTGGCTAGCACCAAAGTGGGTCTTGTCGGCATAAAGTGGGTCTGGTCAGCACAAAGCGGGTCTGGTCGGCCCAAAGTGGGTCTAGTCGGACATTTCTGGTCAGACATTTCTAGTGATTATGTGACTTCGAAGTGAATTCAATGGGTAATGTCGAAGTGATGTGAAGTGTTCGTTGTTAGTCGTAATGAAACGGGTGTGATGACAACTCAAAAGTGTTCTGAGCTTTTCGGAAATGGTTGGATGGTCGCCATCGATGATGACCAGAGATACTGAAGGCCTAAGAATTATCGTTATCGTAGGTTCTAGCAGGCTCAAAGCAGGGGTTACACGATTTTGTTGTATGGTCGAGTACCCTGGGCGTCGTGTATGGCGTAGATACATTTCGTCGTATGGTGTGTGGGGTTTTAGTTACAACCGAGGCTTACCATTGGCCCTTGACAGTTGATGGCAAATTGTTTAGCCAGTCAGAAGATTAACGATGGTTTCAAAGCAGGATTGGCGGTGATAGCCAGAATCTGTCATGCATGCTCGATGTTCTATTGTATCGTCTCATGTAAACTATCCGACGTCGAAGGAAATGTCCCTTGAGTTCTTGTTTGATATTGGTTTAGGCCTCTAGGGCTTGTGCTTGAGGGATGTTGAATCCGATTAGGATGGTTTACGTGAGATATATAATCTGGATGCCATGAGTGCCATTGTTGGTTGCTTCTAATTTCCATTTTGGTCTCCATAATGAATGGTTGAATGTTTGATGTAAAGGCTATCATTATCCGATGTGGGGAAGATGGGAGTTATGTTCTTCTCTGGTGTTATGGGTAGATTAGTTTGTTTATTTACCCATTCTCATATACTTTATTGATGATGTTCAATAGCTATTTTATCGTTCACTAAGACTGTTGTCTGACTCAAGGTTTTATATTTCCCTCTTATTACCTTGGGTCGTTCATCCGAATATTGGATGGGAAGACTAGGTAGCAGCTGACAGTTGATATCCTTGTGAGGACGATGTTGTAGTTCGGAGGCGAGCTGGAGGCTTACGTATTATCTTTTCAACTATATAGTATTTAGATTTCCGCTGTTTTTTGTTCTTTCTCTGAGTGTTGTAGTGAGGCAAATTTGTACAAACACTATTGTTATAATCCAAGTGTATGGATATTACTTTCTAGTTGTTAAGAAAGTTTGGTATTTTCTACTTCACTATTAATACCTGTTGTATATGTTCTAATATATTTTATCCTTGCGCTATGAGTTAAGACAGGTTCCCCTAGTGTTTACCTACCTTGATGACCGTCCATAGCTGCCAGGCACGTCTATCAGCGTATTAATCCTCTTGTTTGGTGCAAGGGTTATGGGCGGTCATCACAATATTCTTTCAGAATTAACTTTAATGTGGTAATCTAGTAACATGAAGTTTATATAACTTTGTATAGATCAAAAATATGAGGATTGGAAAATGGGTGACATTGTATACACTCTTACTAATAGAAGGTGGTCAAAAAAATGCATTGCATACGCTGAAAGCCACGATTAGGCTCTTGTTGGTGATAAGACAATTGCATTTTGGCTTATGGACAAGGTTATTGACGTTGAATACCCTACTTTTCTTTATGTCCTCCTTTTATAACCATGTATTGGCCTGATTATATCTTGCAAATTAGCCGTATTTTATCATATACAGGATATGTATGATCATAAGACATTGGACATACCATCGACTCCTCGTACATATTGGGGGATGGCACTACATAAATTGATCAGATTAATTCAGTAGGATTAGGCGTAATGGCTACCTTAATTTTATGGGTAATGAATTTTTCCTCCCAAGTATTGATTATGAAACCATCCAATTGTTTTTATTTATTTAATAAACTATATGAACTAATCCACTTATGGCTACATGACAAGCAGAATGTATAGATCTTCCTAGATGTGACCAACATCTACCAACTGGAGAGGTGATACCTGGGAACAACAATAGCTTTGGTATATGTCGTAGGAGGTTTGATCTTGTATGTTTCTAATGACACATACTTTAGAATTACGTTTCTTATTTCGTCAGCATGTTGTCGCATTGGAAACTGGTACTTTTTTTTTCTTTTTAACCATTAGGGGGATGCCGAATATTTGAAATATCGTGGACTGCAAGAGTTTGATATTGTTTTCTTCCTTTCGTGTTTCTTCATCTTCTCGTGATAAGTTGGTGCTTCTACCTTTTATGAGGTATTTGAAACAAATCAGTTTAAATACTTTTTCGTAATGTGGAAATTCTGTGCACATCCCTCTTTTCTTCTTTAATTCAACGCGCATCCCTTTGTAAGTTTATATGTAAAGTAGGTCCCTATTTACTGTAGCAACGTGTTTTTCTGTCTTTTTGCGCTGCTGTATAAAAGAAAATTCAAAAAAATTTAAATATTTACGGAAGTATCCTGCAAATTTTTTCCAGTGAAATATTAGCAATTTTAGTGAAATAATTCTAGATGTTTCTGCAATTATTCACACAGTTTGTAGATGAATAATTGTTGATATATCAACAACTATTTTACATTTAATGTAACTAAAATTTAAAAGTTGATGAAAATGTATAGGTTATTTAAATTTTATAAATATTTATATTATACAATTTAAAAAAGTTTTATAAATAATAATGTAGTTGAAAGTAAACTAATAAAGTTTATAAAATTTAACTAAATTAATAATAATAATAGTAATAATAATATAATTAAGTTAACTAAGCTCTAATAATAATTATAGTACTATTATTATTATTAGCTATTATAATAAATTAATCAGTTTAATAAAGATTGGCTATGTTTTGTTGTACATAAACAAGTTTTATCAAATTAACTTGGTTTAAGTTAACTAAATTTTATAATAATAATGACAATATTGATGAATTAACCGTGCTAATAAAACTTAACTAAGTTTATAACAATAATATAATTAAGTTAACCAAGTTTTAAGAATAATAGTTGTAGCGCCCCGCCTCTATACCCACTATCGTCCAGTTCATTTCAGAGAAATGTCGTAGACCATAACGGAGAATGAGGTTTGAGAAGAGCGACCGATTGTATAATTACTCCATGTTAGGAATGCACATCGAATTCTGATACCGATCAAAATTTCGACATGACCATTCGGCACATAGGGCAACTACACAACGGCTATATGCAATCCGGAAAGCAGTATAAAATAGGCAACAACAATAATATAAATATGGTATGTCTCAAAGCCAGACACAGAATAATCATATCACAAAGGCGGAATAGATATGAATAAACTGAGAGCGTGTACAATAAGCTAGTGGTCAACAAAGATCCACTAGTACATGTACCAATATCTACATAAAAGGATATGTACACAACAAGATAATGTCATAAGTACAGAAGTACATAAAACTGCGGAGACAGATTAGCAAGCTAAAAGCAGAAGATCAATCCTGCGATGAGTCCCAAAGGAGTACCTAAAATTACTCGGTCTGACCCGAGTATTATTTAGAGGAATGAATAATAAACGAGTCAGTCTAGCTGTACTTATCAAATGAACTAAGATAACAAGAGATATAACATAGGATGACATGAACATGGCATGTCGATACAATCAGGAAATGGCAATGGAATGTCAGCACACAAATATCTCTAAATAATCTCCTACCTAATATAGAATGCAACATTCAAATAATAGCACACAACAGGAAATGACAGTGGAATGACAAATAAACTAAACACATGAATGACAACGGAACGCCAAATAAACTAAACACATGAATTGTTGTATATAACGGTGTTGTATACACAATTATATGATTTTTGTTTGATGATAACAACCAAATATATTTTATAAATGTGTTTGGTACTGTACTGTTCTATATTTACATCACAGACAGGAATGTAATATTTATATTTAAATAAAATACATCTGTACAGAAATTCAAATATTTACTGTATTTTATTTAAAATATAAATATTATACTCCTAACATTCAAACAGTACATCTATATTAACTCCACTATTTAATCACTTCATATTTTTTTGTACTTATAAATAAACAGAATAGAATAGACAAGTCTGTTTAACAACAATGAAATGATATTTTATTTCAAACAGATTTTGTTTATTACAAATAATCAGTACAATCACTTTTTCATATAAATTAGCTCCTCACTATATCACTCAACACTCGGTATTTTTTTTACTTATACATTCACAGTCTCAATATACAGTTTTTTTTATTTACTGACACTGCTTCATTCACTGGCTTTCATCTTCAGTCTTCACTGCTCTCTGTCCAGTCCAGTCATCACAGCAGCCACACCATTCAAATCGAAACCCTAAACCAGTGAAGCAAGAAGCTTCTGGAATGACACAAAAAAACACATTAAAACCATTCCTGTTTATAAAAATTGCTCACTGTATTCTTGAACCCTTTAATATCCTTTGCCAGAGCTTTTCGCCTGATTTGCTCCATGCATTTATCTTAGATGAATACATTTTATTGCCAAATAAAATGTTGCTGACATGAACTCCTTGAATACACTTGTGTAAACTGATCCTTGCTATGTATGCTCCATTGAATTGTTGCCGAGTCACCATGTACACAAAAGCTTGTGTATCATACGCTAGTGTTGTGTACATGAGAAATTTTGTTGAAACACTTGGTGATGTCCACACACACACCCTGCTTCATTCATTGTTGCTCGACAGTTTGTTCACTTGCACTTAACCTTGTCCATACTAGTCTTGCACTGATCTTGCTACACACTTCTTTAAGTTTTGTATTGTTTGACTTGTGGTCATGCATTGATATACTTGCTTGTACCTGTATATTGCTGTGTGCATCATGATGGCATGATCATCATTCTGAACTGCTCTTATCATCTCTTGTGCCATTTGTTAACTGTCTGAACTGATTTTGTCAAGAGTGCTTGGCTTGCCTTGTTATGTTGAGTTTGCATTTGTAATTGCTTTCACCATACATGACTGTTTTTGTGCATGTTCAACATGCAGCTCGGCCCATTTCATTTTGTCATGCTGTCCATGCTTTGTGCTCGGCCCATGCTTGACATCACATTGTTGAACCATTCACCATGTTGGTTTGACTATTAAACTTGCTGTCACCTTAGGTACATGATGTTGAGAACTTTGTTGTAACTTGTGCATTACTGAGTTACATATATTCACTTTTGCTCGGCCATGTATTGTTGCTCGACCACACTTTGGCTATACATGAGTTTCATATTGCTGTTGACCCATTTCTTCATTGCTGTGATGTCTTGTTTGACCATGGTTTGACTTTGACATGGCACGACGCTTGATTGGGCTGTTTTGACTTTGTTTATACATGTATATACATATATGTATATATACACATATATGTATATATATATATATATGTATATGTATATGGCTTCATTTTTGTGTACACATGTACACACACTTGCTTCACACCTGGCTTGAGATGTTATGCACTGGGTCGAGACGGTCCATGTGGCTACTCCTCAGTTGCTCGCTGATTGGCGTGGCAGTGCGCACGTGTATATTCATGCACGTGTGTACATGCAGCCATCAGACGAGTTTTCCTGTCCCTGCACTGTAATATGTGTATATACATACACATGTATGTGTATACATGTATCGTGCGCGTGCTATATTATATATCAGATCAAGTCATGAAAAATGATGAGAAACACACCAGAAAACTGAGGCAAATAACATTTTAAAAATAAAATTTATACTTGCACATTTTCTGTTTCATTTCTATTGCAGTGTACTGTGTGTGTGTGTGTGTGTTTCATATGTGACAGGTAAGCAGGGATGACTGGACTGGACAGAGAGCAGTGAAGACTGAAGATGAAAGCCAGTGAATGAAGCAGTGTCAGTAAATAAAAAAAATCTGTATATTGAGACTATGAATGTATAAGTAAAAAAAATACCGAGTGTTGAGTGATATAGTGAGGAGCTAATTTATATGAAAAAGTGATTGTACTGATTATTTGTAATAAACAAAATCTGTTTGAAATAAAATATCATTTCATTGTTGTTAAACAGACTTGTCTATTCTATTCTGTTTATTTATAAGTACAAAAAAATATGAAGTGATTAAATAGTGGAGTTAATATAGATGTACTGTTTGAATGTTAGGAGTATAATATTTATATTTTAAATAAAATACAGTAAATATTTGAATTTCTGTACAGATGTATTTTATTTAAATATAAATATTACATTCCTGTCTGTGATGTAAATATAGAACAGTACAGTACCAAACATATTTATAAAATATATTTGGTTGTTATCATCAAACAAAAATCATATAATTGTGTATACAACACCGTTATATACAACAATCTCCCCCTTTTGATGATGACAAACAAATAAAAGATTTTGAATCCAACAAATGTGTTTTACAGTGAAAATTGAACTCCCCCTATTTATTAGCTCCCCCTAGCACAGAAAGCTCCCCCTATAACTGTGCATGAGTGAATATGAACTCCATAACGAATTTTCAAAATTAAAAATATTTATAAAATATTCACTCATAAATCAAAATCTAATCCATTCTCCCTCTTTTGTTATCATCAAAAGGATACAGAATTTAAAATACAGATGAAGCACGACTACAAAATATAATTTCAGCATAAGAGGAAGAATAATTATCATAAATCTCAATCAGTCAAACAAAAATCATAATATTCTGAGAACAGGTGTCATATTTCACATTTTAGAGAATGACGGATTTACGATGAATTTTATATAAAATGGAGAGAGTAAAAAAATGTATTCCGATTATTTTTCCAAAGAATTTTTATAAAAATGAGGCACAAAAACTGTGATGGATTTGGACTATAATTATAAATTCAACTTAAGTGACAAAATCGAATAATCTCAAATCCCAATACCAATCAATCAACAAATCATAATACGTCATAAAATTTCAACACATTTCACAGATTAGAAAGTGGATTGATAGGCTGGTTATTATACACCAAGGAGAATTTCAAAAAAAAAATATTTACTGCAAATTATTTTCTTTTCTTTTTCTTTTGATTTAAGAGCACCCTGACCACGCATAACCAGAACTTGGATTTTTAAATGAAGCCAGTCGCAGCTTAAATTATAAGTTGTCTCTTAACCATGCATGACCAGAACTTGGATTTTTAAACGAGGTTAGTGACACACTTATATATTAATTAAATATTTATCGTTTTCAGCTCTAAATAGAAAAACTCCTCGGTATATACAACCAATATGAATGACAGAAATGTGGTAAGTACAGAAATGGACTGTGAAATAAATTTCTAAATTAATAATATTATGAAATATGACCAACTGTACCGGGATTTTTGAAAATTTTCAATTGACACTAATTCTGAAAAATAACATAACCACAATTCCATCACAAATATTTTCACTGTTTTTTCAAGATGATTTTATAAAATATTAACTCTCCACATTAATATAAAGTCACGATGATGGAAGAATGATGATAGATAAAGAAGATGGTCATGAAATAATTGCCGGTTCAAAGATATTATAATAGCTGTTCAGCCATCATGAAAATATAAATAAAATCTCCTCTTGTTGTGAAATATATTGCAGTCATAATTCATCACAATTTCAAATTCTGATATATTTTGATGAATTATAAATACAGAACAATTTGGATATTGATTTCAATTTGTGAATGAATAAAAAATAAATAATTTTAAAATTGAAAATCAATTACAAGAGGAATATGAAGGGCTATACACAACAGAAAAGGGATAAGAAAAATATATACATGATGAGAATAAAAAAAAACAAAATTTCAGCACTTCCTAATCTGATACCACTTGTAGTCTCTATTAATGAGGATTTTTAAAATAACACTGGTGGCTAAACAAGGGTATCTCAGTCAACAGAAAATACTTAATTACAAAGCAAGCAACTCAAGCATACAAATTTCATTTATCAGAGCACGATAAACCTTTGATATCAAATCAAGCAGTCCTCAAAAAAATATTTACAAATCAATTTCTTATAATCAGAGCAGCATGATTCCAAAACAAACATTTTTCAAAAACAGTATCAGAGAAACACAGAAGAATCAATTATCACAACAGACTTGTCAGACGATGTTTCTGAAGTTCACAAAAAACAATATATTCCATGATCCATGACTATAAAATACCGTTTATTTTAAATCATTTGAAGAAAGATGAAAATATCAGGATTATTAAATCAATCACACCAATTTATAAATTTTTGATTCGAGATATGTGTGAGATTTAATAAATCAATAATTTCAACTGATTTTAAACAAACAAATACTAACCATGATGATCATGAATAACGACGATTTTCAAGATGTATCACTGAGATTCTAGACAATTTAAAATTTCCAAGCCAATCTGAAAAATAATGAAAATATCACTACTGATAAATAATAGAGTGCTGTAATGAGTGTAATATTTCAAGCTTTTCTAAAATGAATTAGAAGAATCTCAACACAGCAACGATGTGTGAATTTCCATTAAACTTTCAGATCTTCAAAAATTTAGAATTTAATTTAACAGTGTTCAAGATATGGCACGAATACATCAACACTGTTATGAATTCAGAAATAAGAATATACTTCAAAACAATTGCAGATATTTACAAGATTAAGTACCAGATCTAGAAATAATTAGAAACATCAAAGTTCTATATACGCAAAACAAATTTCCAGAATATCATGAATACTGCAACTAAAAAAAATATGGCAGTGATAAATCAAATTAGAATAAACAGAAGAAAGAGATAGAAGGGAGAGGAAGAAAAACAAAAAAAAAACAAAGCAGAAAATATTTACAGAGGTGAGATTAGAGATCATACCAGAATCCAGTGTAAATCAGAATCTCTAACTCATCAGACTTGGCTAAGGAACAGTAGATGATTCAATGATGTGAAGCAGTTTGAATCAGTTTCTCTTTTCAGCACAGTTGTTCCTCAGCCTCCTTTGGTAGCTAACTGTTTAGAGGATTGAGTGGTCTAACAAAAGCAGTAAAACCACTCACAGTTGTATTTGTTCGTTTTGGTACCCAAACCTGTTTATATAACAAACCATCAGAATAAACCTTTGTACCCTTAGGAACCCAGATCTGTTTGAACTTGACGAAGCCCGTTTTATTTTTTTGGGATCCAAGAATGTTTAAATGGTTTATTATAAAACGATTTCTCATCATAATTTTGATTCAAATAACCTTTGAAATTATCAAAGTTAAAATTATCAAAACAATTATTTCCAAAGCAGTTTGTGGGATTGTTCAAATCATTTGAATTTTGTTTTCTAGAAACATCATTTTTCCCGAAGCCAAGACCAGATTTATTTTCACTAGAAACTTGGTTTTGTAACAGCATATTCAACGATTTTTCCCCATTAGAAATTTTATCCAATGTTGATTCCAATCGTTGAATTTTGGATTTTAGATCACCATTTTCTTTTAATAAATTTGAGCAATTATTTATAGCGATCATCTGTTCAGTGTTTTAAAAACAAATTCTCATTTTCAAGCAATCTAATTTTGGCTTGAGATTCCGAGATTTCAAGTTCAAATCGTTTTTGTTTTCCAGACTCAAAAATCTTGGATTTTTCAATCTCATTTTCAAGTTCTTTCAAAATCAAATCACTTCTCAACAAATTTTCATTTTCAGCAATCTCAAATTTGAAACTTATATCAGTCTTGAAATTTTCAAATTCCTTCTGCAGAAGGTTATTCAAACTTGATAACTCAGTCTTGTTCTCATTTAAAATCAGAATTTCATTTTCAAACTTTTGAATATTTTTATTGAGATGAACAAGACTGGTTTCCAATTTCAAACAATTTTTGCAAACTGAATTTGAAGTGTTTTTAAAAAATTCAAGTTGTGACTCCAAATTATCAATTTTGCTGGTCAACTCAGAATTCTTAGATTTCAGAGACTTATTTTTCAGTTGGAGTTTATCAACAGATTTCGTTAAATCAAGACACATGTAAACTAGATCTTCATATGAGAAATTTTCTATTTCATTGTCTGTTGATTCTCCATCAGCTGATCCATCTGAATTATCATCTGTCAGACCTGTTAAGCATAAATTTGAATCGGAGTTGTCATCCTGGGGTTTTGAACTGTTGTCAGGTTTTCCATACAGCTTGTTGAGAGTTCTCCAGACTTCCTGTACAGATAAACAATGACATATAAGATTAAACTGTTCAATACTAAGATAATCAAATATAATTTTCATAGCACGAGCATTGAAAGCTACATCTACACTATTAAACCCATTGATAACAACATTCCAACATTTAATATTAACAGATTTTAAATAAAATTCCATATTGGATTTCCAGTTTGAAAAATCTATTCCAGTGAAAATATTTGGAGATGAACTGGACTGACTCTCACTAGACTGACGACTAGGATTACCCATGACTCTAGAGTTAAAAGAAAATACCTGCTCTGATACCAAATGTTGGATCTAGATTAACCCTAGAGGGGGGGGGTGAATAGGGTTTATCACAGTTTTTAAACTGATTTGAAAAATTTACAGGATATTAAAATAATAAACAGATCACAGAATGCAGTAGAAATAATAGTGCAGAAAATAAATCACACACAGATATACCCAGCTTCGGCAAAAACCTGCCTACTGCTGCATTCCTAAGGTTTCTACTAGATGATAGAACAGATCCCGCATACAAGACCTTGTACACACGCGACTCTCGCTCCTATTCTAACTCTACGCTCAAAACCCTAGACTGACCGATATCCCCTCGATCAGATTTCCCCTGATTACAACCTCGTAATTAGTAACCCAGATTTTACAGATTCTGACAACTGTTTGATCGGTCTACAATTCAAACAAAAAAAATACAACACCAGAAGTTAAACTAAAAACAAAGAAAACCCTAGTAAAATAAAACAAAGATTAAATCTCCCCTTCAAGTAAATAGGCTAAGCCCACTTGTTCACATCCGACCCACACTCATTTTATTTGCCCCGATTCTCTTGTGTTCTGGAGAATGAAAATGGCGGCGTCATTGGGAATTAGGGTTTCTTTGTCCCTTAAATCGATCGATTGATGATGTAAAGAAACTAGATGGCTTTGTATTCTTGTATGTTTCTTCGTGATCGATTCCAGAGGCTTCTTGTTTCACTGGTTTAGGGTTTCGATTTGAATCCTCCCCAAATCAATTTGATGATGTGATAAAGAGTTATGGATGTTAATCACTGAAGGCTCGAATGCTTTGTTGCTCTTGTTCTTCGATTTACTTGCTTGGTTCTCGATCGAAAATCTTGTAAGTAAATTCTGAAAATATTACTCTAATTTTTCTCTCGATTTTGGCTTGTTGTTTTTGATAGTTAAGCCTATGATGATATGGTGAATAATATAGGATTGTATAATCCTTTGATTGCGCTCTGATTTCAATATATGATTTGATCTGAATAATTGCGGTTTCCTCTATTGAAATTTTGGTATTAAAATGGAAATTTGTTGCCTTAATATGCTTCGATTAAAAACTGATTTGCTGGAGAAGGAATTGCTAAAATTGCCATACATGCTCGGCATTTATCTGATATTGCAATTCTGGAAATGAAATCATTTGCGGTCCCCTATAACAAATGCTTTCCCCTTTTTGATCCTTGCGTGATAACTGAGTAGATTTCCTTGGTCTTGATTGGATATGTTAATTCTGGAAAACTTTAAACACTTGCCAAACATGTTGATCATTTGTGATTTCTTGGGGTTTAAAAGTTTTCCTGAAATGATTTGATTCCTTCTGCTGCATTGAATTTATCGAGTTGCCCCTTTTGAATTTAAAACTATTTGACGCAAATCTGGAAATTCCTGTATTTCTAGAATGACACAAAAAAAAACATTAAAACCATTCCTGTTTATAAAAATTGCTCACTGTATTCTTGAACCCTTTAATATCCTTTGCCAGAGCTTTTCGCCTGATTTGCTCACTGTATTCAAATCGAAACCCTAAACCAGTGAAGCAAGAAGCCTCTGGAATCGATCACGAAGAAACATACAAGAATACAAAGCCATCTAGTTTCTTTACATCATCAATCGATCGATTTAAGGGACAAAGAAACCCTAATTCCCAATGACGCCGCCATTTTCATTCTCCAGAACACAAGAGAATCGGGGCAAATAAAATGAGTGTGGGTCGGATGTGAACAAGTGGGCTTAGCCTATTTACTTGAAGGGGAGATTTAATCTTTGTTTTATTTTACTAGGGTTTTCTTTGTTTTTAGTTTAACTTCTGGTGTTGTATTTTTTTTGTTTGAATTGTAGACCGATCAAACAGTTGTCAGAATCTGTAAAATCTGGGTTACTGATTACGAGGTTGTAATCAGGGGAAATCTGACCGAGGGGATATCGGTCAGTCTAGGGTTTTGAGCGTAGAGTTAGAATAGGAGCGAGAGTCGCGTGTGTACAAGGTCTTGTATGCGGGATCTGTTCTATCATCTAGTAGAAACCTTAGGAATGCAGCAGTAGGCAGGTTTTTGCCGAAGCTGGGTATATCTGTGTGTGATTTATTTTCTGCACTATTATTTCTACTGCATTCTGTGATCTGTTTATTATTTTAATATCCTGTAAATTTTTCAAATCAGTTTAAAAACTGTGATAAACCCTATTCACCCCCCCTCTAGGGTTAATCTAGATCCAACATGAATGACAACGGAATGCCAAATACACAGCAAATTGATGACCATCACATCAAAGTAAATCATGAATCATGAATAATTTCTCAAATTGACGCGTATCGCGTTAAAGTAACCAAGAATCCAGAAATCGCTCGAAATCCAGAAAACATCATAAAGGGGCAGGCCTGTTCATAGATGAGAAACGATCTCTAAGTAGTGAACCCATTGGTTTGAGCCGAAGCTCCCCACGAAGCCGGGTCGTGACCCCGGAAGAGAGAAAACATAGATCATAGAAAATCATAGAAGGTTGGACCGAAGTCCCAAAGGTGAAATCCAAGAATCGTAAATCCCACTCGAGAGGTCGAGGACCACAAAACACAAGTCATAAAAGTTGGATAGGAGTCCCAGAAGTGAAATCCAAGAATCTAATATCCCACTAGGGCGATCGAGGACCACAGAACACAAGTCATAAAGGATCACATTGATCCGGGTGAATAGAAATTACTCTGAGTTAGTTGATATAAGGAAATAGCAACATGTCCCATAACCACATGCTATTCTCGAATATTTACGAACCCGTAGTTGGTTTCTATTCAAAACAGAAAAAATCATAGAAGGAGCATTGCCACGGTTTTCGATCGGATGAGCCCAAGAATTAACCATTGAAGCAATAGCAAGGGTTCATAGTCCTTGATTTTACTAAGACGTTTAATTAGATATCTCATACGAATGAGAAAAAGGTTTATAAAATATATACTAGTAGATTTGAAGAAGGTTCATAAAACGATTTCGTAAATTAGCTTTGTATAAGATTGGAAACCATCTTAGTACAAGAATTTGATATGTACTAATAACATAAAACTTCTTTATAAAATTTCAATGTGGCAATAAACAATAGTATGATTGCCGAGGCAAATCGATCAAGGGGATTCACGTCATAATGACATAAATCCAAATCATAAATCATCAAATGTAAATTCGATAAATCGAATATACATATAGCTCGTTAGTGAATCCAATGACGTTAATAAACGGTTAGAAATCACCCTGGAGCGACAGGAAACGAACATACAAAATCAGGTACCGCAGATCAAAGTGCGATCACCAAGGTGATCGCTAATGCGTAATTCACATTACAACAACATATAGGAAATCAAAGGGATAACGGCTGTAATTTCGATCAACGAACAAATCGAAATCCAAAACTAGCCCGAAGGATATCTAGTCGATAATTCACGTTTTAGAGTCATGAAAAAAGTTTATTAAATCATAAAAGGCTATAATTGATCTCAAATAGTGTAAATTACTCTAATATTAGCTTCATTGGAAAGCTCTCGTCGAGACGATTCCAATGCACCTGATTTCGCTAATTTCCGAGTTCGTATGAAAAAGTTATGAGCATATTAATTCTGTTCGATTTTTCACAACCGAATCTAGGTGTAGATTTCGGCCGTTTACAACCGAAACTGGGTGAAATTTCGGCCGTTGACGACCGACTGGCTGTTAAACGTCGAATTTATACTATTTTTCTTTGTTTGGTTGTTAACAACCGAATATGGGTGCATATTTCGGCCGTTAACAACCGACCAGCTGTTAATCATCAATTTATTTTTTTACCATTTTGCCTAGAAAATTCAAAACGATATCGGCCAATGCCCGAAGGCCTATGATGTTATATATATGCAAATGAGGCTTCTATAACTCACCGAAGCAACTCATAACACCAAATTCACATGCACAAACATTCATATAAGAGATTTGCAGTGGTTTTGATTATAAGTTCAAAAGTGAAATAAATTCCAAACCAAAACGAATAAACACGATATAATTGAATTGTGAAGTCTTAGAACTTTCCGGGTGCGACAATGGTACTTCACAACAACACTTAATCGACTCATAGCATATGCATTTGATCGCGTAAATAACATATGTCATAATTTCTATTTCAAATGAAATTCAAACTAAGGGACCAAAAGGTGTAAACTATCCTAACCAATTCAACAAGAAAATGCAACATGAAATGGTCCTAAATTACACTTGTGCAAGTCATAAACTTGCGGCATAGATGTGAGTTCAATAAAGAACTCACCTTTGCTTGCAAGAAGCAAGAAATCAACCCAAAGCTTTGCTAAATCAACCTCTCTTCCAATATTGCATGAAATATCCAATCTAAGCACAAACAAATGAATTTCCTAGGAGTTAGATCATTGGAATTATCACAAATCAAAGAGGAGTGGAGTTGGAGAAGATGAAGAGGAAGATGGAGAAGCTTACCCAAGCTTTTGCACTTGATTTCCTCTTGAACTAGATTCCTAAGATGAACTAGAGCTTAGGGAATTTCTATTTCCCTCTCTCATTTCTATTTATTTGAAGTGTTTGGAGAATAAATGAAGAGCAGGAAGATGGCTTGGGGTTATATAATGAGCTAGGTTAGCTCAACCAAGCCCAAGCCCAAAGTGCCAAAATTCCGAAGCTCGGAACATATCGATGCTTATAGTCAAAGAGGTCGCAAACGGTGATCCGGACTCAATGGAAGTGGTCCCAAATCCTAATTTTGCCGTTTGTGAAAAACGACATTTTGAGTGCCACATCGGATACGATGATAAATTTAAATTAAATATTTAAATCCATTATCATGGAATGAGCGGGTTGTTACAGACTTCCCCCTCTTAAAAGAATTACGTCCCCGCAATTCCTTAAGAATGAAGTAATAAGTAACAACCAAAAATAATACCACTGAGTGGTACCATAAGAACCGACATGAAATGAAAGGATCACACCAACGGCTAGGTGAGATCCCAATTTCGTCTCGCAAGATCATAAAAACTAGAGTTCAATCTCGAACTCCATTACCCATGAAGGTAGTCATCCCAAACGGGTAAATTAATTCCAGAAAAATTCATAAGCGCTATGAATTCAAATAGACTCGCCTTTCTTCGTATGATTCTCAAAGGAATGAGAATCAATAGAATGCACAAAAACCAAGCGAATCTAATTTGAAATTTCAAGGAGCAACAGGACTGCGTCTGTAGGACGCGAGATATCAATAGTAGATATTTCTCTTAGGATATGAAATGGGAAATTTCGGTGGTTGACTAATCCATTCCCAAACTCAATCACGACGATGTAGTGAACATCAAACCTGAGCACTTTTGTCTTGCGACAAGGTGGCTAACACCAACAAAAGCACAACACAGAGATTCCAACGAATTTAGCTAAGGAAAGCAATTTTCGAAGGAATAATCAATTTTAATATCAATGATTCAAGGTTGGTAACGGAATACCAACCAGCTAGAAACCGATAAACAAATATTGGTAACGGAATACCAATGAACTACAAGTCGATAATCATATATTGGTAACGGAATACCAATGAACTAGAAATCGATAACAAATATTGGTAACGGAATACCAACGAACTACTCGGGGAAATCGATCTCTAACTAGGTACTAAATCTCATTTAGTAACCATAAAGGCGAATCATTAGGAATTATACGAAATTCCCAATATTCAGAAATCGAGTATCAATCTTAGAAAATTGGAAACATCAAGAAGATGATGAATAATTAGTGCACAACTTACCACTTCGAAACAACAGGATTTAAGATAACTTTCCGTTAAAAATCTCAAATCGCAAAAACATCAGCAATTAATCAAAGAAGCAATAGACAATTTCTATAACAAGATGAGATTAAACCAAAGAGGTCATAATCCCCAAAAAAATTGATTCATAAGGGTTAACAAACGTGTGGAGACAATTGTCGACCCAAATGATTCAAACAAACGAGGGTTGAATACCAAAAGAGCTCATCCTTTCGATATTCATTTCTAAGGAAAACTCAAGGCTAAGTCCATAAGTGAATTGACTACAGCACTTCCGGATGATCGACTGGATCATAGATTCGAAGAAAGGAATTATTGAGTTTGTCGTGGATCGCAAAACCCAAATCTCCCTTCTCCACAGGATTCCCATTCTCTCGAGTGATCGTTCACTAGAGAAAATAAGGAGACCCATATAATCACAAGAATACTATATTCATTTTAGCAAATCGAAACAAGGATTAGGAATTAGGCGAGAATCTCAATCACTAAGAATTCTCGAAAATTAAAGATCTGAAATCCAGCAACAAGAGACATAAATGAATAACTCTTTGGGTTGTTCTTGGAGTTATTTAATTTACTCAAAGAAAAGATTTAAGATAATTTCTAATTAAAAATCTTGAACCACTCAAATTCTTGGAATTGCTGCAAGGAAATCTAGAAATAAATTATCTAGAAAAACAACAAAACGATTACAAAAATCGCAAAAATCCAAAATATCATTATTTTGGTTAACTTATTAATGGTTAATTTAATTTTAGGGATCATTTCAAATGTCGGATTATCACATAATGGTGTTTAGGAATTCCGAACTACAACATGGCGTCCCACGTCTCGTTCGAGATCCTTAACGCACCCAACGGACAAGTTAACACAAGAAAGTCCTCCAAATTTCTAAAGTTCACGCAAATCTCGCGAAAATATAAAAATTCAGTAATCATTCGGGATGACATAAAGGAAATAAAATTCCTTTATCAACTTACGAATAAATTACAAATCAAAACTTTTGATAACGAAGAACACAGTCTACATATATCAAAAGAACATAAATAAAATAATCTCGGAACAAGGTAAATGACATTAAGGAATTAATGACGCGTACCTTGACTCAAGAAGAGGGTCACAAGAAGCGGGATGCTTTCCCTCGTTCTTGATCTTGAGTTCGGAATGCAACGAGGTAACACAAATGTATCGTTGCGCATTTGTTGAGTTAATTTAGCATAAATGCTTGGTGACTCACACCGGCACAACGAGGTAATAAATGAGTTGTTTTAGCCCGAAGGCTTGGTGATCTCACACCGAACTAGAACTATGTAGTTGACAACAAGGGAGTAGATTTAGTCACAAAGACATCGCATCTCCATACCGACTGACAAGTGATCAATAGACCATGCTAGGTACGTAACGACTTACGAAACAATCTTAACTAGAAATCAGAAATATCAGGATCAAAGGTGCTTACTACGTGCGTAACAACGCACGGGCAAGATATCCAATGATCATTCAACTACGAGATCATAAATGATCAACAAGATAGGTGTGATACACGATAGTTTTCAAATGCACAAATCTAGTAATTATCCATCAAAGCAAAAGCAAGGGTCCATAGCCCTCATGTTTACTAAGGCATTTAATTAAATTTCTCGTGCGATTGAAGTGGACATGACAATGTCAAATTACGATCACCGAAGTGATCGCCAACTTGACATTTAAGTTTTAATAACGTAATTCATACAAAAATAGACGTCGATTAGCAACTCGAGTCAAAGAATGAAATAGAAGCACCACTAGAGCACACGGGCCCTAAATGGACTATAGAAATCAACCCGAAGGAGAACGAGTCGATCACTATTCTAAAGGAGCAAAAATAGGCCACTAGGCACTCAAGCACCCCTCCGTAGGAGGTACACTGGGTGAACCGGCACTTGCACGGCTACGTCCAACTATTTCGCTCCTTTAAGGAAAAAGAAGGAGGAAAAAGTTAGTCTCAAGTTGAATTCAAACGATGCGAATTCAATCAAAATGGAATCGTATTGGAAGATAAGCTATGACGGGTCTTAAGACTCTAACTAAAACCCTAAAGCACGATTCCCGAGAGAGGCTTAAGACAATACCATCATCATACTATCTTACACTGCTCCGAAAAGTTGGCTCTGATACCAACTGTAGCGCCCCGCTTCTATACCCACTATCGTCCGGTTCATTTCAGAGAAACGTCGTAGACCATAATGGAGAATGAGGTTTGTGAAGGGCGACCGATTGTATAATTACTCCACGTGAGGAATGCACATCGAATTCTGATACCGATAAAAATTTCGACATGACCATTCGACACATAGGGCAACTACACAACGGCTATATGCAATCCGGAAAGCAGTATAAAATAGGCAACAACAATAATATAAATATGGTATATCTCAAAGCCAGACACAGAATAATCATATCACAAAGGCGGAATAGATATGAATAAACCGAGAACGTGTACAATAAGCTAGTGGTCAACAAAGATCCACTAGTGCATGTACCAATATATACATAAAAGGATATGTACACAATAAGATAATGTCATAAGTACAGAAGTACATAAAACTGCGGTGACAGAGTAGCAAGCTGAAAGCGGAAGATCAATCCTACGATGAGTCCCAAAGGAGTACCTAAAATTACTCGGTCTGACCTGAGTATTATTTAGAGGAATAAATAATAAACGAGTCAGTCTAGTTGTACTTATCAAATAAACTAAGATAACAAGAGATATAACATAGGATGACATGAACATGGCATGTCGACACAATCAGGAAATGACAATGGAATGTCAGCACACAAATATCTCTAAATAATCTCCCAGCTAATATAGAATGCAACATTCAAATAATAGCACACAACAGGAAATGGCAGCGGAATGCAAAATAAACTAAACACATGAATGACAACAAAATGCCAAATAAACTAAACACATAAATGACAACGGAATGCCAAATACACAGCAAATTGATGACCATCGCATCAAAGTAAATCATGAATCATAAATCATTTCTCAAATTGACGCGCATCACGTCAAAGTAACCCAGAATCCAGAAATCGCTCGAAATCCAGAAAACATCAAAAAGGGGCAGGCCTGTTCATAGATGAGAAACGATCTCTAGCTAGTGAACCCATTGGTTTGAGCCGAAGCTCCCCACGAAGCCGGGTCATGACCCCGGAAAAGAGAAAACATAAATCATAGAAAATCATAGAAGGTTGGACCGAAGTCCCATAAGTGAAATCCAAGAATCGTAAATCCCACTCGAGCGATCGAGGACCACAAAACACAAGTCATAAAAGTTGGACCGGAGTCCCAGAAGTTAAATCCAAGAATCGTATATCCCACTAGGGCGATCGAGGACCATTGAACACAAGTCATAAAGGATCACATCGATCTGGGTGAATAGAAATTACTCTGAGTTAGTTGATATAAGGAAATAGCAACATGTCCCATAATCACATGCTATTCTCGAATATTTACGAACCCGTAGTTGGTTTCTATTTAAAACAGAGAAAATCGTAGAAGGAGCATTACCACGGTTTTCGATCGGACGAGTTCAAGAATTAACCATCGAAGCAAAAGCAAGGGTTCATAGTCTTTGAGTTTACTAAGACGTTTAATTAGATTTCTCATACGAACGAGAAAAAGGTTTATAAAATATATACTAGTAGATTTGAAGAAGGTTCATAAAACGATTTCGTAAATTAGCTTCGTATAAGAATGGAAACCATTTTAGTACAAGAATTTGATATCTACTAATAACATAAAACCTCTTTATATAATTACAAAGTGGCAATAAACAATAGTATGATTGCCGAGGCAAATCGATCAAGGGGATTCACGTCATAATGACATAAATCCAAATCATAAATCATCAAATGTAAATTCGATAAATCGAATATACATATAGCTCGTTAGTGAATCCAATGACGTTAATAAACGATTAGAAATCACCCAGGAGCGACAGGAAACGAAGATACAAAATCAAGTACCGCATATCAAAGTTCGATCACCAAGGTGATCGCTAATGCGTAATTCACATTACAACAACATATAGGAAATCAAAGGGATAAGGGCTGTAATTTCGATCAACGAACAAATCGAAATCCCAAACTAGCACCCGAAGGTTTTAAACTACATCGGAATAGACCCAAAGGATATCTAGTAGATAATTCACGTTTTAGAGTCATGAAAAAAGTTTATGAAATCATAAAAGGCTACAATTGATCTCAAATAGTGTAAATTACTCTAATATTAGCTTCATTGGAAAGCTCTCGTCGAGACGGTTCCAATGCACCTGATTTCGCTCAATTCCGAGTTCGTATGAAAAAGTTATGAGCATGTTAATTCTGTTCGATTGTTCACAACCGAATCTTGGTGCAGATTTCGGCCATTTACAACCGATACTGGGTGCAAATTTCGGCCATTGACGACCGACTGGCTATTAAACGTCGAATTTATACTATTTTTCTCTGTTCGGTTGTTAACAACCGAATATGGGTGCATATTTCGGCCGTTAACAACCAACCAGCTTTTAATCGTCAATTTTTTTTTTACCATTTTGCCTAGAAAACATGTTCGAAACGATATTGGCCAATGCCCGAAGGCCTATGATGTTATATATTGCAAATGAGGCTTCTATAACTCACCGAAGCAACTCATAACACCAAATTCACATGCACAAACATTCATATAAGAGATTTGCAATGGTTTTGATTATAAGTTCAAAGGTGAACTAAATTCCAAACCAAAACGAATAAACGCGATATAAGTGAATTGTGAAGTCTTACAACTTGCCGGGTGTGACAATGGTACTTCACAACAACACTTAATCGACTCATAGCATATGCATTTGATCGCGTAAATAACGTATGTCATAATTTCTATTTCAAATGAAATTCAAACTAAGGGACCGAAAGGTGTAAACTATCCTAACCAATTCAACAAGCAAATGCAACATGAAATGGTCCTAAATTACACTTGTGCAAGTAATAGACTTGCGGCATAGATGTGAGTTCAATAAAGAACTCACCTTTGCTTGCAAGAAGCAAGAATTCAACCCAAAGCTTTGCTAAATAAACCTCTCTTCCAATATTGCATGAAGATCTCCAATCTAAGCACAAACAAATGAATTTCCTAGGAGTTAGGTCATAGGAATTATCACAAATCAAAGAGGAGTGGAGTTGGAGAAGATGAAGAGGAAGATGGAGAAACTTACCCAAGCTTTTGCACTTGATTTCCTCTTGAATTGGATTCCTAAGATGAACTAGGGCTTAGGGAATTTTTATTTCCCTTTCCCTCTCTCATTTCTATTTCTTTGAAGTGTTTGGAGAATAAATGAAGAGTAGGAGGATGGCTTGGGGTTATATGATGAGCTAGATTAGCTCAACCAAGCCCAAGCCCAAAGTGCCAAAATTCCGAAGCTCGGAACATAACGATGCTTATAGTCAAAAAGGTCGCAAATGGTGATCCAGACTCAATGGAAGTGGTCCCAAATCCTAATTTTGTCGTTTGTGAAAAACGACATTTTGAGTGCCACATCGGATACGACGATAGATTTAAATAAAATATTTAAATCCATTATCATGGAATGAGCGGGTTGTTACAATAGTATTTTAAATTAACTCAGTTTTGTTACAATTAAATATGTTATATAAAATTAACTAAGTTTAAGCTAACTAAAATATATAAATAGTAACAATATAACTAGTTAATAGTTTTTATAAATAACAATGGTGATGATGAATTAGTTAAGTTATAAAAATTAACTAAGTTTATAATAATAGTAATATAATTAAGTTGACTTAGTTTCAATAATAATAGCGATAATAAAATTAATTACGTTAACCAAATTAATAAAATTAGCTAAATTTAAGTTAACTAAATTTAAATTAATAATAATACAACTAATTTGACAAAGTTCTATGAATAATAATATTGATGATGAATTAACTAAATTTGTAAAAAGTAACTAAGTTTATAGCAATAATATAATTAAGTTAATCGAGTTTTAATAATGAATAAATTAACTAAGTTAACCATGTTAATTAAAATTAACTAAGTTTTTAAAAAATTAAAAAAGTTTATAAAATTAACTTAATTTAAATTAACTATATTTTGTAAATGATTATAATATAACCAATTTAACAAGGATTTATATATAATAAGTGTAAGATTGTTTGACTATATGTTGTGCTTATACTTGTGCAAGATTTGGACTTTCGAAGAGAGCAAGGTCGGACTTTTATGGTAATCTTGAAAATTTGCTTAGTATACTTGGATGACTTGATTGTTTATGTGCTTATTTTAATAACAACCAATTAATATTGTTTCAATGTTACATGATAATTCATGGCAAATTTTTATTGTTGGTTATCGAACTTGTCTATAGGTGAGTAGCTTTTTCGGAGTGAAGTCCATTAACAACAATGGACATGACTTCAATTTTAATGTATATTTTGATATTGGTTAGTATTTGTTAAGCAAACCTTTTTGTGAATTCTTGTGGGATGCGAATTTGTTCTTTTTTTCAAACAGCTATAATCTAAATGGTTAGAGATAATACTTATGTGACTAACAATTTCCAGTTATGTAAATATGATGATTATATGATCGTTGCTTTGAATATGGTAATTATACGATTTATTGTTGATTTTGATATAACTATTACATAACTTGATGCTGGAAATAATATAAGCTATTAATAGTATATGGTAACATTTAAAATATGCTATAAAAAAATCAATACCTATTAGTAGCGTTTTAGAAACGCTATAGAAACAAATGTACAAATTCCACTTGAATTTACAGTGACATAAAATAAATGTAACAAAAAGCTTTGGTAGCGGTTGAAAAACGCAGTTATAAGAAACATTTGGTAGCGTTTATTAAAACGCAACCAGAAAAACACAGACTTTTAGTTGCGTGACCTGTAGTAGCGTTCTTTAAAACGCTAGCAAAAGCTTTGGTAGCGTTTTTTAAATGCTACTCAAGGTCTTTTTTGGTGTAGTGAAAATAAGGCTTGGATTAGTTTGGAACACCAACATGAGAGAAATCATATCATAAGGAATTATTTAAATTAGATTTTTTGAAATAAAAGATATCTCGTAAGATCATGCCGTATGTAAACAGGGATAAGTTTTTACCTTACGATAACCAAATACTTTCTATTAAGTCATATGATATTATTTATAGTAGCATTTGGTTAAAAACCCATTCAGATAATTGTATAAAGTTATTACCAATACATGGACAGGTCGGTAGGGTATATAATACTAAGGGGCAATTGAAATGTGTGAAAGGCATTTCATTTTTCTTGGGAATATAGTCAAAAACATATAGCTCCAGTGAGGAATTTAATGGCCTTTACCTTCCTTTTGCAGACCCCACATATAGCAATCATAGTATCTGGTAGTTTTCGTACAGGGACATATGCAACTCCATCCCGATCCACACCTTATAGATCAGTGTTGATCCATACACATAGCTTCGATTGTTGTTTGATTTTTCGAGCATCATCCAATGTTGTACTGCAGAGCTTATCTTCCAAGTTTCATATGATTCCAATTAACTTTGATCTTGATATACTCTGATCTTCAACCTAAGTCCGAACACATAAGTTAAGCATGACAACAATTCAATCAGCCAAACAACAAATTCAACGCCGTTCAATCATACACAAACATCCGATTATATACAAACGTGAATCAAATCTAATCATACGTCTAGTAATAAACCAGTTGATTATAACTTTTAAATAATTATCCGCCTCAAAATAATTGATTTAATATTTATTTATCCTTTAAATAATAGTTAACAAATAATTGATTTTGATTTAATATATTAATGATATCCAAAACTTTAGGTTTATCCCCTTTGTAACACGATCATCAAATTTTTGTTAAAAATAAATGTAATAAAATAAAATTCTTTTTAGTAAGATGAAACTAATGAATTGATACACATTTATATCAAATCTAAGGATTAGAGATGTTATAATATTCAAAAATGAAGCAGTTATAGGATTTAGACATAAAGATAATATAATGACTCGTTGAAATCATTTTCCCCATCACCTTTTGTACATAGTAGCAAAATAACTCTTATTTCGAGCACCAGTATTCACCTCAGACAAGCATTTTTCGGAGGGGGCACCGGTAGTTATGGTCTCTTATTTCCATCTTCTAAGTTGCCCCTTCTATATTGCTACACTAAATGAATCAGCGTATCCGGTGGCATTATACAGGGGCACGCACGCTATTATATCTTTTCATATAAACTCTACGGTCATGAGAACTTTTGATCCATGATCATCCGATGAATTGTAATAAATATTCCTTGCAGATCACAATTCTTTCCCATATCATATCTGAGATGTGAGGTTTATGAGGCCACACGGTACTTACTTTGAGTGAATTCCATTTAGAATGCCATATTGTCGTTTCTATTGACTCATCAAAAATGCAACCCTCAAATTCATACATCTCAAGGAATGGTGTTAAGTATAAGAGGAGTCACCTTCTACATCACGAACAAATTATGTTTGTGAAAAGCACTATACATGATCTTAAATTGTAATATCGGACACTCTCCTATATAAGTTGTTTAAGAATATGACAAACCAAAGGCAATCCTACTGTACAACTATTTTGGGGCCAACCAGATACCATCAACAAGCAGCCTTTCTGTTCAAAACGCCTCTGCCTTTTAACATAAATCCTTCAGTATATCTTCACTTCTGATCATACAAGTCGGGTTGGAGTGGTTCTCAGATCCAAATTCGATCCCTGTTTCTTCAAACCGACAATATTAGTTTAAAACTGACCAACATTTGATAGTCCTATTTAACTATTAAATACCCAAATCATCAAATTGTAATTTTAATTCCTCGAGGAATTAACTTGGTTAAACACATACATAACTAATGAGCCTCTTTTTAATTAACAATAATCAATTAAAATCGCTCGATAATGGGAATTAATTATGTATGCTTATCTCAACGGTATAAGTACATTCACAAAACTGCCATTTTCAATAATTGATAAAACATATCCATACACTCATCATTATGGGGTAAATGTATTCACAAAACCTTAGGCGGTGTTTGGTTTAAGCTTTTTAGTTTTTAATTTTCATCCATAGCAAAATACGAACGATACATATATAACGTCAAAAACTATCGTTTTAAAAAACAAAGTTGACACACAAATTAGAAAACAACTTTTTTTTATTTTTATTTTGAGAATTAACACAAGAAAACGAGATAGTATAGCATTTCATCGTCTCTCTCCTTTATGTGGTCCCCTCCATCGCCCTTTCACTCCCTTCATCATCCCTTAACTTTTCTTATGTTTTGTTATCAATATAGAAAACTCGAAACTCAAAATATATTTTGAATGAAACACTACCTTATTTTTCAATACTTAGGAAATATAGCTATATATTTATCTAAATGATATAAGTATATTGATAAAACATATAATTTCAATACATGGAAAATAACACCATATTCTAATATCAATGGTATAAAATTGTTAACAAATCTTATATTTTCAACACTCAGAAAATATCACTGTACGCTTATGTCGAAGGTATAAATATGTTTATGGGTCTTATATTTTCGATACTTGAAAAATATCTCTAGCATAAGTATTATCTCAAATCAATCCTTTGATGGGTCAAGACAATTACTACAAGACATAACTTACTGTAAACCTAAACCAATTAGTATTGAGTATAAACTATTCATATAGATTAGACAATTATGCTAAATGCATCGTTTTGTATTCAACTTGTACTATTCATCGAATAATGATGAAATCACCTTTTAATTTTTCATGGATATTATGAGTTCATTCCTCGGAATGTAATGATATTTTTTATTAGAATGTTCTTTATTCTATTTTGAATCTTGTTTAACTATAGGAAAAATCCAAATATCCTTTCTTCTCTTATCAATTTTCTTTTTTATATAAATCTAATCAAATATTACTGCTCTTGTTAATCTCTAAAATTTCTATAAAATATTGTTATAAGTTTCTAAATACTTTTATAATCTTGTTTATAAATTCATAAGTCTCTTTTTATAACTTTATAAAATCCTTTAGAAATCTTGATTTGTTTTAAACTCTTTTCATCAATTTAAAAAATATTTGTAACTCTTAGTGTAACAACCTGGAAAATCAAAACCAATTTAAAATTTTTATTTTGGCAATTTTAATGAATTTTGAATATTTAAAATGATTTACTTTAAATAATAATGACTAGAAATTTATTTTGAATAGAATTAGAATGTATATATTTATTTGAATTGAAGTGAGAATATAAATGTTTATTTTAATTATAAATGGAATTGGAAATGGCGCGGTAGTTTGGAAATTCGATTTCAAATTTCAAATTTCAAATGAATATACAGGATTCAAAATAAACAGTATTTTAGTGAACCAAAAATATTAAAATCTATTTGGAAATATCTTTCCAAGGAATCTGAGAAATCGAAATTTCATGACGGGAATAAAAAGTTATGCCCAGTTGAAAATTCAGAATAGTCCGCTATGGAAACTATAGCCCTTAAAAATAGCCATTTTGCAAGAACCTCTGTTTTTGACGAAACCACTTTTGTTGGATCCGGGAGGCCAAGTTATTGCTTGATTCCAATTTTCTTAAATTTTGGAATCAATATGTGTGTGTGGCAAAAGAAAACGTATTTTGACAGTTTCAGTCAATTTGGATCGACCAGAAAATGGCCATTTTTCAAACGGTCTCCAAATTTGATGAAGTTAGTTTTGTTAGGACCATATCGTCAATATGAAGCTAGAAATAATTTTTCTGGAATTTTTGGAGTCTGTATGTGGCCCCAATAAATTGAAATGTGTATTTAAATTAAATATATATTGATTTATATTGTAATTTACATGAAAACTGATCGAAACAGTCGAACTGGCTTACGACACATATCCCGTTGTGTTTGAAATGGGGGTAATTAGTTATGGACGACAGTCGTTGGGTCTCGGTTGGAGTTCAGGCTCGAAAGTTACTTTTGAAAAAAAAATATAAATATAAGGGGTTTGACCGGGGGGTCAAACCCCTCATTTCTTCTTTCTCGCGGTCAACGCGAGAAACCACCTTCCCCTTTTCTGAAATAAAACTCAACACCCTAAATCAGCCCCCCTCCCTCGTCGATGTACGCCACCGCTCCTGGAGCGCCACCACCCCCTTCGCCGCTGGCCCCTCCACGCCGCCGTACCCTCTCTCTCCACCTCCCCTTCGAACCCCAAAGACCCTGACCCATATAACCTCCTCCCAGATCAAACCAGTACCGCCGCCGCCGACTCCGAGGCCTCCCCCGACCTCTCAACGCCCACCCGCACCACCTTAAACCGACTATGGCGCCCCCTCCTCGGTAAAACTGAAAACCAGTGAGTAATAATTTTTCTTTATTTATTTTACTTCCTTTGTTTAATGTAATAGGTATGAGAAAAATATAAAAAAATCAGTTTTATTTTTATATAAAGTTATGTTTTATAAAAATTCGATTTTTATAGAATAATGATGAATAAAAATTCGATTCCTATATATGTGTTTAAGGATAGAAATTTGATTTTTATATGAATGATTGTGAAATAAAGATACGATTTGTATACAAATGGTTTTGAAAAAAAATATGATTTTTGTATTATAGAGATAATAAAAATATGATTTTTATATTATAGAGATAATAAAAATATGATTTTTGTATTATAAGAATAATAAAAATATGATTTTTATATTATAGGGATAATAAAAATATGACTTTTATAATATGAATAACGATATGAAAATATTATTTTTAGTTAGATAAAATTATAAATTTTATCGTATATATGTAATAATATAAAGATTCGATTTTTATATATGTAGAATGGCGATAAAAATATAATTTTATTTTGTAGGAAGAATTATAAAAATGTGATTTTTATAGATAAAAATATGATTTTTATAATGTTTTCATTATGATAAAGATACGATCTTTATATGGATATCATTAAGATAAAAATTCGTTTTTATTATATATTAAGCGAAATAAAAATTCAATCTTTATATAAGAAGTAGAAATATACAAATATAATTTTCATATAGAAAGAAGCGTTGTAAAAATATATGAAGTAGAAATAAAAATATGATTTTTATTTATTGGAATGAAGCGATAAAAATATGATTTTTATATATAAACAGCGTGAAAAGGATGCGTTGGAATTTCGAACAAATCCAAATAGTTCAGAAAGAAAGACTGGCGGAGTGGAACCCAAATGTGAGAGCTTCTCACTTTTATTTTATTTTCTAGTTAAAATATATACTAGGATGCAGACGATGCTTAGTAGCACCCGACACCCGTCGTCCACAGACCATGGACGACTTGTTTGTTTGATTGATTTTGTTGTGAAAATTGATTGTGTGATGTGGAATGAAATAAAATATTTTATAGTTAAAAATATAATTTTTAACGTGTATATGAATAAAATAAATATTCATAAACAAATCGGACGATTTGTTTATGTACACACATTTGACTGATATTGATTAGGACGATAAATTTTACACATCGCCCAACTGCTCAAATAAAATTCATTATTTGTTGATTGAAACCCCACACAGGTATTGGGATGATATTGGACATACACTAATCCAATATTTAGTTGTATGTCAATCGATTGGTTGACAGGCTGTTGTAAACGCTAAATATTTATATTTGATGCTTATGCAGCATAGAATGCACTTTGGATAATGGTTGACTGTGTTTGATTGTTGTTGTGTACATGTGTGTATGAAATCCATATAATCACATTATATGGTAATTGACTATGTCTGATTCCAGTTCAGAAAGAATGAATATTTTAAAATAACGAACATTTTAAAGTAACTAATATTTTAAAATAATATCCTGTAAAAGATCAAAATCTGATTTTGATGTCCGATTTGGGATGGACACGAATATATTTAAATATATAAAGCCGTGTTGATTTAATCGACGCCATTCTGACGTGAATGATATTTATATTGATTTTATTCATTTTTGTAATGAATTTCCAAAAGGAATTGATTTCAGAATATATATTTTTTGAAAATACTATCATTTATATATCGATGATATGGAATATTCAATTTTGATTTGAAATTGAATATGAAGTTGAAATCGTTTTGAAAACGAATTTAAAACGATTTATAAAATACGTTTTAAATGGAAATCGACGAAATATATATAATATTATATATACATATATAATGGCCTGAATAGAACGCGCCACGCCACGGTAGTTCGCGAATTTCGACCATTGACTTCGAGTGGACATTTCGGTAGATCCGACCATCGGATTCTCCTAAAACCGAAACCGTTGGGTTCGTATCGAAAAGAGATTTCTAATGAATACAAGAAATTAGGAATCTAACGGTTCGATTTGGAATTAAGTCCAAATCAAATTTGAAAAAGGTCGTTGTAAGTGCAGTTCGATGGCCGTTTATGGAAATCGACTGTATGGGCCTCGATAAAATTATTAAAAATATCAATAATTAGTGTAAAATCATAAGAAATGAGTTGGAAAGAATTGGGTTGAAAAATTCCATATTTGAAAAGATAAAAATAGATTTTTATCGAAATGAACTAGTTATTAACTAGATATGAAATTCAATAATTTTTAAAAATTGGATTTGAAATGGTTTTAAAAATAACTAGAATTTCCAATATATGAATTGGAATGGATTTGAATCGAAATTATCTTCGGAATATTTCGATATTGGATTCCGTGATTATACAAGAATTGTGGAGGAATTTGGAAGATATATATCATTATTCCAATACGATGTTTATTGAGTTCAGAATTTGATATTGAATATAAACCGATATATTTTCTATCAGAGTCTTGTATTTAATATCAAATGGGATTTTGGGTTTGTCGTGAACGGTGTCTTCAGTAACACTATTCTTGAACCCCATGTGCAGAGAATAAATCTTTTAATTAAGATTGTTAAAGTTTTCAATTATATTTAATAATTGGAATAAAATGGAATGTGAATTGGGTTTATCATGAACTGTGCTTTAACGACATTCGTTCTTTAACCCGATTTCGGTCTTTACGGAGCCGAAGGATGGTCTTTATACAGACCAGATTTACGCCCCATAGGGTGGGAAAACGCAGTGTTCAGGCATTTTAATCCACTCTGTGTGGACTGGCCCTGAAGATCCAAGGGTCAATGCGTTCTGACCCTGAGACATAGGCTAGATTGTCTCAAAGCGGTAAGGATGATCCCTTGCCTTGGTTCACAGATGGAAATCCAACTTCCAATATGTGACATTTGCGGTTTTGATTGTAGAGCCTAGTATTGGCGACATGATATATGGTACTCATGCCGCCTAGGATTGATACATTTATATTTGAAGTTGTTTTATACACTATGCACTTATAATAGTATCAAATGATTTGTTTTAAACGTACCAAGCATGTTTGGCTATTATAAGAGAAAACCCTATCCTCCAACTTGCATTGCATTGTGTGATGGGACCTGGGTCTTATAATAGCTTCATTTTTTCAAAAAGCATTGCGCTATTTTGTTATATGCACTGGTATTCTTGGGAGGAAACCCGTTCCGTGTTATACGGCATAGTCCATTGATATACTCCATTTTAAAGCAAAGTTTTAAATAACTGTTTTAGTTCTTACACCAGTCACATGACTGATATGGAGTTTATTGTTTTAACCTAAACTCTGGGTGCCCCTATTTTCCACACGGGCAGCTAAAAGTTTTGGTTTTGCAGATTTATATTCACAGGATCCTGGTTTACAGCTGGAATGATATTCGGAAAGCTCTATATCCGTATATTCCTTTCAGTTGTGTTATGTATTATTTTTCCGTTGCTGTATAATTTAAATCTCTGATATTTATCGAATGTACAATATTTATTCATACTCTGTATATTCTTGTACTCTGATGTAAATTGTTGTAATAAGCAATGAAAAGTTCTTCTGTTTGTGTTCTGATTTGTCGTGTTCTCAATTCAATCCGGGCTTTCTTTCACGGGGAAGTTCGGGTCGTCTCACTTAGTATTTCAAAATACTAAACTAAGGCCAACAACCATCAAGCACTTAACCAAAGCAATTTATTGATATTTTTATTACAGTAGGGATTCGGTTTAATATATAACAATGTTATGTATACTATATGAGAGCAAATAGAATAACAACATCAAGCAATCTCGTTGGTTCCCTCTACAAACTTTCCTAGTTGTAGATAATTCCCTGTTATTAGTTTCATATTTTTATCATATTAAAATGAAAATCAACAACCATCAGAAAATAGATAATCGAGGCCAACTAGCAATCAATAATTTATATTATTGTTTAATTATAATAGTATTACAAAGAGTGCAAGTTGCATACCATAGTTCTAGTTAACATTGAAGCGTTTCAAAGTAGTTAAAAATCGAGTATGTTCGATTTTAACTAAATTTCCAATAAGCGCAAATCTCAACAAATCCAGCACCATCGCGAAGATATTGTCTATACGAGTGCAAAATGGCCGATCACTTCCAAATCCAACCTCGTATGAAATAGATATTAGATTTAAAATTTATACAAATTAATTAAAAAATATATTTCACTAATCAGAATAATTAATGTTAATTACCATCATTAACATAGCCAAATCACATGATTAACGCACCAGGTTGAATCGAAATAGACTATACTGAGTTCATCATCGACGGTTCTCTGGTTGACTCTGAACCATTGACGTCGGTGACATTTCCATACCACCGCATCACGGATGGACTTCCCATGCCAAGCAAAGCAAACCAAACGCAACCAACCTTGCCTCATCTAGCTACTTATAGTTCGCCATCAAACGTAATAGTTAAACTTGATCATCTTGCAATTTCGAATGGCGCAGACGTCATTTGACACCAAACTTCAACGAATTATAGCTTTCAAAACCTTCTTCAACTTTCTTTTAGACAACTTTCCTATCAACTAATGACAATGACATGATCCACCAAAAACATAACAAAAAACAAGGGTTGTTCATAAATGATTTCTGTTGAACTTCGACCACCATGTGACGATCCAACCATACACTACACTTGTCTCATCTAGCCGAACGTTTTCCTATTTAGGGTCGATGCGTAATTCAATCTCTAAAGCTCTAATTGACGTGGATCATCACATTATAGAGAATAAATGGGGGCTGGGTTTAGAAACTAAGTTTTCTGAAATAATGGAAGCGTTGAGATCCTTTTATAGGAATTCTCAAACTCTATTTATCCAAAAATTTATGAACTCCAATCGATGCATGCTTACAAGCATTCTATACAAATTCCTATACTCCAGACTCAGTGGAACAAGTTTCAGGACACAATTCGATCATATATGAAATGAGCCTTTAAATGCAAATTATATTATTGTAATTTTCAATAGTTAAATGCTATGTATTTTGTCTCGTACGACCACATAATATGTTTGATCGTCACAAAACTCGACATCATGCAATAATCCGCTATTCTATATATAATCACACCCGTTTTGCTAAAATCCAAGACAATTTCCTAAAATGGTAATTTCACATGTTAACTAATTTGATTTATAATTAAAAGAGTTTAGATCACTCAAATTCTAAGATAACATTTTTTTTTAAATAAGCTTTAAAATTAGTTTAATTCAACGTAAGTTCAGGATTCACTTACTCGAATGATTCCAATATTTAAATTACTATTTCACTACAACTGTATTAAATAACCCAAACATTTGAATTTAAGTCACTCAATTTTTAAAACAATTGCTTTCATAATAAGGTAAATTAAATGCTAAAGCATTAAAAATCTGAGTTGTTACATTTTTTACCTCTTAAAAGGATGCGACACTAAAACCCTAAGGTAAAAATGCTTCAAGCCAGTTACCTTTTTCAAAATTAGTTATTCGAAAGAATTATTAAATTTTTCATAAGTATTTAAATTTTTTAAAAATTTCAGTAGTACCTTTTATGTGTGGATAGGTCTAAAAAATTGCGATTTCAATATAAGATTATATCTAAGACCTCTCATATCTGGGGCAATCACAACAATTTTATTTACATAGAGTGTATGCCTATAGCAAGCACACCCATTAAGCATAAACACATACCATTTTTTGGCTAATCAATCTTTACTTATGAAACCAAAATAAATAAGCAAGTCATTTCTTCCATATAGTTGAATTTACTTACTTAATACAAAAAAGAATTAAGCAAGAAAAATAGTAATACAATAGCTAATTCTATCATGTGCACAAGTAATCGTAAAAAACAGGCCACTATTTGTATCAAGGTAATGTAATAACTAATAATAATGATGCAACTCTAGTGTAATACATAGTCATCTACAACCAAAGCAACTATTGACCTGCCTTTCCGCAATGCCATCACAATCTGAACTTCTCATCAGTAGATCGCTCGGGACTCGAGAAGGAACTTAGACAAGCCATAATAAACTTGATTGAAGTAGAAAAACTCTCAAATACAATCCTATTCAGAGAACCGGCTCGACATCTCACTCCATCATCTCATTTCGGCTCGATTCAGCTGGCTTGACCATCTCGGATCAATCAACCAAGCTCAGTGTAGCCATGTCACCACCATCACTAACCTTTCTTCTGGGTCGAGCAACCCGACTGGACTATGTCGAGCTAGCCCAGTTTGACTATGTCAATCCATATGTGTATACTTCCTAAAGACGAGTTCAACTGGTCAGACTTGGTCACCACACTACTCCTACGCTTCCGGATCAGCCTCCAAGTTTCTTGGTTGAGTCGGATCCATGGTCACCTATAAATAGTTGATTTCTGGACTTCTCAAAGGATGAATCTTCCAACATCTTCATCCTCTTGCTCCCTGGTACATGCGTAATGACATTGCCATGGCCTCCCTTAACACTTTTGTTGTAACACCCTACATTATAAGTAATAAAATTATCAAAACAATTACATGAGTAATGTGCGTTTGAAATTCAAAAGCAAACGTATATTATAAAGTGAGCAATATTTTTTTGCCACTATGCAAATATAACATTGCAATGGTATATATAGAATTAAATAAAAAGAATGGAAATTAATAAATGGTACGTTGAAAACAATCAGTAGTTATATGCGCAAATTAATTGTATAAACAATGTTCGTTTGAATTTGAAAGTAATGAAAGATTATTAACATTAACATATTAACAAACTTAACCATTTAATAAAATAGGAAAAACAAACGTGTGTGATAGAAAGGATTAAATCAGGGAAGCAAGAATAATTAAAACTAAAATGGTAACATTTCTTTTAAATTGGAATGTATGTCATAAATGACATTAAAGGATAAATAATGGAAGTCACATCAAAAATTGAAAGCATATAATTAACCTTGGTGTATGGACACACATGTCAACACGCGTATAAGTACATAAATACATTTATACATAAACTACAAAATTAACGCGCAAAATCAGTGAGCATCATAAATGGTATAAAACCATGTAATAAAAGGAAGTTGAAATGATGCTAATTAAGCAACGTTTTAATATAAGATGGACATGCATGTATTAATAATACATGTTTGAAACTGAAAGTAAACACGTGATAAAATGCTAAAAATAACATTTATGGAATACAAAGAATTAAACGCATGAGAATTTTATAAACGAAAGAATTATTAATGGGCACAATGATTGCGCATTTGAATTTGAATAAGAATGCGCATAAAAATAGAAAATAATATTTATAAATCAATGAAAATAGTCAAGAAATAGTAAAAGTTTAAACATAGCTAAAATCATGTAGGAAAGACCTGGTATACGACTTTTAAAATTGTATATGATTCGACCCATACCAGAAGTGGGTCGACCCAAGGGTCAACACACTTCTAGGTTGGGTCTGGGTCGACCCACCTAAAGCAGGGCTCCTCCCGTTTCGGGCCAAGAAAACATGGTTTATATTTTGTACACTTCATATTTAATTCTTTTGAATCAGACGGACACGGTTCTTCTGGGTGGCTATAGATAAACATGCAGGGCCTAGCTTCCAACCCATATTTTCTGAGAGGGTGCTAGAGCTCTACCATTTCTTTTCTCCTCTAACTCTTCAAAACTAAATTATATTTTTAGATTTAGGATTTATGATTCAATAATTGGAGTAAAATATAGTAGATTCAAGGTTAGATGCCAAAATCCTACAGGTCTATAAACGTGAACTGAAAGTAAACAAAAAGTAAACGCATATCCAAATCAGATCCAAAACTTAGAGCGCAAGTCCCATGTGAGTGGTTTTAAATTATATTTTCTTATAATAGTACAAGATATCATTTGATTCTTGTGAAAATTCATAATATGTTCTGTTCTTCCTCTTTACCCTCTTTCTACGTCAGAATACACACACACACAAATATATATAGATAAATATATAGTTCATGTTGAATTTTGGTTATGCGCAAAACATACGTAAACCTGAAACATTGATATATATATATATATATATATAGTGGAATTGTGCACTAAATTTATAAGATTGATTATAATCCTTCTTGTTTCCACGCATTGGAAAACATAATTTAATTGGAATTATGAAAAAAGGAGGATATGGTAATTGTAGGTGTGTCAAAATTAATATTATGGACAGTAAATTTGCAGTTAAATGGTGAATTTGAGAATTTCTATGTTCATTAAAAAGATTACCTTTCAAATTTAGAATGGAACGAATATAGAAATTGTTGGGATTGAAAAAGGGATATAATCCAATTATATCCAAATTTACTGTAATAATGTAAAAAGGGGAAAAGTAGGTTAAAATTAGGAATTGATGTATACGGATTAAAATAGAAAATCATAAACAACCTAGATTGATTCGTTAGGAAAAAGGGGAATATACTTCCATAGTTTGATTTGAAAAAGAAGTGGAAAATGCAATTGCATGTTTAAAATAAATAAATGCGTGGATTAGTGCAAAATAGGGATTTAGCCGTATTGTGCACCATTCAATAGCCTAAAATAATAATCGAAAGAGATGTCTTGAATTTATGGATTTTTGTGACAGTAATTACCTTAAGCCACGAAAATAGATTTTTGTAATAACAATCAGTTAAGAATAGACCTAATTTCCTAAAAAGTAAATTGTAATGATGAGGAGAAGAAATGGAAACATAATTGAAAGAGGTTATAAAAAGTTAAAGGTGTAGTGTAAAGTTATGTTTGGAATATAATAAGAATCGTTAAGTAGAAATAACGTATAAGAAAGATTATAACATAAAGGTTATAATTTGGAAAGTGGAAAGAAAAGACCAAAGCTTATTATAAATAAATAGGAAATTGGAAATTAAGTTTAATAAACCTAAAGATATTCTATGTTGGCTTTATAATTAGGTGATGTTCAATGTTGGCCTTACGACTAGGCGATTTCATGGTAACTAGTAAAGTTGATCTATGAACAAATAATATTCGATTAAATAGATAAATGAATATTGTAAATTAACGAAAAGGACAGTAAGTGGAATACATATTGTAAATTAGACATAGAATCTAATTAATATAACAATATGCATTTGGAATTGTCCATAAAGATGAAGAACCCAATGAGGAAAATCATCATAGGCATTTGTAGACGTTGTGGGTGCACATCCAACTTATTCGACGTGACTGAAAGGAAGTGTGGGAATTCTACGGGACGTGAGGATACTACGTGATGATCCTCTACGGTAGGCATAATGAAGTTGTACCCATAGAGGCATGGCCTATATGATCCCGTCCGATGAGTATGCCTTGGCTGCATCTGTCATTATAGGCAACCTAAAGACTGACTAGGATGAATTTGGATGATTCGGTGGTTGCCTCGGCTCGTAGGCGGTGAGGATTCATGATCAAGACCCAACAAAAGGATAGTAGGTCGTCAGATACCTGTCATCGCCACTCATAGCGAGTAGGGAAATGATGATGTTAAACCGAGAGGCCAATAATCTTTTACTAACAAGTCATTGGATGAGAGAACACATGGATGTTTAGATTGTTTGTTAGGGATAGTCACTTGGCTCTTTGAATGGTCTTTCTTTAGTTAGGGGGCGGTTAGGGCCACAGCCGCCATAAAGAGATAGATCAAATTTTGATATCTGTATTGTAGGTCTGACAAATCCATTATTGTAGGCCTAATGAAGTTGTCATTTGTAGGACTAATAAAGCCATTCTTGGCAGATATAGAAATCCCCTGACTGAGTTACATGGAAGAACCGGGGTTTTAGGCGCCTTTATGGTTTAGCGGTAGGAGTTCATTTGCTTTCGTAGCACAGCTTAGTACACTTTTGTAGCCTGAAGATGAAGGACTTATGCGCTTTCGTAGTACGATGATGGAGACCGCTCGAGGAGGGTACTATGGGGAGTACCTCAATATATTGGGCATATAACTACATATATATGACTTATTAGGTTAATATACTTGGTAGTAGATGGGTACGATTTACGCGTGAAATCGGAAGTGTAATGTGTAATAAACCCAAATAACTTAATAAAGGTAAACCGGTGATGGAACAATATATGTAGTGTTATTTATAG
This sequence comes from Allium sativum, assembly GCA_030737875.1. Lineage (NCBI taxonomy): Eukaryota > Viridiplantae > Streptophyta > Magnoliopsida > Asparagales > Amaryllidaceae > Allium > Allium sativum. The sequence goes on along the minus strand of CM060909.1, from coordinate 661,931,459 downwards.
AAAGTATTATTTTTCCATTCATTGGAACTTTTGTTTTGACACCCTTCTAATAACAAACCAGTAGGTTAGATAGAAGGCATGATTATTCCGCTTAGATACACTTGCTAGAAAGTGTGATTATTAGGGTAAGTATTTATTTACTATTATAATTTATTCATTCCGATATGAGATACTTTATTATGAGCTCTGATATATTTTATCTTTTCCTTTCTGTAGGATACCAGACAAATCAACTCGGATTTCAATGGACTTGTATTTTTAGCATTTTACGAAAGATCCTAGCCTGTTGAAATTTGGGTTGTTACATCTAGTATCAAAGCTTAGGTTTAGGACTCCTATATAGATAGTGAGTGAATGTATTTATATTTTTAAAATATAAATAATATACATATACCTATATCCAAAGAGGAACACACTAATTAGGTGAAGCAACACAGAGAAAGTTGGAATATTAGTTTTGTACACTAAGGAAATGGTTATGGAAATTTGAGAATAGTAGGTTGGTGGATAGCTAGAGAGAAAAGTACAATATGGATTGAAAAAGAGAGATTAAGATTCCTTATGTTAATATCCGAAATTTTAGATTAGTGGATTAGGCTGTAGGGCCTTGAAAGTTGAATAAAAAATATTGGATTAGGAATTTATATATATACACACATTTAGTGCAAAAGTGGTACTAGTTTTATTTTTTAATTCATACATAGTTTTGGAGGAATTAATGGGAAAGAGAAATTTACGATGAAGAAGTATAATTTCGCACAAAGGATTTAGGAACGATAGTTAAGAAACCACTTTGAACTTAGCCCCACAATTAAAACTTTTAAAAAGAACTTGAAAAAATGTAAATGTAAAAAGAAATTTCTAGAAATGTTTTCAAATTTCATGAATAAAAGTTTACAATTTTGGAAATTTTGCTGCTTTGTAATATTAAGAGTTCCATCAAAATAATTTTTGTAAAAAATTTTACGCAAATTCGTTTTATAAAAAAAGTGCATATGCAAGTTATGGGGTTAAGCAATAGAAGTGGTTAAAATAATGCGCGAATAAATGAATCGGACATATGTGGTGCACATGTGACCTTGAGTGAAAGAAAAAAAAAGTATTTCGTAAAGGAGGACATGACACACTTTTACTTGTTGGAACAAGAATAATTAAGATATGTTTTTGTTAATCAATAAGTTTGTAAGTAAACATATTCTATTAAAGTGACAAGGAAATGCGTAGCGAAAGAAGTGTAAAAATATAGGTGCACCATATTTTGTCCTACCTATTTCAGCAAAGAAATGATTTTTTTTAAGTTTCCTTGTTACTTTTCACAAAAAACAAATTTAGGTAAGATTCATAGAGAATTAATCTTATTAATTCCTGTTGAAAAAGAATGTACATAAAATAAATAAATGCCCAACTAAGTGAAAGTGTATAATCCTTTTTTCTCCAGTTTTAACTTTTGAAAAAAAATTGAGAACATGAAATTTAATTTAACTATAGGTAATTTAGTAAGAATGGTTTCAGCAACGTGCATTAAATGTTGGTTAATGTACATGGAATTATTTTTAGATGTGAGTAAACCTTAAACTTGAGTTCTTAAGGGAGAAACTAAGATGAAAAAAACGAGAAATGGTAAACATTCAAAGGCTATGCAGTATTGTATGATATATTTTTTTTAAAAAAGTTGTTTCAAGTGGATACTGTTTAATAGAAAGAAGTAAAAAAAAATCTTAAAACTTGCATGGTTTAAGGGAAGTGGATCAATGATAAATGTATAGGATAGAGCAAGTTTGGGATTTTTATACGTGAAATAATGTAACGACCCAGAAAATCTGAACCAATTTAAAATTTTCAAATTGACTAAAATAATGGATTTTAAATATTTAAAATAAATATTTTAAATAATAGCAATGAAAACGGAGTTTGAATCGACAATTGAAAACGAATATAATTAATTATAATTATAAACAAGGCCTGAAATGGCGCTGTAGTTTCAAAAATTGAATTCAAACTTTGTCGGACTGTACCGAGTGCAAAACAAAACGGATTTGAGTGAAACCAAAAATATTTAAATCTGTTAGTGAATACCTTTCTAACGAATCTGAAAAATCGAATTTTCATAGCGGAAAGCAAAAGTTATAGCCAAATGAATTTTCAGAAAGGTCGCTATGGAAATTATATAGCCCGTGAAATTGGCCATTTTGCAAACGACCTCGGAATTCGACGAAACCACTTTTGTTGGATCCGGGATGGGAAGTTATTGCTAGGTTTCAAATTTCATAATTTTTGAAGCTAATATGTGAGCGTGGCAAAGGAAAATGTGTTTTGGTCAATTATAGTTAAGTTGGATGGACCAGAAATGGGCCTTTTTGCAAATGGTCTCAGAATTTGACGAAACCAGTTTTATTGGGACCGTATCGTCAAAACCTAGCCAGATTTATTTTTCTGGAATTTTTCGAATCAGTTTGTGGCCCTGGCAAATTGAAATGTACGTGCAAATCGAATATTGAGTGTTATATATTTTAATTTGAATGGAAACTGACTGAAACAGTGGAATGGGTCTTCGAAACATATCCCATTGTGTTTGGAATGGGGGTAAAACAATAGGGGCGACAGTCGTTGGGTTTGAATTGGTGTCCGTTTGTAAAAACACTATTTAAAATTTTTAATAAAACCTGGCCAATCAGAATTTTTAATTTATTATTTTAAAATTATAAAAATCCACGGAAAAACCCCTTCTCTTCAGCGACCGACGATCCTCGTCGTTCGAACCTTCCAGGCCACATCGCCGCCGCTACAGGCCACCAGAGCCACCGCCACTACCAAATCTTGAAAGCCCTCCGCACCCCCTTCAAATCCATACCCACCACCACCAATATCGTCGCGTGAATCGAGGGAATCACCCTCACGTAGTTGCGCCGCCTCAGGCCCGATTCCTCCTCCGATCCTCCATCACAGTGGGTCCCACTGCCATCGACAGGAGCGTGGCTCCAAGCTCTACAGCGTGGTGAAAGTCGATTGCTCTCTCGTGCTACGAATCCGAAGATAAATCCAACCCTAATTTCGAACAAACACTGAAAGGGTACGGCTTTGTTAATTTTAAATAGTTTTAACACTCTATAGTGTTGCAAACCTTTGAAAAATCATATCTTTTTCGTTCGTTAACGAAATTCGATGAAACAGGAAACACCGGGACCGCGAGGACGTCTTCTACATTTTAGAAGAGACCGCATATTTTTCTGAGCCTTCTGCTATTTTTGGTGGAGTGGAACCCAATGTGAGATTTCTAATTTATAAACGATATGGAAAACGACGATGTATAAATTATATAGTCGATATATGAGTTATATAAGCGTTGTACATCTCTTGTATAAGCGTTGTATAAGTTGTACGTTCGATGTATAAGTTATATATGCGTTGTAAAAATTATATATGTGTTGAAATAGAAGTGAATTGCTATATATAAATATATATATATATATATATACACGCCCCACGTCCACAAACCATGGACGATATTTATTGGTTGTGATTGGTGTGAAAATTGATTGATAGCGAATGGTTGTTTGGGATTGTTTGGGATTGTTTGTGGTTGATATTGATTGATTGTGGTTGAAAAATACCCATTTGTGGTTGAGAAATATTTGGTTGAAACCACATAGGATTAGTTTGTGGAAATGAAATAAATATATACATGTCGCTTGCGTGCGAACTAGATGCATGATCCCCATTGTCAAAAACCACGAGGTTTTAAGGTAGAGCGAGGAGCCGTACTAGGGACGGTCCCGGTTTTAACTACCCTGCCGTTATGCTGCCAAAATTTTGAATAATATTCATGTGTTTGAATTATTTTCATTTGCTGAAACTATATTTATTCGTTGAATAGAAAACCTTCATGTGTTGAATCGATATTCATTCGTTGATTAGAAATTCATGTGTTGAATGGTATTCGTGTTTTAAATGTAAAAATCACATTTTTATCTATATATAGAAACTATAGAAAACCTTCATGTGTTGAATCGATATTCATTCGTTGATTAGAAATTAATGTGTTGAATGGTATTCGTGTTTTAAATATAAAAATCACATTTTTATCTATATATAGAAACTATAGAAAACCTTCATGTGTTGAATCGATATTCATTCGTTGATTAGAAATTCATGTGTTGAATGGTATTCGTGTTTTAAATATAAAAATCACATTTTTATCTATATATAGAAACTATAGAAAACCTTCATGTGTTGGATCGATATTCATTCGTTGAATTGAAATTCATGTGTTAAATGGTATTCGTGTTTTAAATATAAAAATCACATTTTTATCTATATATAGAAACTATAGAAAACCTTCGTGTGTTGAATCGATATTCATTCGTTGAATTGAAATTCATGTGTTGAATGGTATTCATATTTTGAAATAAATTGTTTCATAATAAAAATCACCTTTTATCAACTATATGGACTATGTAAAATAATCTCGTTTTAAAAGAAATTGTTTTATAATAAAAATCCTATTTTTATTACCTATATAAACTATGTAAAATAATAGTGTTTTGAAATGAATTGTTTTACAATAAAAATCACATTTTTATTATATACATGAATTGTTGAAATGTGAAGTGTTAAAAATAGCCACTCGTTCAAATAAATATGCATGAGTTGAAATATTCATTAATTAGCTAATGATATGATTTTTGCCTATGCATGCAACATTAGAATGAATGGTATTTTTAAACCAAATGGAATCAAATATGAAGTTGAATGGAAAATGATAAGTGATAAGAACTGTATATATGTACATGCATATTTATTGAATAGGTTATAGCAAGGGGGCTAGAGAAGAGGAATAAAATTTTTGTGCTCGACAAATAGATACACATTTACTGTTTTGTTTGGGTGATGATTTTATGAGCCTGTTGGCTAGCCACTTGGCTGTTTCTTTTTCTTTTTGACATGAGACGCCCGTGTGGCTATTTGGGAATTTTCCCAGCCCCTCCCGTACAAAGGAGGTTATGGCGAAATTTTCCAAAATTTAAAGGCCTTAGTGAAATATTAGAAGTGGAAACAATATAGGAATTTTTGAATGAACTATATTTATATAAATATATAAATATAAATAAAATTAAAACGAAACGTGGCCGTGCGGTTCGTATTTTGAAACCGTGATTTCAAACGATTAGTACGGGAGATCCGACCATCGGATTTTCCTGAAATCGCAACCGTTGGGTTCTCTTTGGAAAAATCTTTCCAACGGCACCAACTTTGTAAAAATCCAACGGTTGGATTGTCTGGAATGTTTAATTCAAATCTGAAGAAAAACAGCGCCAGAATCGATTATATTTATATATATATAAATATAATTATATTTAATCGAATAACGACGCTGCAGTTCGTATTTTGAAATCGAAACTTCAAACGATTTTACCGGGAGATCCGACCGTCGGAATTTCCCGAAACTGGAACCGTTGGATTCGTTTTGAAAAGATCTTTCTAATGATGTAAATTTTGTAAAGATCCAGCGGTTAGATTTTCAGATATGTGTAAATCAAATCTGAAGAAAAACAGCGCCACGGCCGCGTTATGGCCCAAAGCGTCGTTTTGAATAAATTGACTATTTTAAAATAAATAAAAATAGCGATAAATCATTATAAAATATTATAAACGATATGGATGTGATTTAGAAATTAACTGAAGGTTGGCTAAGTCAAATGGTTTCTTGGGTATTGATCTGATGTTGGTTTCGTCCTTCGGGGTTAATATTTGGGAAATCGTTCTCTTACTGATTGACGGTTAGTGATTAATGAATTGAAATGATGCATGTATATGTTAGTGTTGCACTTGTTTATTATATACACGAGTTGCTCAGAAAGACCGGGTTTATCCCATTCTGAAGAACTGAATCGACGATAAGAAATCGAAGATGAAGACGGTGGTCGAAGACCGGAGATCTTCACCTCGTTTGTATGGTAACCGAGGTCCTGATTGGGAGGCATCCCGAAATATGGATAATGAGTGGTGATCGTCCAGACGTACGTGGTGATTGATGGGTTTGCGAGGTATTTAGTGCCTCTGGTTTCGTTCAGACCCAGAACGGACTTGTAAATGGACTGTGTGTCTGACATTGGATTTTATTCTGTGTTGATTGATCTCTGTTAAATATACATCTGTTCGGAGGCGGGGAATTTATTCTTTTGCTTAACGCCCTTCTCTGAAACGCATGAGCTCAGAGGTTGTATATCGAAGGACATCAGTCACATGGCATGAATTGCTAGTGTGGCATGCCTAAGTGGCAAATGATCAGGGCTACTGTTGAAAAGCAAAGTCTTGTGGTGATGATCAAAGCACCGCCTGTGTGGCGTAGCTTTGTGTATAATGTGAATTCGCGAGCCTCACACCCCGGTATGAACCAGAAACGGGAGAAGGACCTCAGGGAGGGCATCCATTTCTTTCTAGCTAGGGTGGTGTCAGTGACCTACCAGCCCTGACATTTATATACTTTTCACCTGTGTGGTTGTTTCTGTTGCGAGGCGCCTCGGTTTGATCGGACGATCCGGGTCCGATGGAGTCATTTGTTGGCTCGTTTACGCCCCAAAGGGCGGGGAAACGTATTGTTCAGGCATAATAATCCACATTGGTGGACCGGCCCTGACGATCCAAGGGCCAGTTGCGACTGTTCCGGAGGCTCGGGCTAGAGAGTCTCGAAGTCGGTAAGGACTATCTTTTGCCTTGGTTCATGACGGAAATCCAATTTCCAAATACGTGACTGTGCGGTTTTGATTGTATATATATATGGCGACATGATATATGGTACCCATGCCATCTTTGATTGATAGTTATGATTGAAATTGTTTTTGAAACTTATAAACACTAGTAATAATATCAAATGCTTTTGTTTTATTCGTATCAATCATATTTTGGCCATTATAAGGTAAAACTCTATCCTCCAGTTTGCGTTGCATTGTGTGATGGGAACTGAGTCTTATAATAGCTTCATTTTTATAAAAAGCATTGCGATGTTTAAAAGAAAGATTTGTTTTAAAGCACTGGCAATCCAATGGAGTAAACCCGTTCAACGAAAGTGGTGTGGTCCTGTGATTAGCCATATTATAAATGTGTTGTGTAGATTTCTCATACCAGTCCCATGACTGACTCGTAGTTTGTTTCACCTTCAAACTCGGGTTCCCTTTTTCTACACGGGCAGCCTTGTATTCAGGTTTAGCTGGCTTCCTCTGGATAGCTGGAGCTGAAGATGGATTCTATCATTTATCTCTTTTTATGCTGTTCAGCTCCTATTGTACATATTTTGTTTGTTTCCGCTGTAGACATTTATGTATAACTGAACTATATTTATACTAAGTATGATCCTGTATACTGTGTAATTCTGATGATTACGTTTATCCAGTGCATTCTATTGTACATTATCTGGTGTATTTATTTAATTCTGTTCTGCTATTATCTGTTTCTGTGTTATATTCCAAAGATAACCCTTGTCTCCGTCTGTACGGGATTTGGGGTCGTCACAACGTGGTATCAGAGCTTTGGTTGAGCTTAGTTCTGGAATATAACATATTAACGAACTCGTCAGAAATAGAACCAGTAGTGTTCTAGGACGGGCAACTCTATACAGATAGGATCAGTAGTATCCTAGTATGAGTAGCAGAATGAAATAACACCTAGATAGACACATTTACATTCAAGTATTTGTCTCTATATTTTGAAATATCTTTTCTGTTTACCTGACACTTGATCTGCTATTTGCAGAAGAACTAGAAAATGAGTGCCAGAAACAGAAGAAGTGATACAGACCCGGATATTGAAGCCCTATATATGAAATATAGAAATCTGGGCGGAAAGCCATTCTCGGGCGAAGAATCTATTATGAGGACACAAGCATGGATTCGTTCGGCTGAGAAAATCTTCGAAGGATTAAAGCTGATGGATGACCAGAAAAGATTACTAGCCTCCTGGGCACTCAAAGATGAAGCTTTTTTCTGGTGGGATTTAGTTATAGAGAATAATCCAGAAGGTGATATCACCTGGGATAGATTCAAAGTGATTTTCCTAGAAAGATTTACTCCTCCAGAAGCGACTGAGCGATTATGCGACGAATTTTCTTATCTGATACAAGGTGATATGACCATCCCAGAATATCATAAGAAATTCAACGAACTTTCTCACTTTGCTCCTCATCTGATTAAAGACCCAAAGAGGAGAAATCTGAGATTTATTTACGGGCTTCAAAGAAAATATCAGAACAGTGTAATGAGGAACGTGAAGCTCCCCTTTTCTGAAATGATATACATGGCTTATCAGTACGAAGATCTAGACAAGAAAGGTATGCTACAGTACGAAGAGGAAGTCAGCTCTAGCAATAAAATTGAGTCTGAAACGGATCGTCCTGAGGCCAGCACGATATCAGAGGTCAGCAAGAAGCCCAAAGCAAATCGAAAAAGGGCTGAATCTGAGAAAGGGCAAGTAACGACAACTGTATGCTCTAACTGCAATAAGCAAGGACATCTCTCGATAAGTTGCCGATCTCTAAAGAAACAAAGAAAGGAAGGACCAAAATCAAAGAACAAGGTTAAAGAAAATAGAAAGTGTAATCTTTGTCATCAAGCTGGTCACGTAAAGCAAGACTGCTGGCTGTCGAAAAAGACCAATAAGGCTCAGGTAAATGAAGTGGCAGAAACTTCTGAGCCCTCAGCTATTCAGGAAAGGCCAGATGTTTTAGAAGGTACGTTTACTGTCAAAGATATTACAGTTAAAGTGTTGTTTGACACTGGCGCGTCACGAAGCTTCATTTCGAAGGATGCAGCTAAGAAACTGGATTTGAATTTGAAAAAGCTCAAGGAACCAATGACTGTCCAGAATCCGGTTGGGGGTTCCATTGATCTCAGTTGGGTTTGTGGAGTGCCGGTTTCTTTCTCTCGTTATCAGTTTCCCACCATCGCGGTCGTCATGAATTTTAAAGAGTTTGATCTTATTTTGGGGTTAGACTGGTTGACCAAATATGAAGCTGAAGTTAAATGCACCGACAGAGTCGTAAAGGCGAAGATTAAATTAGGTGATTATATAACCATTCCCTGTGAAGGTCAGAATGCTAATAGAAAAGACTTCTGGGCAGCTTTGAATGTTTCTCCAGCCCAAATAGAAAATATCCCGGAAATCACAGAGAATATTCCCGACCTAGTGAAAGATATTCCTGTTGTCAAGAATTATGCGGATGTGTTCGAAGAAGTTGTTCGCTTACCTCCGTAGAGAGAAATAATTTCAAGATTGCTTTGATTCCGAATACAAGGCCGGTAGTTCACGCTATTCGAAGAATGTCCTTGAAAGAGAAAGAGGAATTAGACAATCAAACACGACAGCTAGTATGGAAGGGTCTGATAAGGCCCAGTTTCTCTGATTGGGGTGCAGCAGTGGTATTTGTCCCAAAATCTAATGGTACTCTACGGCTATGTGTGGATTATCGTGATCTGAACAAACAGACAATAAAGAATAAATATCCATTGCCGCGGATCGATGATTTATTGGATCGTCTGAATGGAGCACAAGTATTCTCAAGGATGGACCTAGCTACAGGCTTCCATCAACTTCGAATTGTCGAAGAGTGTGTTCCTATGACAGCATTCAGAGGTCCCGACTTATTCTACGAGTGGTTAGTAATGTCGTTCGGCTTATGTAACACTCCAGCTTACTTCGTCGATCTGATGAATAGAGTATTCAGAGGGGTTTTGAATAAATTTGTTCTGGTTTTCATTGACGATATTCTAATCTTCTCTAAATCAAAGGCCGAACATGAAAAGCAACTGGAACAGGTTCTGGAAATCCTCAGAAGGAATGTATTGAAAGCCAAACTGTCCAAATGTATATTCTGGCAAGAAGAAGCCAAATTTCTGGGCCACGTCGTATCGAAAGAAGGAATTGCTGTGGATCCAAGTAAAATCATAGCTATTCAAAACTGGAAACAACCCAGTACCTCTACAGAAGTCCACAGTTTTCTCGGATTGGCTAGTTATTACCGAAAATTCGTTAAAGACTTTTCGAAGATATCTGGTCACTTAACGAAGCTTACAAAGAAGCATTATAAATTCAAGTGGACTCCAGAATGTGAAAAGACTTTTGAAGAGCTAAAGTTAAGATTAACGACGGCTCCAGTGTTAACCATTATCGATGGCAATCAGGATTTGAAAGTCTGTACTGATGCTTCTAGAGAAGGCCTCGGCGCAGTGTTAATGCAGAGGGGCCAAGTGATTTCTTATGCTAGCTGTCAACTGAAGCCGCACGAGAAAAACTATGTAACTCATGATCTTGAGTTGTTGGCTATCATATTCTCTTTGAAAATATGGAGACACTATCTTCTGGGTAAGAGATTTGAACTGTTTACAGACCACCAGTCATTAAAGTATCTGTTCACCCAGAAAGACTTGAATCTGAGGCAGCAACGTTGGCTGGAGTTTCTTGCAGCATATGACTTTGAAATTATATACACTCCAAGGAAAGCCAATGTCGTGGCCGATGCATTAAGCCGAAAGAATGAAATGATCGCCAGTTTTATTATCACGAGTTCATTGATGGATAAAATATCTGCTCTTCAGAAAGATGTTCACTTCATTCAGAAGATCAGAGAGATAATTCAGAAGTGCAAACCCTCGAGTTTTCAAGTTGATGATGAGGGGTTTCTAGGGCTGAAAGGTCGAATCTGTGTTCCTAACATTCCTGAGCTTCGAAAGGAAGTACTGGGTGAATGCCACAAGTCAAAACTTAGTATCCATCCGGGAGTGGGCAAAATTTATAACGACATCAAACGCACATTCTGGTGGAAGTCGATGAAGAGGGACATTTCTTTATATGTTAGCCGATGCCCTACTTGCCAGCTAGTCAAAAGCGACCAAAAGAAACTAGCTGGATTATTACAACCGCTAGACGTTCCTGGTTGGAAGTGGGAACATATTTCTATGGATTTCATTGATGGTCTGCCCAGAACCAGAAAAGGGAATGACAGTATTTGGGTGATCGTAGATCGCTTCACGAAGACCGCCCATTTCATACCTGTCAGATCAAACAGATCTGCTCAGAGTCTGGCGCAGATATACTTCAGGGAAATAGTTAGACTACATGGAGTGCCGCTCAGTATAGTCAGTGATAGAGATACAATATTCACTAGCAAATTCTGGGAAGCATTTCAAGTCGAGCTGGGAACGAAGTTGAACTTAAGCACCGCTTATCATCCTCAGACAGACGGTCAGACTGAGAGGGTGAATCGTATTTTAGAAGACCTATTGCGGGCTTGTGTTATAGATTTCGGTGGATCATGGGAAGACCATCTGCATTGGCTGAATTCTCATATAACAACAGCTACCAGGCGAATCTGACAATGTCGCCATTCGAAGCATTGTATGGTAGACCGTGCAGATCTCCTGCTTGTTGGGTCGAACCCGGTAATAGACTTGTGTTGGGGCCGGATACGATTCGAGAAGCTGCCGATAAAGTCTATTTTATTAAGAAGTGATTACTCGCCGCTCAAAGCCGACAAAAGAGCTATGCCGATAGAAGAAGGAGAGATATATCCTTTGCTGTTGGTGACTATGTATATTTGAAAGTATCGCCGATGAGAGGAGTAATCTGGTTCAGTAAAACTGGGAAGTTGGCACCCAAATTCATTGGTCCGTTTCCTATTCTGGAACGGATTAGAACTCTCGCATATAAGGTTAAATTGCCAGATTGGTTGCCTGGAGTTCATGATGTATTTCACATATCTCAACTTCGGAAGCACGTTCATGATCCAGACTTGATCGTGGAAGAAGCAGCTCAGCAGGATATTGAAATTACTCCAGAATTAGCTGTGAGACAAGAGCCGCTAAAGATTATCGGCAAAGAAACCAAAGAGCTGAGGAACAAGAAAGTTCACTTAGACAAAGTGCAATGGAGTGGAGATCCGCGAGATTGTACTTGGGAGACTGAGGAGAGCATTTAAAAAGCTTATCCTAGATGCCGAGTGGATATCTCTGATTGACTCCGGTACAAGGTACATTTACCATACTTTGCATTACCAATTAGTTCTCTACTCAGTTGTTGTTTTCTTTCCATGGATGTGCACTTTTAACTCTATTGTCGGAATGACTTTAAAGGAAAATAGGAATTAATTTGTATGATTTTGAAAAGTTAAAAACAATTTGATTGTTGGTTGTGTTGGGTGACTGTAGATTTGATTAATTGAATTATTGAAACAATAGTTAATTTAATCAACGATAGAATTATGGCGAAATTTTTCGAAAATTCCGGGTGTTAGCCAGATTTTTGGAGAAGTTAAAAATTCTCAAAAACTGAAAAGTTGGAGAATTGAAGCCAGATCGAACGTAGAGTTGACTAATCAAACCACTTTCGACTTTGTTCCTTTTCGGGGACGAAAAGTTTTAAGTGGGGGAGATTGTAACGACCCAGAAAATCTGAACCAATTTAAATTTTTTAAATTGGCTAAAATAATGGATTTTAAATATTTAAAATAAATATTTTAAATAATAGCAATGAAAACGGAGTTTGAATCGACAATTGAAAACGAATATAATTAATTATAATTATAAACAAGGCCTGAAATGGCGCTGTAGTTTCAAAAATTGAATTCAAACTTTGTCGGACTGTACCGAGTGCAAAACAAAACGGATTTGAGTGAAACCAAAAATATTTAAATCTGTTAGTGAATACCTTTCTAACGAATCTGAAAAATCGAATTTTCATAGCGGAAAGCAAAAGTTATGGCCAAATGAATTTTCAGAAAGGTCGCTATGGAAATTATATAGCCCGTGAAATTGGCCATTTTGCAAACGACCTCGGAATTCGACGAAACGACTTTTGTTGGATTCGGGATGGGAAGTTATTGCTAGGTTTCAAATTTCATAATTTTTGAAGCTAATACATGAGCGTGGCAAAGGAAAATGTGTTTTGGTCAATTATAGTTAAATTGGATCGACCAAAAATGGGCCTTTTTGCAAACGGTCTCAGAATTCGACGAAACTTGTTTTGTTGGGACTGTATCGTCAAAACCTAGCCAGATTTATTTTTCTGGAATTTTTCGAATCAGTTTGTGGCCCTGGCAAATTGAAATGTACGTTCAAATCGAATATTGAGTGTTATATATTTTAATTTGAATGGAAACTGACTGAAACAGTCGAATGGGCCTTCGAAACATATCCCATTGTGTTCGGAATGGGCTAAAACGCTAGGGACGACAGTCGTTGGGTTTGAATTGGTATCCGTTTGTAAAAACACTATTTAAAAATTTTAGTAAAACCTGGCCAATCAGAACTTTTCATTTATTATTTTAAAATTATAAAAATCCACGGAAAAACCCTTTCTCTTCAGCGACCGACGATCCTCGTCGTTCGAACCTTCCAGGCCGCATCGCCGCCGCTACAGGCCACCAGAGCCGCCGCCACCACCAAATCTTGAAAGGCCTCCGCACCCCCTTCAAATCCATACCCACCACCACCAGTATCGTCGCGTGAATCAAGGGAATCACCCTCACGAAGTTGCTCCGCCTCAGGCCCGATTCCTCCTCCGATCCTCCATCGTAGTGGGTCCCACTGCCATCGACAGGAGCGTGGCTCCAAGCTCTATAGCGTGGTGAAAGTCGATTGCTCTCTCGTGCTACGAATCCGAAGATAAATCCAACCCTAATTTCGAACAGACACTGAAAGGGTACGGCTTTGTTAATTTTAAACAGTTTTAACACTCTATAGTGTTGCAAACCTTTGAAAAATCATATCTTTTTCGTTCGTTAACGAAATTCGATGAAACAGGAAACACCGGGACCGTGAGGACGTCTTCTACATTTTAGAAGAGACCGCATATTTTTCTGAGCCTTCTGCTATTTTTGGTGGAGTGGAACCCAATGTGAGATTTCTAATTTATAAACGATATGGATAATGACGATATGTAAATTATATAGTCGATGTATAAGTTATATAAGCATTGTACATCTCTTGTATAAGCGTTGTATAAGTTGTACGTTCGATGTATAAGTTATATATGCGTTGTAAAAATTATATATGTGTTGAAATAGAAGTGAATTGCTATATATAAATATATATATATATATATATATATACGCCCCTCGTCCACAAACCATGGACGATATTTATTGGTTGTGATTGGTGTGAAAATTGATTGATAGCGAATGGTTGTTTGGGATTGTTTGTGGTTGATATTGATTGATTGTGGTTGAAAAATACCCATTTGTGGTTGAGAAATATTTGGTTGAAACCACACAGGATTAGTTTGTGGAAATGAAATAAATATATACATGTCGCCTGCGTGCGAACTAGATGCATGATCCCCATTGTCAAAAACCGTGAGGTTTTAAGGTAAAGCGAGGAGCCGTACTAGGGACGGTCCCGGTTTTAACTACCCTGCTGTTATGCTACCGAAATTTTGAATAATATTCATGTGTTTGAATTATTTTCATTTGCTGAAACTATATTTATTCGTTGAATAGAAAACCTTCATGTGTTGAATCGATATTCATTCATTTATTAGAAATTCATGTGTTGAATGGTATTCGTGTTTTAAATATAAAAATCACATTTTTATCTATATATAGAAACTATAGAAAACCTTCATGTGTTGAATCGATATTCATTCGTTGATTAGAAATTCATGTGTTGAATGGTATTCGTGTTTTAAATATAAAAATCACATTTTTATCTATATATAGAAAATATAGAAAACCTTCATGTGTTGAATCGATATTCATTCGTTGATTAGAAATTCATGTGTTGAATGGTATTCGTGTTTTAAATATAAAAATCACATTTTTATCTATATATAGAAACTATAGAAAACCTTCATGTGTTGGATCGATATTCATTCGTTGAATTGAAATTCATGTGTTGAATGGTATTCGTGTTTTAAATATAAAAATCACATTTTTATTTATATATAGAAACTATAGAAAACCTTCATGTGTTGAATCGATATTCATTCGTTGAATTGAAATTCATGTGTTGAATGGTATTCATATTTTGAAATAAATTGTTTCATAATAAAAATCACCTTTTATCAACTATATGGACTATGTAAAATAATATCGTTTTAAAAGAAATTGTTTTATAATAAAAATCCTATTTTTATTACCTATATAAACTATGTAAAATAATAGTGTTTTGAAATGAATTGTTTTACAATAAAAATCACATTTTTATTATATACATGAATTGTTGAAATGTGAAGTGTTAAAAATTGCCACTCGTTCAAATAAATATGCATGAGTTGAAATATTCATTAATTAGCTAATGATATGATTTTTGCCTATGCATGCAACATTAGAATGAATGGTGTTTTTAAACCAAATGGAATCAAATATGAAGTTGAATGGAAAATGATAAGTGATAAGAACTGTATATATGTACATGCATATTTATTGAACAGGTTATAGCAAAGGGGCTAGAGAAGAGGAATAAAATTTGTGTGCCCGACAAATAGGCACACATTTACTATTTTGCTTCGGTGATGTTGGCTAGCTTTTTGACCAAGCCACCCAGGTTCATTCATAAGAAGAAAGTATGAAACCACATTCCCTAAGTACATGAAGGATCGGATCGCCGCTTTATTGGATCGCCTCAACGGATCGCCCCCCATTTCATCAGCGAAACGATACCTCTATGCGATCTGATCCGTACATGCATTATTGCCCAGTATAAACCGATCCGATCCCCTGATGCACGGCGAAGCCTCTGACCCGTTCAAGCACGAGCTAGTCTTCAGCGATCCGAGACGCACGGATCCAGCGACACGTGTCCCTAACCGTCATTTTGACTGATTCTCCCCATTTGCTCAATCCGATTTTCAAGGGGATCGCGACACCTGTCCACAACGGCTAATTTGACTATTTCTTCAACGGCAGCGATGCGATCCGATGTTCTCGGGATTCGTGCCACGTGTTACCACGATCCGCCTGACAAAATCAACTATAAATAGCCCGGAGTTTGGCATTTTGGAGGATCTTTTTTGGCCATATTGAGTACTGAATCCGCCATTATTGTCAAACTACTAGAGTATTGAGAGAAATCATTGATTGTATTAGCTTCCAAAGTATAATCAATAATATATAAAGTGGACGTAGGCTCGTTAACGCCGAACCACTATAAATTCTGTGTGTTATTTTCTTTTTCCTCATTCTTCATTTGAAACTCTATAAGATTCAGAACAATTTGGGTGTTAGGTCCAAATTTTGATCTAACATTTTGGTGCTTTCATTGAGATAACAGTCCTAAAGTTTCACTATTCAGTTCTTTGAAGATTCCAGCGATTCGGGTATCATGGCTGGAAAGAGATCTAAGGTAGTACGAGCTTCACGAACAAATGAAACCGCGAATGAAGCAGTCGAAGAAAGTGTGCACGAGCTAGGCAATGAGGGAACTTTGGATCACGGAGCGCCGGGGGCGAACCGATCCGATGAAGACGCCACGCTCCGAGTCGACGAGAACGAGGCGATCCGGACTGCTGAAGGGGTTGTTACTCGATCCCGAGATAACGCCTCGAATCCTCCGCGTACCGTGACCACGAATCAATCCTTGGGGGGCGCAGCGAGCCACCATCCTCAATCCACAGCGATCCGAATTGATGATCGGACTACAACTCGACCTGGAAAAGAGCCTATGACTCGCTCCTACCGTCCTGGCCCCTCCGCTCGACCTGGCTCAAGCTCTTTGCGCATAAGAGAAATTGATGATGATCAATATGATCCTTCTACTCCCGTTACTGAGGGGGACCTCTCTCGCTTTTCTGAAATGTGGGAAAGGCTGTTTGATGAGCTGGCTGCTCAGAGGCAGGAAAGCTCCGTTCTACGACAGAATTTGACCGCTATGGATAGAAGGCTTGATGAACTCGCAAGGCAAAGGACGCCACCAGCTCATCCGCTCACCCCGGAATATTCTTATTCGTCAGAGGAATCGCCAAGGCCACCGCGGCGACCATATGAGAGAGACGAAAACATAGAGCAGCTTCGGTTCGGGACCTTGCCGTCACGAGAAGAAGAGGCGTTGGGTGCAGAGCCCTCAAACCATAATGTGAACGATCACACCGCAACTCCCAGAGCTCGGGGTATAGACAGCCCTGTACAGGACAGACGGCCTCAGCCCCGTCGTCATGCAAATGCTCATGGTAACTGTAATAACCCGGAAAATCTGGGCCAGTTTAAAATTTTTATTTTGGCAATTTTAGCGAATTTTGAACATTTAAAATAGATTATTTTAAATAATATTGATGAGAAATTTATTTTGAATAGAATTCGATGTATATATTATATACGTCATCGTTAGAATATAATAATTATATATAATTATAATTAGAATTAAAAATGGCGCGGTAGTTCGATAATTCGATTTCAAACTTCAAACGAATGTACCGGGTGAAAAACAACCCGGATTTTAGTGAAACCAAAAACATTAGGATCTAATTGAGAATATCTTTCCAACGAATCCGAAAAATCAAAATTTCATAGCGGGAATCAAAAGATATGTCCAGTTGAAAATTCTGAATAGTCGCTATGGAATTCAGGCCCTTAAAAAGGGGAATTTTGCAAACGACCTCGGATTTCGACGAAACCAGTTTTGTTGGGTCCGTGATGTCAAATTATTGTTAGATTCCAAATTTCATAATTTTTCGAATCAATATGTGAGCGTGGAAAAGGAAAACGCGTTTGACCAGTTTTAGTTGATTTTAATCGACTGGAAATTGGCCATTTTTCCAATGGTCTCAGAATTCGACGAAACTAGTTTTGTTAGGACCGTATCGTCAATACGAAGCTAGAAAATATTTTTCGGGAATTTTTAGAGTTAGTATGTGACCCCAGTAAATTGAAATGCACGTTCAAATTCAATATATAGAATTATACGTTGATTTTAACGGAAACGGATCGAAACGATCAAATCAGCTTGCGATACATATCCCATTGGGTTCAGAATGGGGGTAATACGCTATAGACGACAGGCGGTGGACCTCGTTTAGAGGTCGTATGTAAAAGTCAACTTTTTGCAAAATAAAATAATTAAATAATAAATTAAAGACTTCTCTCTCTCCTCATCCCCTTTAAACCCGTTGCCCCCCTCTCATTTTCAATCGATTTTTACCAGAGAAAAAAAAAGAAGAAGAAGTCGAAGCGGGGAGGAGTCGCCGCCCTCCCCGATGACCTCCTCGCCACCGTCGCGGTGGCGCGACTTCCCCCTCCTCCCCTCCGCTGCTACAAAACCCGACGCCCCCTCCCCCTGAAACCCCCATATCGAGCCAAGCCCTTCCTCCCACCACCGCCTCCACCCGCCTGACCGCAACCCCCAGCCACCACCTCCGCCTCCCCTTCATCTGCCGCCACCTTCTTCTTCTCCTCCCTCCTTCGACGCACCCTCCCCTCTTCTGCATAAACCCGCACGCCCCAGACCCGAACCCGCACCCCCCCTTGGCCCTCAGCCGACCTCCGACGAACCTCCAACAACCCAGCACCCCTCTTCCCAGTTAAAGGCAGAAAAATGTAAGTTTTTAATTATATTTTTATTTATAAAATCAGTTTTTATATACATGAATTAGCATTCATAAGATCTGAAAACAAAGTATATATAAAGATTTGATTTTTAGAATTGAAAAGATTATATTTTTATAAATAAAAATATGATTTTTATATTTTTAAAGTATTAAAAATATGATCTTTACTATATAGAAGATGTAAAAATATGATTTTTGTTTATGTAGAGAATTAAAAATATAATTTTTACATGATAGGAATATTAAAAATATCATCTTTATATATGTAGCAAAGTAAAAATGTGATGAAATTGAAAAGGTAAAATCTTTATATTTGAAAAGGCGAAATCTTTTTATATAGAATAGTGTGATAAAAATAGAATTTTTATCTATATAATAGCAGTGTAAAAATAGAATTTTTATCTATATAACATCGATGTAAAAATAGAATTTTTATCTATATAACATCGTTGTAAAAATAGAATTTTTATCCATATAGCGTGATTATAAAAATTCAATTTTTATATATTGAATAGCGAAGTAAAAAATTCAATTTTTATTTATTGAATAGCGAAGTAAAAATTCGATTTTTATATATTGAATAGCAAAGTAAAAATTTGATTTTTATATATTGAATGGCGAAGTAAAAATTCGATTTTTATATATGTAGTGAATACGGGCAACGAAGATGACTAAAAGGCGAAAATGACGAAGATTTCTCTAAATGAAGAGTCGTGGAGTTGGATAGCTATTGGTGAGAATTTCTCACTCTATATTTCTTTATTTAGTTATATATATACTAGGATGTAGACGGTGTTTAGTAGCACCCGACACCCGTCATCCACAGACCATGGATGGCTTGTTTGTTAAATTGTTTGCTTGTGTAGTTGGTTAGTCTATTTGGTTTGAATTGAATTGTTTGGTGAAATGAATGGATTTGATTGATGTGTGAATGGCGTGGGCCTTCACTAGACCGGGGATAAGGCTAGGCCTCGTCCCGTTTCTAGTATCGTGCCGTTATGCCGTCGAAATTTTCTAAAATAAATTAGACAATAAAAATATCATTTTATTTGATAAATGAAATGAATAGGAATTCATGTGTTAAAATAAAATATATTGTCGTTAAAAATATAAATTTTAACGTGAAAGTGAATAAATAAATATTTATAAACAAATCGACCGATTTGTTTATATGCACTAATTTGACTGATATTGATTGGGTCGATAAATTTTACACATCGCCCAACTGCACAAACAAAAATATGTGTTTGTTGATTTGAAACCCCACACGGGTGTTGGGATGATATTTGGTATACACTAATCCCAATTATTTAATTATTGTCGATCGATTGGTCGACAGACTGTGTAAGCGTCGATTATTTATATTTGATGCTTATGCAGTTGTGTGGTGCACTTTGGATGATGGTTGATTGTTTATCAATGCTATTATATACATGTGTTGTATGGAATCCATATAATTAACGTTATATGGTGATTGATTGGGCCTCATTCCAATCGGGACAACAATGAATATTATAAAAGAAAATTCATGTGTTGAATATAAAAATAGTCATGTGTTGACGATGTTCATGTGTTGAGTGAAATATTTTATACAATGAAATTTACATCTTTATCATATTTAAAATTAGAACTACTTTACGGTTGAAGTCTAATTGAAAATCAAACGATAGATACCATAGTTTTATAAAATATTTTACATAACAAAAATAGTGATGTGTTGACCGTACTCATGTGTTGAGATTAGTCAGGTGTTGGAAGAAATATAGATTCATGTGTTGAATGGAATAAATATTCATTTGTTGAATAGAATAACGGATTTATTGAAATATATAAAGCCGTGTTGATTAGAGTTGCGCTATTTTGACGTGAACGATATTTATATCGATTATATTCGTTTTTATAATGAATATAGAAAAGAAGTGATTTCAAAATATAACGTTTTGAAAATATTATCATTTATATAGTAATGATATAAAATATTCAGTTTTGATTAGAAATTGAAATAGTGTTGAAATGGTTTTGAAACGAAGTTAAAACGATTTATAAAATACGTTTTAAAAGGAAATTGACGAAATATATATAATATATATATATATATATTATATATAATGGCCTGAATAGAACGTGCCGCTCCGCGACAGTTCGTGAATTTCGACCATTGACTTCGAATTGACGTTGCGGGAGATCCGACCGTCGGATTCTCCTAAAACCGGAACCGTTGGGTTCGTATCGAAAAGAGCTTTCCAATGAATATTAGAAATTTGAAATATAACGGTTGGATTTGGAATTATGTCCAAATCAAATTTGAAAAAGGTCGCTGTAAGTGCAGTTCGATAGCCGTTGATGGAAATCGACTGTACGGGCCTTGATAAAATTATTAAAAATATTGATAATTTGTGTAAAATCATAATATGTGAATTGGAAAGAACTGGGATGAAAGACTCCACATTTGAAATGATAAAAATAGATTTTTATCGAAATGAACTAGTTTTGAACTAGAATTAAAATCAATTTATTTTTGAAATAAATAAATTGAATTTGAAAGTGATTTTAAAAATAATCAATATTCCCAATACGTGAATTGGACTGGAGTTGAATCGAAATTATCTTCGGAATATTTCGATGTTGAATTTCGTGACTATACAGATATTGTTATGGGAATTTGAAAGATATATTTTATATCGTTATTTCCAATACGATATATGTTGGTTTCAGAATTTGATATTGAATATAAGCCGGTATATTTTCTATTCAGAGCCTTTTATTTAATATCAAATGTGATTTGGGTTTATCGTGAACCGTGTTTTAGAAGACATTGGTTCTTTAACCCAGTTAATTGCAGGATGTTGATTTTTGAAAAGATTAAAACTAAGTGGAGTTTTAATGAATCTTTAATTAGATTAAAAATGTGAATTGATAATTTAAATTATCAAATCTGAAAAGTGATCGAGAGTGGAGTATCACCAGTTTTTCTCCAAAGCGATAGTTAAATCTTGAATTAGATTTGAACGTGAAATGGTAATTAATTTTACCGATAACACCGTGGTGTTAGATATGGAGTATTACCAGTTTTGCTCCATGGGATATATAGGTTGGGATTGGGAAATAAAATAAATAATTACTTCGGTGTGGTTCGCTAATCCCGACTAGTTTGGAAAACCGTAAAATGGTTTGAAATGATATCCAAAGGAAGATTAAAGAATAAATTTAGAAGAATTTATCTTGGATAAAATTAATGGGAACCTTTCCCTAAGAATGTGATTTTGTGAATAAAAGAATATTCTGAATTGGAATGAGGCGTTCGTTGTGTTTGTGTAACATTTGTTTATCATATACGTGGGTTATTCAGGAAGGCCGGGTTATACCCATTCTGAATAACCGATTCGACGAGATGTCGAAGATGAAGACGGTGGTTGAAGACCGGAAGTCTTCACATCGTTTGGGTGATTACTGATGATCTTGATTGGGCTGTACACCCAAGATGAGGGAAACAGTTGGTGATCGTCCAGACGTACTTGGAGATGGATGGATATGCGAGGAAAGTGCCTCCGGTTTCATTCAGACCCAGAACGAACTTGTAAATGGATTGTGTGTCTGACATTGGATTTTATTCTGTGTTGATTGATCTCTATTAAATATACATTGTTTGGCGGTGGAGAATTTATTCTCTTGCTTAACGCCCTTCTCTGAGACGTACGAGCTCAGAGGTTGTATATCGATGGACATCAGTCGCATGGAGTGAATTGCCAGTGTGGCATGCGTAAGTGGCAATTGATCAAGGCTTCTGTTGAAAAGCAAAGTCTTGTGGTTGATGATCAAAGCATGGCCTGTGTGGCGTAGCTTTGTGTATAGCGTGAATTCGCGAGCCTCACACCTCGGTATGAGTCAAAAACGGGATAGTGACTGCAGGGAGAGCACGACGTTTCTTTCTAGCTAAGGTGGTGTCAGTGACCTACCAGCCCTGACATTTATATACTTTTCACCTGTGTGGTTGTTGGATACGAGGCGCCTCGGATATATGTCTGTAAGGACTGGGAAACGTGTGTTCAGGAATTGCCAATCCTCAAAAGTAAGAGAGGACCGGCCCTGAAGATCCAAGGATCATAGTGGGGTCCTGAGACATTTGCTAGAGTGTCTCGAACGCGGAGAGGAGCTTGCCCCTTGCCTCGGCTCATGACGGAAATCCAATTTCCAATACGTGATATTGCGGTTTTAATTGTAGAACTAGTATGGCGACATGATATATGGTACCCATGTCGCCTATGATTGATATTTATGATTGAAATTGTTTTGACACTATATACACCTATGATAGTATCAAATGATTTGTTTTAAATGTATCAAGCATTATTTGGCTATTATAAGGGAAAACCCTATCCTCCGGCTTGCGTTGCATTGTGTGATGGGACCTGGGTCTTATAATAGCTTCATTTTTCCAAAAAGCATTGCGTTGTTTTGTTATATGCACTAGTATTCTTGGGAGGAAACCCGTTCCGTGTTATACGGCGTGGTCCCTTGAATTACTATCTTGAAAGTAAAGTTTTAAATAACTGTTTTAGTTCTCACACCAGTCCCATGACTGACCTGGAGTTTATTGTTTTAACCTAAACTCTGGGTGCCCCTATTTTCCACACGGGCAGCTTGTAGTTTTGGTTTTGCAGATTTATATTCACAGGATCCTGGTTTACAGCTGGAACGATGCTCGGAAAGCTCTGTATCCGTGAATTACTTTCAGTTGTATTTTGTATTATTTTCCGCTGCTATGTAATTTATTGTAGTCTCTGATATTTATCGAATGTAATTTATTCATTTATACTCTGTATATTCTTGTATCTGATGGAATTATTGTAATAACAATGAAATGTTCTCCCGTCTGCGTTCATTTGTGTGTTGTTCTCAAAGTATCCGCTCTTTCCTTCATGGGGAAGTTACGGGTCCTCTCAGTTTGGTATCAGAGCTTTGGTTTACAGAGCTCGAGAACAAGACACATTAGAACCCTACAAAAGAATTCATCAGATATTGGATTAGTAATATCCAATTAGAATGACTCGTTAGAGATAGGATCAGTAGTATCCTAGAACGAGTGTGAAGAGTATATTTTTCAAATGAAAACAAATTTTGTTTTGAAATTTAAATCGCTTTATACGTATTTGATTATTTATTTATTTTGAATATGGACAATCCAATATATAAAGATTTCGCGTATACGCGTCATGAACGTATAGTCGAAGTTTTAATATACTGGATAGATATAGAATCACATTCTAGACACCCGGGGATAATTCTGATGATGTGGCCACATCATCAGTATTTATGTTCGTATTTCGAAGGTGTGATATCTATATATTTCCATTAGACTGGTGTGAGAACCAAAACAAATATAGATAGATTTATTGTTGTGAATTGGCATCAAAACATGATTTTTGTATATATCAAAATTATGAATTTGAAACTCTAATCCACTAATTGATTGATGTTTGTGTTGTTTGTTTAGTTGTTTGATAATTTTGAACCATTTAGCCTAATTGAATTGAATATTGAATTATATTAAAAATTGGTTGCATTTGCTTGCATATACATATACTTACATTGAACAGGTCATAGCAAGGAGGCTAGAGCAGAGAATAAAATTTGTTTGCCCGACAAATAGGTACATGTTTACTACATAATTTACTGTTTTGTTTGGGTGATGATGATTTTATGAGCCTATTGGCTAGCCGCTTGGCTTTTTCTTTTTCTTTTTGAGATCAGAAGGCCTATATGGCAATTTCGGGATTTTCCCGTAGCTCCCGGTGCAGGGGAGGTTATGGCGAAATTTTTCGAAAATTTAGGGTGTTAGCCAAATTTTTGAAAATTTGAAAATTCTCAGAAACTGAAAAGTTGGAGAATGGAAGCCAGATCGAACGTAGAGTTGATTAATCAAACCACTTTCGACATTGCTTCTTTTCGGGGACGAAAAGTTTTAAGTAGGGGAAATTGTAATAACCCGGAAAATCTGGGCCAGTTTAAAATTTTTATTTTGGCAATTTTAGCGAATTTTGAACATTTAAAATAGATTATTTTAAATAATATTGACGAGAAATTTATTTTGAATAGAATTCGATGTATATATTATATACGTCGTCGTTAGAATATAATAATTATATATAATTATAATTAGAATTAAAAATGGCGCGGTAGTTCGATAATTCGATTTCAAACTTCAAACGAATGTACCGGGTGCAAAACAACCCGGATTTTAGTGAAACCAAAAACAATAGGATCTAATTGAGAATATCTTTCCAACGAATCCGAAAAATCAAAATTTCATAGCGGGAATCAAAAGATATGTCCAGTTGAAAATTCTGAATAGTCGCTATGGAATTCAGGCCCTTAAAAAGGGGAATTTTGCAAACGACCTCGGATTTCGACGAAACCAGTTTTGTTGGGCCCGTGATGTTAAATTATTGTTAGATTCCAAATTTCATAATTTTTCGAATCAATATGTGAGCGTGGCAAAGGAAAACGCGTTTGACCAGTTTTAGTTGATTTTAATCGACTGGAAATTGGCCATTTTTCCAATGGTCTCAGAATTCGACGAAACTAGTTTTGTTAGGACCGTATCGTCAATACGAAGCTAGAAAATATTTTTCGGGAATTTTTAGAGTTAGTATGTGACCCCAGTAAATTGAAATGCGCGTTCAAATTCAATATATAGAGTTATACGTTGATTTTAACGGAAACGGATCGAAACGATCAAATCAGCTTGCGATACATATCCCATTGGGTTCAGAATGGGGGTAATACGCTATAGACGACAGGCGGTGGACCTCGTTTAGAAGTCGTATGTAAAAGTCAACTTTTTGCAAAATAAAATAATTAAATAATAAATTAAAAACTTCTCTCTCTCCTCATCCCCTTTAAACCTGTTGCCCCCCCCCCCCCTCTCATTTTCAATCGATTTTTACCAGAGAAAAAAAAAAAAGAAGTCGAAGCGGGGAGGAGCCGCCGCCCTCCCCGATGACCTCCTCGCCACCGTCGCGGTGGCGCGACTTCCCCCTCCTCCCCTCCGCTGCTACAAAACCCGACGCCCCCTCCCCCTGAAACCCCCATATCGAGCCAAGCCCTTCCTCCCACCACCGCCTCCACCCGCCTGACCGCAACCCCCAGCCACCACCTCCGCCTCCCCTTCATCTGCCGCCACCTTCTTCTTCTCCTCCCTCCTTCGACGCACCCTCCCCTCTTCTGCATAAACCCGCACCCCCCAGACCCGAACCCGCACCCCCCCTTGGCCCTCAGCCGACCTCCGACGAACCTCCAACAGCCCAGCACCCCTCTTCCCAGTTAAAGGCAGAAAAATGTAAGTTTTTAATTATATTTTTATTTATAAAATCAGTTTTTATATACATGAATTAGCATTCATAAGATCTGAAAACAAAGTATATATAAAGATTTGATTTTTAGAATTGAAAAGATTATATTTTTATAAATAAAAATATGATTTTTATATTTTTAAAGTATTAAAAATATGATCTTTACTATATAGAAGATGTAAAAATATGATTTTTGTTTATGTAGAGAATTAAAAATATAATTTTTACATGATAGGAATATTAAAAATATCATCTTTATATATGTAGCAAAGTAAAAATGTGATGAAATTGAAAAGGTAAAATCTTTATATTTGAAAAGGCGAAATCTTTTTATATAGAATAGTGTGATAAAAATAGAATTTTTATCTATATAATAGCAGTGTAAAAATAGAATTTTTATCTATATAACATCGATGTAAAAATAGAATTTTTATCTATATAACATCGTTGTAAAAATAGAATTTTTATCCATATAGCGTGATTATAAAAATTCAATTTTTATATATTGAATAGCGAAGTAAAAAATTCAATTTTTATTTATTGAATAGCGAAGTAAAAATTCGATTTTTATATATTGAATAGCAAAGTAAAAATTTGATTTTTATATATTGAATGGCGAAGTAAAAATTCGATTTTTATATATGTAGTGAATACGGGCAACGAAGATGACTAAAAGGCGAAAATGACGAAGATTTCTCTAAATGAAGAGTCGTGGAGTTGGATAGCTATTGGTGAGAATTTCTCACTCTATATTTCTTTATTTAGTTATATATATACTAGGATGTAGACGGTGTTTAGTAGCACCCGACACCCGTCATCCACAGACCATGGATGGCTTGTTTGTTAAATTGTTTGCTTGTGTAGTTGGTTAGTCTATTTGGTTTGAATTGAATTGTTTGGTGAAATGAATGGATTTGATTGATGTGTGAATGGCGTGGGCCTTCACTAGACCGGGGATAAGGCTAGGCATCGTCCCGTTTCTAGTATCGTGCCGTTATGCCGTCGAAATTTTCTAAAATAAATTAGACAATAAAAATATCATTTTATTTGATAAATGAAATGAATAGGAATTCATGTGTTAAAATAAAATATATTGTCATTAAAAATATAATTTTTAACGTGAAAATGAATAAATAAATATTTATAAACAAATCGACCGATTTGTTTATATACACTAATTTGACTGATATTGATTGGGTCGATAAATTTTACACATCGCCCAACTGCACAAACAAAAATATGTGTTTGTTGATTTGAAACCCCACACGGGTGTTGGGATGATATTTGGCGTACACTAATCCCAATTATTTAATTATTGTCGATCGATTGGTCGACAGACTGTGTAAGCGTCGATTATTTATATTTGATGCTTATGCAGTTGTGTGGTGCACTTTGGATGATGGTTGATTGTTTATCAATGTTATTATATACATGTGTTGTATGGAATCCATATAATTAACGTTATATGGTGATTGATTGGGCCTCATTCCAATCGGGACAACAATGAATATTATAAAAGAAAATTCATATGTTGAATATAAAAATAGTCATGTGTTGACGATGTTCATGTGTTGAGTGAAATATTTTATACAATGAAATTTACATCTTTATCATATTTAAAATTAGAACTACTTTACGGTTGAAGTCTAATTGAAAATCAAATGATAGATACCATAGTTTTATAAAATATTTTACATAACAAAAATAGTGATGTTTTGACAGTACTCATGTGTTGAGATTAGTCAGGTGTTGGAAGAAATATAGATTCATGTGTTGAATGGAATAAATATTCATTTGTTGAATAGAATAACGGATTTATTGAAATATATAAAGCCGTGTTGATTAGAGTTGCGCTATTTTGACGTGAACGATATTTATATCGATTATATTCGTTTTTATAATGAATATAGAAAAGAAGTGATTTCAAAATATAACGTTTTGAAAATATTATCATTTATATAGTAATGATATAAAATATTCAGTTTTGATTAGAAATTGAAATAGTGTTGAAATGGTTTTGAAACGAAGTTAAAACGATTTATAAAATACGTTTTAAAAGGAAATTGATGAAATATATATAATATATATATATTATATATATAATGGCCTGAATAGAACGCGCCGCTCCGCGGCAGTTCGTGATTTTCGACCATTGACTTCGAATTGACGTTGCGGGAGATCCGACCGTCGGATTCTCCTAAAACCGGAACCGTTGGGTTCGTATCGAAAAGAGCTTTCCAATGAATATTAGAAATTTGAAATATAACGGTTGGATTTGGAATTATGTCCAAATCAAATTTGAAAAAGGTCGCTGTAAGTGCAGTTCGATAGCCGTTGATGGAAATCGACTGTACGGGCCTTGATAAAATTATTAAAAATATTGATAATTTGTGTAAAATCATAATATGTGAATTGGAAAGAACTGGGATGAAAGACTCCACATTTGAAATGATAAAAATAGATTTTTATCGAAATGAACTAGTTTTGAACTAGAATTAAAATCAATTTATTTTTGAAATAAATAAATTGAATTTGAAAGTGATTTTAAAAATAATCAGTATTCCCAATACGTGAATTGGACTGGAGTTGAATCGAAATTATCTTCGGAATATTTCGATGTTGAATTTCGTGACTATACAGATATTGTTACGGGAATTTGAAAGATATATTTTCTATCGTTATTTCCAATACGATATTTGTTGGTTTCAGAATTTGATATTGAATATAAGCCGATATATTTTCTATTCAGAGCCTTGTATTTAATATCAAATGTGACTTGGGTTTATCGTGAACCGTGTTTTAGAAGACATTGGTTCTTTAACCCAGTTAATTGCAGGATGTTGATTTTTGAAAAGATTAAAACTAAGTGGAGTTTTAATGAATCTTTAATTAGATTAAAAATGTGAATTGATAATTTAAATTATCAAATCTGAAAAGTGATCGAGAGTGGAGTATCACCAGTTTTTCTCCAAAGCGATAGTTAAATCTTTAATTAGATTTGAACGTGAAATGGTAATTAATTTTACCGATAACATCGTGGTGTTAGATATGGAGTATTACCAGTTTTGCTCCATGGGATATATAGGTTGGGATTGGGAAATAAAATAAATAATTACTTCGGTGTGGTTCGCTAATCCCGACTAGTTTAGAAAACCATAAAATGGTTTGAAATGATATCCAAAGGAAGATTAAAGAATAAATTTAGAAGAATTTATCTTGGATAAAATTAATGGGAACCTTTCCCTAAGAATGTGATTTTGTGAATAAAAGAATATTCTGAATTGGAATGAGGCGTTCGTTGTATTTGTGTAACATTTGTTTATCATATACGTGGGTTATTCAGGAAGGCCGGGTTATACCCATTCTGAATAACCGATTCGACGAGATGTCGAAGATGAAGACGGTGGTGGAAGACCGGAAGTCTTCACATCGTTTGGGTGATTACTGATGATCTTGATTGAGATGTACACCCAAGATGAGGGAAACAGTTGGTGATCGTCCAGACGTACTTGGAGATGGATGGATATGCGAGGAAAGTGCCTCCGGTTTCGTTCAGACCCAGAACGAGCTTGTAAATGGATTGTGTGTCTGACATTGGATTTTATTCTGTGTTGATTGATCTCTATTAAATATACATCTGTTTGGCGGCGGAGAATTTATTCTCTTGCTTAACGCCCTTCTCTGAGACGTACGAGCTCAGAGGTTGTATATCGATGGACATCAGTCGCATGGAGTGAATTGCCAGTGTGGCATGCGTAAGTGGCAATTGATCAAGGCTTCTGTTGAAAAGCAAAGTCTTGTGGTTGATGATCAAAGCACGGCCTGTGTGGCGTAGCTTTGTGTATAGCGTGAATTCGCGAGCCTCACACCTCGGTATGAGTCAAAAACGGGATAGTGACTGCAGGGAGAGCACAACGTTTCTTTCTAGCTAAGGTGGTGTCAGTGACCTACCAGCCCTGACATTTATATACTTTTCACCTGTGTGGTTGTTGGATACGAGGCGCCTCGGATATAGGTCTGTAAGGACCGGGAAACGTGTGTTCAGGAATTGCCAATCCTCAAAAGTAAGAGAGGACCGGCCCTGAAGATCCAAGGATCATAGTGGGGTCCTGAGACATTTGCTAGAGTGTCTCAAATGCGGAGAGGAGCTTGCCCCTTGTCTCGGCTCATGACGGAAATCCAATTTCCAATACGTGATATTGCGGTTTTAATTGTAGAACTAGTATGGCGACATGATATATGGTACCCATGTCGCCTATGATTGATATTTATGATTGAAATTGTTTTGACACTATATACACCTATGATAGTATCAAATGATTTGTTTTAAATGTATCAAGCATTATTTGGCTATTATAAGGGAAAACCCTATCCTCCGGCTTGCGTTGCATTGTGTGATGGGACCTGAGTCTTATAATAGCTTCATTTTTCCAAAAAGCATTGCGTTGTTTTGTTATATGCACTAGTATTCTTAGGAGGAAACCTGTTCCGTGTTATACGGCGTGGTCCCTTGAATTACTATCTTGAAAGTAAAGTTTTAAATAACTGTTTTAGTTCTCACACCAGTCCCATGACTGAACTGGAGTTTATTGTTTTAACCTAAACTCTGGGTGCCCTTATTTTCCACATGGGCAGCTTGTAGTTTTGGTTTTGCAGATTTATATTCACAGGATCCTGGTTTACAGCTGGAACGATGCTCGGAAAGCTCTGTATCCGTGAATTACTTTCAATTGTATTTTGTATTATTTTCCGTTGCTATGTAATTTATTGTAATCTCTGATATTTATCGAATGTAATTTATTCATTTATACTCTGTATATTCTTGTATCTGATGGAATTGTTGTAATAACAATGAAATGTTCTCCCGTCTGCGTTCATTTGTGTGTTGTTCTCAAAGTATCCGCTCTTTCCTTCACGGGGAAGTTACGGGTGCTCTCAGTAACAGGGGGCAACGAAGCCCAATTCGAGCCCCGGATTTTGTGACTGCTCCCAGAAGAGAGATTAGAGAACCCCGCCGAGCAAGAAGCACTGACCCTGAACCTCCGCTGACTAGTGCAAATGTTGCAGCTATGATCCATCAAATTCTGGCGGATAGCCGTGGACAACGGAATGAAGATTGGGGAATCGACCGCAGTCACACCCCTTTCACTGATGATATTTTGGATGTGACTTTCCCGAGGCGTTTCAACATGCCACAGATGAACCGATACGCGGGTAGGTCTGATCATGTCCAGCATCTGATGAGATATTCTTGGTCAATGACCGCTGCCGCAGCTTCTGACGCTGTCAAGTGCAAAGCATTTCCCATATTCTTGGAGGATGTAGCATTGTTATGGTTTACTCGCTTACCAGCAAGATCGATTTCTAGCTTCAGGGAGTTGAGCGAAAAGTTCGTAGAACAGTTCCGCATCTATGCACAAAAGACAAAGAGTGTGATTGACTTGTTCCTTGTCAAGAAGCGACCAGGCGAGAGTTTGAGGGTGTACCTAGACCGTTTCAACTTGGCCGCTACTGAAGTTAAAGATCCCCATGAGCCAACCGTTGTCGCAGCTCTGATTGATGGAGTAGATAAAGACACTGAATTTGGGAGATACCTGGCAGGCAAGCCACCCCATACTAGAGAGTTATTCTACGAAAAAGCTAACATACATTTACGCCGGGAAGAAGTATATGCTAACCGAAAGGCAAAAACGGCCGATAAGGAGAAAATCCAGAGCAATGTCGCCATTAAGCAGACATGAGACAGCTCGGGGAAGGTCGAGGTTAATGTCGGAAATCGGAATCAGGGTGGTTGTCAGTCAGGGAACAATGATAATAATAGTAATGGTAACAACCGGAAGAGGAATCGAGGGAACGACTCCCAGAGAAGGACTCGTCCCAGGGCTTTTGAGAGTTATACGCCAATAAATGATACTCTGGAAAATATCTTCATGGACTCGTACAATGTCCTTCAGAATAAGAGGCCACCTCCCAGAGAGTCGACGGAGAAAGAACGCGAAACAGGGAAGTTTTGTCTCTTTCATCAGATTCATGGCCATTCGACAAATGAATGTCGTCACCTAAGAGACGTAATTGAGAGGCTTCTTCAAGAAGGAAAATTAGATGAATACAGAGTAACGCCCAGAGATAGGGGGCAAGCCGTCCAGGCCCCAAATCAGAACCAGAATCAACTTGCTGCCAGGCCCACTGCCCAGCAAAAGGGAAAGGACATCGTTATCAATACCGTAATCGGAGGGCTTTATCTCGCCGGACACAGTTCCAAGGCATTGGATCAATATGTCAATGCGGCCAAGCAACACCTCGAGGTAGGGGAGTGCAGCAACCCCGAGGTCAACGTCCCGATAAAGCAACAAAAGATGATGTCAGACGATGTCGTTTTCCGCGAACGAGAAAGCATTGGAGTCCATGCTCCGACTGAAGATCCATTTGTAATCACAGTACCTATTGGACCAGCCACTATTCATAAGGTTTTAGTGGACAACGGGAGTTCCGTCAACATTCTTTTCAAAAGGACATTCGACCAGATGAACCTCGAAATAAAAGACTTGAAGCCGTGTCAAGGATGGATCCGTTGATTTAACGGAGCATCCACCGCTCCAATGGGTTATGTAGAGTTACCAGTTACGCTTGGGGAAGGAGAACGCCAGAGAGTGAGAATCCTTCCCTTCGTGGTTTTGGATGTTGAATCACCCTACAATGCCTTCCTGGGCCGACCGGCCCTCGCAAAGTTTAGAGCCTGTATAGCCCCCTGGTGCTTATTATTGAAATTCCCCACAGAAGCTGGCGTTGGTATTGTCAGAGGAGATCAGGTTGCCGCACGAGCATGTTATGTTGCCGAGCTAAAGTTACTTTGCAATGGAGGGGACATAGAAACCAAGGGCGCTTCTCCCCCTACAAGGGCGGAGACATTATAGCAACTAAAGAGGATAACCGTTGGAGAGTCGCCCAGAGAGTTGCCCGAGGATATAGATACCAGAGAGGATCAAGAACCTGGGGGCAGAATGGCGACTCCCAACGAGACAACTGTGGATGTACCGATCGATGATAGTGACCCAGAGAAGGTCCTTAAGATTGGATCCCAGTTAAATCCGAATTTCGCTAAAGAACTGACGGATTTCTTAAAAAATAACTTGGATGTATTTGCTTGGACCCACGCAGACATGTGCGGGATATCCCTATCACTCATGAGCCATTCATTAAGCATTAACCCTAAACATCCTCCGGTAAAGCAAAAAAGGCGAATGCCGGGCCCAGAGAGGTCCGCTGCCTTGAAAGAAGAGGTTGGAAAGCTAAAGAGTAATGGATTTATCAGAGACTCGATCTACCCTGACTGGATTTCAAATCCAGTCCTGGTAAAAAAGGCCAACGGGAAGTGGCGAACGTGTATCGACTTCTCGGATTTGAACAAAGCCTGCCCAAAAGACAGTTTTCCGTTACCCCGGATCGACCAGTTGGTGGACTCGACGGCGGGTCATGAACTTCTCTCATTTATGGATGCTTACTCAGGATACAACCAGATTCCGATGCATGTTCCAGATCAAGAACACACTAGTTTTATCACGGATCTGGGATTTTATTGCTATGTAGTGATGCCCTTTGGCTTAAAGAACGCAGGCGCTACATATCAACGTTTAGTCAACAGAATGTTCTATAACCAGATCGGGAAAACAATGGAAGTATACGTCGACGACATGTTGGTTAAGTCCAAGCAATCCTCCCATCACTCTACGGACTTGGCAGAGATGTTCGGCATTCTTCGAAAGTACGGAATGAAACTCAACCCAACAAAATGTTCATTCGGTGTTGCCTCCGGAAAATTCTTGGGGTTCATCGTCAGTTCCCGTGGGATTGAGATTAATCCAGACCAGATCGCGGCAATCAGAGACATTCAGGAACCTAGACAAATTAAGGATGTGCAAAGCCTTGCAGGAAAAGTAGCCGCACTGAGCAGATTTATCTCCAGGGCTACGGACAAATGCATCCCATTCTTCGAACTCATAAAGCGAGGAAAACGCAACTTCAAATGGACGCCCGACTGCGTAGAAGCATTTCAGAACCTACTGAGGCACCTGGAGAAACCTCCGATATTATCTAAGCCGATGGATCACGAGGACTTATTCGTGTACTTGGCAGTGTCATCTCACGCGATCAGCTCAGCGTTGGTAAGAGAAGAAGATAAGGTCCAAAGACCTGTGTATTACGTGAGCAAATAATTGACGGTAGCAGAGCATAATTACCCAAGGATAGAAAAGTTGGCGTATAGTTTACTGATCGCCTCTAGAAAGCTTCGACATTATTTTCAGGCGCATCCCATTACCATATACACTGATCATCCACTCAAGCAAATTTTACAGAGACCAGAGGCGTCTGGAAGATTGCTCAAATGGAACATTGAATTAAGCCAATTTGATCTGAACTTTCAGCCCAGACGGTCAATTCGGGGGCAAGTGATAGCCGACTTCATAGCGGAATTTACCGTCCCGGAGGAGGATATAGTGAACGAAGAAGTTGATCCCTCAAAGTTACTTCTCGATCCCTATGCCTGGAGATTGTATATTGATGGCGCTAGGAACGACGAAAGATCCGGCGCTGGAATAGTGCTTGAAACTCCCGAGAAACGATCGATATCCTATGCTATCCGGATGGAGTTCCACGCCACTAACAACGACTCCGAATATGAAGCCCTGATAGCCGGACTAAGGATCGCAAAGGAGTTAGAAGTCACAAAGCTGAACATCTTTTGCGACTCCAAGTTAGTTGTGAACCAGGTTACTGGAAGATTCCAAGCCAAAAGTGCAAGATTAATTCTATATTTGAAGAAAGTGAAGGAGTTGCTAAACGACTTTGATCACTACAGCATATCTCACATTCCGCGGTCAGAGAATCAGCAGGCGGATAAGTTGGCAAAGATGGCTAGTTCCGACAATCCTGAAGAGACCGGGCTAGCCCCCGTTGAAGTGCTTCGGTCCCCTAGTATAGATCAAATGGAAATCGATCCAATACTAGAGACGGAACCAGAAAGGGAGTCGTGGATGACCCCTCTAAAGAATTTCCTGATGAATGGAGCGCTTCCGACCAAGAAGAGCGAGAGGCGTAAAGTAATTCGTAAAGCTGCCCGATACGTTCTACAAGGCGAAGTTCTTTACAGACAAGGATTTTCGATGCCCCTCCTCCGGTGTATAGCCCACGATGACATCAAGCGTGTGCTGCAGGAGGTACACGAAGGCGAATGCGGCGATCACACTGGAGGGCAAACATTGGCAAAAAAGGTGTTGCGGCATGGTTATTTCTGGCCTACCATAAACAAGGATGCGGCAAAATACGCACGACGGTGTGATGCGTGCCAGAGATTTTCAAAGATACCTAGAGCTCCTTCTAATTAGTTAAAAACAATGATGAGCCCATGGCCTTTCGCTATGTGGGGAATTGATATCATTGGAAGTCTTCCCATAGCAAGGGGCGGAGCAAAGTTCGCTATTGTGGCCGTGGATTATTTCACTAAGT
Organism: Allium sativum; assembly: GCA_030737875.1. NCBI lineage: Eukaryota > Viridiplantae > Streptophyta > Magnoliopsida > Asparagales > Amaryllidaceae > Allium > Allium sativum. The sequence goes on along the minus strand of CM060909.1, from coordinate 661,896,081 downwards.
GGGTTGAGGCTGAACCACTGACTACAATCACAACCAAACGAGTGATCAATTTTATCGTTAGAAACATCATCTGTCGATTTGGGATTCCAAAGATTGTGATAACGGACAACGGAACTCAGTTCGATAGCACTGAATTCAGAAATTTCTACCAAAAATACCACATTGAGAATCGATACACCTTTGTGGCGCATCCGCAATCGAACGGACAAGTCGAAGCGGCGAATAAAGTGATTAAGTCCATTCTGAAAAGATGACTGAAGCGGGCCAAAGCCATGTGGGCTGATGAATTGCCCTTGGCACTATGGGGCTACAGGACAACATATAAATCGGCAACAGGACATACCCCTTTCTCCCTAGCTTTTGGAACGGAAGCGGTCATCCCGGTTGAGATAAAGGCACCTTCTCACCGGGTGACTTATTATGATCCGATGATCAATAATGAGTTGCTCCTTGAGTCCCTGGATATGATCGAAGAAAAGAGGGATGAAGCAAACCTGCGTGCCTTGAGATGCAAACAACAGGTCGCTCGATATTACAACAAAAAGGTTCGAGCCCGAACCTGGGAACCCGGAGACTTGGTTCTGAAACGTGTCTTTCCACCCCCAACTCATATGGGAGCAAAGTGGGAAGGACCGTACTCCATTCTGAGCAAGCTTGATAATGGAACCTTCAAGCTGGCAACCGTAGATGGAAAGGAAATCCCCAGAGTGTGGAATGCCCAACATTTACGGCCATACTTAACATGAAAGTATCAAATCTATTCTTTTGCTTTGTTGAAAACCATGTACAAGGCACGACTTGCCTAGAATAGTCTGATTTCTTAAAGCAAAAAATTATAAAGTGGATGTAGGTCATGATTCGACCGAACCACTATAAAATATTGTGTGTCGTTTTCCTTTATTGCATTATTTATCTGTCTTTCCATTTTTATGAAAATTACTTTGAATCATGCAATGATTTTAGGTGCCATCCATCAGAATGGAATGTAATCGCCAGTCAAAATTCTGAGGATACAATAAAGTAAATTATATCGTCGATAGCGCTCTAACTCTCCAGAGCCGAGAGAGAGCATAACGGACATGAAGCTGATATCCATACGTCATGGCGGTGTACCATGATCGGAACCGCCTTGACGGAACTCCAACTCTCCAGAGAGAGAGAGAGAGAGAGTATAAATGCATCTCCGATTGAGCACTGAGAAAGATCTCCTACCCCGCTGAAGGATCGGGGAGCGATTGAATTGCTGAGCTCGAACTCTAACTCTCCAGAGAGAGAGAGAGAGAGAGAGTATAAAAGCGTCTCCGATTGAGCGCTGAGAAAGTGCTCCTACCCCGCAGAAGGATCGGGGAGCGATTGAATTGCTGAGCTCGAACTCTAACTCTCCAGAGAGAGAGAGAGAGTATAAAAGCGTCTCCGATTGAGCGCTGAGAAAAAGCTCCTTCCCCGCTGAAGGATCGGGGAACGGTTGAATTACTGAGCTCGAACTCCAACTCTCCAGAGAGAGAGAGAGAGAGAGAGTATAAAAGCGTCTCAGAGTAAGCGCTGAGAAAGAACTCCTTCCTTGCTGAAGGAACAAGGACCGACTGATCCATTGAATTTGAACTCTAACCTCGGCGACCGCCAGGAGAGTATAAAGGAGTCTATGATTAGGCACTGAGAAAGGTGCCAGAAGTTCAGTACCATAAGAACAGTTATCTTATGAAATTTTCTAAGTCCCCCATATTCAGAAATAGGGGGCAACATGCGAATAATGCTAATCAATCTTCAATAAGCCCTAGTTAAGCGCCACATTAACGATTGATTGGGGGCCATATGCATATACACACGAACTTTAATGCAGCAATGCAGCACGAAAATTTTTAATTTTTCTTTCTGTTGTTTGACTGATTTGTAGTTATAATTAGATGGTCTATAACTAAACATGGAAAGTTTATTTGAATACAGGTACACAATGATGCAAAAAGAGATAAACTTTCCTTTATATACGGCAAGCCTACAAAGTGAAAAACAACCTAGAAAACAAAAGTGAGGGCCAGTCTCACAATTACATTTCTTGACCAGTGGAAAACCTAAAGACAAAATGTAAACAAGCAACAATATCCTATTTACGCTTTGGCCTCTTCTCCTGCTTCTGTTTCTCCAGCTTCGCCTTGTCGGCATCGGATTGATCCCCTTTCTTCCTCTTCCTTTTGTCTATAAGAGGAACATCGGACCCTTCAGAAGATTCCTCTTCCACCTATTTTCTCTTCCTTTTGTCAGAAAGGGAAGTAGGGAAATCATCAGGATTCGCAAAATGAAGCTGTCTGCTGATGGATTTGGGCTGGATTTTCAAAATCTTCCCGGTTTTGGGATCAAATTCTGCGATAGGGACTATGTCCAAAGCCTCTTCTCCCACCTTCTTCGAAGCTATCTCTTTTTCCTGCCTAGCTTTTCTGCTGGCCAAAGTTTCGTCATCATCGTCTTCGGTCTCTTTGGCGCCAATGATATCCTCCTCATCCTCTACATGGCGCCCATCCATGTCCTTCAAGGCCTCGATGGTTTCAGCATCCTTGGGAACATCAGTACTAGGTGCCAGGTCGCTTTTTTCTGCAGTTGTAGCCTCAGTCTGCATCGATATATCAACACCGGCACCTGGCGAGACAGCCTCCTTCTCCGCCTCTTTTCCTTTTTCAACACCCTTGTCGACGGGCTCACCACCTGTATTATGGGAAACACATGTTACTAGTTCAATTGGTTGCCCTACCAGGCGACGACAATTCACAATTGCTTTGACGAATTGTGGAGAAAAAAGGGAGATACCTTCCGCAGATCCTCCTTCTTGGGTAGATGCAGGAGCCCGAACAACTACAGGAGTTAGGCCCAAAGGGATTAGTGGATCATTAGGATGGTACTCCTCAACTCCGGTGGTCTTGGGCTCCACGGTTGAACTCGAACCTTCGTCAGCTTTGCCTTTACCCTTAGCCAGGGCCCTCTCCTTTTCCATCTCCGCTTGAATCAGACGACGACCCTCTGCCAGGTCCTCGGGCTCGTTATCCCTCAAGATTCTCTTCATCAACTCATCTTCATCAATCTCTTCGACTCCCAATCTCTGCTTCTCACCCTCAACAATGGCATCCCATAAATTGGCTAAGGTAACGTGGTAATCCGGGATCCACGAGATATTGCGGGTTTTGAGAACTTGGCCAAGGAAGTCAAAAATCATCTCTTCAAACCCCTCGATATCCTTCTCTGTCTCGAGGAGCTTGTTGTTAGAAGTAGTGGCCATTTTGATGGCACTTTCAACATTCGTTTCGGCGAGAGTCGCCCGTCTCTCCGCATCCGCGACTTGATCATGTAAAATCACCTTTTCCGCTTCAGCCAGAATTAGGCTTTCTCTCAAACTTGCTTTTTCTGCCTCCCAAGCGGCTCTCTCTGCTTCAAAATGACCTTGTGCTGTCTTCAACTCAATGTTGGCCATTTTGAGATCTTCAACCTCCTTCTTTAAGGCCATTTTCTCTTGGCTATTGGAGTCAAGTTCCGAATGAAAGCGCTTCTGAGCATTTTCCAATTCAATCTTATAATTTTCAGCATCTCTCCGCGCTAAGGCAAGTTGAGACTGAGCATCTTCCAAGTCCTTCTCCATCTTTGTTCGGGCCCTTTCGTTGTTTTCAAGTTTCGCTTTAGATCTATGGGCTTCCATTTCAAGCGTTCGAATGACTTCGGAAAGATTAACCGCATGTTTCTTCATCATCTCATACTGCCTGGCTACGTGGCGGATGTGCCCGACAACTTCATTATCCCAGTTCTTAGGGACCGGTTCCAAGGCTGGAACAAACGTCATCCTATCGAAGAATATGTCTGGGAATTGTTCCCGCCGCTTTTCCAGCCTACCCTGAATCTCGGGACCATGCATGTAATCCCGTGACCCGGGGGCAGCCAACTCTGGCTGGCTGGAAGGGACGATGTCACTCCTCTCCTTTTCAGACTCTTTGATTGGATCCTTGCCCTTATCCTTAGACTCGTGATGCCTTTTTGATGACCTACTGTGAGAAGGTGCACTTTTCGGAGGAGTTAACTCTTTAGGAAGTTTCTTTCCCCCTGCAGGAACTACCGGATAACTACGAAGCTTGGCAGATGTCGATTTCAGTGGAGACCGGGGTTGTGCGGAAGTCGGCTTGTAAGAAGGGCCGCGAGAGCGCTCAGTACCCGGATGAAGACTGGGTGTCCCCTCACGAAGAGAACGATAAGAATAAGATCGTCTGCGGGACATCTTTCCTGCAAAAAATAAAAGAGCATATTAAAACTTTGAATATTGACGATATAAAGGTGCGGGGTCAGACAGTGTGTGTGATTTGTGCATCCCATATGGTTCCCCCTAACAGACCCGGGCCTGAAGACAGGCTCATCTGACCAGTTTCTTGTTCTCTAGTTGGAGCGATGGTCTCTTCAGAAGCAGGGAAGAATAGCTCCCCTTCGAAGTCCCTCTCTGTGTATACATCATCGGGCAGAGGAATTTTGCTCAGCTCGTCGAATAACTGCTCTTCTGTCAAATCATCAGGAGCAGCGGGTTCGATTGGAGTAGAAATTGGGATTTCCTTGGACTTGTCACCGCGGACCTCATCCCCTCTGTATATGTTCAGGTCCTCATTGTCTTGGATGACTATCCGGGAAGGACTCTTGCGAAACTTAGTTGTTTCTACTGCTTGCGATGTTCCCTATCCCTCCGTTGGGGGCACGTATTTATAGGGTTTGCCGCCAGCGCCAAGTCCGAATCTTATATCCAGAAGATGATGCTTACGAAGATTCTCGTCAGTAATGCATTTTTTGATCCTTAGAAAGTCGGATCTGCTTTGTAGAAGAATAGACAATCGATTGTTGTATAACGGACCCTCCGTTTTTGGGAAGACGTGATCCGTTTAAGACAAAGAAAAAAGGGGGGAGAATGTTAGCGTCTCGACTTCTTGAACAAGAAATTCAGTTAAAAGCTTAAAGTTTACTTGATTTAAGCCATCTTCTTGAGCATCCGGCCTGTTTCTTTATATAGAACCAATCAGACTTAGGATCCCCTATATTGCTGTATCCATCGTACAGAACCTTCCTATTCGCCACTGATTCAAAGAAAGAGAAATTTGGGGTTGCCGAGGAACGGTGCTTGAAAAGAAAGAAGAATGTCAAATCTCTGAATGTGAGTTCGGTATGTAGAATCTCCGCGTATGCAATATATAGGGTGTATAGAGATGCGTAGGCGTTAGGATGAAGCTGCATCGGGGCGATACCCAGTCGTTTTAAAGTCTCGATGGCGATTGGAGGAAACGGAGGAATAGCTCCTACCAAGCACATGGTTCGACTGATTGCCATATACCCTTCCGGAGCTAAGTGGGGTCTATCTTCGCTACCGGGTGTCATGACATCATCCCAAGGAATCCCATGTCTCAGGCAGATTCTTTTAAGCTTTATATCATCGAGTTTAGATGCTAAAGAATCGGAAAATTTCTCTATCCCGAGCGCGCCAGGAATCTCGTCGAGAGCTCGCCTGTCTATCTCAGACTCTTCGCTAGATGAAGTATTTTCAGACGGATCTGATTCCGTTGCCTCGTATTCATATCCAGAATCTTCACCTCCTGGGTTAATTGGAGGGACCTCAGGGTTGTATTGCTCAGGAACCTCGGACTCCGTTTCTGTAGCGGATCTTGAAGGAGATTGATTATCCGACATTACTGCTAGGCGAGAAAACATGAAAAATGAGATTAAAACTACCCGTCCCCCGTGTGTGCAAGTGCCGGTGTGTGTGCTTGTGCATGCATTAAAGATAAAGCGCGAAAGTTAACAAGATCGTCAAGATGCTGATCGTTGTATGCTGTTAAATTGTGCATTTGTTCAGTCCAAGAAGTTCGCCTTAAGGGTTCTAGCCTAACTGTCCATTGATGTACTGGATTTAAGTTGCACTGCTTATTTTATAAGTTCATTGGATCTTTCGCTCTTCGGTTCGTGGAACCCCTCCGGATCGCGGGATCGAGTTCGGATCGTGGCGCGTCGTCGGGATCGCGAGGCCAGCATGAATCAGCCACGAAGGTGCTAACTCTCGAAAGTGTCCTGGATCGGACCGCTATAGCCTCGTAGCGATCCGCGCCCCCGTGACATCATCACGATCCGCTGCTCGCCTTTCTTCCGTCCCCACGAACCGATCCGCTCCCTTGCCGCAAACACGCCACGATCCGGTCTGCCTATTAAATCGAAACTCCATTTACATCCCTTCTCCCCTCGCCTCGCCACCACGATCCGATGCAGAACCTCACCCACGAACCGATCCGAACTGCTTCCTCCTTCTTCCTCCTCTCCTCTTCACCCTCGAGCTCGAGCAGCAACATTAATGGCATCTCATCAACCTCCAGAAGCTTGGATACCCCATGACTCCGCTCTCTCCACTCAAACCAGAAAAGACCCCAAGAAAAAGAAGAGCGAAATTGCATGAGAATGTTTTTAATAAGATTACCTTGCTTAAAATTGGGGAATCAAGATTCAAAGGAGTATTAGGGTTTTTCTCTCGAAGGGTTTGGCGGCGCGATGCGGAAAGAAGAAGAAGGGGTAGAAGTGAAGAGGGTCGGGTTTATATAAGAAAAATCCCGACCGTTAGTATTCTCGTTTTTGTCTTATGCGAACTATGGGCCTCAGCGGATCGCAAGTGCAGGCCCACCATACTTAAAGTCCGCCACGTTCCGCGTAGAAGCACGCCACGTTCCGCATAGAAGCCCGTCACGCGACCAACGTGCCACCCGCGGATCGTGCTAGGAACTTGCGATCCGAACCATCGAACAATGTGACGAAGTGAAAATTCAGAAATAACCCGCCAGAAATTTAGAAGTTTACCTGGTAAGCCCGATGACGAAGTCTCCAAAAATTTGCAGAGAAGAATTGTCCAAAGAAAAGACAGCTCAGAATCTTCGAAGCATGTTCCATTTTCGATGAAACATACTTCGAGGGGGCAAAATGTTGGCTAGCTTTTTGACCAAGCCACCCAGGTTCATTCATAAGAAGAAAGTATGAAACCACATTCCCTAAGTACATGAAGGATCGGATCGCCCCTTTATCGGATCGCCTCAACGGATCGCCCCCCATTTCATCAGCGAAACGACACCTCTATGCGATCCGATCCGTACATGCATTATTGCCCAGTATAGACCGGTCCGATCCCCTGATGCACGGCGAAGCCTTTGACCCGTTCAAGCACGAGCTAGTCTTCAGCGATCCGAGACGCACGAATCCAGCGACACGTGTCCCTAACCGTCATTTTGACTGATTCTCCCCATTTGCTCGATCCGATTTTCAAGGGGATCGCGACACCTGTCCACAACGGCTAATTTGACTATTTCTTCAACGGCAGCGATGCGATCCGATGTTCTCGGGATTCGTGCCACGTGTAACCACGATCCGCCTGACAAAATCAGCTATAAATAGCCCGGAGTTTGGCATTTTGGAGGATCTTTTTTGGCAATATTGAGTACTGAATCCGCCATTATTGTCAAACTACTAGAGTATTGAGAGAAATCATTGATTGTATTAGCTTTCAAAGTATAATCAATAATATATAAAGTGGACGTAGGCTCGTTAACGCCGAACCACTATAAATTCTGTGTGTTATTTTCTTTTTTCTCATTCTTCAGTTGAAACTCTATAAGATTCAGAACAATTTGGGTGTTAGGTCCAAATTTTGATCTAACAGGTGATGATTTTATGAGCCTGTTGGCTAGCCGCTTGGCTGTTTCTTTTTCTTTTTGACATGAGACGCCCGTGTGGCTATTTGAGAATTTTCCCAGCCCCTCCCGTACAAAGGAGGTTATGGCGAAATTTTCCAAAATTTAAAGGCGCTAGTGAAATATTAGAAGTGGAAACAATATAGGAATATTTGAATGAACTATATTTATATAAATATAAATAAAATTAAAACGAAACGTGGCCGTGCAGTTCGTATTTTGAAACCGTGATTTCAAACGATTAGTACGGGAGATCCGACCATCGGATTTTCCTGAAATCGCAACCGTTGGGTTCGCTTTGGAAAAATCTTTCCAACGGCACCAACTTTGTAAAAATCCAACGGTTGGATTGTCTGGAATGTTTAATTCAAATCTGAAGAAAGACAGCATCAGAATCGATTATATTTATATATATATATAAAAATATAATTATATTTAATCAAATAACGACGCTGCAGTTTGTATTTTGAAATCGAAACTTCAAACGATTTTACCGGGAGATCCGACCATCGGAATTTCCCGAAACTAGAACCTTTGGATTCGTTTTGAAAAGATCTTTCTAATGATGTAAATTTTGTAAAGATCCAATGGTTAGATTTTCAGATATGTGTAAATCAAATCTGAAGAAAAACAGCGCCACGGCCGCGTTATGGCCTGAAGCGTCGTTTTGAATAAATTGACTATTTTAAAATAAATAAAAATAGCGATAAATCGTTATAAAATATTATAAATGATATGGATGTGATTTAGAAATTAACTGAAGGTTGGCTAAGTCGAATGGTTTCTTAGGTATTGATCTGATGTTGGTTTCGGCCTTCGGGGTTAATATTTGGGAAATCGTTCTCTTACTGATTGACGGTTAGTGATTAATGAATTGAAATGATGTGTGTATATGTTAGTGTTGCACTTTTTTATTATATACGCGAGTTGCTCAGAAAGACCGGGTTTATCCCATTCTGAATAACTGAATTGACGATAAGAAATCGAAGATGAAGACGGTGGTCAAAGACCGGAGATCTTCACCTCGTTTGGATGGTAACCGAGGTCCTGATTGGGAGGCATCCCGAAATATGGATAATGAGTGGTGATCGTCCAGACGTACGTGGTGATCGAGGGGTTTGCGAGGTATTTAGTGCCTCCGGTTTCGTTCAGACCCAGAACGGACTTGTAAATGGACTGTGTGTCTGACATTGGATTTTATTCTGTATTGATTGATCTCTGTTAAATATACATCTGTTTGGCGGCGGAGAATTTATTATTTTGCTTAACGCCCTTCTCTGAAACGCACGAGCTCAGAGGTTGTATATCGAGGGACATCAGTCGCATGGCATGAATTGCTAGTGTGGCATGCCTAAGTGGCAAATGATCAGGGCTTCTGTTGAAAAGCAAAGTCTTGTGGTGATGATCAAAGCACCGCCTGTGTGGCGTAGCTTTGTGTATAATGTGAATTCGCGAGCCTCACACCCCGGTATGAACCAGAAACGGAAGAAGGACCTCAGGGAGGGCATGCGTTTCTTTCTAGCTAGGGTGGTGTCAGTGACCTACCAGCCCTGACATTTATATACTTTTCACCTGTGTGGTTGTTGCTGTTGCGAGGCGCCTCGGTTTGATCGGACGATCCGGGTCCGATGGAGTCATTCGTTGGCTCGTTTACGCCCCAAAGGGCGGGGAAACGTATTGTTCAGGCATAATAATCCACATCGGTGGACCGGCCCTGACGATCCAAGGGGCAGTTGCGGCTGTTTCGGAGGCTCGGGCTAGAGAGTCTCGAAGTCAGTAAGGACGATCTTTTGCCTTGGTTCATGACGGAAATCCAATTTCCAAATACGTGACTGTGCGGTTTTGATTGTATATATATATGGCGACATGATATATGGTACCCATGCCGTCTATGATTGATAGTTATGATTGAAATTGTTTTTGAAACTTATAAACACTAGTAATAATATCAAATGCTTTTGTTTTATTCGTATCAATCATATTTTGGCCATTATAAGGTAAAACTCTATCCTCCGGTTTACGTTGCATTGTGTGATGGGAACTGAGTCTTATAATGGCTTCATTTTTATAAAAAGCATTGCGATGTTTAAAAGAAAGATTTGTTTTAAAGCACTGGCAATCCAATGGAGTAAACCCGTTCCATGAAAGTGGCGTGGTCCTGTGATTAGCCATATTATAAATGTGTTGAGTAGATTTCTCATACCAGTCTCATGACTGACTCGTAATTTGTTTCACCTTCAAACTCGGGTGCCCTTTTTCTACATGGGCAGCCTTGTATTCAGGTTTAGCTGGCTTCCTCTGGATAGCTGGAGCTGAAGATGGATTCTATCATTTATCTCTTTTTATGCTGTTCAGCTCCTATTGTACATATTTTGTTTGTTTCCGCTGTAGACATTTATGTATAACTGAACTGTATTTGTACTAAGTATGATCCTGTATACTGTGTAACTCTGATGATTACGTTTATCCAGTGCATTCTATTGTACATTATCTGGTGTATTTAATTAATTCTGTTCTGCTATTATCTGTTTCTGTGTTATATTCCAAAGATAACCCTTGTCTCCGTCTGTACGGGATTTGGGGTCATCACAAATAATGACATGGTTAGTAATTAATGGAAATCCTTGTTTTAGCATCTCTTGAGGAAATAGGAAGGTTTGGCATGTTGTTTAAATCTACGATGGGATAAGAAATAGGGGTACACATCTTGAGTTTGTAGGTACTGGAAGATGGAAAAGAGGAGAGCTATGGTTGTATAGATTGAGCGGTGATGACCTTTTTTATGTTAGAAGGATGTGGTTCTAGGCCTTGTAGTCCTTGTAAATAGCCACATTTAGCCATTGTATCTTTTACCTAGTGGTAATTGTTGTAGAACATGCTTTCTTTTAGTATAGATTTGCACTCCTATGTAGTGTTCTATTTTTTAGAGAAATAGAATAGTTTAGACGATATTTCCTTTCTAGATGGTTGTGATGATCACTATATAAGAATTAAAACATAGGATATTGTAAATAAATTGAAAATGAAAGCAAAAGATGGACAACTAAAAGAAAAACAAACAAAGTTTATAGAAAGCAACGAAGACGATAACTGCAATAAAGGAGAATAATAAAATAAAATAAGTTCTTCTAAAGTAATTTAGGGAAACTGAAAAGAAATTATTCTTATGTAAACTGTGCTTGGAATAGAAAATAGGAATTTTCGTAAGATTAGCGATAAAGGTTTCAAGTAGGAGGAAAAAGGTGAATAAAAGTGGGATGGAGAACGTAGAATCTTCCATTTTCTAACATAAGAAACTGACTTCGAAAAATTAGATTTTTCTGAAATTCGCAAATTTAAAATTGTTTGGTAGGGGTTGGATGCAAAAACTAGATGAACTACATTCTTACTTTGTATCGTATGGGAAAAATTGGATGAAAAAGTATTTTTGATTTTCAAAATATTGCATCCTCATAGAAATTGTCAGTATATTTAGGATGTGTACATCATGTTTTCAAGAGATTTTTCTAGAAAATTTGCATTCATATAGGAGGTACCTCTTAAGCATTCATTGTACTTTTATTCTGTGTTACACTTTGCACAAGTGTACAATTAGTTGCAAAATTGTATGTACACATTATGGTTGCAAATTATGCGATGAATTAAATAATTTTACCCTTATGAAATTTCGAGGATGAAATTCCCTAAAGGGTGGGAGGATGTAACACCACACATTTTTAGAATAAAATTATCAATACATGAGTAATGTGCGTTTGAAAGTTGGGAAACAAACACATGTTATAAAGCGAGAAATAAATAAAAATTTACCATTATGCAAACGTAACATTTCAGTGGTATATATAGAATTAAATAAAAAGATTGGAAGGTTAATAAATAGTACATTATAAAATAATCAAAAGATATATGCGCACATTAATTATATAAACAATGTGCACTGAATATGAAAGTAACAGAAGATTATTAACAAACATAACCATTCAATAAAATAGAAAAACTAAACGTGTGTGATAGAAAGGATTAAAGCAGGGAAGGAAGAATAATTAATATTAAATTGGCAACATTTCTTTTAAACTGATAATGCATATCATAAGTGCCATTAAAGGAGAAATAATGGATATAACGTCAAACTTTAAAAGCATATAATTAATTTTGGAGTGTGGACACACATATGAACACATGTATAAGTATATAAATATATTTAGACATAAACTATAGAAGTAATGCACAAAATAAACACGTGTCATAAATGGTATAAAACCATGTAATAAAAGGAAGTTGAAATGACACTAATTAAATAACATTTTAATTTAAGATGGACATGCATGTATTAATAATACACATTTGAAATTGAAAGTAAATGTGTGTTAAAATGGTAGAAATAAACGTTAAAATAACATTTATGGAATTAAAAGAATTAAACACGCAATAATTTTACCCGACACTCCTAGCTCAGTTGGTTAGAGGTGGGCGAATTGGGATGAGACATAGGTCTCAGGTTCGAGGGCCACCTCTGCCAATTTCTAGGGGTGACTACCTAGTGTGAAGGCGTTGAAAAATCGGGGTATATCACTACCCGTGGGGTTTACTAAGACCGACAATGGCTTGAGTGAAGTCTTAGGTTCCATACGTAAATAAAAAAACACGCAATAATTTAAAAAACGAAAGAATTATTACTACGCACATTGATAGCGCATTCGAATTTGAATACGAACGCACGTCGAAACTTGAAATAATATTTGGAAATCAATGAATATAGTTAAGAAATAGTAAACGTTTAAACACAACCCAAATCATGTAGGAAAGACTTAATATACGATTTTTAAAATTATATATGGGTCGACCCATACCAGAATTGAGTCAACCCAGGGGTCGACACACTTCTAGGCTAGGCCGACCAAGCGGTTGACCCATTTCGGGATAAGACGACATGGTTTTCTATTTCATTCGTTTTGGATTTAATTCTTTTGAATCAGACAAATGTGGTTCTTCTGGGCAGCTATAAATAAATCTACATGGCCTAGCTTCCAACTCATTCTTTCTTAGAGGGCGTCGGAGTTCTGCCATTTTTTCTCCTCCAAACTCTTCGGAAACAAATTATATTTTTTGAATTAGGATTTCTCATTCAAGAACTAGAGGAAAATATAGTAGATTCAAGGTGTAGATGCACAGATCCCATAGATATGTAAATTCAAATTGAAAGTAAACGTAGATCCAAATCAAATACAGAAACATAGAGAACAAATCCCAGATGAGTGGATTTAAATTATATTTTCTTATAATAGTGTGTGATATCGTTTAATTCCTGTAAAAATTCATAATATGTTCTCTTCTTCCACTTTTCCCTCTTTCCACGTTAGAATATATATATTTTTTATTTTGGATTTTGGTTATGCGCAAAATATACATAAACCTAAAGCGACGTTATATATGTAACTGAATTGTGCGCCAAATTTATATGACCGATTATAATCCTTTCTGTTTGCAACGTTGGAAAACATAATTTAATTGGAATTAGAAACAAAAGAGGATTTTGTTATTGTCGGTGCGACAAAATTAATATTATGGACGGTAAATTTGCATATAAATGATAAATATGATAATTTCTATGTTAGTTTAAAAGATTACCTTTGAATTTAGAATGGAATGAATATAGAAATTGTTAGGATTGAAAAAGGGATATAACCCAATTGTATCCAAACTTATTGTAACTGTGTAAGAAGAGGAAAAATTAGTTAAAAATAGGAATTGATGTATACCAATTAAAATAGAAAGTCAGAAACAACCAAGATTGATTGGTTATGAAAAAAGGGAATATACTTCCATAGTTTGGTTTGAAAACAGAAGTGGAAAATGTAATTGCTAGTTTAAAATAAATAAAGGCATGGATTAGTGTGAAATAGGGATTTAGTCGTATTGCGCACTATTTAATAGCATAAAAATAATTGAAAGAGATGTCTTGCAATTATGAGTTTCTATGGCAGTAATTACCGTAAGCACAGTTCAGTAGGAAAAACATATAAGAAAGATTATAACATAAAGGTTATAATTTGGAAAGTGAAAAGAAAGGAATAAAGTTTATTATAAATAGGTAGGAGATTGGAAATTATGTTTAATAAACCTAAATATATTCTATGGTGGCCTTGTAATTAGGTGATGTTCTATGATGGTCTTGCGACTAGGTCATTTTATGGTAACCGGTAAAGTTAATTTATGAATAAATAATATTTGATCATATAGATTAATGAATATTGTAAACAATTAAAAGGAAAGTAAGCAGAATGCATAATAGTAATTAGATATAGGGTTTAATTAATATAACGATATGCGTTTAGACCAGTCCGAGGATATGAAGAGCCGAATGGGGAAATCATCATAGGCGTCCGAAGATGCATTAGGAGCGTGTCCAACTTATTTGATTGGGCTGGAAGGATGTGTGGGACTTCTACGGGACGTGAGGATACTCTGTGATGGTCCTCTGTTGTAGGCCGAATGAAGTTGTACCCACAGAGGTATGGTTTGTGCGATTCCATTCGATGAGTATGTCTCGGCTGCATCTTTCATTGTAGGCTGCCTACAGACTGATTGGGATGATTATAGGATGATTCGGCAACTACCTCGGCTCGTAGGTGGGGAGGCTTCGTGGCCAAGACCTAACAAAGGATAGTAGGTTGTCAAACACCTGTCATCGTCAGTTGGAGCGAGTACGGGAAAGAATGGAGTTAAACCAAGAGGCTAATGATCTTTTACTATCGGGTCATTGGTTGAGGGACCACATGGATGTTTAGATTTTTTGTTAAGGACGATCACTTAACTCTTTGAATGGTCTCCCATTATTTGGGGGGAGGTGGGGCCATAGGTACCATAAAGAAACAGACCAAATTTTTATATATGTATTGTGGGCCTAACGAAGCCATTATCGTGGGTCTAACAAAGCCAATATTTTTGGGCTTAACGATGCCATTCTTGACAGATATAGAAAAGCCCTTGACCGAGTTCCGTGGAATAACTCAGTTTTTTAGCGCCTTTATGGAACAATGGTAGGAGCTCATTCGAATTTATAGCACAGCTTAGTACGCTTTCATAGCGTGGCAATAGAGGTGTTGTGCGCTTTCGTAGCACGACGATGAAGACCACTCGAGGAGGGTACTATGAGGAGTACCTCGATATATTGGGCATATACCTACATATGTATGACTTATTAGGTTAATCTACTTAGGAGTAAATGGGTATGATATACGAGTGAAGTCGAAAGTGCAATGTGTAATAAACCCAAATAACTTAATAAAGGTAAACCTGTGATAAAACAGTATATGTAGTGTTATTTATAGAAAATATAATTTGTCCATTCACCAGAACTGTTGTTTTGACCCCATTTCTCATAACAAACACACAGGTTAGACAGGTGCCAAAAATTATTTAGCTTAGAGGCACTTGTTAGACAATGTCATTATTATGTCAAGTATTTACTTACCATTATATTTTATTCATCTTGCAGTGGGATATTTTATTCTGAGCTTTTATCTTTGCCTTTCTGTAGGATACCAAACAAACCAACTTAGGCTTCTATGGACTTGGATTTTTAGCATTTTTCGAAAAATTCAAGAGGGCTGAAATTTAGGTTGTTACATTTCCCTACTTTCTTAAATGAAAATTATATGTATTTGTAATAATACAGTATAATGAATAAAAGATTACATCAAGTGGACGTAGGCTTGATTGTCGAACCGCTAAAAATCCTATTATCTTTCTTTTTCTCATTTTTATCTATTCTTTCTACATATTCCATGTTGTACATATGATTCTAGGGTGTTTGGACCATTTTTGGAGTGAACATTTTGGTGCTTTCACTGAAAAATGGTTGATTATCAATTGTTAGATCTTCTCATATACTAGTCGATGTCGTAGTCCATCGAGGGAAGATCCAAAGTTGAATTACTCGAATTCTTAACTACTCAGATTTGCTAAAATCTACGAGGAAGTAATAGCTATGGCGGGGAAGAGAGGACCTGCTAAGACAGTCGTTGCACAAACACAGAGGAATACTTGAAGTAACGGACTTAATAAATTCTTGAAGATTGGATGGCTCTAATCTAGCTCGAACTCCCTAGTTCGACCTTCCACTGGATCGACTAATCCGACTCGATCTCCCCATTTCGACCTTCCTTTGGATCGAATATTGTAACAACCCGAATTTTCAAAACCAATTTAAATTTTTTATTTTAGCTATTTTTATGGATTTTGAATATTTAAAATTATTTATTTAAAATAATAACGACTAAAAATTTATTTAAATCGAAGTTAGAACGCATAAATTTATTTTAATTATAAAACGAGCCTGAAATGGCGCGGTAGTTTGAAAATATGATTTAATTCTGTGTTATTTGATTTCTATTGTACTGGACATATGGGACGAGGAATAAGGTGCCTCCGGTTTCGTTCAGACCCAGAACGGACTTGTAGATGGATGTGTGTCTGACATTGGATTTCATTCTGTGTTGATTGATTTCTATTAAATATATATCTGTTTGGTGGCAGAGAATTTATTCTCTTTCTTAACACCCTTCTCTGAGACGTACGAGCATAGAGGTTATATATTGATAAACATCGGTCGTATGGCATGAATTGTCAGTATGGCATGCTAAGATGCAAATGATCAAGGCTTTTGTTGAAAAGTAGAGTCTTGTGGTTAATGATCAAAGCACGGTTTAAATAGCATAGCTTTGTGTATAATGTTAATTCGCGAGCCTCACACCTCGGTATGAGTCAAAAACGGGATGAGGACGGTAGGAAGGACACGACGTTTCTTTCTAGCTATGGGTGGTGTCATGGTATGGAGCCCAGACATTTATTTATTTTTACCTGTGTGGATGATGGATTGCAAGGCGCTTCGGATATTGGTCCATAGTGGCCAAGTGATAGGTCTTATAGGACCGGGAAATGTGTGTTTAGGAATATTAATCCACTAACGTAAGTGTGGACCGGCCCTGCTGCTAACCAGGGTTCACTGCGGGGTATCCTGAGGCATTTGCTAGAGTGTCTCGAAGCCAGCAAGGATGATTCCTTGCCTCGACTCGTAGATGGAATCCAAATTCCAATATGCGAATTTTCGGTTTTAGTTGTAAAACTAGTATGGCGACATAGTAGGATGGGGTAAAATGCTATCTATGATTGATACATTTATATTTGAAATTGTTTTGACACTATACACTTATAGTAATATCAAAATGATTTGTGTTAAACGTACCAAGCATGTTTGGCTATTATGAGGTAAAACTCTATCCTCGTTGTGTGATGGGACCTGAGTCTTATAATAGCTTCATTTTTTCAAAAAACATTGCGTTATTTTATTTTAAACTGAGATTCATGTGGAGTAAACCCGTTCCATGTTATACGGCATGGTCCCTTGATTTACTCTATTTTAATGTAAGGATTTTAGTAATTGTTTTAGTTCTCACACCAGTCCCATGACTGACTCGGAGTTTATTGTTTCTACTTAAACTCGGGGTGCCCATATTTTCCACACGGGCAGTCGGTAGTTTTGGTTTTGCAGATATTATTTTCCCAGGATCCAGGATCTACAGCTGGAGCTATATTCGGAAAGCTTTGTATCCGTGTATCTCTTTCAGTTGTGTTTTGAATTATTTTTCCGCTGCTTTGTAATTTAAATCTCTGATATTTTTTCTGTTGTATATTATTTATTTTTACTCTGATATCTTGTACTCTAATGTAAATTGTTGCAATAGCAATGAAATGTTCTATTGTTTGTGTTCTGATTTGCCCTGTTCTCAACTCAAGTCGGGCTTTCCCTTACGGGCGAGTTTGGGTCGTTTCATCGTGGTATCAGAGCTCTGGTTTACGAAGCTCAAGAATAAGGCACATTAGAACCGAACGAAAGAATTCAGCGGAGATAGGATTAGTAATATCCTATGGGAATAACTCGTTAGAGATAGGATCAGTAGCATCCTGTAATGAGTTAGAAGAGTATTATTTATTAAAAATGAATTTAGTTTTGAAAATTTATATTTTATTATACGTATTTGAATATTTATTTTATATTGAATTTGGACTATCTAGTATATGAAGATTTTGCATATACGCGTCATGAACGTATATTCGTAGTCTCAAATATACTGGATGGATATAGAGTCACACTCTAGACGCCCAGGAATAATCCTGATGATGTCATGGCATCATCAGTATTTATTTTCGAGTTTCAAAAGTGGGACATCTATATATTTCCCATTGACTGGTGTGAGAACCAAAACTTAGCTAGGATTTATTGCGGTGATTAGGCCTTAAAATGTGATTTTTGAGTATATATAAAATTATATATTTGAAAAGCTAATTAACTAATTAATTGTTGGTTGTGTTGTTTGATTATTAGTTCAACTAATAAAAATATTGGAATGATAATTAATTTAACCAAAATGGGAATGAATGATAAATGAAGCCAAGTCAATATTGAACTGAATTGAAAATTGATTGGAATTGCATGCATATACATGTATATATGATGAACAGGTCATAGCATAGAAGCTAAGAAGAGGAATAAAATTGTATGCCCGACAATTAGGTACATATTTACTGTATTCATTGGGTTTTTATAATTTTATGAGCCGATTGGCTAGCCGCTTGGCTTTTTCTTTTGAATTGATGAGGGCCCTGTGAGGCAAGTTGCGGTTTTACCGATCAGCCCGTACAAAGGAGGTTATGGCGAAAATTTTCAAAAATTTAGGATGTTAGCCAAATTTTTGAGAAATTAGAAAATTCTTAGAAACCGAAAAGTTGAAGAATGAAAGCCAGAATGAAAGTTGAGTTGGTTAGTTAAACAACTTTTAGCTCCGTTCCTTTTCGAGGTCGAAACGATTTTAAGTGGAAGAGATTGTAACAACCCGTATTTTTAGAACCAATTTAATTTTTTTTACTTTAGCTATTTTTATGGATTTTGAATATTTAAAATGATTTATTTTAAATAATAACGACTAAAAATTTATTTAAATCGAAGTTAGAACGGCCTGAAATGGCGCGGTAGTTTGAAAAATCGATTTTAAATTTCAAATGAATGTACAGAATTCAATATAAATCAGAATTGGACGAAATAAGAAATATTTGAATCTGTTTAACTATATCTTTCTAACGAATGTAAACTGAGATTTCACTTTATAAATTAATAGTTATGTCCAGTTTAAAATTCAGAATAGTCGCTATGGAATTTATATATTTTAATATAATATATAGCCCTTAAAAATAGCCATTTTGCAAACGACCTCCATTTTCAACGAAACCACTTTTGTTGAATCCAGAATGTCAAATTATTTCTATATTCCAATTTTTATAATTTTTGGAATTAATATGTGAGAATTTAAATGTGTTTTGTAATTTCAGTTTGAATTTAATCGACTGGAAAATGACCATTTTTCTAACGGTCTCCAAATTCGACGAAATTAGTTTTGTTAGGGCCGTATCGTCAAAACATAGATAGATTTATTTTTTGGATTTTTCAGAGTCAGTATGTGGCCCCGGTAAATCAAAATGTACGTTGAAATCAATTTTGAACGTTATATTGATTTATATTTTAATTTTGATGAAAATAGATCGAAATAGTCGAATCAGCTTGCGGGGCATATCCCATTGTGTCCCGAATGGGGGTATTTATTAGGGGCAACCGTCGTTGGGTTTGATTTGGAGTTCGAATAAAAAACTAACTTTTTGGAATTAAAAATAATAAATTATATAAAGTCAACCCCACTTTCTTTCTCACCATCGTTCAAAATCAAAGAAGAAGAAGAAAACAGTCGTACATCGTTCAGCACCCCCCTTCCGCTGCATGTGCCTCCCCCCGACGCCACACTGCCGCCGCCGACCTCCGGCCACCCCCTCCCCTCCTCTCTCCATCTCGCAGCCTTAGCCCCTTCCTTGACCTAAAACCGTCGCCCTGGCCCACCATCCGCCTTCCTCGGCCAGACACGCCACCCCCAACCACCTCTGACCCAACGCCACCCTCCTCTGCCACATCAGCCGCCAGTGACCCCCCCCCCCCCCCCGGGGCATTCGCAAAAATCCAATTTTAAACCATTTTCAGTTTTACGTTTTACCCCTTGACCTTCCAGAGCCAATAACTCTCCAATCGAGCACTTCTGGCCAAAACTATATAGTGCCAAAATCGAAGAGCACAATTTTCTCTACGATGAGTATATGGAAGTCGTATTTTGGATTTCGAAGCCGCCCGGAAAACACGTCCAAAGTCTGCTGTCCAAATACTGTCTTTTCGGAAATTCTGGCGAAATGGAGCAATTTCGGAAGAAATGCTACTAGGCAAAAGTTGTCCAGAATGGCGCGTTTAAGCTAAAAAAAGATCGTGTGAAGATTGGAGCTCGTTTGCAAATTCTGGAACCAGAACAACAAATCAGAGCATTAGAAAATAACAGTGGAGTGGATCCCAATGTGAGAACACCTTCTCACTCAAATTATTTTACAGTTAAATATATATTAGGTTGCAGATGGGGCTTAGTAGCTCCTGACACTATTTACTGTACAAGCCATGGTTGTTTGTTTGGATTATATTGTGGAAATTTGGATTGTGGTTGTAAAATTGATTGTGAATTGATTGTGGGATTGTTTGGATTTATTATGATTGATGTATATGGCGCGAGCCAGTATCAAGAGAGGGGCAATGCTAGACATTACTCCGGTTCTAATATCACGCCGTTATAATGCCGAAATTTTCTGAAATAAACTATATAAAACATTCATGTGCTGAATAAAATGTTTGGACAATAAAAATATCATTTTTATTGAATGTGTGAACAATATAAAATAGTCAAGTGATGAAATAAATATTTTAACATTAAAAATATAATTTTTAACATATATATGAACGACATAAAATTCTCTTGAAATGAAAATAAATATTCATTTACAAATCGGGCGATTTGTTTATGTACACCCATTTAACTGACATGGATTGGGACGATAAATTTTACACATCGCCCAGCTGCACAAATAATATTCAGTATTTGTTGGTTGAACCCCCACATGGGTATTAGGATGATATTTGACGTACACTAATCCCAATTGTTTAGTTGTATGTCAATCGATTGGTTGACGGACTGTTGTAAGCGTTAATTATTTATATTTAATGCATATACAATTGTGTAATGCAGTCTGGATGATGGATTATTGTGTATCATTGTTGTTGTGTACATGTGATGTATGAAATCCATGTAAATAAATTATATGGTAATTGATTGGTTCTCATTCCAATTCGAAAATAACGAATATTTTAAAATAATATTCAGTAAAGGATCAAAATGTGAATTTAATGTCCGATTTTGGGATGGACACGAAAATATTGAAATATGTGAAGTTGTGTTGATTAGATATGCGCCATTTTAACATGATCGATTTTTATATCGATTTTATTCATTCTTATAATGAATATCGAAAACGGGAAATGATTTCAAAATCTGATATTTTGAAAATATTTTCATTTAAATATTATAATGGTAAGGAGCATTCAATTTTGATTTAAAATTGAAATGAAAGTGGGAATCATTTTTAAAACGAATTTATAAAATACGTTTTGAAATATTATATATATATATATATACATATATATATATATTAATGGCTTGAATAGAATGCACCGTACCGCGACTGTTCGCGAATTTCAACCACTAAATTCGAACTGACATTACGGGAGATTCGACCATCAGATTCTCCTAAAACCGGAGTCATTGGGTTCGTATCGGAAAGAGCTTTCCAATGAATACAAGAGATTTGAAATCAAACGGTTGGATTTGGAATTATGTCCAAATCAAATTTGGAAAAGGTCGCTATGGATGCAGTTCGGTGGCCGTTATTGGAAACCGACTGTACGGGCCTTGATAAAATTATTAAATATATTAATAATTTGAGTAAAATCATAATAAATGATTTGGAAAGAATTTGGAGGAAAAATTCCATGTTTGTAAAGATAAAAATATATTTTTATCAAAATGAACTAGTTATTAACTAGAAAGATAATCCAACGTTTTTAAATAAATAAATTGGATTTGTGAATGGTTTTAATCTAACCAGAATTTTCCAATGTATGAATTGGAATGGATTTGAATAGACATCATCTTTGGAATATTTCGATATTGGATTCCGTGATTATACGGATATTGTTGTGGAAATTTGGAAGATACAGATATCGTTATTCCCAATACGATATCCGTTAGTTTCAGAACTTGATATTGAATGTAAGCCGATATAATTACTGTTTAGAGCCTTATATTTAATATCAAAGTGGATTTTGGGTTTGTCGTGAATGGTGTCTTCAGTAACACTGTTGTTAAACCCCATGTGAAAAGAATAAATCTTTTAATTAAGATTATTAGAGTTTCCAGTTATATTTAGTAATTGGAATAAAATGGTATGCGAATTGGGTTTATTGTGAACTGTATTTTTAATGACATTCGTTCTTTAACCCGATTAATAGTGAAATGTGATTTGGAATTTGTAAACCTTTTATTAAGATTTAATGGAAATTTCCAAAGTAAAGTTTTTCAATTTAATATATTAAATTGGAATTGAATGGAATTCGATTTAGTGATAATCGAAGTGAGCTTCTGTGGAGGAAGACTATTACTATATATGGGATTTAAAAGGCTTTGTCGTTATTCCATTTATATTATTGGTTGGATACGGAAACTGATATCAATTATATATTGATCTGTTTCCCGTGAAGATTCCATTGTTAATGGAATGTGATTTTGGGTTTATCATGAACTGTGCTTTAAATGACATTGGTTCTTTAACCCAGTTAAAGACAGGATTACATGTCTAACAATGTATTTCGAACTGTATTGTTGATCTCTATTAAATATATATATCTGTTTGGTGGCGGAGAATTTATTCTCTTGCTTAACACCCTTATCTGAGATGTATGAGCTTAGAGGTTATATATTGTTAGAAATTAGTGGTACGGTGTAGATTGTCGATGTGGCATGTTTGTGTTTCCAAAGTTAAATAATCATCAAATAATGATTGTTGGAAGGTTAAAACTAAGTAAAGTTTTAATGAATCTTTAATTAGATTGAAATGTGAATGTGATAATTTAAATTATCAAATTTGGGAAATGATCGAGAATGTAGTACCACCGGTTTTACTCTAGGCGATAGTTAAATCTTTAATTAGATTTGAAAGTGAAATGGTAATTAAATTTACCAATAACACTGTGGGTGTTAGATATAGGGTACTACCAGTTTTGCTCCATGGGATGAATAGGTTGGGATTGGGATTAATATAATAAATGATTATTTCGGTAAGGCTCGATATTCCCGACTAGTTTGATAAACCTTAATTTGGTTTAGAATTGATAAAGGAAGATTAAAGAATAAATTTAAAGAATTAATCTTTGATAAAATTAATAGGAACCTTTCCCTAATGATGTGAATATTTGAATAAAAAAATATTCTGAATTGGAATGAGGCGTATGATGTGTTTTTATAGCACTTGATTATTGATTATAAAAAACGAAAGTTATTTGAAATGACCAAGTTTATCCCATTCTAAATAACTGATACGACGACTATAAGTCAACGATGAAGATGGTGGTTGTAGACCGGAGATCTACACATTGTTTGGATGATTACTGATGTCTTGATTGGGCTGTATACCCAAGACAAGGTAATAAGTAGGGGTGGGCATAAACCGCACCGTTAAACGGAAACCGCCCGACCCGAACCGATGAAACGGTGCGGAAAACCGCCCCGTATTATCTCTCTAAACCGAATGTACAAAACCGACCCGAACCATTTCATTACGGTCCGGTTGCAGTTTGAAGGGTGAAACCGACCGTATCAAACTGGACCGGATTACTTGTTGAGCATGGCAGTAGACAGAGAAGAAGCTGCAATATCATATGAAGGATGAGGAGGAAGAGCTTTGTAGGCTGCTGGTGGAATGAGATGAGTATACCAGTGCTATCTAGTTGCGTAAGAGGTTGGAGCTTCCATCAGTTGATACCAGTGCAGTAGTGCTTTGATTAATATTAAGGGAGATAGGTACATGTTCATCTCAATTAGTCCACATATGTACAAGCTTGCTTAATATTACTTGCATGCTAGTAAAATATTCATTGTGGTTTTTGGTTGTAAAGCAGTTTCCTTTTCCCATTTTGTGACTGGAGAGTTCATTGTGACAATAAAACACAACTAATCGATAATATATGACCTTGTATGTTGCTAATAATTTAGAAGTACAGGTTGTAAAATAGGTTCTGGTTTTATATTTGTTGTTGCAGTATAAAGCGATTGTTCCATTATCACTTCTTGCTAAATTATAGTCAAAAATATGGATTTTTACCTTCAAGAGCCGATTAGGCTGTTTTTCTGTCGGTGAACTGACTGGTTATCGGCAATCTTCATGTACTAGGAGTCAAACTTAACTACTGTTTATTAACAATCGTTTTAGAAATTCTCGGTATATTAATATTTATATCATTTTCATTGCCTTAATCCAAACAAGCAGGGGACACTGTTTTCTATGCATTTGCCTTTGCCTTACCCACAGTGAACATCACTTCCTCATTTTTATTGTTCACATCAGAACCAAGTAAATCAGCCACTTTGTTTTCAATGCTCATCAAACCGGACCGAATGTATTTGAAACCAAACCGAAACCGGACCGTAGCAAAATTTAACCTTACGGTCTTCATTTTTGGTTAACTGTTTGATGCGGTTCGGTAACGGTTTGAGCCTCAAACCGAACCGAACCGACACGTGCCCACCCTAGTAATAAGTGGTGATCGTCCAGACGTACTTGGAGATCGACCGGATATGCGACGACCTCTCTCCTGTATTGGATATATGGGACGAGGAATAAGGTGCCTCCGGTTTCGTTCAGACCTAGAACGGACTTGTAGATGGATGTGTATGACATTGGATTTCATTTTGTGTTGATTGATTTCTATTAAATATATATCTGTTTGCTGGCAGAGAATTTATTCTCTTGCTTAACACCCTTCTCTGAGACGTACGAGCTTAGAGGTTATATATTGATAGACATCAGTTGTATGGCGTGAATTGTTAGTATGGCATGCTAAGATGCAAATGATCAAGGCTTTTGTTGAAAAGCAGAGTCTTGTAGTTGATGATCAAAGCACGACTTTAAATAGCATAGCTTTGTGTATAGCTTTAATTCACGAGCCTCACACTTCGGTATGAGTCAAAAATGGGATGAGGACGACAGGGAGGACACGACGTTTCTTTCTAGCTATGGGTGGTGTCATGGTATGGAGCCTAGACATTTATTTATTTTTACCTGTGAGGATGACGGATTGCGAGGCGCCTTAGATATTGGCCCCTAGTGGCCAAGTGATAGGTCCTATAGGACCGGGAAACGTGTGTTCAGGAATATTAATCCACTAACGTAAGTGTGGACTGGCCTTGCTGCTAACCAGGATTCACTACGGGGGATCCTGAGGCATTTGCTAGAGTGTCTCGAAGCTGGCGAGGATGATCCCTTGCCTCGACTCATAGATGGAATCCAAATTCCAATATGCGACTTTTCGGTCTTAGTTGTAAAACTAGTATGGCGACATAGTAGGATGGGGTACTATGCCATCTATGATTGATACATTTATATTTGAAGTTGTTTGACACTATACACTTATAGTAATATCAAAATGATTTGTTTTAAATGTACCAAGCATGTTTGACTATTATAAGGTAAAACTCTATCCTCCGGTTTGCGTTGCATTGTGTGATGGGACCTGAGTCTTATAATAGCTTCATTTTTCCAAAAAACATTGCGTTGTTTTATTTTAAACTGAGATTCATGTGGAGTAAACCCATTCTGTATTATACGGCGTGGTCCCTTGATTTACTCTATTTTAAAGTAAAGTTTTTAGTAACTGTTTTAGTTCTCACACCAGTCCCATGACTGACTCGGAGTTTATTGTTTCTACCTAAACTTTGGGTGCCCATATTTTCCACAGGGTAGTCGATAGTTTTGGTTTTGCAGATATTACTTTCCCAGGATCCTGGATCTACAGCTGGAGCTATATTCGGAAAGCTTTGTATCCGTGTATCTCTTTCATTGTGTTATGAATTATTTTTCTGCTACTTTGTAATTAAAATCTTTGATATTTTTCTGATGTATATTATTTATTTTTACTCTGATATCTTGTACTCTGATGTAAATTGTTGTAATAGCAATGAAATGTTCTATTGTTTATGTTCTGATTTGTCTTGTTCTCAACTCAATCCGGGCTTTCCCTTACGGGCGAGTTTGGGTCGTTTCAACTATGGACAATACCAATTCCAGTATGTGAATATTTCTTTAGCTTTCTCCTATACTCTTACCAGGCATACCGACCGAAGACAAATTCATTGGTCTGAAAAAATTCAGGTATGACCTAAATTCATTGGTCTAAAAAAACCTATGCCGCAACGCAGTGGCCAACAATAGCCGTTCAAATTGGACAGCCAAGATTCAACGGTTAGTCCGAGAAAACCAACAACTAAATGATGATGACGGGGATTCTTTCTAGAGCCATATCCCATTGACTGACATTATTCAACGCATGGAGTTCTCATGCAAATTCAACATGCTAACCCTGACACCATATGCGGGGAGAACCAACTCCCGATGGTCGTTTTCTAAGGCAGTGATGGTGCATGGATTCCACCAAAAGCGATGAATGTTATTCTTGAAGGAGTAGAGACCACCAGGTTTACACGATGTAAGCCCATCCATCCGACAAAAACTAAAATGACATTGATATGGAGCAGTCTGAACCCAATTCCGAAGATGACTCGAATGACCTTAGTGAAGATAGTTGTCAATGATGGGATACTGGAAAGAGACCAAGGATCCCGACTTACAAAAGCCACGCTTCTCTCAATGGTACGATGAAGAATATCTATCTTGTGACTCGCTGTTTGGGAAGCCTAGTCGACTTTTGCAAGGACATTCACTATAAACTAGACCACTGACGATTAGTTTCCACCCGAGAGGTGCAAAAGGTAAATGCATATGTTCCCAGAGCCAAGTACCAATTAAGCCTCCATGGTCCATGATCAGACTTATGGAGCACCATTAAAGTGTGAGTGACTCGATTACTATTCAACTACATTATGCCTTGACGTAAATGTGAGAGCGCAAGATCAAAGTGGATGTGACTCAATCGTCTGCTTCGTACTTTGTTCTTTTACTAAGACGGAACATCTATGTCCCGCTAAAGACCTAACAAGTTACATTACTATATCCACATTCAAGGCTAACTATTTTGGCCTTGCTCGAGCCTAGGCAAGTCGAAATCTAAATACTTAAGCCTAGACACTACCTAACAGTCCATACATCAGCTCTCGTCCCCGATACGAGACCAAAGGGCTAGCTTCCGGATCAGCCGTGCCGATTTGGATCCGGTTCGATCATCGAGCTGGAATTCAATATTTTTTTGACAATTCCACGACTTGGTCGATGACTCTACATGTTGACTTGCATGTGACAATTTAATTTACTTGTCAATATGCTTGACTTGCAAAAAAAGTGATGTTGTTTGGTAGCGACCTGTGTGTGTGCAATACACGCGGGAGCCAATGACTTGATGCAGATTGACAATATGACGAATGACTTGATGAGGTTTGAGTAGTTACCTGTGTGTCTCGATGACTCCAATCAACGACTTTGGCTTTGTAGGAGCCATCCGGCGCAAAGCATGATTAGCTATTTATATTAAAAGGGAGAACCTAAGGGTCGTGGCTACTCGAAAGAACACGACTATTCATCATCATTTTCTTAGGAACAGTGGTATACCAAGGAGGTGCAGATCAACCGGTTCAAAGCACATCCCGTCTGAGATGTAAGCATTAACGGTCATAATCTGACTATCTGACCCTTATTTCTTGCCCTTGACGTGGGGGCAAGAAAATAATTCAAAGGGGATGCAATTTCATCATTCGCTCACAAATCCCTCCTAACCCCTGTTGTCTTTTCAAGACCCCGATCAAAGTTTAATCGTACTTAGAACTGCTATTCCCTGGCAAGATGGAAGGGTTTCTTTCATCAACAAGACCTCCAACAGTCATTTCTGGTGGAGATAAGACAAAGAAGAATGGACCAACAAAGCATATGCGATGCCATTCTCACTTAGAATAATATTTATTTCTTTAACGGAATTATTTTTCGATTATGAACCTTGTATTTGCATTCTTCATAAGTTATTGACATGACTCACTCAAATAAATTTATATGTGGATGGTGTAGGTACGCAGAGTCTAGTACCGATCAAACCTCCAATACTCACATACAGAATCTTAAAATACAACTACAATAAGTGTAACACCCCACACCCGCTACGGTCACTCACTATGGGAATGCCATAACATCGGTGGAGTATTTTAAGTGAATATAGAACAGAAAAATTACAACAAGACAGATATAAGTAATACTTAAGAATTTAAAACATCATTTCATTGCAGCGGAAAGTAAAACATGTTTGGTTACACCAAAACCATAAACAAGAGTCAAGTACATAATATCCATCCTGATAAAACAAAAGTACATAATCCCACTACATAACTTAATAGCCATAATAGAAAAGATAAACTGCGCTTTACATCCACGGTCCAAGCTCCAAAAGATAGATAAAGCAGTCTGATCAAAGCCCACTAGTGCTAGGCCCACTCTGAAAACCTGAGGGTTGGGAAAAAGATAAAAAACAACGGGGTCAGACATAAGTCTGAGCGAGTCCTATAACCTTAACAATACAATCATTAAAGTAATTAGGGTATGATATAAACAAGGTACGGTACCTATGGGGATAATGACTACACTAAGTAGCCAACTAAACACAGGATATACTAAGATAACCGAAAAGACGCATTTACCCACCCAAGGATAATTACTACACTGCACCACCCCAGATCTACCCACCCAAGGGTAATTCCTACACTGCACCACACCAGTTCTACCCACCCAAGGGTAATTCCTACTTAAGGTTGATCCCACTAAGTGTACTTAGTAATTTTTAATAGTAGTTTCGTGTACCCCTAGCTGACTACATAGGTGCCATCTGCCCCTATCTCCACTAGGTGTACCCACTACTCCCCAAGCGATCGGCTCCCTAACGTAGATACCCGTGCTGGCCCCACAGTGGGGTGTATCATTCCCCAAGTGGCAACCTGATAATATCAACGGTGCACGGCTTATACCTACACGATGCAACAACGTCTTACTTACCAGCCCGGGTCCACACACGCATATGAAACCCGTTGGACTTGCGTTGCCACCGCTAACCCGTTTTGGCCTCTTACAGTCAAGCCCAATATGCGTGTCCCGTCCTCGACTTGGGTCGAGCCCACAAAGATACGTTTGGGATATTGGTTGAAATGGCACCCCACAAGCTACCCACCTAAGCTTGTCATTTCTAGTGAATCCCACTTAACCCTTTAACCATGCCCACTTACATGTTATAAATTTTGGTTAAGTCTTTTAATCATATTTTAATTGCCACTCAAGGCACCCACTAGATTTCCACATGCCACCCAAGGCACTTACTTGATTCCCACATGCCACCCAAGGCACTTACTTAACCCTTTAATCATGTTTAATTATATGTTCCACTTTGGTTAAGTATTCTAATCGTATTTTCTATTGCCACCCAAGGCAACCCACTAGTTTCCTCATGCCACCCAAGGCACCCCCACTAGTTACTACATGCCACCCAAGGCACCCACTTAACCCCTCATGCCCCACTACATGCTAATTTGGTTAAGTGTTTCTTAATTAATTAAGATCGTAACCTTTGTAAAGACCTCTCACATTAGACCGTCTTTTATGGCAGCTGGATATGCCGGTTGGTTCCGGGCAGCCTTACACCATAACAGAGTCTAACCTCGTGTCTTTACACTTGTCACGTATTTAGTTTATGACTAAGACCTCTCACATTGGGCCAATCATTTGTAGCCGCTGGATTTGTCGGTCGATTCCGGGCAGTCTTATGCTACAAAAGGGTCCAACCTCGTGTCTTAGTCGATTAATTACACCTAATTAATCACCCCCATAATTTGTATTAATTATCCCTAATTAATTACCAATTTCAAGAATATGGGTAGACCTAACTCAATAGGTAAATTCCCAATTCCATAATATGGGTAGACCTAACTTAATAGGTAAATTCCCAATTCCATAATATGGGTAGACCTAACTTAATAGGTAAATTCCCAATTATGTCCATTCACTTTATGTTATGCTTAAGCATACCCATTTCACACCATTTTATTAACATGCATATTAACCCCATCGTTCCCCACGTAATTCGTTCTCATAACATGACATAATAAAGGGAAGATTCATCACAAATGCCATGGGTTTAACCAATCATAGCATATAACTTTATCATGGGTTTAAAAGGTGTCAACTTGCATATATGAGCATGCATTAAACCCAACTAGCATTTAACCCAAACTTGCATGAAGCACATATGTCACAAAGGGGGTAACTTGCATATGATTCTTATGTCATACAAAGGTGTGAACTTGCATAGCATGTCACATGTTAACTTGCATATAACCAAACACATAACTTGCATAACATGTTACATATGAACTTGCATATAATCATGCACATAACTTGCATATAACCAAACACATAACTTGCATAACATGTTACATATGAACTTGCATATAATCATGCACATAACTTGCATATAACCAAACACATAACTTGCATAACATGTTACATATGAACTTGCGTATAATCATGCACATAACTTGCATATAACCAAACACATAACTTACATAACATGTTACATATGAACTTGCATATAATCATGCACATAACTTGCATTACATGTTACATATGAACTTGCATATAATCTCACATATAGCTTGCATAACATGTTACATATGAACTTGCATATAATCTCACATATAGCTTGCATAACATGTTACATATGAATCAATGTTCAACATAGTATTTTGCACAATGAGCATCATAAAACTTAGCATTAAACTTGCATAACATATAGCATAAAACTCGCAAAACACACAACATACACTATACTAAACTTGCATAAACACATTGATCCACAAACATAGCCATATCTTATCATATCCTATCATAATCAATTTAACAATTGATTATTAAGGCTATAGAAACTCACCACTAAACTCCAATAAGCAAACCCTTGCCAATAATCACCCAAAAACTCTAGCCTTGAAAATAAAGCTTGCAACTTGATGATGAATGCAAGCTAATGATCACTCATACAACTTAAAAATGCTTGTATGAACATGAAAGCCTTCATAGAAATAGTTTAGAAAGAGGATGGAGGCTAGGGTTTTGAGTGGAGGCCATGATCATAGAAAATTTTGGCATAGTTTAGTTAGAGGATAGGATTATGATCATTTAGGGCTAGCTTAGGGTCTTATTTATAGGATTAGGATGTGTTTTAGACCCTTAGATTAACCCTAGGTTAGTTTAGGTCCGTCAGATTTCGTCCCAAGCCCTCCAACCCAGCCCAAAACTCAACCAGGTGCACCCAGGCCAGAATCAGCCGACAGGGCAAGTCGACAGCCCTGTCGACTGCCAAGTCGACAGGCAAGTCGACAGCCCTGTCGACAGCCAAGTCGATTTGGCTGGGCGGGAGTTTTCCCGCCTGGCCCCCATTTCTGCATGTTTCGAAATTCAAATTTCCCGAAAACTTCTTTGGGCCTTAACCGGGTCATACGGACTCCGATTTACAAAATTTCGGACTCTATTTCGCGTATTTTTCCGAGACGAACACAATGACGTAACCCGTTTCCCCTGATTATCACATCTGAGATTATTAATTCTGTAATTAGTGAATATCAGTGTTAACTGAAATTCGGGGTGTTACATTCTCCCCTCCTTAAAGGATTTCGTCCCCGAAATCTCCAAGTTAAGGAGAATGAATATCCTACCATCCAAACAACCATCTACTCAATCCATCAAACACGGGCATCCATTGTCCTTAAAACAATTTCTACTGATGTATGAGCATATGCAAAAAGTGTGTGTATATGTTCCCTATCTAATGTATGAACATATGCAAACCGTGATAGTGCCATGCATCCAATATGTATGCGAAAGAACCCTATCGACACATACTATATCTACATGAGTGCACAATCATTCACCAAAATGCATCATCCATATGATAACACAACCATTATACATCCATAACTATAGCCACCTACACACAATTATATGCAATATGCAATATGAAGTGATTGAGCCGATCTAGTGTCTAGAGTGTGTGTATATGCATCCATGAGCAACCACTAGCAAACACTTGCATCCACATGCATCCATCAATCATAACATGTCTCAAACACATGTTTCAACCATAGGTTTACCCTATCTAAAGGTCAAAGGCACTAACAAGAGGACATACTAAAGATAAGATAAGTACTAGACAAACGATAAAGGAGAAGTTAAAAGACATACCCTCAAAAAGGAATGGGTATAATGAACGCATTTTTTGCTTCCGTATCCCAAGTAGCGTTGCTCTCATCTTCTTCCCACTGCACTTTGACTAGTTGAACCTCCCTGTTTCTCAACCTCTTAATCTCTGACCCAAGGATGCGTATAGGAGCTCGTCTAATAGTCGCATCACGCTCTATCTCTACTTCTCTAAGCAAGCTCGGCTCTACCACCTCTGCGGTCTCATGTAGGCACTTCCTCAAATGTGACACATGGAATACATCATGTACACCACTAAGTCTGTCGGGCAACTCCACTCTATAGGCCATCTGTCCAACCCTTTCCTTAATAGGAAACGGTCCAACAAACCTTGGTGCTAACTTCCCAACAGATCCAAAGCGAACCACATTCCGTAACGGAGATACTTTGACAAAGACCATGTCCCCAACATCAAACTCAAGCTCTGTTCTCCTCTTGTCCGCATAAGATTTCTGTCTGTCTTGCGCCGCATTCATCCTTATTCGAATCAAATCAATCTTTTCCGAAGTCTTCCTAACCATATCGGGCCCAAGCAAGATCTTATCCGTAGATTCCCACCAATATGTAGGTGATCGACAAGGCCTTCCATAAAAAGCTTCGAAAGAAGCCATGCCAATACTAGACTGAAAGCTGTTATTATATGCGAACTCCACCAATGGAAGATGCTCTTCTCATGTACCTCCAAAATCTAAGATACATAGCCTCAAAAGGTCTTCTAAAATGCGATTCACCCTCCCGGTCTGGTCGTCCGTCTGAGGATGATTTGCGGTGCTCAAACACAGCTGAGTCCCTACCGCCTCTTTCAAACTCTTCCAAAACTCGCTAGTGAAGATAGGATTTCGATCACTCACTATGCTGGAAGGTACACCATGCAATCTAACAATCTCTCGAATGTAGATTGAAGCTAGCCATTGAGCAGTCCTCTTACTCTTCACGGGTATAAAATGGGCACTCTTAGTAAGTTTGTCTACCCCAACCCAAATTCCCGTATTACCCTTCCTCGATCTTGGTAATCCATTGACGAAATCCATCGAGACACTATCCCACTTCCATAGCGGAACCTCCAATGGGTGAAGCAACCCACCGGGTTTCTTTTGCTCCGCTTTTACTTGTTGGCACACCAAGCATCTAGCGACATACTCGGCCGCGTCTTTCTTCATACCGGCCCAAATGAAAACTCGCTTCATGTCTTGGTACATCTTGTCCCTACCGGGATGAATGGTCATCTTCGAACGATGTGCATCATCAAGTATAGCCTTCCTCAAACCCTCGTCTTGCGGTACACAAAGTCTACCGTCTCTACGCAACCACCCCTTACCATCTAGGGTGTACCTACTCAAATGGCTGGATGACTCCCCCTCCTCATGAGCTTCTCTACTAACTCAACCAACTGTGGGTCGTCTCGCTGCGCTCCGCCAATCCGCCCCAAAAGAGTAGGCCTAACCTCCAAGGAGGCTAGCAAACCGGGTACAAAGTCAACGGAAGGTCTAAAGTCAAACATAGAAATAAACTCTAAGCTACGTCGTTCAACGAACAATGAACTCAAGGACAACCTTTTTCTACTTAAGGCGTCCGCTACCACGTTACCCTTGCCATGGGTATACGCTATCTCAAACTCATAGGATGCTAAGAATCCCATCCACTTTTGTTGTCCTAAGACTATGCGCTCGAAGAGTCTCCAACACTTCCCTAAGATGTAGGGCATGCTCTTCTCCACTTTTAGAGAAAACCAGGATATTACCCCATCCAAAATCATCACAACTGTCCATCTCTCATGCAGACTACCCTAGTCGAACTCGACATCCCCCAAATGCAACCCCCAAAGGCCTAAACCAATATCAGACAAACACCCAAGGGATACCTCCTTCGAATTCAGACGACCTACGTGAGATGATACTAGTAAAAACGGCTAAATAATTAAGCCCTTGTCCAACTCTGGATGTCCTCTCCAGTCTCGCTCCAAAACCACCGTTTATCCCATAACTGGCTTTGCTCAACCTATTGAGCACATACGAAAACTTATTTTGCTCCTAGAAAAGACCAAGATGTCATTTACAAAGACCATCACGAACTTATTTAGGTACTCCCTGAACACCCTTCTCATCAAATCAAAAAAGTATGCGGGGGCGTTCGTCAAACCAAATGTCATCACCAGCCACTCATAAAAACCATCCGGAGTCCTAAAGGTAGTATTCTCTATACTATCCTCAGCCACTCTCAACTGATGAAACCCCGTGGCTAAGTCCTACTACGAAAACATTGAGGCGCCAACCAACTGATCAAAGAGATCATTAATCCTCGGCAATGGGTGTCTATTCTTCTTTGTTATCTTGTTAAACTCCTTATAATCTACACAAAGTCTGAGGGACCCATCCGCCTTCATAGCAAAAACTACTGGAGCACCCCACTCCGATATACTTCGTCTTCTAAACCCCTTCTCAAGCAAATCGCCTACTTGCTTATGGAGTTCCCTCCTCTCACGAGGAGCCATGTGGCACACTGGCCAAGATACTGGTTTGGCATTGTCTACCGGATATATTCGGAAGTCAATCTCCCGCTCCGGAGGTAAGCCCTTCACCTCCTCAAACACATCCGAGTATTCCCGGACCACTCTAACAGATCGCAAACTCTAGACCGACGTGTCAAGCGATTCTAGATAACTTAGCATAACAGATTCCATGGGATTACAAGAGATCTCGAGAGTGTTACCCAAGCGGGTCGTAAGCCTAACAACTCTCCTTCCACAAACAAGAACGGCACCATTACTGGATAACCAGTCCATGCCCAAAACTAACCCATAGCCCGTGAAGCCCAAGAAGCATCACATCTAAACTCAACGCTAAGTATAGAAACTTTCAAACCCAAACACATCATGGAGCCCCCAATTGGGTTTGAAACAACTAAGGGATCATCTACTAAACTGGTGTCTAAGTGCAGTGACTCAACTAACAACGATGAGATAAACGAACTCGATGCGTCAAAATCAAATAAAGTTCGAACCGGATAATAAAGAAATCCAAATTCCAACCTAGACGGTCTTATCCCCATCTGGTACACTAGCCGTGAGGGAATACAACTAACCTCCAGAAGATTCCATACCTTGCCCTTGCCCCTTTGGACAACCCTAATAAGGTGTCCTATTCCTCCCAAAAGGATAACTACTCGCCTTCTTCTTCCCATTCTCCACTCGTAACCTCCCACCAATGAGGTTTCATCCTTCATTAACCAAACAACTATTTGAGCCTTCCTCCCATCGTCTATCCAATAGGTACCTACCAGTCCTCCTCCTTCTTGAACCAACTTCTAATCCGACTAACGTCTAAGTCCCTTGAAGTGGTTTTCCATTCTTATCTATCTTAGAAAGATCATCTATACACGGAGGGGAAACTCAAAACGAGAGAGGAAGAGATTCAAAACGGAGAATTCAAAAGATAAAGATATGGCTATCGGGGATTATGCTTTTCTTTCAAAAACTTTTCTCTTAAAAGACATGTTTTTGAAAATACTCCTTTCAAAAATATTCTTAGAAAATAGTTTTTCTAAAAAATTTATCTGTTCTGGTAACCTTAAGCTCTGATACCACGTGTAACACCCCACACCCGCTACGGTCACTCACTATGGGAATGCCATAACATCGGTGGAGTATTTTAAGTGAATATAGAACAGAAAAATTACAACAAGACAGATATAAGTAATACTTAAGAATTTAAAACATCATTTCATTGCAGCGGAAAGTAAAACATGTTTGGTTACACCAAAACCATAAACAAGAGTCAAGTACATAATATCCATCCTGATAAAACAAAAGTACATAATCCCACTACATAACTTAATAGCCATAATAGAAAAGATAAACTGAGCTTTACATCCACGGTCCAAGCTCCAAAAGATAGATAAAGCAGTCTGATCAAAGCCCACTAGTGCTAGGCCCACTCTGGAAACCTGAGGGTTGGGAAAAAGATAAAAAAACAACGGGGTCAGACATAAGTCTGAGCGAGTCCTATAACCTTAACAATATAATCATTAAAGTAATTAGGGTATGATATAAACAAGGTACGGTACCTCTGGGGATAATGACTACACTAAGTAGCCAACTAAACACAGGATATACTAAGATAACCGAAAAGACGCATTTACCCACCCAAGGATAATTACTACACTGCACCACCCCAGATCTACCCACCCAAGGGTAATTCCTACACTGCACCACACCAGTTCTACCCACCCAAGGGTAATTCCTACTTAAGGTTGATCCCACTAAGTGTACTTAGTAATTTTTAATAGTAGTTTCGTGTACCCCTAGCTGACTACATAGGTGCCGTCTGCCCCTATCTCCACTAGGTGTACCCACTACTCCCCAAGCGATCGGCTCCCTAACGTAGATACCCGTGCTGGCCCCACAGTGGGGTGTATCATTCCCGAAGTGGCAACCTGATAATATCAACGGTGCACGGCTTATACCTACACGATGCAACAACGTCTTACTTACCAGCCCGGGTCCACACACGCATATGAAACCCGTTGGACTTGCGTTGCCACCGCTAACCCGTTTTGGCCTCTTACAGTCAAGCCCAATATGCGTGTCCCGTCCTCGACTTGGGTCGAGCCCACAAAGATACGTTTGGGATATTGGTTGAAATGGGCCCCCACAAGCTACCCACCTAAGCTTGTCATTTCTAGTGAATCCCACTTAACCCTTTAACCATGTCCACTTACATGTTATAAATTTTGGTTAAGTCTTTTAATCATATTTTAATTGCCACTCAAGGCACCCACTAGATTTCCACATGCCACCCAAGGCACTTACTTGATTCCCACATGCCACCCAAGGCACTTACTTAACCCTTTAATCATGTTTAATTACATGTTCCACTTTGGTTAAGTATTCTAATCGTATTTTCTATTGCCACCCAAGGCAACCCACTAGTTTCCTCATGCCACCCAAGGCACCCCCACTAGTTACTACATGCCACCCAAGGCACCCACTTAACCCCTCATGCCCCACTACATGCTAATTTGGTTAAGTGTTTCTTAATTAATTAAGATCGTAACCTTTGTAAAGACCTCTCACATTAGACCGTCTTTTATGGCAGCTGGATATGTCGGTTGGTTCCGGGCAGCCTTACACCATAACAGAGTCTAACCTCGTGTCTTTACACTTGTCACGTATTTAGTTTATGACTAAGACCTCTCACATTGGGCCAATCATTTGTAGCCGCTGGATTTGCCGGTCGGTTCCGGGCAGTCTTATGCTACAAAAGGGTCCAACCTCGTGTCTTAGTCGATTAATTACACCTAATTAATCACCCCCATAATTTGTATTAATTATCCCTAATTAATTACCAATTTCAATAATATGGGTAGACCTAAATCAATAGGTAAATTCCCAATTCCATAATATGGGTAGACCTAACTTAATAGGTAAATTCCCAATTCCATAATATGGGTAGACCTAACTTAATAGGTAAATTCCCAATTATGTCCATTCACTTTATGTTATGCTTAAGCATACCCATTTCACACCATTTTATTAACATGCATATTAACCCCATCGTTCCCCACGTAATTCGTTCTCATAACATGACATAATAAAGGGAAGATTCATCACAAATGCCATGGGTTTAACCAATCATAGCATATAACTTTATCATGGGTTTAAAAGGTGTCAACTTGCATATATGAGCATGCATTAAACCCAACTAGCATTTAACCCAAACTTGCATGAAGCACATATGTCACAAAGGGGGTAACTTGCATATGATTCTTATGTCATACAAAGGTGTGAACTTGCATAGCATGTCACATGTTAACTTGCATATAACCAAACACATAACTTGCATAACATGTTACATATGAACTTGCATATAATCATGCACATAACTTGCATATAACCAAACACATAACTTGCATAACATGTTACATATGAACTTGCATATAATCATGCACATAACTTGCATATAACCAAACACATAACTTGCATAACATGTTACATATGAACTTGCGTATAATCATGCACATAACTTGCATATAACCAAACACATAACTTACATAACATGTTACATATGAACTTGCATATAATCATGCACATAACTTGCATTACATGTTACATATGAACTTGCATATAATCTCACATATAGCTTGCATAACATGTTACATATGAACTTGCATATAATCTCACATATAGCTTGCATAACATGTTACATATGAATCAATGTTCAACATAGTATTTTGCACAATGAGCATCATAAAACTTAGCATTAAACTTGCATAACATATAGCATAAAACTCGCAAAACACACAACATACACTATACTAAACTTGCATAAACACATTGATCCACAAACATAGCCATATCTTATCATATCCTATCATAATCAATTTAACAATTGATTATTAAGGCTATAGAAACTCACCACTAAACTCCAATAAGCAAACCCTTGCCAATAATCACCCAAAAACTCTAGCCTTGAAAATAAAGCTTGCAACTTGATGATGAATGCAAGCTAATGATCACTCATACAACTTAAAAATGCTTGTATGAACATGAAAGCCTTCATAGAAATAGTTTAGAAAGAGGATGGAGGCTAGGGTTTTGAGTGGAGGCCATGATCATAGAAAATTTTGGCATAGTTTAGTTAGAGGATAGGATTATGATCATTTAGGGCTAGCTTAGGGTCTTATTTATAGGATTAGGATGTGTTTTAGACCCTTAGATTAACCCTAGGTTAGTTTAGGTCCGTCAGATTTCGTCCCAAGCCCTCCAACCCAGCCCAAAACTCAACCAGGTGCACCCAGGCCAGAATCAGCCGACAGGGCAAGTCGACAGCCCTGTCGACTGCCAAGTCGACAGCCCTGTCGACTGCCAAGTCGACAGCCTGGCCCCCATTTCTGCATGTTTCGAAATTCAAATTTCCCGAAAACTTCTTTGGGCCTTAACCGGGTCATACGGACTCCGATTTACAAAATTTCGGACTCTATTTCGCGTATTTTTCCGAGACGAACACAATGACGTAACCCGTTTCCCCTGATTCTCACATCTGAGATTATTAATTCTGTAATTAGTGAATATCAGTGTTAACTGAAATTCGGGGTGTTACAATAAGTGCGACTGGTCCGCTTGTTTGCTAGATCATGCCCTTATTTCAAGGATAGGAATATCGCTCGAAGTGGATTTGACTTGACCATCCATGCCTTAGCTCATGCATGGCATGTCTTAAGACAATTGTGCCTTGCTCAATAAATCTAAAGAGTCGGGATCCAACTCCAGATGGGAGTAGTTTGACATCCATAAGACTAGCTCATGTGCTCGACAACATCGAATTACACAATTTAAAATAAGGGAGGCAACACTGCCTATCAATCTACTCTTTTTAACTATTCTCTTGTTGGATCTTGCCCTACCATCTACAGCCTGAAGCGGATTGAATTCGACCATTCATCCCTAACACTTTCCTTTGACGTATGGGTAAGATCGTAAACAAAAACTAGTGTGGCATGTCCTATTAATGCTTGGACATACTTAGGAGTCCATCCCTATCTCTAGCCTTTGATCCTCCAGGTAGAGTATAAACATGTACTCGAGTATGATACAACCACCCAGCTAGTTAACAAATCCATCCCTTAATATGATGGAATGAATATATAAATGATAAGGATATGATCAAATATCCATACAACGACTTTCTACCCTTTACGTGGGGGCAAGAAAATGACATGAGACGAATGTGAAATGACCGTTCGTAAAAAATACTTATGTCCATTGACACAACAGGAAAAATTCAACTTAATTCGGGCATGACCGTTCACCTAACAACTTTTGCCTTCAACATGGGGGCAAAAGAAAATTGCTAAGGCAAGGGTGAGTGTGACTCGACCGCTCACCCAACATTATAGCTTTATCCCATGTTTCGATGGGAAGGGTATAAGTCAACAACATGGATGTAATCCGACCAACCTCAAGGTGACCTTTCCTTTTGACGTAAGGGAAAAGGAACGACGCTAGGGTAAATGTGACCTGATTGTTTGCCCAACTAACTCTAGTCCTCAAAGCTTGGATAAGAGTATAATCAAGGACTAGTGTGATAGATGCGCCAAGACTAACGACCATTCTCTCCATAACTCTAACCCGGAATGACAACGAGAAAGTATAAAGGACGAACCACACCATTCACACTGATTTTGCAACCATATGACAAAGGGAAGGGGTATAGAGGCTCAGAAGGCTGACAACAATACCTAGTGGTAGATTTTCGACAAGACTTAAGGAAATGGCAAAATGAAGGCCTTACAAGTGGGATATTCAAAAAACAAATCACGCAACTTAGGCAATAACCAAATGGTGGCCTTGAGAGTGATGTCTCAAACCGGCACGCATACCCATAAGTGATTGATCATAACACAAGTGCAACGACGAGTAGAAAATTGCAAGTACATTAAATGGAAAATGCGATGACTCAAGCACTTAGACGACTGAATCACTTGAGCTTGGAAAACAGTGTTGAATCATATGCACATGAAATGGGTGTGATCAGACCTCCCATCTCTTGCCATTATCCATAAACTTAAGCATGAAACCCTACGGAAATTTTTAAAAAAAGTTATGACAGCCACTTGTTATTAACTCATAAATTTGACTTAACATGCCACTTATAAACCATAAAACGGATGGAGCAAGACCATTCATCAACTGGTTCCATCCCACTTCCTGACTGGAAGGGCTCACATATGACTAAACATGAATCAACTATCCCAGTTCAAACATCAATTGAGTGTGGTACATCCATTTAATCCTCGACTTTCCTCTTGATGCAGGGGGGAAATGGGAGTACTCAAGGCAACTACAATCTGACTTTTTGTCATCGGACTCCAGCCTCCAAAACTTGGATAAGATTATAGACAATAAGAGAGCGTGAATTGACTATTCATGCAATGTCATCTCACCACCACCACAATACATGGAGATAATATCGGTTAGGTGCCAATCAATAATACATATTCTACTTTAACTCACGATTCAATGAGAAATCATGAATCCTTTAAAAAACATGACTTTGACACCTACTAATCTGTCGACTTCCAATGACTAGGGGCAAAGGGTGCGAACCTCGAAGGGCATGGTTCGACTGCCTGATTATTGACTCAATTCCTCATCATCGCAACAGAGAAACTTGCTCGAGTTGGATACGGCATAACCATCCAATGTATGACTATAGTCCTTGATTTATAAGGACAAACATGAATCTAGGGTTTCACAAGCTTTCAGGTTTTCAACACAAATGACATCAACACAACAGCACAATACAAGAAATTCAGCTTAACTTAGCGCCCCTTACACCATATGCAGAAGCTTGATTAACGACTATTGTAACGACCCATATTCCACGTATCGGAGGATCATAGAATATTTATTTTATTTTCTTAATAGGTGATATGACTATATAACTTTGGGAAATGACTACCGAGGCCATTTCCTACCTTCACCATTTTTCTCAAATCTTAACGTGATCATTTTGCCCTAGGCGAATCTTTTTTTGCTCATAACTCTTGATTGGTAACGAATCAACCTGAAACCACTTCCATTGGACCCGGATGATGGTTTCCTATTCCATAGAGTGGTCACATTTCTTTGAGTATCTGAAAGGCTTACCTTTCACTGCTTTATCCATTTCTTTGAGAAGAATATGTAGTGGGTAATGGTCATTGGTAGAGTTTGGGAAAATGTTGACTTTGATATCCTCAAACTTCCTCATGCATTGCATATTGATTACGACTTTGTCTAATTTACACATAATTTTCCTTACATCACCGCTTTTCCATGTAAATTGCAAGCCCCTATGGATCGGTTCGATCCGCCCAGCAGCTACTAAACAGTTATTGAACTCCAACAGATGTGTTTCTCTCGAAGTAAGACCCTCTTGTTTTTCATCAGCATGAAGCACTACATTAAAATCCCCTATTATAAGCCATGGTTCATTGATGTTCTTTGATAAATGTTTGACTTTCTCCCATAGAGACACTCGTTGGCTAGCAAGATTACTTGCGTAAACTATGGTACTGCACATAGCTAACCCCCCAATGTTTCTAGCATGTACTGTCATTTGTTTTTCATCTTTGTTCACCACTGTCATATCACGGACTGCTTTAGCCCAAGCCAAAATAATTCTGCCTTTGGCACCAGAATCATTGTTGTGAAGTAACAACCATTTTGTACCCAATTGCTCATCAAAGTATTTAATGCTTTCATCATTCATTTTACTTTGTAGAATACCCATAATAGAAGGAACTAAATTCCTTCTAAGATTATAGAGGTCTAAAGTTCGGGTATCATTATTTAGGCCTCTCACATTCCAGCTTATTATTGACATTTATTTTTGAGGGAGTTACTCCTCAAATTCTTAGGAGACACCACCAGTGTAGACAGGTTCTTGTTTTTCTTTCCCTCTGTTTTGAACTGCTCATCGTATTTCTCATTGTTTTTTGTGAAGTTACCACTTTTTGCAGTATTATCTTCGTCGTTTACACTGAGATCAATTTCTAATTTTTTCAGTTCGGCTAATGTTTCAGAAACTCAATCCACGGGATTGGACTAAATGTCGAGGTTTTCTACCTGAGCGTCCACTGTCTTCTGCGTATCAGAATGGGCTTCATGCACTTATTCCACCAACACAGGAAGAACCAAAGGGATATGCTGCGTCTCACTGCTAGTTTCTAAACTTGTTACTTCTGTTCATAACTGTGTATTAACTACACCAGTAACTAGGATGGGTTCAAGCGTTGTGTCAACGCTTGCCGTTTTGTTGGACTGTACGACCTCTGTAATATTTTTTATAGGCTTTTTCCGTTTCCACATTTACTAAAAAGTGGTGGAACGATGGCTATCGGAGTGGCCAAAGCACTTGCAAGTGCTGCAGATGGGTTGTAAATTCTCGTACTCAATATTTTGGTAGTAAATGTTACCTTGCTTGTCTTTGGCTGTGACCTGTTTTTTGATATTGTTGTCTGCTTTGATTTCGACAAGTACTCTGACATTTGAGTCTCTTTACAGTTTTTGTGCTTTCATTCATGGTAAGGAGATTACCAACCAAGCTCGCAATCTTGTTGATTTCTCTCGCATTCCAGAGAGAGATCTAGATTGTTTAGCCGAATCCAAATTGGATGCGATTCGAGCATGTCTCGCCCCAGTTTGATGTTCGGTTCCCATCT
The DNA here is from genome assembly GCA_030737875.1 of Allium sativum. NCBI lineage: Eukaryota > Viridiplantae > Streptophyta > Magnoliopsida > Asparagales > Amaryllidaceae > Allium > Allium sativum. The sequence continues at coordinate 661,852,672 of CM060909.1, read as the reverse complement.
TTTGATGAAAATCAGCTTACTGTCCATAAACCATGGACCACTTTCAAGAACCTTGTTACAGTCTTCTTCATCAGTGAATTTTATCAAATAAAATACATTTTCCCTTGCAAAAACATTCCAGCTACCTTTAGGTTTCCACACTCTTCTTATGTAACCATTTAGATGAACGTAATATGGCCTCTTGCCTATCGAATAGATATAGAATGAATTTTTTCACATGCTATTTGCTTAAGAAAAAATTAGGTCATCTAAAGACGCGAACTCCCCTTCATCATCCTTTTCGAGTGCAAATTTTTGAACCTCGCCTTCTATTTGAGCATTGCCCGCAAGAACATCTTTCCAATTCCTATTACCAGACTTAAAGTTTAGATTCTTATCACCTACGTTGGTTTTGGGTGCCCTTCATCCTTGCGTTACTGCTGTCTGCCCATTAGAGACGGCAGAAGCATAGGTAGCTTGCTTTTTCCTCACCTCTTTCCACCCAAAATCAGATTTTTCTGAGTTGCTAGGGTTTAGTTCTACTGCGGAGGCTGCCATTTTTCTTTTTGGTTTTATTGAAAACATATATATATATATATATATTGATTCAAAAACATATATAAGAATCACTAAAATCTATATTAGAATGATATAAAACTATAACTATAAATATAAATATGAGTAATTCTTTGAAACTTAAGATATAAATATAAGTAAAGAAATTTAATACCTAAATGGGTAAATAAAACTAAATATAAAATTTAATATTAATCATATAAATAAGGAAGTATAAAATATTTCAATTAGGAGTTAAACTATATTTTAAAACATATATTTGAAATCAGTATGAAAATAACATAAGAAATTTAAAATAATGAGAAAGATGGAAATAAGGATTTGGTGTTATTTCAGAGTGTTAACAAGAAAGCTAGACTCTATTACTTCTTCTTTTTTTTGAGCTCTTGTTAGTCATGCGTCTTCTATCTTGAACTGTTCTTCTTTGAAATATTGATTCTCTAAACTGTACAGCCTTTAATAATCAATACCTGCATATATTTCTTGTATACAAGCAAATATATATATATATATAATAGAAAATAATGTTAGTATATATATATATATATATTTTATAATAATAATAGGCAAAACAAAGTTGTCATCAAAACCATCATCTACATCCCTAACAATCACCCCTTTTTTATGATAACAACCTTGGTTTATAAAATATTCATATATGATGTCTTGATTTTTTTTGCCACTAAACTAAATTAAAATCGTATACATAATCAGAAGAAGACAATTTTTAATCCTACAAAATAAGAACGATAAAGAAGAAATAAAAATTAAACAATGTAATAAGTAGATATATATGTATATATATATTTAAGAAAGAAACAAGCCACCAAAATAAATTAAAGATAGAAAACAAATAAGAAATTGATAATCCTAATTAAAAGTTTGTAGTCTCCTTAGTTGAAACTGAAGCCCTTTAACGACCAACCAAAATTTTAACCTTTTCTTCAGGTTTTAGGGCATCAGTATCAGTGGCGAATGCAGCCAAACAATTCAGTGGGTCCTTTATATAAAATGCACTCATCAGTCAGAATTCTAAAAGCCAGTAGTATACAATTTCAATGCAAACTGGAAATGTTTTAGTGGGGTCCTGACCCCCCACTCAAAGGGCCTGGATCCGCCACTGATCAGCACCCTTCCTCTTTAGATAACCTTTTGGAAGATATGAAATCGGCACCAGTAGTCCTACAAGCTTCTTCCCCTTGTTGATATGCATGGAAATATCCTAGGAGCATCCATTGGTATTTTCCTCTTTAACTCAGAAGCAGAAGATACCTAATGTTTTGATTCTCCAGTTACTCTCCTTACTCCATTTTCTCTTTTTTAAATGAATAACTCCCCCTTGCTCTAACATCTTATTTTATAATTCACCCCTTTTTGTTAAACTGTACATCTCTAATCATCCTATACTATTTTAAATAAAGCTATTATGGAACTTATCTATTATCGAACTAAGACATAGTCCCAAAATCTAAAACTAACATAGTTATAATACCTAATATCTAAAACTAATCTAGAGTAAGTAATAAGTCTAATGTCTAATATTTTCCTTAAATTTATTGTATTGTTAACTTTGGCATTGCTATATATTGTGAACACCATGTTTATAGTTTAGGAGAAGCAATCCTAATTCCCTTATAAGTAGTGTTGTTCTTTTGAAATCAACGATTTATATGAATAAATTATGTGATAAAATCCACTTATAAAAGTAGTTTTTATGAACTGTACATGGAATTGGATACTTTTTCACTCTACATATAAGTTTCGTGAACCAAAAATTTCCATATACTGTATTTATGAACTCGTGTATTTAACTAGACATATTTATGGTATGTCTACGTGTGTCATGCCTGAGTAATGAATGTTTGGAACTATTTTTCTTAACCAGTAATGAATGTTTGGAACTAATTTTCTTTGACTTGCAAGATGAAAGACCAATGCAGCCAGATAAAATACTGGCGAGGCACAGTATCTTATCTTCAAATCAACTTAGATGAAGAGATTCTTGAAATCACCGATGAGAATGAATCCAAATGATGAGAATTCTCTGATGGATCAAACAACAAACAACTCCAACAGGTTTAGGATCAATTTGCTCTGATACCAAGTTGAAATATTAAAGAAATACGCTGCTGGAATGATGATACAATGAAGAATTGAAAGACAAATAATTGTAGATTTATTTTATTATTAGAAAGAAATGTCACAGAAAGTTGAGAATCGAAATAACGAGGGTTATTGTATTTTGATAGTAGAAATATACAATATATAGACATTTAGAATTATTGGGCCAAGCCCATTTGTACTTAACAAAAGAAACTATCAGGTAACCATTTATACAAGTTAACTAGCATTTGTTAACACAGTAGATCTGATGTCGATTGTAGCCATTTGCTCATTTTATCATAGGTTTTATGTTCTTTTTTGTTGAAGCTTGGAAACCTTAGCATAGTCTCTTTTTTAACTGGTGTAGGTACACAAAGTACCTTTGTTGTTCAAAATAATAAAAGTGATTGTTCTACTTTAACATTTTGTCATATTGTATTCTCTCTCACTCTCATCTTTTCTCCTTCTGAACTCTGTCTCCATCTCCTTCTTCCAGTATTTGTTTTGTTTATTACAAAATTAATAAAAAAAGAGAAAAGCAAAATAAATATAAAATGGTACAAGACAGCCATCCTATAAATATCCAATGTATACAGTGCGATAAAAACATAAATTCTTTCTTCCTCCTTTTTTAACTGGTGTAGGTACTCAAAGTACCTTTGTTGTTCAAAATAATAAAAGTGACTGTTCTACTTTAACATTTTGTCGTATTGTATTCTCTCTTGCTCTCATCTCTTTCTCCTGCTGAACTTTGTCTCCCTCTCCTTTTGCAGTATTTGTTTTGTTTATTAAAAAATTAAGAAAAAAAGAGAAAAGAAAAATAAATATAAAATGGCACAAGACAACCATCCTATATATATTCGGTGTATATAGTGCGATAAAAATATAAATTCTTTCTTCCTCCTTTTTAATTGATGTAGATACACAAAGTACCTTTATTGATCAAAATAATAAAAGTGACTGTTCTACTTTAACATTTTGTCGTATTGTATTCTTTTTCGCTCTCATCTTTTTCTCCTTCTGAACTCTGTCTCCCTCTCCTTCTTGCAGTATTTATTTTATTTATTAAAAAATTAAGAAAAAAAGAGAAAAACAAAATAAATATAAAATGGCACAAGACAACCATCCTATAAATATCCTCTCACTCTCATCTCTTTCTCCTTCTGAACTTTGTCTCCCTCTCCTTCTTGCAGTATTTGGTTTGTTTATTAAAAAATTAAGAAAAAAAGAAAAGTAAAATAAATATAAAATGACATAAGACAACCATCCTATAAATATCCTATGTATACAGTGCGATATAAACATCAATTATTTTTCCTCCTTCTGTCTACAAAGGATCTCCCTCCTCCAAAACCATTCCAGCCATGGCCCGATTGAGTCCTTTCCAACAACTCGCAGCATCAACAATGTTAAGGCAGCGCAAATTACTCATCCATCTTTCCCTGGTAGTTTAATGTTTGTAGAGTTAGTTTTTTGGCTTTGGCGTTTTTAAAATTGTTTGATAAAAGTACTATAATGTATGTATATTCGTGGTATGGAAACTGTGGAAGAAGAGGCATCTGAAACAGTGATTTTTTTAAAAATTTAAAAAAATTAAGAGAAACAAAGCAAACCCGCAAAAATTTCAACACCTTAAAGCCATTCAAATTATTTGCATCGCTGTTTTCCAAACCCATGTTTATCCTTGCTTCTTTTATTTGACGTGTATGCTAAAAGACTTAGCTTTCTTCTTTATACATATAAATAAAAATCATTCAAATATTGCTTCATTATGTTGTGTTAATCTATACCATTTTGAATCATGCCTTGTTACTAAGTTTGACCTGAGCAGTTTTGGTGATTAATTCTTGTGTATACATAAAAAACAAATAAGAGAGAAGAGTTGGGTTTGTTTGTTGATTTGTCTTGGAGTGTGTCACTGATTTGATTTGGATGTATATTTAGTTGGATTTTCTAGTTTTCAGTCATTGATTTGTTTATTTACTTGCAGCCAACTTAGGTTCCCAAAACAGTCCGTCAGCCTGAGCGCTTTGCAATCTTTTGGGATATCGAGAATTGTGTAATGCCGAGTAGGCTAATCACAGACAATCTAGTAGACAAAATAACAACACATTGAATATCAACCATTTGCAGTGTATTTTATATGTGTGTCTATATATATATATATATATATATATATATATATATATATATATATATATATATATATATATATGTGTGTGTGTGTGTGTGTGTGTGTGTGTGTGTGTGTGTGTGTTGTTATGTCTGCAGCCAGTTGCATAACCCTATCGGAAAACCAAAACAATTATTTTGTCTTGTTGTACATGCCTGATTATATGCTCATTAATCACTTGAAATATTGATCAACATGTCGCTTATATTTAAATTTTTCTTAAATTAAGAGTGATATATTACCACATTTAGTATACACATGCAAATCATGTCTTACTTCCATAGCACATATCACATTTTTTTAGTACAAACTTAAAATTTCATACTGATCGAAACTATTTGGCATTTGAACATATATCTTGTGAATTATGTTAAACCTGCTATTACATTGACCATAAATACTAACTTTTGAACTTATGCAAAACGTTAATTTACCCTTTATAAACTTATGCAAAATGTTAAACCAGCTATTATTGTGTATATGCATATAAATTAATGTATTTCATGATAACAAGCCCAAACTAAATTATCTCCATTATACACATATAAATTAATGTATTTCATGATAACAAACCCAAACTAAATTATCTACATTTCGTAAATAAACCAGAACTATTCGTAAAAGCCTTTCACCCCCCCCCCCCCCCCCCGTTACAATTTAATGTGAATGACGCCTTATATGATCCTAAAAACTTGATTTGTCTTGACGATTGCATACCATGTGTCATGTGAACGAAATGCACATATACAATAATAAACTGTCAATTTAAATAGTTCAAACTGATTCAATTACCAACTTAAAATGGTCAAAAAGTCATTTCGTTGCATATAAAATTTGGTTTTATAGTTAAATGAATTTATGAGTGATTTCAAAGGATTTTAAACAAATTTAATAATAGTTTTATTTGAAATGTAAAATAACATTGAAATAACAGGAAAATAATGACAAGGACAAAATTTAAGGCTTTTTTAACCGTAAGGACAACCCATTAAAAATTTAATCAAAAGAACACTATACTAGTTATATTTTTATAAGCATATATGACGCATGCTTTCCTTCTTCATCGTCAATTATTTCTCTGAAATAATTCTATCTCGTCGCCATTGATTGAAATCGCGATTTTTTTCCCTGATTTCAGAAATCAAGCTTCTTTCGTTTCTAATATCGCACAATTTAATCAACTCGATCCCCACTGATTTACAAACGCCATTAATCGCGAAATTCGATAGGAAAATTGATCTCCTGCATATTAATTTGAGAAATCGCACTCGATATTAGGTTATTTTCAGAAAATTGATCTCGTATGTATTGATCTCAGGAATCACGCTTGGCATTAGATTGTTTTTGGAAAATTTATTTCGTGCATATTGATTTTCGTTGTATCATTGATTCATGGATTGTGTTAGTTCTACTAGCAGGTATTATTTTTAATAGATGGGTGTCAGTTTTCTATTTTTTCAGGTATTAGTTTTTTTCAAACATAAATAAATACTACAGTTTTTAGGTATCGGTTTTGTATTTTTAACGGTATCAGTTTTAGTGCAATAATTGTGTTATGTTTATGCTTGTCTGTTTATTAAAAAGTTTTTACTGTTTAGTTGTAATGTTGCATTAGCTCTTTATTTTACTCGAAATATGTCCTTGCTTTAATTAATTAAAATGTTATGTAAACAGGTTTTTTAGTTTTTATCTTTAATTACAGCTGCTTGTAGGTATCAGTTTATTATTTTATAAGGTGTCATTTTTACTGTGTTAAATATATTTTGCAGGACTCTTATAATTTTGGGTTGTTTTACTTTTGCAGTTATACTATTGAATTAACTACGTAAATCAGTTGTATTTATTTTCTTTTAATAAATCATCATGTGATGTAAACATTTTTTTTATTATATTTTCTGTAAAAGTTTATATCAGCTTATAGGTGTCAGTTTAATGTATATGGGTATCATTATATTTACTGTGGGTATTAGACTGTGAAAACTGTGTATCAGTTTTCTTTTGTCTCCTTTTCTCATTGAATTTTTTCATTTTAGCGGTGAAAATAGTCTTCTTATTGTAGTTGTCTTCAATGGTACCTCTTTTAGTACTCGGCTGTCAGTTCATTGCTCACTTTTTGATTTCCGGAATGAAATATGTCGGAATCGGTCTTAGCTTACTCCTATGTCGATTGAGAGTAGCTATGTGCTTGAGAATAAAACCAAAATTGTTGATACTGATTCTGATCTTCAAGTATCATTTTATTTCAATTACACAAGAAGAGTGTTTTTTTCTTGTTTTGAAGTTATGCTCAAGGATTTTCAGTTGGAAAATATGAATGATGGTTTTTCTTCACTTCCTACTAATGTTTTAATCCCGTCGTCTTCTACTGGATATTCGGGTGCAAACATTGTTGTTCATAACAAAAGTTACTTGAAAGACTTGACGAAAAGATGTTCTGCATTAACATTTTATGATTTCATTGGTTTTGGTTTTGGAAGGGCCAACGACTCTAGAGAATTATTAATGGCATATCAAATTAAATCAGGTCACGAGTTACATTATCATAAGAATAACTCTACTAGGATCGCATTTTGCTCGTCTTTCAGTGGATGTCCGTCCAAAGTGCATGCTAATTGTGATTACGGGAATCTCAGTAGGTTTTTCATTAAGACTTTGGTTGTTGAACACTCTTGTGGTGGTGGTCTAAGAAATCTTAACAATCCTCCTCTTTCTAGCTCATTTGTTAAGTCATTGATAATAGATGAAATTAGAGATCATCCAAGTAAGAAACCGAAAGATATCATGGCTAATTTTCGAAGAGAGTTTAACCTTTAGTTGTCCTACTCTTATGCTTATCACGGGAAGCAACTTGCGTTAACGGAATTGTATGGTAATGATGCAATGTCCTATAATGATTTGTCTTGGTACTTAGAGGCATTAATGAATCATAATCCGCGTTCTTATGTCGAGATGGATGTTAATCCTTCTACAAATCAGTTTGAGAGAGTGTTTGTTGGTTAACATGCTTGTACTCTTGGCTTCAAACATTATCGGCCTAAGATATTTTTAGATGGTACTCATTTGAAGGGCAGGCCAGGTGTCTTGATGGGTGCTACTGCAAAGAATGGTAACCAAGGTATGATTTAGTGTTAATTTGTTTTTGTGTATTATTATTTATGTTATCATTTTAATTGTATGCTATCATTTTAAAAAAAAGGGTTTTAGGTACCAGTTTAATATAATTTATGATATCAGTTTTTAATGTTCCAGTTGATAGGTAGCACTTTGGTATGTCTGAAAGTATCAGTTTGTTCTTTGTATTTATTAGGTAGCAGTTTTGTATGTGTAACAATATCAGTTTTTAGTATACAGTTTTAAAGTAGCAGTTTGGTATGATTGTAGGTATCAGTTTTTGTTGTACAGTTTGTAGGTAGCAGTTTTGTATGTTTTAAGGTATCAATTTTTATTTTACTGTTTTTTTTTTGGTAGCATTTTTCTGTCTGAATGTATCAGGTTCATTTAACAATCATGATTTATGTTTGTTTTCTGATTATGTAATTTGTTCCGTATGTTTATTCTCTTTAGCTATGGCTATAGTTTCAATAGAGAATGTGGACAATTGGAGTTGGTTTTTAACTCATTTGAAGGAAATGCTTAAAGAAGAACGAACTTTGGTTTTTATGTCGAATCGACATCAAAGTTTGATTTCTGGTGTTCATGATGTTTTTCCAACGTCATTCCATAGTTATTGTTACCTTCACATGGTACAAAATTTGCTTTCCGCGGTTAAGTCCAGAAATGCTAATATTTCAATTGTCGAATTGTTTAAGACTTGTTCTAGAGCTTCCAGTGTGTTCGAGTTTGATGCAGCTCATTCTAAGTTTTTGGAAATTAAGGGAACTGCAGCAGTGAATTTTTTGAAAGGCAAACCATTCGATAAGTGGGCTGACTTGTTCTTTCGAGGTAAACGGTATGGGGAGTATAGCTCTAACGTCGCTGAAAGTTTCAACAGTTGGATTTTAGACGAGAGGGCATTACCTATTACAGCTTGCTTGGGTGAAAATTGAAATACATATTAAAATCATGAAGCAAATGGCTAAACGGAGAGAGGAATATCGTTTATGTACCACGATTTTATGTTCAACTATGGAAAATCGTTTAAAAGAGTTGGTTGAAGAAGGTTTCGGGTGGGATGTTTTCAAATCTTCAGAATTCCTTTTTGAAGTGAAATCTCCAATCTCTCATCGTGTTGATCTTAAAGATTGGACTTGCAACTATAATCAATGGGAAGTGATGGATTTTTCTTGTGCTCATGTAGTAGAATGCATCAATAAAGTGAAATTAATGTTTATGATTTCGTTGAAGAATATTTCAGTGTGGAGGCTTATCGATCTTCATATTGTAATATTGTTAATTTGATACATACCTATGATAAACCTATTGTTGATTCAAGTAGTGATGCAGTTATTAGGTCATCCGACCATGCTAAAAAAGAAGAGGAGAGTTTGCATATTTCTAGAACAAACGAAATAGATGTCAAGTGCGCAACCAATATGGACATAACAAACGTAATTATCAAGCTTCCAATAAAAAATGATTTTTATTTAATTTGTTTTAGGGAATACATGTATTTTCATTTTTTTAAATAAATTTGTACATGGTAGCAAAATTGTGTTTAATGCATTTGTATGTACTAGATAATCTATATATTTAATAAAAATTCTTCACACCTTATTGTGTTTTTATTTTATTTTTACATTGATATGTTGTTATGATATTATATGTTGTTGTTATGATTACTGATATTATGTTTGCATGTTGAATATCAGTTTTAACCTCCTGCATGTATCGTTATACTGAGTTGTATTTTTTGTTTCAGCTACTGGGTATCATTAACTATATCTATTGTATCAGTTCTGTGTCATTTTAATGTTTAAGGTTTTTAAGTATCAGTTTAACATCCTTTTAGGTATCAGTTTTTTTACTGCAATCGATAAGTATCAGTTTTACATCATTTTAGGTATCATTTTTTAAACTGCAGTCAATAAGTATCAGTTTTATATCATATTAGATATCAGTCTTTGATAACCTCAGTTACATATAACTTTGAGCGTATTGATATTGTATAAATTACTTATCAGTTCAGTAATTTGTCATGCAAAACAGAAACATTACAGACATTTCATACATAAACATTTATGTAGCCACCATTTCATACATCAATCAAGTCAATACTAAAATGCAAAACATATAAAACTGTTTACATATAAAACTAAAATACAAAGCATTGTTTTTAAACATGAATTAACTACATATAACACTGTTCTTCATTCTAGACATTACTTCAGTCATTTACATTAACTTTTGCTCAATCCTGTGATGAATCTCACTAAATTCCAGCACTTTTCATGATTTGCAACTATTTCGTACACAATTTTTGCTCTAATACAATCAGTATTTTTTTGATTCACTTTCAACGATACTTCAGCTCTGTTGTGTGTAGCGATATAGATCATGACGTATATACCACATTCGATTCTGCATGAATGAAATATATTGATGGTTAGTAACCTATATTAAAAAATATTTTTGTATTGCACGAATGAAATATATTGATGTTTACGAATCCTGCAGTGCACATCCGGGTTGATGATTTTTTGTCGATTGAACCTGCATATCTGGAAGACTGTTCTGTATCCATACTTGCCGCATAATTTTTCCAACTTTTACTTGCTGCAATAAATATATATTAGTATCAATTTATACAATAGAAAGCTTAATATATTTCATTACCAGTTTATAGCAATCTCTCAAATGTAGATTATTTCTTTCATTTGAATTTCTTGGTCTAAAAGAATCATAGTGCAACCATTGCATGTTTGGATATAGCAATGTTAGTAGTGTCCAGTGGCGGTCACCGTGAATTGGAAAGTATATCGCTTCAGTATATTTGTCCAGAGCACATTCTTCTAAGAATGGAATAATTAAATGTGTTATAATTACATCTCTTTCCTCAATAATCCCTTTCTATCCAAATTATAGTTTTGTTAGTTCGTTATATGTAAGTCAATCATGTAAACAAATAATAATGGTATATTGTAATTGTACTTACTGTCATTATTGTAGACATTGCGTAATTGATTGGGATCAAGTCACATTTAAGGCTAAACCAGTCGATAACATGATTTATGAATGAAAATAAGATGTTACACGAATTTTATTAACATGTAAGCAGTTGTTATACAAAATTTTCAAAAGTTATTCCATCGGTTTTGTATTTAGTAGTTGTTAGATATCATTTTTTTATTTTGGTAGCTATCAGTTTTATATTTTTTTTTTTTTTTACATTTAATAGGGTATTAGTTTCATATACTCTATGGTATCACTTTTTACTACAACAACTAATAGGTAGCAGTTTTGCTTCTCCTAAAGTATCAGTTTTATTACTATATAGCTTCAGACATAATTATCAGTATCTACGTATCGGTTTTACATGTATGTAGGTATCAATTTCTTAAGATTTGTACTTATCCTCTTACAATTACACCTTTTGGGTATCAGCTTGTTATGAACTTGGGTATCATATTTAATTAAGTTAACAAATGTGTTTACCTGCCCATCTGTGAGGGTTCCTCTCAGCAAATCTATTATCATATCCTTTGTGATAGTACATTCTCCCCTAAACATATCTTCATCTTGCTAAGCATCTGGGCTGTTTATTTAAAAAAAAAAGCAGCAAATATTAAGTTTTTGTATGTTCTTTAAGGGAAAAAAATATAAATCTTACTTTTCTTCAGCTTTTGTCATTGAAAAAAATTTCCTGACAGCCCTTGTCTCATCATCATTTAGATGACTTGTCACACTTTTGCAGTTTGCCAAGTGTAGGCCTTTCCAAGTAGGTTATACTACTTGAATTGGCTCTAAATCATCTATGTTTTCTTCTTCTTGCTTCTCATCTTATGTCTTTTGTTTTTTTCTATCTGTTGTTTCATTTTTTGGCACCAATAAAAGCTGTGGTTCTTCCTCTTTTCCTACACATGATTTATCTTTTGTCGTTTTCTTTTTATTCTTTCCTTTCTTATTTGCTTGTTTAGAATACACAAACTCATCTTTCCTCTTCTTAATTCTACTCTTTGCCTTTAGTCTTGCAACATACGATGGTGGTGTTGCACTTAATGGTTTCTTGGCTGATTTTTTAATCCTTTGTCTGTATGTTTTATTGTCACTGCTATCATCAATTTGTACTTTTGAAAACGCTTGAATAAGGCCCAATTTAAAGTCGGAAGAACAATGTCTTCTAATGTTTTCTTCTGTTGTTCATCTTTACCACTGTTGTTGTTGAAATTAGTATCAGTTCTTGGTATTATTTCATTTTCTTTTTTTGTCAGACTTGTCTTGCTTTACAGATGAGTATTCATCATGGATTAAAATGCATCTGATTAGTTTTCTCCCTCTACATACTCAACATTCAAATCTATTTCAGCTTTATCATGACTTTCAAAATCACCTACCAGTGGTTAATCATCATGTGTTGTTGCTTTTGAATCTCCTCTACCATCTGTTATCATTTTCAACTTCCTTTATTATTATTATTATTATTATTATTATTATTATTATTATTACTATTATTTATTTATTTTGAATAGCTGCCTTAGTTTGAAAAGCTCATTTTCCGCTTCTCTTCTCAACTTTCTTTCTTGAGCTCTTGTTTTAACTCTTTAGTTTTGTCTTCAAGCTCTTTAATATGGTAGTTATATATTTTGGTTGTCGCGTTGTCTTCAAAATTTTCCACTTGCTCATCTAATTGACCACGTTTTCTTTTTTTACTTTCTGCAGTTTTTCTTTTTGTGGTTATTCTTGATAAATTTTGTGATGTCTCTAAGAGCTTAGACTCATGCGGCTCAATGCGTGGAAAGCAAATACATGAAACGGCACGAACAAAAAAGGGAAAACAAAGTTATAATGTTGGGCTGGGCTATAATTTGTCCTTTTCAATAAAATATTAGTGTCCTATCCTTATGGGTAAAATTTATAATTATTTTGTCCTTATAAATTTTTTCCCTAGAAATAATCTTGGTTTTTATAAATGAAACTTACATAAAAAAAATTGAAATTACAATTTAGAATAATATTTTTAATGAGATTTTGCAAGAATTTTAGAAAATGAATTATTATTAGGAATATTTAGTTTTAAGAACACATTTCCCAAAAAAATAAAATAAAGGACAACAGTTTAATAATTAAATGAAGAACAATGACCAAATTGTGTTATATCAACATGAGTTTACTTTAATATCATCATCAGTAAGTTGAATAATGTTATTATAAATATATATAAATAATCAACTCAAAAAGAATATAGCTTTATCACTAAAAATATAGTTTTATACTCTATCATCTAAGCAAAAAACTAAATCCTTTTAAAATTAATGTCATTTAAACTCGAAAAAAATCTTACATGTAAAAAAGAAAGCTATATACTGAATTTTCTTATATTTTTTTTAAATATTTACAAAACAAATATATTTTTTCTAATTAGTTTTTAATATTATAATCACACAAATATAATTTTATATTAATTTTTGTTATATATAAAATGTCAACTTGTGCCGTTAATTTAAAACATTTGAACTTTTTTCCAACTAAAACCTGAAAATTGTTTTTGATTTTGATAGCAAAAGTTACATGTCCACGGGTTTAATTTTTAAAAAAAAATATGTTCTTAAAATAAACATTGACTTATTATTATAAATCCAATTTTTTTTATTTAAAAAAAAACTAAATTTAAAAAAGGATTTGTTCAAACAAGATTTACAAAAATAATTTATGAGAAATCTACATTTTCTATAATAATATTTATTAAAATAAAATAAAAGGATTCTATAACAAATCAAAGTTTGATAATTCACCTACAAAGTCGATCAATATGGTGAATCAATAACCAATGACAGCAATAATCGAATTTATCACCTGAACAAACTACTAATCTAAATCAAATAGATAACAATGAATCAACAAAAACAAATTGATATATATAGATATATACACACACATACATGCACACATATACACATATATACATACACAGTGAAAATTCAGTGAAATTTATTGAACAATGATAACCAAAACTTAGTCTTAAAAATAACAAGCAAATATATCAATAAAGATAAATCAACATAGCCAATTTCCTATAAAAAGCATGGATAAAGCATCTCCATGCCCATGAAATCCATGAAAAGCAACTAATTTTAAAACGTTAATTTATGTCGTTTCTCAAGATTTTTACTATTAATACCTATAAACTGATTTCTAAACATTATTTATAGGATATTAGAAAAAATTGTACGTAATGGAAATCAAAACTCGTTTAGAGTACAAACGGACTTCAAAACCTCATTTATACCCCAAACGTGGACACAATTGATAACAAAGAAAAATCTATTTAACTATAAAACTATAACACAATCAATGATGCAAAACTTTCCATATATATATATATATATATATATATATATATATATGTATATGTATACACACACACACATAAACACACACACACACATATATATATATAGAGAGAGAGAGAGAGAGGCGGGTTCAATGGCACTTCAAACAATGGAACTTCTTTGGCCTTCTTCTTTTCCACCATATGTTCTCCCTCTTTCTCTTTCCACTCATTCTCTCACATTCCACTAACTTAAACTAATATAAACGTATAGTGGAATTCAAAAGGACCAAAGGGGTTTTGCATTTTCGAGGTGTCATTGAACGCTTGCCATATATATAAATATATGTATATATGTATGTATATATATATGTGTGTGTGTGTGTGTGTGTGTGTGTGTGTGTGTGTATGGCATCATCTATAAAAACCCCCAACAACTCCTGAACCCTTCACTCACTTCTCTGCATTCTTCCTCCATTTTCAATATCTACAAAATATACCAGATCTAAAAATGGCTCTTATCGTCGAGAAAACTTCTTATGGGCGCGAGTACAAGGTCAAAGACATGTCTCAGGCAGACTTCGGTCGCCTCAGGTTTGAGCTTGCCCAAGTCGAGATTCTTGGTCTTATGGCCTGTCGTACCGAGTTCGGCCCATCCCAACCCTTTAAAGGCGCAAGGATCACCGGATCTCTACATATGACCATCCAAACCGTTGTCCTAATCGAAACCCAAACCGCCCTTGGTGCTGAGGTGCGCTCGTGCTCCTACAACATCTTCTCCACCCAAGATCACGCTGCCACCGCGATTACCCGTGATTCAGTCGCGGTTTTCGCTTGGAAAGGAGAGACTCTACAGGAGTATCGGTGGTGCACGGAGAGAGCCTTAGATTGAAGCCCTGGAGGTGGGCCAGATCTGATTGTTGATGATGGCGGTGATGCTACACTTTTGATTCACGAGGAAGTAAAGACAAAGGAGTATGAAAAGAATGGAACTTTGTCGGATCCAAGCAGCACTGACAATGCCGAGTTTCAAATTGTGTTGACTATCATTATGGATGGGCTAAAGGTAGATCCCACGAAGTACAGGAAGATGAAGAGATTGGTTGGTGTTAGTGAGCAGACTACAACTGGAGTCAAGAGGTTGTATCAGATGTAGGCTAGTGGTGTCCTACTATTCCCTGCGATTAATGTTAATGATTCTGTCACCAAGAGCAAATTTGACAACTTGTATGGATGTCGTCACTCTCTTCCCGATGGACTAATGAGAGCCACCGACGTCATGATCGCTGGCAAAGTCGCCTTCGCCGCCGGCTACGGTGATGTAGCAAAGGGTGCGCTGCTACCCTAAAGCAAGCCGGAGCACGGGTGATCATCTCTGAGATCGACCGTATTTGCGTGCTCCGAGCCACAACGGAAGGGCTGCAGGTCCTCCCTCTGCAGGACGTGGTCTCGTACGTGGATATCTTTGTGACCACAACCGGAAACAAGGACATCATCATGGTCGACGACATGAGGAAGATGAAGAACAACACCATCGTTTGCAATACGAGTGAGCAAACCCCAGTTCGATTCGGTTTTGGGGTTAAACTGAAATCGAAAGACCTTGGTTTTAAAAATCGATAACTGAAACCGTAACCAAAGCATCGGTTTTGATTTTGATTTCAAAACCTCGGTATCAGTTTTTATCGGCTCGGTTTCGATTTTAAAACCAATTTAAACAAAAAATATTATAAATTTAAACAACCACAAAAGAAATTAAAATAAATTGTTTCAACCGAGTGTATTGAAACACATGGTATAAAGTTCATACTAATATAATAGACTATAAGTCATCCAAAGTAGTACAAAGCTAAGCTAGCTAGCTCTAAGCTGAAAACAAGAAACAAAAAAAGAAAACGAGCAGGAGCACTCCAGTGAACCACACTACAGTATACAAGCAACAACTCGGAATTCTAGAAAATAGTCTATTGATACCTCAATTTTCATCTTCAATTCAAAACAGATGTTTCTATTAACACCACATTATTTGCTCTTCACCCCCCACTAATTAAGAAATAAAATGTACACCTCATCATTTTCTCTTCCCACCCCATTTAATCCAAAAATTCCCTTACTATGTTGCACTACTTTTTTCTTTTCGTTTTTTAGTTTTAGCTTGCAATTTTGTTTTGCAGCTTTTAAATACATAATGATGCACATGTTGATTGTACGGTTTTTAAAATTTTAATCATTGTTTTAATTTTATTAATCATTATTTGTAACTTTTATCTTTAATTTTTTTATAAAAAAATCATGTACAATGCAGATTTAAAATTTAAAATTATTATTTGTTATTTAGCCACGAACACTCATACATGTATATGGTTAATATTATTATTTCTAGTCATCATACAACATTAGACAAATTACCTAACTAGTTGTTAAAGAGTAAATTTGAAAATAAAATTTTAAATGGGTGTTGAAGAGCAAACAATGATGTGCAAATAGCCACAACCTTCAAAACACCCAAGAATCTACAAAAATAAGAAATGAACATTTTATACTAGTTTACCCCTAATCCTGTATTCAGCTAAATCAAATAAGTGAAGCAGTGGTCAATGTGTATATATATACTATAATACAAAACAATATGCAGTAAGAGACAATGTGCAACATTTTATAATTCAGTTCGGTTCGGGGTTTTTGGCTTCGGTTTGGACATAAAACCAAAACCGAAATATTAGCACAATTTGATTTTCGATTTCAGTTTTTATTATTTCGGTTTTTTATTGGTTTCGGTTCGGTTTTGATTTTATTACGATTTTTTACTCATCCCCAGTTTACAACATCGGCCATTTCGACAACGAGATCGATATGTTCGGACTCGAGAACTACCCGGACGTCACGAGGATCACCACCAAACCACAAACGAACAAGTGTATCTTCCCGAACACCAACTCGAGCATCATCGTGCTGGCTGATGATCCTCAAATGCGCAACGGGGCACCCCAGCTTTGTGATGTCTTGCTCCATCACCTACAAGATGATCGCCTAGCTCGAGATCTGGAACGAGAGGAACAGTGGCATATATGAGGTGTATGTGCTACCCAAGCATTTGGATGAGAAGGTTGTCGCCTTGCATTTGGGAAAGCTTGGCGCTAAGCTCACGAATCTCACTACGGCTCAAACAGGTTATATTAACATCCTTGTTGAGGGTTCTTACAAACCACCTCATTACAAGTACTAGTCATTTTGGATATGGATAAAGAAGGAATTTATCATCCGCTCTACTATTTCTCTACTATTTGTTAGTGATTTGTACTGTGGTATTTCAAATGGTAGTGTACAGTGAGGAGGTTCTAGTATTTTATGGGTGTTGTTATTGACACCCAAACTATTGTTAAGGAGGGTTCATTTTTAAAAAACACTCTACTCTTTGAAAAATTATTAAAAGACTAAAACATATTATTAAATACTACTCAATATTCCTGAATTACCCCTTCAAATTAAATTTAAAAAAACTTACTCGACAACAAAAACCAAATTAAAATAAGCAGTGCGTCACCACTGCACCGAATGCAACACGAAATCAATTATATATGTATATTGACAGTGATATATCAAAAATTAATAATCATTTCGATTCATTTCCTCCATAATAGTTCGATCATGTTCCTCCGAAAACGCTTATCCGTTAGGGTTTAACAAAATTGATATATACAAATAAAAAAAATACTACTTGCAATATTTGTTAAAGTAAAATTAACTTTATTTGTTAAGAGGCTAAATAGACAATAAGGTAAACTTACAATAATTTGTTAAGAGACTACTTTTCTCATTAGTACTCCCCTTAATAATTTTTAAAAAACAAATTGGACACCACTTAACAATATTTGAAGTGTCAAGAACAATGCTCTATTTTACATTTGATCATTAATAATCTAGTCGTAAACTAGTATTATATATATATACACATATATACATACAGAGAAATCAGCGTTCCACTACACCTGTTATAACCCTTGAATTTTAGTCATTCCTTCCCCCACTCACTCTCTTTCCACTACAAAAAAAATAAAGAAAATGAATAATGAAGATTCAATGGAAAAGTTCACATACAATATAAAAGATATAGCAAAACATATATATATATATATATATATATATATATATATATAATATAAAATCAAGAACATCCCAAATAGTACAGCACCCCTTTAGCCTTCAGATTTCCACCATATATTTCCGTTTCTCTCTACTCCCACTAACTCTCTCTCCCCCCACTAACTGTTTTTAATATAAATATGTGGCTATTAATGATGTACATTTAAGGTACTCCCAAATAAAAATGCCATGGAGCCCTGACCATATATGTGTGTATATATATATATATATACACACGCATATATGATTTATATATATACATATAGCAAGCGTTCCGTTACATCCCAAAAATTAAGACTCCAAAATCCACCTGATTTCCACCGCTTATTTATATTAAAGAAGGTGAGTAGAAAATAAAAAAGTTAATGAAACAAGAGAGAAAAAGAAATGCTTAATGGAAAATAAAAGGCATTTGGACTGCTGCACTGTTACGGGATACCATTAAACATATATATATATATATATATATATATATATATATATATATATAAACCAAAATATCTTTCTATCGCTACCATTCTAAAACACAGAAATAATCATCCGTAACGCATTAAAGCATATATTTTTAAATCTGCAATATACTTCACAATGTCAAAATGGCATCCGGAGAACAACATAACATATTTTGATATCCGTTCAACCAGATAAGCTTCTAGAAATCGCACAAAACCCACATAAATAAAAATATTTCAAAAAAAAATTATATAAACGTGTATATTCTGGATTTAAAGATTTAACGTTGTGCATATTTCAACCAGCTTCAACATACCCTCGAAATTCGATCCAAACTGAAATAACAATATGTTGCTGTAGTAAATTTGCAGGGTAGCATGCTAAAAACAAGCACGCCCAGCAATCGTGTAACAGCTAAATCCAGTATCGGCTCCATGCGGCAGTCAAATTACCATCAGAAATTGGAATTTGCTGTTGACTCATTTTTGTTTGGAGCCGTCATTAACCTTGATTTTCGTTTCTGAAGTATGAAACCGCCGAAAATGTTGAATGCCAAAAACAAACGATACTAAAAAGGAATAAATGAAGAACGCGCGGATGCGCAAAAAAAGAGATTGAATGCTATTGAAGTCTCAGAAGGAAGGCAGTAGTTTGAATCTAATCATTAATTCATACACTGGAAAGTATATTCCACAAACTTCATCATAGTCTTCATTATTTTTAGATCATATAGAAATAAGACCTTAAAATATAAAACAATAAAAGGCCTCATTGAAATTATTTGTCAACACAAACAAATTCAGACATATGCTTGTTTGATTAGATAATCATTGGCCTGACTATCGAAATTACATCTGAACTCTAAATAATTTAGTATAAAATTTACCGTTGTATAGAATTGATTGAACCCGTAATTCGTGTATCGATATCCCAGAAAGATCGAACGGATGAACAACTTTCCATCACGATGAGCGAGATCACGGCAAAATTAATCAACAACGATTATTTCGAAAGAAGAATACAACTAAAACAAACAAACCGAAAGAGAAACAAGAAAAGAAAAAAAATGAACTAAGAGCTGTGACGGCGGAGACTGGAGACGGAGATTATTTATAGGAGAAAGCTAGGTTTTACGGGCTTTGGGTTGATCTATCCCGTGGATGAATCGTAGCGGTTGAATTTGCTTTATATTATTTTATTTTCAAGCTAAAACAATCTCATTCCTGCCTATGTTTAACTTATCCAATAGACAACTTTTATTTTCAAATCAGCTCTGATAAAGAACGTGACGTAAACGATTACAATTGTTAATATTGTATTATCATGCCCATTCAACCTCCAAACCAATTGACCCATCTAAAACATCTCTTACGCTTTAATCTAGTTCGGATCTAGTATGACTTACAGTTTGTTGTCGATATCAAATACATATTGTGTAATATTTTATTCAACTCAACCATATTTTAAATCAACTCACTCTTATGTTAAAAATAAACTTATTAAGCGTTAGCCGTGTGAATTATAACAATTAAATCTATAATAAAATTTATTCGTTCTAAAATGAATGTATTAAAAATCGATGTTAGTTCACGTAAAATTGGAGCGATCAAAATCCATGATTAACAAATAGGATTTAAGGAGTATTCTAAGAGCATTTTAATGTATTTTTGGATTGAAACTCTTACCCTAGTAGGTAATGAGCAAATTTTATGTAATGTCTTTTATAATGAAACTCTAACAACATATTCCCTATAGCGAGTCAACTATATTTAATTCGTTACACTAAAATATGATAATTTGAGTTGAATATTTTAATACTTTATTTTGATTTTTTTTTCCTCTTTAAAACCCCGTCTATGTGCTCGGTTTATGTATCCCAGCTCAATCATGCTAAACCAAACTCAACTCATATCCAATCTCGTTTGAGGTCGACTACGGACTATACTGTCTTACGGGTTGGATGAAACATTTAGTCCAACCGGACTCAACTCATACTTTATGCAGCCCTATTTTTGCGTATCATTCCAAAAATTGCTGCTAAGTTAGCTCACTTAGCAAGCACAATTAGATTAACCTGCTCGATGATTGGTTAAATCCAAATATTATATTCTAAGTTACCTGGAAAGTGGAATTAACAACATTACAGTGCTCTAATGAAGAAACAAGTAACATCATACTCTTTTCAAGCGACTAGTGCTAGCAGTTTTGATCATTCCAAATAAACATTTTCCAAATGGAAACGACAAATGATTTTGGATGTGATATAAACTATTTTTTGCCTTAAAAATTTAGTAACAAAATTAATAAAATAGTTTGAACTACTTTTTGTAGTATTTATTCTATATGGTATCCAATGCGCACAAAGCTGGAGTTTATTTTTATTGTTTCTAATTTTATGTACAAAACACAACCAAAAAATAGTAGAAAATTAAAAGTAAATCAGAACAACTGAACCTGTAGGAAAGAAAATTGGATATTGATCTAAGATGCGCTAAACCAGAAAAGCATTTTTTCCACTGCATAGGCCATGGCTAATGAGTTTTGCCACGGCCCACAGCCATGGTAAAATTTTGCCACGGTCCAGAGCCGTGGCAGTTTGGTATTTTGCCACGACCCTTAGCCATGGAAAATTTAAATTTTGTCACAACTTTTGATCGTGGCAAAATATCTTTCTGCCACGAGTCCGGACCATGGCAATTTTACATCGTGTGTGTGTGTGTGTGTGTGTGTGTGTGTAACTGCATACCAATCAAAAACCTCTACCTAAAGCACAAAACTTCGGTTTGAACAAAATATGAGCAGGTTATGCCCACCAATACAAATTTATGATCACCTAGTAACATTCACATAAACATAGATGATCAAGCAAACACCATTCCTTGTAGAAGATTGGTTGCCAAACAAGTTGCATCCCTGCATATAATTGTTGTAGCATGGAGTACAACGTTAAAGATCAAAGAGCAAAATTTAAAAACTAAAAACACCATTTATGGTTCAAAACAACATTTCATTTGTTTCAGTGCATACAAAACAAACATATTGCATTTTCAACTCAAAATTATGCACCTTTGTCATTACATATCACGTATTGTTCATTTCATTTTGTACTCAGTTGCTTTGCTTTAAATTTTGGTTCTCAACAAATTTATTCAATATTTGCACTATTGCATTCTCTTCTTTACCAGTTTTCAATCGCATTTTCTATACATGAAAGCCCTTCCATATAACTCATTTCTTCCCCCACTTCAACTGAATGCAAAAACGAACACCCCATCAAGATACCACCTTCACTCAATTTGTAGTAGGTTAATACTCGTTCAATCTCTTGTTTTATTTGTAATTATTTTTTGTTATAATAATAAATGTTTGCAATCACTTTAAAAACCGGTCGGCTCTGTCAAAAAAATAATTAAATATTCTAGTAAAGTGTGAGTGGGTTTAATCACTCACCTTTGATTTCAAACTAGTATGAAATCCAAGTGGAGACCCAAATATAACTACCTCCAAATTCAACCAATCCAACTCCATATCATCTGGAATTTAAGTACGATCCTAACGAAACAAACCGTGAGCCAATCCGAGTTTGTATACAAAGGTTATACGTGTTTAAACGTTTAAACAATTGAATTTCAAATTATAATATAATAATTCAACTTTCCTCACCAAAATACAAAAAGCCACGTTAGCTACCTCACTTCTCATCTTCTTTGCGCGTTTAAGACAAAACCTAACCCCAAAACCATGTTCATCCCAAAATCATGCACCATCCATAGTTCCTCCGTTCGACGATCAGACACCCCTGTTCGATGCACCATAGACAGCTCCACCCACGCCTCAAATGTCAAGCACCGCTTCACCATTGTTTTCCTTGAAAACCTCTCCAAACGCAGCCACTTTATACCCAATTTCTAGCGAATTTGTGAAGAAAATGAGATGATCCACCATATGGATTCAAAGAGCTTGAGACCCTCTTCGATTTTCATGTAGAAAGTTTTCAAAAATAATGAATAGCCTGAGAGATATTAGAGGAAGAAGAAAGTGGGTTCATCTATTGAACATGAGAATGGCATCTGCTGTAACATTTGGTTTAGGTTTTGGTGATTAAGATAACATTATTTTATCATTTCACGCGTTTATATATGTCTGGACTGAAACGGACTCCAAACGGACTGTGTGGACAGGAATTTTATAGGTAAAACAACATTCTAAGCACAATGGAAAGGGTTTCAAGCCCCAGTTCCATTGTCTATAGTAGTTTCTCTACCAAGTCGAATTATTAATTAAATTACTTAAAAGTTCTTTTCAGCGCATTTTAGCATCGTACGATCAAACGGTAATTGTGATAGCTACGAATTCAAAAAACTTACAATAATTTAATATTTATGATTCGATGAAACTAGTTTCGTTGAAAACCGAGATCATTTGAGAAATGCCTATTTTAAGTCTCAAATTGTTAATGATGCATGTTTGTCCATCGGTCTGAAGTGATAAGTTGTGCTAAGTCTTAACTGTGTACCCAGGGCTTCTTGTAAGCTCCTCCAAAGCTCTCTAGTAAAAATAGGGTCACAGTCACTTACTATACTGGAAGGTACCCCATGAAGTCAGACGATCTCTCTAAGGTATACCGAAGCTAGCCAAGCCGCCATCCTCTTATTCTTGACTGGAATAAAATGAGTGCTCTTAGTAAGTCTAGCCACTATCACCCAAATGCTCGTGTTGCCCTTCCTCAATCGGGGAAGTCCATCAATGAATTCCATAGAGACACTCCCCATTTCCATTGTGGGATATCCAAGGGCTGAAGTAACCCATCAAGTTTCCTTTGTTCAGCCTTGACTTGTTGGAAAGTCAAACATCGAGCCACGAACTCTACTACGTCTTTCTTCATGCCAGACCAATGAAAAAACGCTTTATGTCTCGGTACATTTTGTCACCGACCGGATGGATAGTCATCCGAGAGTGATGAGCTTCCTCAAGCACGACTCTTAGCAATTCCCAATTTTAGGGAGACCTAACCTTCCATCTCACCTTAGCCACCCTTTCTTGTCCTTACTATATCTAGCTAGGTGATTAGAGGCTTCTCCTCTATCCAAGATGTATTTTGGTCCTCTTGCTGCATAGATCCAATGCGCTCCATAAGAGTAGGCCACACCTCCAATGATGCTAATGTACCCAAATGTGAAATCTGTAGATCGCTTAAAATCAAAGATTGAGATAAACCCCAAGCTCTGTCTTTCCACAAACAGGGAACTCAAGGTCATCTTCTGCTTACTCAATGCGCCCGCCACTACCTTACCCTTGCAAAGCGAATAAACTATCTCAAAATTGCAGGATGTTAGGAACTCCATCCATCGTTGCAACCTCAAGTTGAGATCCTTCTGTGAGGATAAATATTTAAGCGACTTATGATCTGTATGTTGCTCAAATCTCTCTCCAAGCAAATAGTGTCGCCAACACTTAAGTGCGAACACTATATCAGCCAATTCCAAGTCATGGGTGGGGGTAGTTTGTAACACCCCGAATTTTGGGTTAATACTAAAATTCACTAATTACAGGATAAATAATCTCAGATGTGGGAATTAGGGGAAACGGGTTGCGTTATTGCGTTCGTCTCGGAAAAATACGCAAAATAGAGTCCGAGTTTTCGAAAATCGAAGTCCGTATGGCCCAGTTATGGCCCGATGAAGTTTGCAGAAAATTCAAAACTAAAACAGATTTAAAAATTTAAAATTTCAGATTGTGGGATGGAACAGGCGGGGTCAGGCGGGAAGATTCCCGCCCTACCCATGTCGACAGGGCTGTCGACAGGCCTGTCGACAGGGGTGTCGACAGGGCTGTCGACAGGCCTGTCGACAGGGGTGTCGACTTGCCTGTCGACTTGCCTATCGACAGGGGCGCGCCGTCCATTGAACCTGGGTGCACCAGGTTGCACCAGGTTGGGTTTCAGGCTGGCTAGGAGGGCTGGTTCTAGAGATTTCCGAAATCTAAGGGTCCTAATCTAATCTAGGGTTAATCTAAGGGCCTAAAACACTCACCTAATCTATAAATACACCCTAAACCCCCCTTAATCCTTACCAAAAATAGAAATGATGGCCTCATGCCGCCAAATTAAATCCTAAGAGGAGCCTCCACTAATTTATGAAGGAAGTTGCAAGCTAATCACTCTCTAATCAATCTTTAATCATCATTATCTTCATAGTTAGCAACTAATTCTACTTCATAAGGTTGCTAATCTTGAGTTTGGTGAGTTTCTATCACTTTAACATCAATTGTTAAAGTAAGTAGATTGGGTGTAATGAGACTTATGGTCTTAAATGCGGATTAGTGAGTTTGAATCATGTATAATGATATGTTACTCTATGTTGTTCTATGTTTATGCATATTTGATAAGTTGGTTTATGCATGCTTAATAAGTTGATTTATGCATGTTTAACAAGTTGGTATATGCATGTTTAACAAGTGGATTTATGCATATTTAATGAGTGGAATTATGCATGTTTAACAAAGTGAGTTATGCAAGTTAAGTATATGTTTAAATGCAAGTTTAATGTGATATGCAAGTTATGCATGCTTATGCAAGTATATGGATGCTTATGCAAGTCATGTATATGTTTAAATGCAAGATTTATGTGATATGCAAGTTATGCATGCTTATGCGAGTATATGAATGCTTATGCAAGATATGTATATGCTTAAATGACATGATATGCAAGTTATGCATGTTTATGCAAGTTATGTATGCTTATGCAAGTATGTGAATGCTTATGCAAGTATGTGAATGCTTATGCAAGTTATGTGTATGCTTAAATGCATGTTTAACATGTTATGTAAGTTATGAGAATGACTATATGCAAGTTCAACATGTTATGCAAGATATGTGTATGATAATATGCAAGCTCATATGCAACATGTTATGCAAATCATGTGTATGATAATATGCAAGTTTGGGTTATATGTAGTTGGGTTAATATATGCTCATATATGCAAGTTGGCATCCTCTTAACCCATGACAAAGTTGTATGCTAAACCCATGATATTTGTGATGATCTTCCCCTTATTTATGTAATGAAATGAGAACGATTTACGTGGGAACGATGGGGTTGGTAAATATGTTAATAAATGAATGATTGGGTATGATTAAGCATACCATAAAAAAATAAATTACCATAAGTGGGAATTTACCTATTGAGTTAGGTCTACCCCATGGGAATTTACCCATTGAGTTAGGTCTACCCATGTTATGGAAAACTTGATATTAATTAGGGATAATTAATATGGGGGTGATTAATTAGGTGTAATTAATCGACTAAGACACGAGGTTGGACTCATTTGTAGTGTAAAACTGCCCGGACCCGACCGGCTTAACCAGTTGCTACAAATGTCAGCCCAATGTGAGAGGTCTTAGCCATAAATTAAATACGTGATTAAGGTAAAGACACGAGGTTAGACTCTGTTATGACGTAAGACTGCCCGGATTCTACCGGCTTAACCAGGCGGTCATAACAGCCAGTCTAATGTGGGAGGTCTTTATGGGAGATCACGGTCTTAATTAATTAAGAAACACTTAACCATAATAGCATGTAGTGGGACATGAGGGGTTAAGTGGGTGCCTTGGGTGGCATGTGGAAATTTAGTGGTTGCCTTGGGTGGCATGTGGAATCTAGTGGGTTGCCTTGGGTGGCAATAGAAAATACGATTAGAATACTTAACCAAGTGGAAACATGTAATTAAACATGATTAAAGGGTTAAGTGGGATACACTAGATATATGACAAGCTTAGGTGGGTAGCTTGTTGGGGGCCCATTTCAACCAATATCCCAAACGTATCTTTGTGGGCTCGACCCATGTCGAGTGACGGGACACGCATATTGGGCTTGATTATAAGAGGCCAAAACGGGTTAGCGGTGGCAGCGCAAGTCCAACGGGTTTCATATGCGTGTGTGGGCACGGGCTGGTAGATAAGCCGTTGTTGCATCGTGTAGATATAAAGCCGTGCACCGTTGATAGTATTGGGTAGCCACTTTAGGGGAGTGATACACCCCACTATGGGACCAGCACGGGTATCTACGGTAGGGAGCCGATCGATGGGGAGTAGTGGGTACACCTAATGAAGATAGGGGCAGACGGCACCTATGTAGGGGTACACGAAACTACTGGGTAAGAATCACTGAGTACACCTAGTGGAGATAGGGGCAGACGGCACCTATGTAGTGGGCTAGGAGTACATGAAACTACTGGGGAAATTTTCTAAGTCCTTGGAAGGGATCAACCTTTAAGTAGGAATGACTGGTGTGGTGCAGTTAGTAATTATCCTTGGGTGGGTAGATGCGTCCTTACGGTTATCTTAGTTTATCCTAAGTCTACCAAGCTGCTTAGTGTAGCCATTCATCCCCAGATATTACCGTAGGTCAAGTTTATGTCTTCTCTGGTTACTTTAATGATTGTATTGTTAAAGTTATAGGACTCACTCAGACTTATGTCTGACCCCGTTGTTTTTATCTTTTTCCCAACCCTCAGGTCCTACGGTGAATCCTAGCGGTAGTAGAGCTTGATCGGATTGCTGTTCCAGTCTTTAGGAGCTTGGGTAGATGTAAAGCTCCAGTTATCCAGTTATCTTTTCTTTTGTTATGGCTATTGTATGAGAGAGTGGGATTATGTACTTCTTTATTTTGATGGATATTGTACTTGACTTTTATTGTGGTTTTATGATGTAACCAGACATGTTTATTTCCGCTGTTGTGAGATGATGTTTTAAAATTTCAAGTACTATTTATATCTGTCTTGTTGTAATTTTTCTGTTCTATATTCACTAAAATACTCCACCGATGCTATGGCATTCCCTTAGTGAGTGATCATAGCGGGCGTGGGGTGTTACACGTGGTATCAGAGCAAAGGTTACCGGAACAGATAAAATTTTTAGAAAGCTATTTTTCTAAAACATTTTTGGAAAAGATATTTTCAAAAACATGTCTTTTAAGAGAAAAGTTTTTGAAAGAAAAGCATAATCCCCAATAGCCATATCTATATCCTTCGAATCCTTCGTTTTGAATCTTTCCTTTTTCGTTTCAGCATGGCCGAGAATCTTAACTTTCCAGAGGGTGTGACGATACCAGTATGGTATAGGAGATTGATGGAGGCTAGGGCCACCACTACAGGTCCAGCAAATGTTCCTCCACCAACCGTAGCACCCGATCTTCCTCCTCCCCCTCCTCCTCGCACGGATACTTTTGCTAAGACTTGCAAGGAATTTAAAGCTATGGGAGGGAAACCTTTTCAAGGATCTGAAACTTTTGTGGAGGCTAGAGATTGGCTTAAGGAGGTGGAAGAGTTGATAGATATCTTTGAGATGGAAGAAGGAAAGAAAGTCAAGTTGGCTGCTTGGTTAATGAAGGGAGAGGCCTCATTCTGGTGGGAGGTCACTAATGGAGAACGCCCCGTTGACTCTTGGGCGGATTTTAGGCAAAGATTTATGGCAAAGTTTCTCTCAAGGGCGGAGGAAAACTTGTATATGGAAAGATTCTTGACTCTAAAGCAAGGAAATCTTTCGGTGAAGGAATATGTTAACAAGTTTAATCAATTGGCAAGGTTTGGCCTAGATATGGTGAATACACCGGAGAAGAAGGCTTTGCGGTTCGTGAAAGGCTTGAATGAACCTATGCATGGGTTGGCTATGACTCACATCCCTATGGGGGCCACCTTTGAGAAGCTAGTTGACATGGCACTCATGTATGAGGAAGAGAAGGGTCCTAATGCTAATAAGGCACCCGAGAAGAAGGGAGATCAAAAGAAACCTCAGCAACAACAACAAAGCAAAGGTGGGAAAGGCAACGGTGGCAAGGGCAAGAAGAAGAAGTGTTTCAATTGTGGGACACCTGGCCACCTAAGCAAGGATTGTCGCAAGAAGAAGAAGACTGGCTGCTTCCACTGTGGCGAAGCAGGGCATTTAGTGAAGGATTGCCCTAAGAAAGGGCAAAGGACGGGATCTACCTCAGGAGGACAGGTGCAAGCTCTTATGGCACCAAGTCAGGCTAGGGGGCAAGTACAGGCTCTCGCGGTTCCACCGATTCAGGAGAGAGGTAGAACTATCTCCGTTGAAAGTCTGGTTTTTCTATTTGATCATCCTGTCCGTACATTGTTTGATTCAGGCGCATCTCATTCGTTTATCTCATCATCATTAGTTGAGTTACTGCACTTAGACACCAGTCTGGTAGATGATCCCTTGGTTGTTTCAAACCCAATTGGGGGCTCCACTTATTTGTCCATGATATGTTTGGGTTTGAAGATTTCTATACTTAGCATTGAGTTTAGATGTGATGCTTTTGTCTTGGGCTTCACGGGCTATGGGTTGATTTTGGGCATGGACTGGCTATCCAGTAACGGTGCCGTTCTTGATTGCGAAAGGAGAGTTGTTAGGCTCATGACCCGCTTGGGTAACACTCTCGAAATTTCTTGTAATCCCAGGGACTCTGTTATGCTAAGTTATCTTGAATCGCTTGACGCTTCGGTCAAGAGTTTGCAATCTATGAGAGTGGTCCGGGAATATCCGGATGTGTTTGAGGAGGTGAAGGGCTTACCTCCGAAGCGGGAGATTGACTTCCGAATATATTTGGTGGATAATGCTAAACCGGTATCTTTACCCGTGCGCCACATGGCTCCTCGTGAGAGGAGGGAACTCCATAAGCAAGTAGGGGAGTTGCTTGAGAAGGGGTTCATAAGACGGAGCATATCGGAGTGGGGTGCTCCAGTAGTATTTGCTACGAAGGCGGATGGGTCCCTCAGACTTTGTGTAGACTATAGAGAACTCAACAAGCTCACAAAGAAGAATCGACACCCATTGCCGAGAATAGACGATCTTTTCGATCAGTTGGTTAGCGCTTCAGTATTTTCTCAGTTGGACTTAGCCACGGGGTTTCATCAGTTGAGGGTGGCTGAGGATAGCATAGACAAGACTGCCTTTAGAACTCCGGATGGTTTCTATGAGTGGCTGGTGATGCCATTTGGGTTGACGAACGCCCCTGCATACTTTGTTGACTTGATGAGTAGGGTGTTCAGGGAGTTCCTTAATAAATTCGTGGTGGTCTTTGTGGATGATATCTTAGTGTTTTCTAAGAGTGAGGAAGAGCATGCCTTACATCTTGGGGAGGTATTGAAGACTCTTCGAGCACATAGCCTTAAGGCTAAATTCTCTAAATGTCACTTCTGGAGGAAGGAAGTGCGGTTCTTGGGGCACGTGGTCTCCAAGGAGGGGATAGCCGTGGATCCCGCGAAGGTAGTATCAGTCCAAGATTGGAAGGTTCCTAGAAGTGCTACCGAAGTAAGAAGTTTCTTGGGGTTAGCGGGTTATTATAGGAAGTTTATCAAAGACTTCGCGAAGATATCAGCCCCATTAACCCGCTTAACGAAGAAGAATCTTGTTTTCGCATGGGACGTAGATTGTGATGATGCGTTCCGACGGTTAAAGAGAGCTTTAACCACTGCTCCAGTTTTAGTGTTGCCAGATGGGAGCAAACCATTTGTTGTTTATACCGATGCTTGTGGGACAGGACTTGGCGCCGTCTTAATGCAAGAGGGAAGGGTAATAGCCTATGGTGGAAGGCAGTTAAGGGCACATGAGAAAAACTACCCTACCCATGATTTAGAGCTGGCCGCTATTGTTTTTGCGCTTAAGATTTGGCGCCATTATCTTCTTGGTGAGAGATTCGAGTTGTTCACTGACCATAAATCTTTGAAGTACTTGTTCTCTCAGAAGGATCTAAACTTAAGACAGCAAAGGTGGATGGAGTTCTTAGCATCTTATGATTTCGAGATAGCATATACCCCTGGCAAGGGTAATGTGGTGGCGGACGCCTTGAGTAGGAAGAGGTTGTCCTTGAGTCCATTGTTCGTGGAACGACGAAGCTTGGAGTTTATCTCGATGTTTGATTTCAGACCTTCCATTGATTATGTACCCGGTTTGCTAGCTTCCTTGGAAGTTAGGCCTACTCTTTTGGGGCGGATTGGAGAAGCACAGAGGGACGACCCACAGTTGGTTGAGTTGGTGGAGAAGCTCATAAGGGGGGAGTCGTCCAGCCATTTGAGTAGGTACACCCTAGACGATAGGGGGTGCTTGCGTAGAGACGGTAGACTTTGTGTACCGCAAGACGAGGGTTTGAGGAAGGTTATTCTTGATGATGCACACCGTTCTAGGATGACTATTCATCCCGGTGGGGACAAGATGTACCGAGACATGAAGAGAGTTTTATTCTGGGCCGGTATGAAGAAAGATGTGGCCGAGTATGTCGCTCGATGCTTGGTGTGCCAGCAAGTGAAGGCGGAGCAAAGGAAACCAGGTGGGTTGCTTCACCCATTGGAAGTTCCGCAATGGAAGTGGGATAGCGTCTCGATGGATTTTATTGACGGGTTACCCAGATCGAGGAAGGGTAATACAGGAATTTGGGTGGTGGTAGACAGACTTACTAAGAGCGCCCATTTCATACCTGTGAAGAGCAAGAGGACTGCTCCATGGCTAGCTTCAGTATATCTTCGAGAGATAGTTCGATTACATGGGGTACCCTCTAGCATAGTGAGTGATCGAGATCCTATCTTCACTAGCGAGTTCTGGAGAAGTTTGCAAGAAGCAGTAGGGACTCAATTGTGTCTGAGCACCGCATATCATCCTCAGACAGACGGCCAGACTGAGAGGGTGAATCGTGTTCTAGAAGACCTTTTGAGGCTTTGTATCTTAGATTTTGGAGGTACATGGGAAGAGCATCTTCCATTGGTGGAGTTCGCATATAATAACAACTTTCAGTCCAGTATTGGTATGGCTCCTTTCGAAGCTCTCTATGGAAGGCCTTGTCGATCACCTACATGTTGGTGGGAATCTACGGATAAGATCTTGCTTGGGCCCGATATGGTTAGAGAGACTTCTGAGAAGATTGACTTGATTCGAAGAAGGATGAAAGCAGCGCAGGATAGGCAAAAATCTTATGCGGACAAAAGAAGAACGGATCTTGAGTTTGAGGTTGGGGATATGGTTTTTGTTAAGGTATCTCCGTTGAGAAATGTTGTTCGCTTCGGATCCGTTGGGAAGTTAGCACCGAGGTTTGTTGGGCCGTTTCCTATCAAGGAAAGAATTGGACGGTTGGCATATAGGGTGGAGTTGCCCGACAGACTTAGTGGTGTTCATGATGTATTCCATGTATCACATCTGAGGAAGTGCTTACATGAGACGGCAGAGGTGGTAGAGCCGAGCTTCCTTAGAGATGTAGAGGTAGAGCGTGATGCGACTATTCGACGAGCTCCTACTCGCATCCTTGGGTCAGAGACTAGGAAGTTGAGAAACAGAGAGGTTCAACTAGTCAAGGTGCAATGGGGAGAAGATGAGAGCAACGCAACTTGGGAGACGGAAGCGAAGATGCGTTCATTGTACCCATTTCTTTTTGAGGGTATGTCTTTACTTTCTCCTTTATCGCTTGTCTAGTACTTATCTTATCTTTGGTATGTCCTCTCGTTAGTACCTTTGACCTTTAGATAGGGTAAACCTATGGTTGAAACATGTGTTTGAGACATGTTATGGTTGATGGATGCAAGTGGATGCAAGTGTTTGCTAGTGGTTGCTCGTGGATGCATATACACACACTCTAGGCACTAGATCGGCTCAGTCACTTCATATTGCATATTGCATAAAATTGTGTGTAGGAAAATATATTTATGGATGTATAATGGTTGTGTTATCACATGGATGATGCATTTTGGTGAATGATTGTGCACTCATGTAGATATTGTATGTGTCGATAGGGTTCTTTCGCATACATAATGGATGCATGGCACTATCATGGTTTGCATATGTTCATACATTAGATAGGGAACATATACACACACTCTTTGCATATGCTCATACATCATTAGAAATTGTTCTAAGGACAATGGATGCCCGTGTTTGATGGATTGAGTAGATGGATGTTTGGACGGTAGGATATTCATTCTCCTTAGCTTAGAGATTTCGGGGACGAAATCCTTTAAGGAGGGGAGAATGTAACACCCCGAATTTTGGGTTAATACTAAAATTCACTAATTACAGGATAAATAATCTCAGATGTGGGAATTAGGGGAAACGGGTTGCGTTATTGCGTTCGTCTCGGAAAAATACGCAAAATAGAGTCCGAGTTTTCGAAAATCGAAGTCC
Source organism: Allium sativum (assembly GCA_030737875.1). Classification (NCBI taxonomy): domain Eukaryota; kingdom Viridiplantae; phylum Streptophyta; class Magnoliopsida; order Asparagales; family Amaryllidaceae; genus Allium; species Allium sativum. The sequence continues at coordinate 661,819,657 of CM060909.1, read as the reverse complement.
GTATGGCCCAGTTATGGCCCGATGAAGTTTGCAGAAAATTCAAAACTAAAACAGATTTAAAAATTTAAAATTTCAGATTGTGGGATGGAACAGGCGGGGTCAGGCGGGAAGATTCCCGCCCTACCCATGTCGACAGGGGTGTCGACTTGCCTGTCGACTTGCCTGTCGACAGGGGCGCGCCGTCCATTGAACCTGGGTGCACCAGGTTGCACCAGGTTGGGTTTCAGGCTGGCTAGGAGGGCTGGTTCTAGAGATTTCCGAAATCTAAGGGTCCTAATCTAATCTAGGGTTAATCTAAGGGCCTAAAACACTCACCTAATCTATAAATACACCCTAAACCCCCCTTAATCCTTACCAAAAATAGAAATGATGGCCTCATGCCGCCAAATTAAATCCTAAGAGGAGCCTCCACTAATTTATGAAGGAAGTTGCAAGCTAATCACTCTCTAATCAATCTTTAATCATCATTATCTTCATAGTTAGCAACTAATTCTACTTCATAAGGTTGCTAGTCTTGAGTTTGGTGAGTTTCTATCACTTTAACATCAATTGTTAAAGTAAGTAGATTGGGTGTAATGAGACTTATGGTCTTAAATGCGGATTAGTGAGTTTGAATCATGTATAATGATATGTTACTCTATGTTGTTCTATGTTTATGCATATTTGATAAGTTGGTTTATGCATGCTTAATAAGTTGATTTATGCATGTTTAACAAGTTGGTATATGCATGTTTAACAAGTGGATTTATGCATATTTAATGAGTGGAATTATGCATGTTTAACAAAGTGAGTTATGCAAGTTAAGTATATGTTTAAATGCAAGTTTAATGTGATATGCAAGTTATGCATGCTTATGCAAGTATATGGATGCTTATGCAAGTCATGTATATGTTTAAATGCAAGATTTATGTGATATGCAAGTTATGCATGCTTATGCGAGTATATGAATGCTTATGCAAGATATGTATATGCTTAAATGACATGATATGCAAGTTATGCATGTTTATGCAAGTTATGTATGCTTATGCAAGTATGTGAATGCTTATGCAAGTATGTGAATGCTTATGCAAGTTATGTGTATGCTTAAATGCATGTTTAACATGTTATGTAAGTTATGAGAATGACTATATGCAAGTTCAACATGTTATGCAAGATATGTGTATGATAATATGCAAGCTCATATGCAACATGTTATGCAAATCATGTGTATGATAATATGCAAGTTTGGGTTATATGTAGTTGGGTTAATATATGCTCATATATGCAAGTTGGCATCCTCTTAACCCATGACAAAGTTGTATGCTAAACCCATGATATTTGTGATGATCTTCCCCTTATTTATGTCATGAAATGAGAACGATTTACGTGGGAACGATGGGGTTGGTAAATATGTTAATAAATGAATGATTGGGTATGATTAAGCATACCATAAAAAAATAAATTACCATAAGTGGGAATTTACCTATTGAGTTAGGTCTACCCCATGGGAATTAACAATTGAGTTAGGTCTACCCATGTTATGGAAAACTTGATATTAATTAGGGATAATTAATATGGGGGTGATTAATTAGGTGTAATTAATCGACTAAGACACGAGGTTGGACTCATTTGTAGTGTAAAACTGCCCGGACCCGACCGGCTTAACCAGTTGCTACAAATGTCAACCCAATGTGAGAGGTCTTAGCCATAAATTAAATACGTGATTAAGGTAAAGACACGAGGTTAGACTCTGTTATGACGTAAGACTGCCCGGATTCTACCGGCTTAACCAGGCGGTCATAACAGCCAGTCTAATGTGGGAGGTCTTTATGGGAGATCACGGTCTTAATTAATTAAGAAACACTTAACCATAATAGCATGTAGTGGGACATGAGGGGTTAAGTGGGTGCCTTGGGTGGCATGTGGAAATTTAGTGGTTGCCTTGGGTGGCATGTGGAATCTAGTGGGTTGCCTTGGGTGGCAATAGAAAATACGATTAGAATACTTAACCAAGTGGAAACATGTAATTAAACATGATTAAAGGGTTAAGTGGGATACACTAGATATATGACAAGCTTAGGTGGGTAGCTTGTTGGGGGCCCATTTCAACCAATATCCCAAACGTATCTTTGTGGGCTCGACCCATGTCGAGTGACGGGACACGCATATTGGGCTTGATTATAAGAGGCCAAAACGGGTTAGCGGTGGCAGCGCAAGTCCAACGGGTTTCATATGCGTGTGTGGGCCCAGGCTGGTAGATAAGCCGTTGTTGCATCGTGTAGATATAAAGCCGTGCACCGTTGATAGTATTGGGTAGCCACTTTAGGGGAGTGATACACCCCACTATGGGACCAGCACGGGTATCTACGGTAGGGAGCCGATCGATGGGGAGTAGTGGGTACACCTAATGAAGATAGGGGCAGACGGCACCTATGTAGGGGTACACGAAACTACTGGGTAAGAATTACTGAGTACACCTAGTGGAGATAGGGGCAGACGGCACCTATGTAGTGGGCTAGGAGTACATGAAACTACTGGGGAAATTTTCTAAGTCCTTGGAAGGGATCAACCTTTAAGTAGGAATGACTGGTGTGGTGCAGTTAGTAATTATCCTTGGGTGGGTAGATGCGTCCTTACGGTTATCTTAGTTTATCCTAAGTCTACCAAGCTGCTTAGTGTAGCCATTCATCCCCAGATATTACCGTAGGTCAAGTTTATGTCTTCTCTGGTTACTTTAATGATTGTATTGTTAAAGTTATAGGACTCACTCAGACTTATGTCTGACCCCGTTGTTTTTATCTTTTTCCCAACCCTCAGGTCCTACGGTGGATCCTAGCGGTAGTAGAGCTTGATCGGATTGCTGTTCCAGTCTTTAGGAGCTTGGGTAGATGTAAAGCTCCAGTTATCCAGTTATCTTTTCTTTTGTTATGGCTATTGTATGAGAGAGTGGGATTATGTACTTCTTTATTTTGATGGATATTGTACTTGACTTTTATTGTGGTTTTATGATGTAACCAGACATGTTTATTTCCGCTGTTGTGAGATGATGTTTTAAAATTTCAAGTACTATTTATATCTGTCTTGTTGTAATTTTTCTGTTCTATATTCACTAAAATACTCCACCGATGCTATGGCATTCCCTTAGTGAGTGATCATAGCGGGCGTGGGGTGTTACGTAGTTCTTCTTTGAACTCTTAGTTTCCTACTTTCATAGCAGACCATCCTACCCTTTTGCATCAATACAACGCCTAATCCTGTGCCACAAGCATCTGTGTAGACTGTAAACATCTTGCTACCATAGGAAAGAGTCAGAACGGGGGTTGTTGTCAGAGCCCTCTTCAATCTTTGGAATGCATCTTCGCAATCAATGATCTAAGTAAAAGATAAGTTCTTCTTCATTAGGCGGGTGAGCTGAGCTGAGATCCGCGTAAAATCTTTAATAAACTTCCTATAATAACCCGCCAATCTAAGGAAACTCCTTACCTCCGTCGCATTTTTAGGGACTTTCCTATTTAAACTGCGACAACATTAGTGGGGACTACTGCTATCCCATCCTTGGAGGCTACATGCCCTAAGAATATTACTTCCTTTCTCCAAAATTGACACTTAGAAAATTCAGCTTTAAGTTGGCGTGCTCTAAGTGTACTGAGAACATCCTCCAAGTGTTGGGCATGTTCTTCTTCGCTCCTTGAGAAGATTAGAATGTCATCCATGAACACTACCACGAACTAGTTCAGATACTCCCTAAACACCCGACTCGTTATGTCCACGAAGTATGTAGGCGCATTGATCAGCCCAAAATGCATGACCAAACACTTAAAGAAATTGTCCTGAGTTCTGAAAGTCGTCTTGTCAATACTATTATCTGCTACCGTAAGCTGATGAAATCCTATTGCTAGATCCAATTATGAGAAGACCGAAGTGCCTACCAGTTAGTCAAACATGTCATCAATCCTCAAAAGTGGGTATCTATTCTTCGTGGTGAGTTTATTCAATTCTCTATAGTCCACGCATAGATGAAGAGAACTGTTTGCCTTGGTTGCAAAGTGTAACACCTCGCATTTTTAAATTAAATAATAAAATAAAATTTGAAAGGCATTCAGAATTTGGTCACGGAATTAGCATCATTGCATTCGTGGCAATTTTCTGATTAATTTAGACCTATGGTTTGCAGGAAACGGATTTAAGATGAAAAATATATCTTTAAAATAAAATATTACAACAAACATGAAAAGAAGGTATAAGAAACGAACAATGACCCCCATTATTTTTAGTATTGTTAATAAAAGTCTATATAGCTCAATTGGTAAAGACATGTCTCTACCAAATGAATGGCATAAGTTCGAGTTCCGCAGGCACCATATTTTTATTTTAGAGGAACGGCTAAAAAAATACATATTCTAGGAGGAAAATATCTATAAGTGCACATATAAGGGTACATAAAGATGAGTGTAAAAATATATGTATAGATGCATATGTAAATATATGCGTATATGTGTGCAAAAATATATACATATGAAAGAAAAATCCAAAATAAACCAACAATCAATGAAAATTGGTAAGAAAAAAGACGGCATAAATCCATTTAAATTTTGAAAATGAAATAAAAGTTATGTGTGTGTATATATATATATATATATATATATATACATATATATGTGTGTGTGTGTGTATACGTACAAATTCAAATGTTGAGACAAAATGTGCAAGTTAAGAGCGAAACATAATTAATGCATAATAAATGGAAAATCAACAAAGAAATTAAGTGCATTTGAAATTAGAGTGCATTAAAAGGAATAGAACAACTAATTGATGGCAATATTAATTGCATTAATTATCGGGCAAGGAACTAAAATATTTCATGCGTATATACATGCATAGATTTGAAATTCAAAAGTTACCATGATATATGACAGGAATAAAATAAATCAGGAAAGTCATACGAATCAAGTAATTAAATGTTGTTAATTGAAAACGTTAAAAATCAGAAATAACGTCCCAGAAAACACGCCTGGACCCGGATGGGTCGACCTATGGATCGACCCAGGAAAGGGCGGGTCGACCCAGTGATCGACCCAAGGGGGCCCAAACTCCTTTTCTGTGACATGTAATTATTTGTATATGCGGTTCGGATTTTGTTGATCAAATCCGATGGTCCAGATTTTCTAGTACACTTATAAATAGACCAGCAAGGCCTAGCTTAAATCTCATATTTTCTAAGATGCTGCCCAGGCTCTGTCATACTCTTCTTCCTCCAAATCTTTTCAGAAAATTAGAATATTAGTTTTAATAAATTTTGATTCAATATCTGAAGATAAAAGAATGTAAATCTACAAATAGGTGTTCAGAATTTCGATCAACGTGAGGTAAGTTCTTGAATCTAATTTATTTAGGTTTCTCTTCCTTTTCCCTCTTCTTTTTGTATTAGATTTGTGAATCCATGGTTATTTGGATTATACATTCAATTAGGAAGGCCATGGAATAACAGATCTAGATCAGATTCATATGTTGGGAAGCTATTAGATGAGTGGATTTAAATTATACCTTTTTAAATAATGATATATTTACCGTTTATTAACATGTCAAACAAATGTGAATTGTGATAATTGCAGTATAATTCATTTTTCAATTATGTTAAGAATATTACTGTTGTGTAAATCTGTTCTATGAACCTATTAAAAATTACTGTAATACTGAATTTGTGAGATTTACAAATAAAAGGGAATATGTTGCAGAAAATAGTGTTAATGACAAATTGGATATTATGAATCAAATGACAGTGAAATTGGGAATAATCATGAGGTTAATTATGCATAGAACATGTTTAAAACATTTTTGTTGTATAAAGCCTGTTTCCATTAATCATCAGTATGAATTGGGAATTATTGTAAACACTGTAATTATGGGACATGAATATTTTCTTAAGAGTATTATTATGTCAAGAGAGTGTAAATAGAATTACAGAAAAATTAAGGAATAATGAAGAAGCCTAATTTGCATGTAAAATTTACAGTAATTGAAATTGTAGATAACTTCAATGAGATACGAGGTTAAGTTCAACTTGTGGTGCCTAAAAGTGAGGGGTCTGGTGGTTAACTTAATGTGAGGGGTCTGGTGCCTAAACATATATAAAATTCATGTATGAAATGGAAATAAATGATATGTGTGAAAATTTACAAAACAGTAAAGAGATAAAAGTTACAAAAGTAAGAATTTGGTTAACAATAAAGAACCAAAGAAAATGCGATGAGCGGGCAATATAACCTAGTATAACTAATTATACGAATGAGAATATAATATAATAGGTAGGCTTTCCCTAGGGTAAGTGGAAATTATAACATAGGTTATAATAAATGGAAAGGAAACTTATTAGTAAACCTTATTTAAGAGAACTAAGTTAATAAGCCAACAATAAAAGGTTGTAATGACAGTGCAAGTGTTACTACCAAAATTAACTCCGAAACCAGCTGATAGTGAAGGGGTATCGGAGGAATACAAGTACAAAAGAACCTTCCGAAAACGAAGAGCCCAAATAATAGAAAGAACCGAAAGCCGGAAAGAATGATATGAGAGCAGCATAAACTGGCACCTTCCCGGAAGGAAGAAACTCAAAGTCTACAGAATGCCAACAAAGTTCTTCCGGCAGGGTCTATCCGACAGGGCCTACTCGGCAGGGAGTTTTGTAGCGAAAGGTCATGTAAGTCAGAAATTAAGAAAGAACAAGACAGAAGCTCCACTCATCGAAGACCGGAAGGGTTATCGTTATCAAATTACTTAATATCGATACATCAGGAGATGAAGGCATCAAAAACATCAAGACAGAAGTACACAAGAGATTATCCGGAACCAGCTTCCGAAACATCTACTGCATCAGCGCTGAAAGACCACATTGATAGATAACAACACGCCACCAGGAGCTACCTTTTGGAAGACCAAATTACCCCAAAAAAGAACTCCACCGCAAGGCCGACCGGAACCCTAGCGGAGATACAGACAATCCATATTAATCTACTTAGCACAGTCACCGACAGCGGTTTCAAACCGACGGCTATCCGCATACATCGGGAGGACAAGCTCCTCTAAGTATGCACGAGAAAGCTGGAATCCTACATCTGAAAGCGTACGTCCGAGAGCTTACACCCGAAAACTACCACCGGAAGTTCAAATACCATCTGAAAGTCACTACATCAACAAGCTCATCTCAATCTCAAAGAAGCCCCGACCGATCGGGACCCTCACTTTAAAGGCCATAACCGGTGCCACAAAAGCGGCCGGAAGCCAAACATCCGAGACCAAGGAGAAAAGCGGCCGACAAATGCACCTGCAGGCCCAATAGCCCAATAGCAGAAGGGGCCCCGAATTCTCTATAAATAAGACCGCGTGGGTCATATTTCAGAGGGATTCCCTCATTTCTAATTCTTGTACTCCCTCTATTTAATCCCTAAGACTGGGATCAATTAGAGGATTTCTTCTATTCTCTTCATGTATTCTGAACCAAAGATTAATAAAGAGCGCATCTATACTCAGAGTATTTTCCTGTGAGTTTATCATACTATTTCTTGGTTATTATTGCTACGATTTACCGTTTGCTTCCTGTATATGCGTGGATTCTTGTCCAAACCTTTTTCGCATATTGGATGAATCATCTCTTTCCATAGTTTTAAACCCATCCCGCAAGCATAAGTCCTCTCTTTATGTGCTTAGATCTTTCCACGAGCTTGGTATGGAATCCCTTTCTAACATCCATCAAACCCGTTGTCAAGAGAAGCGTTTAGCGATTCTTCTCCTCAAGACCTTGACACATAGGAGCAGTAATCCGACCAAAACTCGCAAAGGCTAAACAACCCATTTTCCCCCTATATCCATTCCCATTGGCCTATCTCCGATGTTGATGAAAAATATCGTTAACATTTTGGCGCTAGAAGGAGGGTTTGAACCTCCGTTTGAACCTCTGACCCTTTGGTTAACTCTACCACATATCTACCTACGTTGTTCCGTCCCGGATTGGACTAAAGCTTTAGAGAAGAAAAATTGTGGGTAAAAGGTCATGACGAAAGTCTTCCGGATCTCGAATGAATAAGTCGAAAATCACTGACCCAAGAGTGACAGAAGAACAAAGGCTGAGAGTGGAAGCCTTGCGGATAATAAAACGAAAAAGGGAAGAGGTACAATATGCTTCTAACACTGGGGATAATAGCCTTTCCCACATAGGGCAAACCTTAATACCCCTTCCAAGCGGTTCTACATCAGAGGATACTAACGTTTTCTTTCATTTAAGAAGAATTCTCCATAAGCAAGTCAGAGGAATGATATTTGAATGAGTAATAATGAATGATTTTGACCACTTCATCAACAAATGGTCTGAGAGGTCAACACCCCAGCCTCAGTATATTTTGGGGGGTATGAGCAAAGATATAGATCCAACAACAAGAGCTGGATGCAAAAGGGTTAAGTCCCAATAGCAAAGAGAAATGGTAACACCAGGATTGCCAAAGAGATACTACCTCACCACTTCAATGGAGAATATCTACTTCCTAACCAAACGTGAACTCAACTATTAGCCGTCCGCAAAGAAAGAGCCCAAAAATGAAAGGAAGGAAGGAGGACCCTAGTGTCATTACCATATGAGGAACATACATGACACTAATCATTGCAGAATCCTTCAAGAAATGGTCATCAAATTCGTCAGCCAGGGCAATTAAGTAAGTTTATAACAAGATCAGTTTGAGTTCAGTAAAGATCCTTAGTAAAAGTATTATCAAACACAACAGAGGGTATGGAAAAGCCTTCGTTTGAAGCTCAAAGAAACCCAAAAGGGGTCAAATCATCAATGGATCAAATCCCTTGTCACCACCCAACTGGTCAGGTCAAGGCATCCCCTAGAGGGGGATGGTGTGTTAGTCTTTCTCCATGCCCAAATTAGAGGGGAATAAGTTAAAGCATCAAAAGCGTAAGCCTCCATTTCACACCAAAAATGATCTTGGCGGTGCATCTAACATTAGCATGCCCCACTTCTGCTCATAGAAGAGTACGCCCTGCCTCTGCTAGAACTAAGCACGTCCTACCTTTGTTCACAGAAGAGCACGTCCTACCTCTGCTTATGTTCCGCGTTACTCGCAGAAGGGTGCGCCAACCTCTATCATCACCTACGATGGTCAGGATAGGGCACCCCTTGGAGGGGGTGGTGGATAAGCCTCTACCAGTACCTACAATGGTCTGTATAGAGCATCAAAAGAGTAAACCTTAGTTCTGTGCCTACAATGTACATGTCTAAGTTTCTAAGACCTTATCATCACCTATGATGGTCAGGATAAGGCGCCTCCTAGAGGGAGGTCGGGTACGTCCTTGGGTCATGTTTGTGGATAAGCTAGCCAAGTGCACTGGATGCACAGGCCCAGAGAGCGACCAACAAAGCACGTATATACTCTGCTTTGACATCGAAAGCCTAGAGAGTGGCTCAGAAGGCACGTACAACCTCTGCTTCACAAATCCAATCCAAGGGGGATACCAAAAACATTAATACCGGAAGAGAGTTCCTAGTCTTCAATTTTAAATTACCCGATAAGGGTTGGTTCGGGACTTCTATCAATACCGGAAGGGGGTTCCAGGTCTTCAATCTTAAATTACCCAGATAAGGGTTGGTTCGGGACTTCTATCAATACCGGAAGGATGTTCCCGATCTTCAATCTTAAATTAACTGGATAAGGGTTGGTTCGGGACTTCTACTAATACCAAAATTGAGTTCCCGGTCTTCAATCTTAAATTACCCGGATAAAGGTTGGTTCGGGACTTCTATCAATACCGAAAGGGAGTTATCGGTCTTCAATCCTTAACTACTAGAACAAGATTTGGTTCAGGTCTCTCATGTTAATACCCAAACTTGGGTTGGATTAGTTTCTCACAAATACCGGAAACGGGCCTCCAATCTCTTATTCTTATAACCTGAATCTGGGTTGGCGCTGATTTTTGCAGATACCGGGAGGGGAATCCCGGTCTTATCTCAATGCCGAATCCAGGTTGATTCGATTCTCAACAAAAGCCAAAAGCAAGCCCTTGGCCTTCCATCTTAATGCCCAAATCTGGGTCGACTCAGGTGTGAACCACATCCGGACATAGGGTTCTTGTCTCATTAAAAAATATCCAGATCTAGATATCTTTAAATTGTTAAAGCCAAATAAGAAGAAGTTAATCAACCCTCTCCCCAACTTGAACCTAGCCTGGAATCGCATTTCCTCCATTTCTTGGTATAAATTTATGGCCTTCTCACTCGCTCAAGGAAGTGTCTTTAGTCTGTGCTTTCATAAATTCATTACCCAAGTATATCAAATATTTGCACTAGCATGCACCATGCAAGTAAGCATTATAGATATTTCGCACCCTCTGCATCTCATTACTATTAGCCCTATTGAATACAAATGACACTATAAGAATGTCTATAAGACAAACTCTTAACGAAGTATACCGAAGACATGCACCCCGTCATAACAATAATGAAAGAAAAACGTTTATGTTAAAATGCGTCATCACGCGTTAAGCAGTATCGTTGTAAGTCTTGCCGCTGTTTATAAACACCATCATCGTAAAATTTTACATGCGACAGATGATATACTAGGCACATCATATCTTACACAGTTATTTACAAGAAATGTTGCGATACAAACGTATTTCCTTTGGAAAAAAACACTGATACCCCAATACTAACACTTCGATATAAACAATAGCCTAGCTCACAATGAAAAGATTCTTATTCATTAGATAAGGAAGAAGTTGCAGAATGATGAATCACAGTACGTAAAAGTCCATCAACCTTTCGTGTCTTTTCTATGATCACACGTGAATCATCCGAGAATTTAGGATGCCACTTTAAATCCCGGTTGAAAGCCTTGCCCATTTCATGAAGGTTTTTGTTTTCCTTCTTCAAGTCAAAAGCATCTGTGTGTAAAGACTGTTTCTCCTCTTGTAATTGCTTAACTTTGGAAGTGTAAAAATCATTACGACGAAAGTTGTCCTCAACGCTTTTCCTAGCGTAAAAACCTTTCATATTGGCCTTCACCTGTCTATGCCACCTAGCGGCAAGAGAATGATCCATTCCTAAGGGAAGGTCCCTTATCTCAAGCCCGGAAGAATCGGGCCCCATCAAAACCCGCAAGGCACTCGGAGTGGAAGTTTCAAGAGTACATCCAAAGATAGATTCCCATTCTTTACATTTTGTCAATACATTGTCACGTCCTACCTCCAAAACAACAGCTTGGCGTTGGAGTTCATCCTTTTTCCCATCAAAATCGATAAAAGGATTTTTCTTTATATCCCTCTTCACTTCAAGAATGTTTTTGTCCTTTTGCTTTATCTAATCCTCCAATATACCTTGCTCCTTCAAGCGTTGTACAATTAGCTTCCTAGACGGGGAAAACCTACCTTCAGTATTGCTAAGAAAGTCCCCCAGGAAATCTCTAGGGCGTGGAGTGATTCAAACACCCTCATCAATGAAGAAGGGAATGTCTTCAAGCAAACACTCCTATTTGTGTAAACAAATAAGCTACCACTTATAGGATAAATTTTCAGATAATGAACATCGTTGTTTAAACCACAAAATGACCTATGAAAGAAAGAAAATAAACACAAGCACAATTCATATCCGCGCAAATTAACATCAACTATAAGGGGTGTAACAAATTATTTTTTCTCTCCAATAATGCTTTCCTTCATATTACATATTCATTTAGCATGGTGGGCCCTAAGATTCTTTAATATGGCCTCTCTATCATTCCCCAAAAAATTGAAAGATAGCTGAGGTACTTCATATAAACATGCTTGAGCTCTCTCAGAAAATGTTCTCTGCCGGATTTATAGGAGTGTTTTGTGAAGAATTCCCTCCTCAATTTAGAGAGAAAGTGCAGATCATCCTTGGAAACAGAATAATTAATGGAAACAGAGTCTTTGTCACCATAAGAATGAGTCATTAAGGGCCGAGGCCTACAAGTGAAGAAGAAATTCAAGGATGAAGGTTCATACCTGAGGGATAAGAGAAACCCACATAGTCATCCATAAACATAGAGAGCATACCTTCCTTCCTACCATCCTTTATCATGTCCACGTGGGAAGTTGAATTCATTATTGCAATCGCCTGTATCATCACTACCAATAAGTGAAGCAGGATTCTCGTCTTGTCCAGGCGTTGGATAATCAAGAAGCTTCTCAACAAATAAAAGATCCTGAACCCTCTCTTTATTCCCTTTAGAAATTGCAACATCCTGTCCTGGCATTCTAGTTCACCCGAAGACCTTGCTTTGAAGATATGGAGGGAGAGAAAGGAAACCCATATCTGGAAACTTGCCACAATTATCATGGTAAACCAATGAGAGGATCTTTTCATAATATTTGGTCGCTATGTATGAAAGATGTACCCTTAGAAACGAGGAAATTCTGTCCTAAGTTTCATAAATTAAACGTTTAGCGTTGGAGAGGGTTGCCACCTTTACTTTATGTTTCCTTGCATGCTATGCCAACATATCCGACCGCTCGTGCCTAAGGGTTGAAACTTTGGCGGCTAAGATCTGGTTACCAGTCTTTTCCCTCTAAAGAAACACTCTCAGTTGACTATATGCTTCCTTTTTATGTCACTTCACCGAACCTAAATCACAAATTTTAGAGTCCAACGCAGACTTCTCTTCCTTCAGCCTTCTTGTGTCACAAGATAACGAAGTCACCGTCGTCCCAGTGGTGTACCAACCACCCGATATCTAGAAAGAAACGATGTGGTATTTACACATGCATAAGGTAAATAAATAAAGAATTTAGGAGAACGAGGGTATGAACCAAGAGTTACCACTTAATGAGATAAAGACAAAAACTAGACCAATCTGTAAAAACGAGCCCTTAAATATCGGACCCATCAACACAAGGTAAGATAGATCTGATGATACTATCAAAGTCCAGAATCGATAAAATAGGATTTATAGAATCGCATTGTCGATGAGAAGGGGAAGGTGGTTCGCGTCCTCTAAAATATGAAATTCCTTGAGAATCGGATCTTAGAAGGCCAGCAACAAAACTACTTCCTGCGGTATCCACTAAAGAAGGACACGCATTGGGAGAGTCTCCAAGAAAAGGAGCAAGGGGGCTAGATAGCGATTGACACCCATGCGACCAACGATCTCATCACCAAAAAGACGAGAGAGTGAATTTTCCCTTTTATGTCCCTTGATAGAACCACTCCTGGTAGCCGAAGCTATTCTCTTCTTAGATAAAAACCTAAGATGGGGAGAGGCAGCGGGAGATGAATGTGAATCCTCCTCGAGAAACGTTGAATGCAAGAGAAGAGGAACTTCACCAACTACATCAAAAGCTTGAAGCTCGCTCTGAGCTGCTCTTTTTTTGAACAAAACCTAGAAGACTTGCTCAACCTGAAGTTGCCCAATCGTGGAATCTTAGACGATGCTATAACATAAGCATGTGTTTTAATCTAATTTCTATTTGATAATGCACACAAATGACACATGGGTAGACAGGCAACATAGAATTTTGTTATCCCATCGGACAACGATCTTGACTGCAAAGATCGATGTCGATAGGTTAAATTACCCTCTATTACGAGTTATTTGTCTGTATAAATCTTGTTTCTCAGAACCCAAATGAACGGGGATGGGTACAACTTAGTAAAGGTCACCATTAATCGTCATCTCAGACGATTATTGAGAGTTTAATCTGCACTGGGACCATCAATCTCTAATTCAAAGCATAATCCAAATCAATGAACGTGGTTTAAACAAGAAAACATACGACTAGCTAGATCCGAAATCCTGGGTAATAATATGACAAATTTCAATGAACAATAATCTTGTTTGAGTAAAATTTTATGCAGGGAAAAAGGATGAAAGAGAAAAAGATAATTCCTTTTTGGGAAAAAGGGATTCGCTTTTCCTCTCAGCCGTACATCTAAAAACGTACTAACGAACAAGAATTATGCTGAGAAAGTAGAAATGTTGCCAGAGGTAAAAAAGAATTTGCATTCGAAATTCAAGGTCAATCTGGACCGGAGAAAGAGAGGCCAATCAACGATCCCGATGGAGGGAGATCAGAAGACACAGAAATGACACTTCAGAAAAGACAATAAGATTGACTTGTAAATTCGAAAACACCCCTTCACTAAGGGGGCAAATGTTACTACCAAAATTTACTCCGAAACCAGATGATGGTGAAGGGGAATCTGAGGAATATAAGTACGAAAGAACCTTCCGAAAACGAAGAGCCCAAATAATAGAATGAACCGAAAGTCGGAAAGAATGATCTGAGAGCATCTTAAACTGGCACTTTCCAGAAAGGAAGAAGATCAAAGTCTACAGAATGCCAACAAAGTTCATCAGGCAAGGTCAATCCGACAGGGCCTACTCGGTAGGGAGTTTTGTAGTGAAAGGTCATCTAAGTCAGAAATTAAGAAAAAGCAAGACAGAAGCTCCACTCATCGAAGATTGGAAGGGCTATCGATATCAACTTGCTTAATACCGATACATCAGGAAACGACGGCAACAAAAACATCAAGACAAAATTACAGAAGAGATTATTCGGAACAAGCATCCGAAACATCTGCTGCATCAACGCTGAAAGGCCACATTGATAGACAACAATACATCACCAGGCGCTACCGTTTGGAAGACCAAATCACCCCCAAAAAAAACCTCCACCGAAAGGCTGACTGGAACCCTAGCGGAGATACAGGCAATCCATACTAATCTACTTAGTACAGTCACCGACCGTGGTTTCGAACCGGTGGCTATCTTCATATGTCGGGAGGACAAGCTCCTCTAAGTATACACGAGAAAGCCAGAAGCCTACATCTGAAAGCTTACGTCCGAGAGCTTACACCCGAAAACTACCATCGGAAGTTCAAATCCCGTCTGAAAGTCACCACATCAACAAGCTCATCTCAATTTCAAAGAAGTCCCAATCGATCGGGACCCTCGCTTTAGAGCCATAACCAGCGCCACAAAAGCGGTCGGAAGCCAAACATCCGATACCAAGGAGAAAGCGGCCGACAAAGGCACCTGCAGGCCCAACAGCCTAACAACGGAAGAGGCCCCGAATTCTCTATAAATAAGACCCTATCGGTCACATTTCATAGGGATTCCCTCATTTCTAATTATTGTACTCCCTCTCTTTAAACCCTAAGACTAGGATCAATTGGAGGATTTCCTCTATTCTGTTTATGTATTCTAAACCAAAGATTAGTAAAGAGCGCATATATACTCAAAATATTTTCTTGTGAGTTTATCAAACTATTTCTTAGTTATTATTGCTACGATTTACTGTTTGCTTCCTGTATATGCGTGGATTCTTGTCCAAACCTTTTCCGCAGACTGGATGAATCGCCTCTTTCCACATATTTAAACGCATCCTACAAGCCTAGGTCCCCTCTTTATATGCTTAGATCTTTCCACAAGCTTGGTGTGGGATTCCTTTCTAACATCCATAAAACCCTTTGTCAAGAGAAGCGTTTAGCGATTCTTCTCCTCAAGACCTTGACACATAAGAGAAGTAATCCAACCAAAACACGCAAAGGCTAAACAACTCATTTTTCCCTTAGATCCATTCCCATTGGCCTATCTCAGGTGTTGACAAAAAAGGAAGAATGAGGTAAACATATGGACTGAAATAAGTTGTACTTAATTATATGTATTAAGTAACATGTTAACAGAAAACATGTGGATTGAGATAATATATACTTAAATTAAGTAGAACATGTTATTGTAACCTGTAAACATGAAATTGGACAATGAATGACATTGTAATAATGTACAAAGAATGTAGATTACTTTCATTAATTACAATCTAAGGAATAACATGTTATGTGCTTATTAATGAACTTAAATGGGTTAAGTTATATCACTGAATAAATAAGTGAGAGGATTCTGTTCCTTAGAGATATAAGGGCCTTGGAGAAAACCTAGTAACTTGAATAAAATGATAAAATTTGTATAATCAAATTAATTCGTAAGCTGATAAGATAAAGCAAGCATGTAATTAAACAATTAGACATAGGGTCTAATAACACGATGGTGTAATGCGCATGGACCAGTCCGCACGTGTCTGAAGGTAAAGAACCCAACGGGGTAGATCATCGAGGTGTCTGGAGGCACAAGAGGAGCACGTCCATCCGATTCTTCTGCTTGCTGGCTCTGCGGGACTAGAAGGAAGCAAGCAACTTCCGAGGGACGTGGTAGGGTACTCCGTGTTGGTCCTCTGTTGCGGTGCATGCTCAGGCTGTACTCGCAGGGGTTGGGTTTGCATGTTACCACCCGGTGGGTATACCTTGACCGCAACAGTAGTTTGGCAGTCAGAAGGCTATGGCGGTATGACATTGAGGTGATTCGAGGATTTTCCTACAAATAGGCTGGTCAGGACCAAATAAAGGATAGTAATTGTTGGATACCTGTCATCGGCAGTCAGTGTGATGCGAAAAGACTAGAGATAAATCTATAGATCGATCTTTCACTATCGAGACTTTGGTTGCGGGACACGCCAATTTGGATGTAGATTGTTTGTTAGGGGCACGTCACTTAGCTCATGATGTAGTCTTTCACTAGTTGAGGGAGGGGTTGATGTGGGTCCGTAGCCACCATAGAAATGCAGACCATAGTTTAGATATCTGTACTTTAGGCCTTTTTAGCAGACCTATATAGATACGGAAAAGCTCCCGACCAAGTTCTATGCATTCAGATGCAGCCCTATTACGGAACTCAGGGTATAGTAGACAGTACGTACGTGTAAGGATCCGGATACATGCATGCCGCATCGAGTGGTGTATCATAGATGCTAGGGCATTACTCTGTGTTGAGACTAGATTCGACCAAGGAGATTGGATATGACAGTCTGTATGCTGACGTAACATAGCGATGGTGGTACTGTACGTAACGTGGCATAGATTTATAAAGATTCGTGCATCGCTCCGGCGTAGGATGAGAGTTGCAGACGTTTCCATGGCATGATAGTGGAGACCATGCGAGGAGGGTACCATGGGAGGTACCTTGATATTAGGGGTAGCTATATATACTATATTAGGTTAATCTACTGGGAGGCATATGGGTACGACATGCGTGTAAAGCCTTAAGTGCTATTAACCCAAAATAACCTAATAAACAAGAAAATGTAACTGAACGGTATATGTAGGGTTATTTCATAATGTGTAATTAAAGTCCAGTCATCAGAACTTGTGTTCTGACCTCTTCCTCATAATATACCCACAGGTTAGGCTTTTGGCATATATATGATAGCTTTGGATATTGGCTAGGCAGTATTATTACTTTGGTTAGGCTATATTTGATTATATTATTTTTTATTCCATTCCGTTGCGAGATGTTTTCTGAGCTCTGATATATTTTATATCTCTTTCTTTTCTGCAGGATACTAGACAAGCCAACTCGAGTTTCGGTAGATTGGGATTTTTGAAAAAGAAATCGACCTGTCAAAATTCGGGTTATTACGCAAAGATGAGTGGAGCTCCCTACTCGGAAATGCTATGTCTAATGAATCCTTTCTCCAATAACTCACCTACTTGTTTGTTGAGCTCTCTCCGTAGGAGCCATGTGGTGCACTGGCAAAGCGACAGGTTTCACATTCTCCTCCAAGTAAATCTGGAAATTTATCTCTTGTCTCGGAGGTAGTCCTCTAACCTCATCGAACATGTCCGGAAATCCACAAACTACAGGTATTGATCGACGATCGTTAGTGGAATCATCAAGAGAATCTATGAAACTTAGCATAACTGACCCCCGTGGGCCACAAGAATTTTTGAAAGTTCTGACTTGTCAAGTTAAAATTCTTACAGTTCTCCTCTTACAATCAAGAATGACACCATACATGGCTAGCCAATCCATTACTAGAATTAGTCTATAATCCATAAAGCCAAGAACATATGCATCGCATTTAAATTCGACGTCCATAACAGAAATTCTCAAACCCCTACATATCATAGATAAATGAGTCGTTCCTCCTATGGGGTTTGAGACTGTAACCGAATCAAAAACAATACTTGTATTTAGGTGCAAATTTTCTACTACAGAGTTGGATATGAATAAATGAGAAGCACCGGAATCAAAGAGAGTTCTAATAGGATAGTCTAAAAGAAAAATCAAACCTTCCACGATGACTTTCCTACCATGATTGGGTCAACCCGTCTCAAGAGCATTAACTTGTCCTCCAGACGATCTAGCTTTCTATCCTTGCCTATCAGGGCACTATCCTTTAAAATGTCCAACTTGACCACAAATAATGCAAGCATTCTTCGTTTTTCTACAATATTTCACAAAGTTTCCTAAAGCTATGCACCCATGGCATTTCACCTCTATCTTGATCTAAGCTTTATCGGGCTTTCCTCCTTTCTTAGACGTGCCCTTCTTCGGCCACCATTTCTTTTCTCAGTCTTGGGTTTATCTTCCTCGATATTAACCTCTTTCTTCCATTCTTTTTCATCCTCGTGTATCAAAGCCATGTCAACGAGCCTCTCGAAGGTTGCTCTCATCGGTACATGCATCAGTGCCATAAGTCTTGGAGCGGTTGGCTCCATCCCCTTGCGAACCTCAAGGCCTTTTTATGAGGAATATTTATTAACTCCAACCCAAATCTTGCTAATTGATTGAAACTATTAACATATTCTTTTATAATCATGCTTCCTTGCTTAAAATTCAGAAAATTCTCTATTTGCATTCCTTCTTCTGCTTGAAACAAGAACTTCGTCTCAAATCCGGCCTTAAATTCATCTCAAGTAGCCACCACTTGTCCGACCTGAACCATTTCCCACCAGTACGATGCTTCATCCTTCAGTTACCAAGCGACTAACTGGATTTCCCTCCTATTATCGAGCTTAAATAAGTTGAATACATTCTCTATTTCTTTGAGACAATTGCATGCCTTTACAAAACTCTTAATGCCACGAAATGGCTTTCTACCCATAGCGCAGAAGTCCTTACAAAGCTTAGAAAAGTTGACTATAGGAGGAGGAGGAGGTAGAGCTACTGCGGCTATGGCTGAGGGAGGGAAATTCTCTTGCACTCCAATAGGTGTCGTAGTTTCAACGTATCTATGAAACCATGTAGGAATGGGAATGCCCTTAGGAAAATTAGGAGCCCTAGACATGATGGAAAAGGATGAAACAAGAATTCAAAAAGAGAATCGAAGGAATATTGTAAATGACTTGAGGGGATATGTTTTTCAAAAATTGGTTTTATTTGAAAATCCCTTTTTTTTGAAAATGTTTTTCAAAAACTTTTCCTCTGACCTTGTAACCTTAGGTTCTGATACCAAATGTGATACCTCAGGTCCATTAATGTCACTCATATGAGAATGCATTAAGTTTCGTGAAGCACAATAAGTAAACAATAACTAAAATTCATAAGACATGATATAAAATGCAACGGAAAATTTCAAACTTTTATTTCAAAAATTAAAACATGGCATTGCATCTCAAATGTCAAAACCATAATCGTCTACCTCAATAATATCAGATTACAAAAACCATAGACAATATCCTTTAAGTGTTATCATAATATACATAGATGAATAAAACTGAAGTTAATACATGAAAAAGAGAGTTATCCAAGTCCAAGCAGATTCACGATCTCAATTACTGACCACTTTCACTCTAAGAATCTGGAGGGGAGGAAGAGTAAGAAGGGAAACAAAATAGGCCAGCCATTAAGTCTGGTGGGTTCAAGTGATTTTTAGCATAAGCATATAATAAGAGGTGTCAAGGCGGATAAATAATATTGGATGAGAAAGTATAGTAAAATATATAAGTGCGTAGTAAACGGGATATCAAAGCAAGATAAAAGATAAATTAAACTTCTCATTCATGTCCCAAGAATCAAGTTACTACACTAATTACTAGTATTAATAGGATTAGGTGTTACCTAATTACTACCCATGTGATCGGCTCCCCATTACCAGAATATCCTGTGCCAGCTCCGGAAGTAGCGTGTATCAGTCCCTAACCCAGCAACTTATAAGACACGGACCTATTTGTTGGGTTATAGTGTCTTAGTTTCCACTAATCGGACCCATGCACACTCATGACTCTGCCAGAACGCGCCCATACCCACCTTCCACCTTTGAACGTCTTACAATACAGATCGTTAAAGCGTTCCCTGGCCCTTACCTAGTGCGAGGCCCCTCCTAAGATACCAACAGGGATACTGACTAATTTGGGTTTCACACAACTGGACCCAAGCCACCCGTAGTCTTGTGCCCCCAAGTAACTAGGATTTAAGAGTCCCAAAAACATGATACAAACAATTAGATCTAGGACCTCTTAGCCTATTAATTAAAAGGTTTAACTTAGCACGTTTAAGTTCATTAATAAGCCTAGTTGTAAATGACATTTATCCTAAATGTTACTTTGTGTACAACCCTTACCCCCAAAACAAGCACCTTTCCAGATGTATATGTACTATAGTAACTCATTTTACTTAATTTTTTACATCTAATATACTTTATTACATGTTATACTTTATTAAGTCTAATCCTATCAGATTAACATGTTGCACATTCTTCCTTTTATGTAATTAACCCAAGTTTATAGTCAAAGGTTCCCAATGTATAGCATGGCCAATTTTCTCCATTTTAATGTCATTAATCAGTTATTCCAATTTATATTATTTATATACAATCCAACGGTGATGGCTTAGGCCTTTGACGGCCTAGGCTCAATGTAAATAAAAAGGAAAAAGGGAGAAAACAAATCTCAAACTGAATAAAAGGCATATAAAAGACCGTAAATAAATAAAAGACAAAATATGGATAAGGAAGACAAAAGCATACATAAACATATAACAACAGTAATATAAAATAGCTAATTTAATAGTAAAAGAACAATATATAAGCAATAACTTATAAGTAATGCTTATTTAAGATCCAACAATTTACTTTCTAAAACCTTTTTAAAATAACAGATCTAAAAATGATATGAACTCACGATGGTTGGATCAAAGAAGAAAAATATCTCTTTTGTATGCATATTTGTTGTAGAAGAAAGACCACTTTTAGCTTTGTTGTTGTAGAGTAATTAGATTTATCCTTGCTAATTTATGTTTGGGTAGCACCTTGGTATCTCCATATTTTTATTCAGAAAAGGTTTGGAGGAAGAAGAAAAAAGAATAGATTTGTGTGTAGAGAACAATGAGGCTGCCTGACTCTATATAGATTACCTATGATAATCCCTTACCGTTAAATTTTAGGATTTTTCAATCCAACAGTACACGCAATGCTAAGTCAGAGAACGAACTTGGTTAAGAAACTAGTCTAAAAACAAATGCAAGAACATTCTCCTGTATATGGGTGGATCGACCCATTATAACCTGTGTCGACCCCTAGGTCGAACCTCCTTAGACGTGGGTTGACCTGGTCAGACTGAGTCACCCCATGACCATTACTCCAAAACACGTTTTATTATATTTTATTTTAAATATATATAACTTGTATATATTTTTGTGAAATCTTCGTAAGTCCATAACTTTTTCGTATTAACTTCGATTTAGAAAATTTAAGGGTCTATCTGAACCAAAATTTCATAATGACACAACAGTAAGGTCGGTGTTACCTAACTCTATATATTTAATTAAATGATATCCATTTTATTATCCTTATTATACAATTACAGTGTATTAAATTATGGGTTGTTACAGAAAAGGTCGACCCAGGCACTGCAATTTGAAGTGCCTGATCAAATCTTTCTTTTGTGATATCAATACTTGAATCTTCAGAGTTTCCTACTTCATATTTAATGATTTTCATGTATTGTTTTGAACTGATTCCAAAAAGTTAATTCCTACATATTGGATAGCCGACACTAGTGTCAACTCGTATTATGAATTGATGGTTTTCTATGAGTTTTGATATGCTGATTTCATTGAATTTCAATTGAGTTTTGCTGATTTCATGCATATGTTTTATTCTAAAGAATTTTCGATTAAAAACAAATTTTAAAATAAATATTTTACAAATCAATTTATAAAAATTAAGATTATTTTCAAAACTATTTTGTGTATTATAATCTCTATTATAAAGAGATTCTAAAAGAAATGATTTCAAGATAGTTTCAAAAGGATTGTTTTTAATTGATTTTCTCGAAGTGCATATTATACATATAAAATCATGTGATTTTGCACTCTTTAAAAGAACGAGAAAGTTATTTAAATGATATAATAACCACATAGTATGGGATATGTAGGTTTACTATATTGGTTAATTTCGGACATGTTCAGTCGAAGCTCTACACGAGTGTGAAATTGACAGACTTATAGTGAATCGACGAGTGAGAACGTATGATATGGGATGCACTATTGTCGAAATCTGTGACACATTATGTTGTTGTTTACTGTACTAGGCTATTGGTCCATTCATTAGGCTGGGGGCCATTTATTAGATTGTTGGGCCGTTCATTAGGTTGTTGGTCCATCTATTAGGTTGTTGGGCCATTATTTAAACTATTGAGTCATTTGTAGAAAAGAACTTGGAAGGTTGTTAGGTCATCTGTTGTTGATGCACGTATTGTAAAGTTTTGAGAGTCGAGTAGGATCGAGTAATATGCAAATACATGTAATAAACTAAGTGCGGAAGATATAGTAAATAATATAATAGTAATAAATAAAAATGAATGAAACCAGAGATTTTTATACAAGTTTGGAGCACCGTCCTACGTCAGTCCCATAATCCTTTAGGAATTAACGCTATCAATAACCTTCCCTCCACCTGGAGGAACAAGTTTATAGACTCCAATTGATTTCATGGGCTACAAGCTTACCTGCTCGATTTAAACGGGGTATAGGCTAACCTAGTCTTCTAATACAAAGTAATGAATAACTGACTATATTGTTTTTTTTTTAAATAACATAGATGAGTCAATTGAATTACAAACTTCTACATTCTTCTCCTTGACGATGTATATAGCTTATGGTGTATGAAGCATGTGGAAGTAATGATTTTCAATCACAAAGTAGTAGAATTTGAATATAATTGAAAAATTAGATAGAAAGAATATAAGATAGCTTAGAAATTCAGAATAAGAAAGACTAGATCCGAATTAATTGATTAAAACAACTGATTCTGCGGTTAATTTATAAGGTATAAATAGTTGCTTCTATTCGCGAAAGGTTTTGATCAATAGAAATGGACATAGCTCTTTGTTTAAGAGTTATGACTCTTCAGGAAAAGAAGCAACCTTTCAGTTCAACTGGCTGAAAAATTAATTCAGCTGACTGAATGGTTTGAATTTTAAAACAACAAGCAAATAGTACAAAAATGGCATGATTTAGTCCATTGGATATTCATATAAAATATGAATACCCAATATTCAGTCAACTGAATTGGTGCATTCAAATGGTTGAATGCACAACTAGGTTTTTGCATGTTTCCTGTGTAAAAACTTAAAAATCGTATAATGATATATAAATGAGAAATTTTAACAGTATTTCTAACTATAGACTCAACAATAAATAAATTTGAAGTTCGTGGATCTATTTCTTCAATTCCTAGTGTTTTTTAATTCTATATTTGTACGTCCCTGAATTCTTGTTTCTCAATTGTTCCTGCAAGAAACGTTAGTATAGAAGTTGTCATAATCAAAACATCATAAAATAGAGGTTCTAACAAGCTTATGTTTGCCATCCGTTGGGATTCACTTTTGTTGTTGCTATTTCTATTTTTCATTATTTTTATTTTTGGAATTTTTTTGATTTCCAAATGTTTTCACAATTTCGTTGATGTTGGATATATATATATATACATATATATATATATATATATACATATATATGGTCCTCCAATCTCCTATGGGGAGAGGAAAGGTGATCTACGTTACTAACCGTGGAGTTCTAACTCCCGAACCATTATACTTATCAACATCCATTCTATGAAACCATCCTCTTCCCAAAGGCGATCCACATGATAACTTGCAGAGTTCTCTATAAAATACGAACTCCGAAGCCACTTATTTTTATCAATATCCATCGACAACCGAAATCGTTTTGATTTCGATCCACAGCCTCAACTAAAACCGACTAGGTTTCAGTTTAACAATTCTCAAAATCCAAATCAGTAAGACCAAATTCCAGAATTTCCAGAAACTCGTTACCATTTGTAAAGCCTAAAATCATGTTTAATTGCAATTCAGATCTAAATTCAGAGAAATGGCGGTGGTATCGGTTTTCAGCTATCAACTTCTCTACATTCCACTTTCTCTAAATCGCACCTTATGTCAATTGGATCTAGAATTTATGTTTCCTTTCGATCTATAAAGGATCAAGACACAGGAAATTGGGCTTTCAGCATAATCAGGTTTAATGGTTAATTTCTCTATCGAAATATCGCTACTTTCTCATCAACCGTTCCTTACAAATAGATCGGATTTGCAAGCATCGAGCCTTTTATTCGATGTACAAAGGGAACGTATCTTGCAATTGGTTTTAAACAAATATCGATTTTAGGCTTGATTATTTCAATAGAAAAACTGGTTTTGGATTGCTGAGTATTATTGCCACCTTCAGATTTTTGAATTAAACGATGACAAACCTACTATCTTGGCTTTTTCTATTTCTGGCTTCTAAGTTCATGTGTACCAATTTATTCTCTTGGAAGTCGGGACTTAGAAAGAAGTTTATAGATAATTGATCCAGTGTTGTATCAGTGTTGTGCAATTTCTTTGGCAAGAAGGAAGTTCTGAAGTTTACAAGTGTTCAAATTGTTACATCCAGTGTCTAAGTGTATTCAGCAAAAATGAAATTTCCCACAATGCCATGCAATCAAGAACGTGGATGATAACTATGTTAATCTGTTCAACACTAGAGTATGTGGGAGACGTGGAGCACTAGTTGGTATAGGGAGCATTATCTATGTTTTTTCTTAGGAGGGACATAAGGATAGTTGTACTTGTAACTACATTAATCTATTTGCTACTGGGTTTCACATGAGAATGGTTTTGCCTACTTGTATACAACAGAAGGATAATGGCTTTTTACTGCTAATAGTACACTGGATTTACAAGTGCATTCCTACGTGATATGGCTAGTTATGATCGAGAGGATTCTAACTGTGAAAAGAATTTAGAGTACCTGAGTTGAAGTGCAGGTCAAGCACTTATTGAGTGGGATTATCTAACTTCATCATATGTCCTATTTTTATAGTTTTCTTTTTACAGATTATTGTGTTTTATTAGATTTCATGTATGTTTCATATCTAACGCAGGTAAGAGCGCTAACCTTGATATGTATTTTTCTTTGAAGTTAATAAAGCGTACCAATTTTCAGTGTATATATATATATATATGCGCGCGCGCGCACATAACCTTAGAGTTGTTTTGTTGATAAATTATGGTTATTACATTTTTGTTGTTTTGAACTATTAAATGTGTGTTATATGTTCATATACTATTGGCTTCCATCCTATTGTTTCTATTTATTTTGAAATATTATTTAGTTTAGCCTTAGAGCTTAAGAAATTTGTTATCGATGGAAACATTTTTTGCTTTGTTGTTGCTACATAATACATGAGACCTTTATAAGTTAATTTAGATGAATATATCTCATGTACTTTATGTTGATTAGAGCTAATATTTTCCTTCTCTAGCGAGAGGAATTATCAATTACATGACATTATGCTTCCCCTATTATGCACTAACGTCTAGTTCAATCTAGACTGACCCGTGTATTTTGTGTAGTCGGGCCAGACCGAGTTATTACAGGTTAGTCTTCTTCTGCTATTAGATACCCATTATGCTTTGCTTCTGCCTTAGGCTATCCTATCCTATTTCGATGCTGGTGAATGTTTTATGTAGTTGTTTTGTCATACTCTAATGTATGATATTTTGTTGTACTCGTTTTTATATGTGTTTCATGATAACCATATACTTATGTAAAACTTTTGTGTCGTACTTCCGCTATATTTATGTATATGTTTACTGTTATGTGAACTGTATTACATGATGTTGTTATACATTGTTCTGAATATATCCATTAGCCATCATAGTTTTGTGTTAATCCTAGATTGGATAATTCCTCATAAGTTGAGAAAATAAATTAAGGCTTGCAATCGACGTATTTGATACTCGTTTAGGACAAAGCTTACGGATGATCGCTCTTGAATATCCCTATTCTCTGCACTAGTAGATGTTATTACTCTATAATGCTTTCTGTTAGTGTGGGTCTCGAGATGGGTCGTCATAGTTGGTATTAGAGCTGCGTTCAGAACAATATATGATAAGCATAGAACAAAACATGTATTACAATGCATCGAAGGATAATATATTTGTTAACATAGTCTCCAATCATTGTTATCCTTAACCATTATCCTTCAATCTTTTCAGGTCTTTGGGGTAGAAAATAGGTTGGTAATATGTCTAGGAATGTATTTTGATTCCGTAGTATTCCAAATTTCCATATTGAATTCTAATATCAATATCATACTACATGAATAATCTATATCTTATCTTATCCATTTATTTTAACCAGTCCACTGGCTCACATCCAGATGGAGTCTATATGTCTACCAATCATTTCATGGAGCTATATGGTAGTACTCAGCCTCCAGCTCCTAATCCTTCATCTCCTCCATGCAAGTCGACCTTTACCCATATATGTAGCAATTTTCGCATTTAAGAGGCAAGCCTTTTAAGGTCTTAGAAACTATTTTAGAAGTTCAATCTTGGTTGCATACGTGCCAATGCATATTTTCTCGTATGGCCATTATGACCACCATCATATAAATCTAATATCAAGCATATTGCAAGAACATGTATTTGATTGATATGAGCTCTTGATTGCTGAAATTGATGAGGCCACTCTTTCTTGGAATCAGTTTAAGGAACCTTTTGAGCATAAATTTGTTCCTAAATTAGAGAAATACTTCCTTGCTCGTCGTTTCCTTGAGTTGAATCAAGGAAAATAGAAATTATTTTGAGTATGTTTCCTCTTTTGGAGCTTTATCCAAGTACGGTATCGAGCATATTAATATGCTATATAGGGAGAACTTGAAGCATGTGTGTAGTTTATAGAAATATTTGAAGAAAGCTTTGATGCTCCAACTTAAGATTTCTTTTGAGATTGGTTAACTCAGCAATTCATCTTGAAGCCTTCAAGAAAGAGAAGAATAGTAGTGATGAGATTGAGATTTGAAACAATCCGAATACGAAGAAGTTTCCTGTATAAATCCAATTCCTTTCAGCATAACAAGAAGGAGTCGATTGGTTCTAGTTCTGATTTAGGTTTTGCACCTCTTAGCCAAAAGACATGTAATAATTGTGGATCTTGTGATCATTTCCTTCGTGATTGTCCTAAGCCTTGCTATTGTCGTACTTGTAAGCAAAAGGGATATTGGCCTTCATTGTGTCCTCGATTTTCTAAGGATCTTAATCATGAAAAACTCAATATTGTGGATGCTTCTGGTGGACCTTTTCAGCTTTTATGTACATTCTCTTCAATTCTTAAGGTATCTATTTTATTTCGTGTTCACTCTATTCGAGTTCTCTTTGATATGGGTGCATCACACTCAATCGTATCGAAGGGGCTTGTTAATGGTATTCCTTTAGAAGTGTCTTGTGACTTCCTTGAAGATCGTGAATCCTATTGGAGGGTCTGCAACATTTAGTATGCTTTGTGAGAATGTTGAGATTATCTTTATGGTTTTTCTTTCCATGTGAATCCACATGTTATTCATTATCTTGACTTCAATATGAGTTTGAGGATGGATTGGCTTATTTAATATGAAGCCTGAATCTTTTTTTTGAAAGGACTTATATTTTAAGATCATCTATCTTTTTTTTGAGATGTTGATTGTAATTTATGAAGCATCTTTATTTTCTCTCAAATCTCAAGACGATGATGGAATATCTTGGATTCCTCTTGTTTGTAATTTTTTTGATATGTTCGAGCATGTTTCTTGTTTGCCACCTAGGTGGACAATTGGGTTCCGCATTAATTTCATTCATGGTGCATGGACCGTTAGTCATCCTCCCATAAGAATGTTCACCAAGAAGAATGAGGAACCCAAGAAGTACTTGTTAGAACTAGAAATTGAGCATTCATCCAATTTAGTTCATCTCCTTGGGCCACCACTGTTGTCTCTATTAAGAAATCTGATGGTACTTTTAGGCTTTGCATTGTTTATCGCAAGCTTAACGAGTTAATTACCAAGAACAAGCATCCCTTGCCTAGGATCGATGATATATTCTATCAATTGTGCGGTGTTAAATTTTTCTCTTAGCTCATTCTCACATTTAACTTTCATCATATGCGAATTGTGGAGGATAGTGTTCCTCCTAACGCATTGTTCACTAATTATGGTTCTTATGAGTGGATCGTGATGTCGTTCAGTTTAATGAATGCTCAACTTATTCTTTTGATCTCATGAATCGAGTATTCTGGGAATATCTCAATAAGTTCTTTTCGGTTTTCATTGATGATATTCTTGTTTATGCCAAAACCAAAGCGGGTCATGCTCAAAACTTGAGAATTATCTTGAGCACTCTTTGTCATAATAAGCTTAATTAAAGCCAAATTCAACGAACATCACTTTTGGGAGAAGAACGTAGATTTTTTGGCCTTGTGATTTGGAGTTTCCCTGGATTGTTTGGTTATTACTATCGATTCATTAAAGATTCATCTCACATCGTTCTATCTCTTACTAGCCTTACGAGGAAAGGAGTTCAGTTTGATATGTGTAAAGCTTCTTTTTAGAAATTAAAAGAACTTCTTAATTATGCTCCTATATTTGTCATTCCCGAAGGGAATCAAGATCTTTTTGTTTATACCAATGCCAGTAGATGTAAGATCTTTTTGTTTAGACCAATGCCAGTAGATGTGGTCTCAGTATTATTTTTATGTCGAAGGATTGGGTAGTTGCCTATGCTTCTAGGCAATTATGTCTAAACGAGATTCAGTACACCACCAATGATTTGGAATTGGCCCCATAGTCTTTTCCTTAAAAATTTAGCGACATTGTCTTTTGGGCGAGCATCATTGGAGTACATATTTACTCAAAAAGAGCTTAACATGTGGCAACATGATTGGCTTGAGTTCCTCACTTCTTATGACTTCGATATCTAATGTACTCCTCGAAAAGGGAATCGATCAATAGACGGGTTGAGTCTCAAACCATAAGCTGTTGTTTCTATGATGCTAGCTTAGTGGAATATGTTGGAAGCTTCATCTCTTTGTGATATTCGCGATTGTGCTCCAGTACCAGATCTTCATGTTCTATTGTTTAGCATGGAAGCTTATCCTAGTTTATTGGATCGCATTATAGATGCTCAAAGGTAAGATCCAAATCTTACTATTCTTGTTTGGCTTTGTAATTAAGATTTCCATAGTGATGGGTTAAAAACTTTCAATATTAATGCTCGTGGTTGTGTTCATAGGAAGAGTAGATTAATCGTGCCCAATGTTGATTTTCTTAGGAGGGACATTTTTTATGAATGTCACCATTTTAATTATTATATTCATCCTAGTAGTAGTAAGATGTACGCTGGATATGAGATGCTTGTACTATTGGGAAAGAAATAAGTGTGATGCGACAAATTATGTGAGCAATTACATGACTTGTCAACTAATCAAAAACCGAACATCAGCATCCTAGTGGTCTTTTGCAGCCTCTTGATGGCCTACCTTGTTCGATATCTAACCATGATAGTGTTGGGTGATTGTTGAACGCTTAACTAAATTAGATCATTTTATTCCTATTAAGTCTACTATGACAACCTCTCATCTATCTAAGCTTTATATTGAGGAAATCATGGGATTTCATGGTGTTCCTTGTTCTATCATTTGTGATAGAGATCCGCTTTTTACCATTGAATTCTGGTGGAGTCTCCAGAAAGCTTTGGATACAAAGCTTAATTTCAGCACATCTTATAATTCACCATGTGACGGATAGACCGAATGGGTGAATATTATTCTTAAAGATCTTTTTTATGCATGTATTCTTGATTTTGGTGGTAATTGGGAAGATCACCTACTCTTGTTGAGTTCACTTACTACAACAATTTCTAGTCTAGTATCGGCATGACTCTTTTGAATCCTTATACGGAAGGCCATGTCGATCACTATCTTGTTGGTTGGAATTTTAGGAGAAGTTAAATTTGGGTACCGAATTTATTCTTGAAGCTTTTGAGAAGATCAATCTTATTCATAATAGAATGAAAGAGGTACAGAGCAAGCAAAAATCTTGTACAAACAACCATTGGAAGATTTTTGAAATTCTCTATTGGTGATCTTGTGTTTATTCATGTTTCTCTGTTGAAGGAGGTAATGCATTTCGATAGGATCGAGAAATTTAATCCTAGAAATGTAGGAGCATTCCCTATCACTGAATGTATTGGCCTAATTACTAATTGGTATCACTTCAAGCTCAGTTTTTGGATATTCATGATGTATTTCATGAGTCATAGGTTTGGAAGTGTCTTCATGATTCAGATTCAGTTGTTGATCCCCATATTTTTCAAGAGATTGAGATATCACTCGATTTATCTATCGTGCAACATCCTGTTGTACTTGCTTCAGAGTTTAGATGCCTTTGAAATAAAGACATTCCACGTATGAAGATTCAGTGGTCCTCTAATCCTAAGGATTGTACTTGGAAAACTATATGATTCATTGACCGAACATATCCTGGTTTTTTTCTTCCATTAGTGGGGGTGAGTATTTTTGACTCAAGCTTATCTATTTCCTATTATGAGATATTGCGAGGACCTAATTTTCATAAGCGGGAAGTCTGTAATAACCATGGTTTTGTGATTACCTGTATAAACAAATTACAATGATGATTTTAATTTGTAAAAAAAGAATATAAAGATAAATTTAGAGAGGATAATTCACAGAATTAATTAATTTGAATAATCAACGGGTTTTGTGTTAATTCGGGGGTAATTATGATGGTTTGAGGTTGAATCGAATTTAAATAAAGTGATAAAAGAATTTGATTCAACATTTGTTTGTTGAATAAATATAAATATAAAAGAAGTGTGGTGCTGAGGGCATCCCAATATGTTCTTCCTAATACCGCAATTAAAAAAAATAAAACTCATTAAATTTTGTATGCTTCCTAATACCACATTATCTCTCCATTGTATTTTCTCACTCAACCATTTTTTGTCGAACTAATCACCTATTCAGCGTTAATCTGAAAACCCTAATCTCTCTTATTGGTAATTAATCGTTGTCTTCTTCACATTTCTCGCAAGAAATTCAAATTTGTATGGTAATCCCTCAATTGTTTGGTGATCTAAAAACCTTAAAACCGTGATATAGTGATTTATATTTGGGTAAGTTTGTTTAGATATAATCGAAGTTAGTCGGAGTCGGTTGAAGTCGGAGATGAAGGTTTTTTTCTGATCGAATGTAATTTAGGGTTTTCGAACGCAGTGGCAGAGATGGAGAAATAGAAGAAATAAGGTGGTAGCCCCTATTTTTAATTGTTTGGTATTAGGAAGAGCGGAATGTATTATTTTGTGGTATTTTTTAGTTGCGGTATTAGGAAGAGCATATTGGAGTGCCCTTAGCACCCCACTAAAAGAATAGAAAGTATACAAAGTTTATAATGTGAATTTAGGGTAAAATTAAATATTAAAGGATTTTATTTGTCAAAATGCAACATTTTTTAAATTATTAAGGGGTAATTTTTTTTGGTTAAAGAGACATTTGCAAATTAAATTAGGTTGTAATCCAAAATAAAACATGTAAAACTGTTGTTTAAATTAATATCTAAACTATGAAAATATTTTAAACATGATTTGTCATATTAATTTAGACAAGTAAATGAATATTGTGTAATTATTATGTTAAAAATGTTAACTTCGAATAAATGAAAATATAAAATAAGCATTTTAGTTAAAATCTAAATTTTAAGAGTGTTTGAATTCTAGAAATCATGTTTTCTTATTTTAAATAATTATATGTATGTTGTTTAACAAGTTTGTAAATTAGAATTTGCAAAATATAAACATTTTGTTGTAAATATGGTATTTTGGGTTAAAATGATGTAAACATGTATTAAATTGTAACTTAATAACATAATTAACTCAAATTAACCATACTTAGCCTAAAGGTTAAGGTTTTGGATCTACACTCAAACCATTTACTAACTTCAATTTAGGTAGAGAAGAAAAACCTGGGGAATACATTATTTTCTTTAACCAACTCCCTTTCTTCTTCCCTATAACTAAAGCCTGAAAGAAAATTTAAAACCCTCCTCTCCAATTACCAAATACAAGCAGTTTTTAAATTAAATATAAAGAAAGTTCACAAAAATTGTAACTTAACTGGTAACCTAATTGAAACCAGCAATATTTTCATCCAACTTCTATGGTTTGAAGAAAGTTATTCACTGAAACTTTCTCTTCTCTTACAGATCTGTGTTTTTTATTCTCATAGGTATCTGAAGTTTTCCTAAATTCATTTCAAAGCTAAAGCTTCACTTTTCTTGATAAATTCGCAGTGATCGCCTGAAGGTGAGTTTCTACTCATTATTCCAACTAAAGTTGTCTTGCATGTGTGTAAATTATAATTTCCCGTTGTTGTTGTTTATTGTTTACTATAAGCAAACTTTGAACTTTTGTGTTCACAAAAACCATATGTTGTATGTTGATCTTTTTGAGCTTATCAAGTCATTATATTACACTGAAACCTTGTCAAAATGATTATGAATCATAGTCCATGTGTTGCTATGCATACCTACTTAAAACTGTGTCTGAATTTGATATTAAATTGTTCCAAAACCATGCTTGAAAATTGAACCAGAGTTGGTAAACTATAGGAAAGAAATTCTCAAGCCTAGATCGTCCAAAGACTCGTATGGATCAATAATTAGGTCTACCTAGGCACTATAATTTCAAGTGCCTGGTCGAGCATTTCTTTTATATTCTAGGTGCTTGAATTTGCTGAGTTTCCTACAACATATTAGATGATTTCCATGTAATGTTTTGAACCAATTTCAAAAGAGTAATTCTTATATATTAAGAGATGACATTAACGTTAATTTTTATTATGGATTGACAGTTTTCGTAAGACCACGCTGTATGTAAACATGGATAAGTTTTTACCTTAGATAACCAAATACTCTCTATTAAGTCATATGATATTATTTATAGTGGCATTTGGTTGAAAATTCATTCAGATAACTATATAAAGTAATTACCAATACCTGGACAAGTCAGTTGGATATATAATACTAAGAGGCAATTGAAATATGTGAAAGGCATGTCATTTTTTTGGGAATATAGTCAAAAACATAAAGCTCTAGTGGAATTAGATTTCCAACCAATAGGGAAATTAGTGGCCTTTACCTTCCAAATATAGCAATCATAGTATCTGGTAGTTTTCAAACAGGGACATATACAACTCCATCCCAGTTCACACCTTGTGGATCAGTGTTGATGCATACACTTATCTCCGATCGTTGTTTGATTTTTTGAGCATCATCCATTGTTGTACTTTGGAGCTTATCTTCCAAGTTTCATATGATTCCAATTAACTTTGATCTTGATATACTCTGATCTTAAACCTAAGCCCAAACACATAAGTCAAGCATGACAACAATTCAATCATCTAAACAACAAATTCAACGCCTTTCAATCATACATAAACATCCGATTATATACAAATGTGAATCAAATCTAATCATAGGTCTAGCAATAAACAAGTTGATTGTAGCTTTTAAATAATTATCGGCCTCAAAATAATTGATTTAATATTTATTTATCCTTTAAATAATAGTTAACAAATAATTGAATTTCGATTAAATATATTTAAAATGAACATAAATGATATCCAAAACTTTAGGTTTATCTCCTTTGTAACACAATCATCAAAATTTTGTTAAAAATATATGCAATAAAGCAAAATAAAAATTGGTAAGATGAAAATAATGAATTAATATGCATTCTATCAAATCTAAGGATTAGAGATGTTATAATACTCACAAATGAAGCGGTTGAAGGATTTAGACATAAAGATAATATAATGAATCACTGGAAACATTTTTTCCCTCACCTTTCGTACATAGTAGCAAAATATCTCTTATTTCTAGCTCTAGTATTCACCTCAGACAAGCATTGTTCGGAAGGGCCACTGGTAGTTATGGTCTCTTATTTCCGTCTTCTAATTTGCCCCTTCTATATTGCTACACTAAATGAATCAGCGTATCTGGTGGCATCAGACATGGGCATGCACGTCATTATATATATTCATATAAACTCTACGGTCACAAGAACTTTTGATCCATGATCATACATTGACTTGTAATAAATATTCCTTGCAGATCACATTGCTTTCCCATATCATATCTGAGATGTGAGGTTTATGAAACACCCCACCTCCGTTAAGGTCACTCACAAAGGGAATGACTTAAATTTGGTGGAGGTTTATAAGTAAAAGTCACAGATAAACACAAGACAAATATAAATACACATATTTTAAATAGCGGAAAACAAACAGGCTTTTATTTCATAAATACGTGTTCATACAAAACATTTCCATAATTGTCTCAAAATACTTCCAACATTACAACCTCGTTACTGTCTTGATTATTAAAGAAGCATAAAACATAAATAAAGTAACAAAAATCCCCATAGTGATATCCAAAGCCATAATCCTAGCAAAAGAGATCCAAACCATACATCTACGGTCTTGAAGCTTGCAAAGAGTCTGACTAAACTGGGTTGTTTCCTCCCTGTGGACCTGGGGGAGGGGGGACGAAAGAAAAGAAGACGAAAAGAAAATAGATTCAGACATAAAGCCAGAGTAAATCTAGTGACTCTTCAGTATGTGAATAAGAAAAGGGCATGATAGATATAAACTGAAAACAGGAAAGTATCACAAGCTAAGGAAGTGTAGTTTAGAACCGAATGTACTATCGCACCCACACTATATCTCTACACCTACTTGAGCTTATTCTAACTGGCACCCCATGCTGAGGGTGAAGTGATCCCCATTTTCTAAAGATCGGCTCCTACTCGCATAATCATCTGTGTCTTACGGCCCCCAGAAATTGTAGATACCTATGCTGGCCCCACCATAGGGTGTATCAAGACCCATGGTGGCGACCCGACATAGACCTTAGAATGCATAGGTTATACTACTGGTGCCCCCAGTGCCCTGTTTGTCTGCTCCGAAGTGCGTGCACACCCGCACTCCGTTAGAACCCACACTGTTGCACCCACCGCCGTCGCTTTGATCGCTTACAATCAGCCCAGTAATCGTGCCCTACCCTGCCTAGTTTCAGGGTACCATGATACCTAATTGGGTTACTGCTGAAATGGGTCCCCGTTACTAGGGTTTTCCAGTCAAACATGCTAAGTGGTTAAGTGTCTGTATTTACCTAACCTCACCCATCAATTTCATTAACATGTTGAATTGGTTAAGTGTTTTAGTTAACTTAACCCTACCATCTGTCCTTAGCCTTTTAAAGCACCGATCACTCACATTAGACAAATATTGTTACGGTTACTGGATGTGCGGGTCGGTTCCGGGCAGATTTACACCATAACTCATTCTAACCTCGGGTCCTTATTGGGCTTCATGCTTAACCACCCACATTGGATAGGTATTGTTGTGACTACTGGACTGCCGGGCGGGTCCGGGCAGATTTACATCACAACTCAATCTAACCTCGTGTTAAGCATATTCGTATTTTCTAAATTTACATATTTGTCTTTATCACTTAATATATGTAAATTTGTCAACAATTAAATGTTGTGGCCCACTTTCCAAGTTTAACCTTTTTTTTTTGGTATAAAGAATTTATACCGTTTAAATGCCACCAATTTTGGCATGTGACAAACATGCCAATTTCATATATTTTTATGACAAGTTTTATTAATATTCCCAACGTTACCCCGTTTAAACATTAGGCTAACAATCTTAGCCTAATTTTTCGTTCGCATAGTTTTTAACATATGATATTAGGCTAAAAACTTAGCCTAATTTAGCGCACACAAATAGGCATAAGGGAATTCATAAACATAAACATAACATAGGTGTAAACTTGGCATTTTTGGCATAGTCAATATGAACATCATAGGTGTGAACTTGCAAAATAGCCAACATGAATGTCATAGATGTGATCTTGCAAAATAGTCAATATACATATATGTGAATTTGCAACATAGCCTAAATAAATTTTACATATATGTGAATTTGCATTGAAATAAGGGTCTAACCAAATAGGTGTCACATAAAATGGCATATTTAGACTTATACAAACTTGGGTTTAAACATGTTTAACTTGGCATAATGTCAACCGCAAAACTAACATGTTGTATATTCACCAAAATGTCCAATTTTAACATCTAATCATATAGCCTATTTCAACTTGAAACTTGCATAGTTTATGTAACCCAAATGGTACTTAACATAGATCCAATTATACTTGCAAATAAACATAAGAATGTGTTCATAGGTTTTGAGTCATGTAGGCATAAAAGGTCTCAAATCTAGAACTTGTTTACATAAGCTTTAACTTAGACTTAGGGAATGTATATAGTCCATTCCATCGACATAAACATAAAGGGATCAAATTCTAGTTTTTGCCACAACTTGCAAGTGCTATTATTTTCATATACAAATGTCCAATAGGCTTGCATAAATCAATTTATGCCACAAATATCAATACACAAGTCATGACAGAATTATTGCAATACACAGAATTCATATCATTATTATACAATAACACAATTCTATTTTCATTTTCATCGAATCACGTCACAGTTTTATTCATATTCCGAAAGATCACTATACTTACGACGAATGCAGAATCTTAAATTCTGGATTCTGAGTTCTGAAATTGAGATGTGTTACTTTGGGTAGATTAACGTTGCGTTGAATAATTTGATTAAGCTTTAGTTCTCTTCTTAATTTGATTCGTCCCTAAGTTCCTTTCCCTTGACGGCTACGCTCAATTCCTTCCCGGCAGCATGACGACTCCAATCTTAATTTTTTGTGTGAATTTTAGTTGAGACTTAGGGGGTATATATAGATTTTTAGATTGTTTTGAGCCGTCATATGAAGACAGGAGGAATCTAGACCATACAAAGTCCAAAGAGCCAATCAAGAGGTGACATGTCAGCCCTAAAGACACACCGAGCCACAGAAATTCGAGCCAGAGCCAGACCCAGCCAGCCAGGTCGACTGGTAGGTCGACATTATGGTCGACCTGGGGTGACCAGGTCGACACCATGGTCGACCTGGTCCCTGGGCGGGAATTTTCCCGCCCATCCCAGTTTGAGCTTATTTTTCGAATTTTGAACTTGAAACCGAGCTGTTTGAATTTTAAATTTCATTCTGAAACTTCCGAAGGTCATAACTCCTTCATACGGAGTCCGATTCACGCAAACTCGGACTCTATCTCAAGCAGAATTCCGAGATGAACGCAATGGCGTAACCCATTTCCCTTAATTCTTCCATTTAGAATTAATTACACTTTAATTTGTGAAGTTTAATGTTATAGAATTCACGGGGTGTTACATTCTCCCCCTCTCAAAAGGATTTCGTCCCTGAAATCTTCAAGTTAGGAAGAATGTATATCCTACCATCCAATCGTCCATCTACTCAACCAACAAACAGAGGCGTCCACTGTCCTTAAAATACTTTTAATGCTTCATGATCATATGCATAGTGTGTGTACATGTCCTTATCTAATGCAGAAATCAGGCGGTCTACTGATTCAGTTGACCTCTTTTATGCGAATCATGTAAGTGTCATGAATCCATTATGTATGCAAAATTTTCCTACTCATAATTCTACATGAGTGCACAACTTATTCATACAAATGCGACAACCCTATGACAGCATATCAAGTTTCAACCATATACAAATGAGAGTACATATATGCATATGCAATATGAAGTGACTGAGCCGATCTAAAACCTAGGGTGTGTGTATATGCATCCACGAGCAACCACTGGCAATCACTAGCAACCATTTGCAGCCATCATCCATAACATGTTTGCATCCATTTGTTTTCTACCTAAGGAGTTAGGAAAAGGACCGAGGAGATATACCTAAAAAGATAGATAAAGCATAACTTAAGGAAAAAGAGAGATCAAAGATGTACCCTCAAAAAGAAAAGGGTAGACAACGCGTATTCTGTCCGCAGCTTCCCAAGTCACGTCTTCCTCGGCGCCGCTCCACTGAACTTTAACGAGTTTGACTTCGCGGTTGCGTAGTTTTTTCACTTTAGTTCCTAAGATGCAGGTTGGAACTCTCCTCACAGTTGCTTCACGTTCCACTTCGGCTTCTTCTAGAATGCTAGGTTCCACCACTTCCGCAGACTCATGCAAACACTTCCGGAGGTGAGAAACATGAAAGACGTTGTGAACTCCGGCCAGTCTCTCGGGTAGCTCTAATCTATAGGCCATCTTCCCAACCTTCTCGATGATAGGAAACGGCTCTACAAATTTTGGTGCTAACTTTCCTGTGGATCCAAAGCGAACGACGTTCCTTAAAGGAGATACCTTAAAGAAAACCCTGTCCCCAACCTCAAACTCAAGGTCGGTCCTTCTTTAGTCGGCGTAGGATTTCTGTCTGTCTTGGGTAGTCTTCATTCTCCTTCGTATCAAGTCCACTTTTTCTGAAGTCTCTCTAATCATGTCTGGCCCAAGTATAATCTTGTCAGTGGACTCCCACCAACAAGTTGGTGATCGGCAAGGTCTTCCATACAAAGCTTCGAAGGGCGCCATACCGATGGTGGCTTGGTAACTGTTGTTATAGGCGAATTCTACTAAAGGAAGGTGATCCTCCCAAGTCCCTCTGAAGTCAAGAACGCACAGTCTTAGAAGATCTTCTAGTACCCTATTCACCCTTTCTGTCTGACCGTCAGTTTGGGGGTGATAGGCCGTGCTCAAACATAACTGTGTGCCGACAGCTTCTTGCAGACTCCGCCAAAATTCGCTCGTGAAGATGGGGTCTCTGTCACTCACTATGCTGGAGGGTATTCCATGGAGTCGAACTATTTCCTTGAGATAAAGAGAATCTAGTGACGAAGCAGTCCTTCTGCTCTTGATAGGTATAAAGTGGGCACTTTTAGTAAGCCTGTCCACTATTACCCAAATGCTAGTATTGCCTCTTCTTGACCTAGGCAACCCGTCAATGAAGTCCATTGAAATGCTATCCCACTTCCATTGCGAGACTTCTAGAGGATGTAGTAGTCCTCTAGGTTTCTTCTGTTCCGCCTTGACCTATTGGCAGGTCATGCACTTAGAAACGAAATCTGCCACGTCCTTCTTCATGCCGCTCCAAAAGAAAGTTCTTTTTATATCCTTGTACATCTTATCACCGCCAGGGTATATAGTCATCTTGGAATGATGTGCCTCCTCGAGAACCTTCTTCACAAAATCCCTAGCTTGTGGGACGCATAGTCTTCCATCTCGCCTCAGCCAACCCTTATCATCGATGTAATATCTATTGAGGTGACTGTAAGTTTCACCCCTAACAAGTTTATCAATCACATCCACAAGCCGAGGGTCTTCACGTTGTGCAGCCCCTATTGAGTCCAAGAGAGTAGGGCGTACTTCAAGAGATGCTAACAAACCCGGTACAAAATCCGAGGAGGGCCTAAAGTTAAAACTGGCTATATACTCCAAGTTTTGCCTTTCCACAAAGAGAGGGCTTAAGGTCAGTTTCTTTCGGCTCAACGCGTCTGCTACTACGTTGCCTTTGCCGGGAGTATAGGAAATTTCAAAATCATACGAGGCAAGAAACTCCATCCATCTTTGCTGCCTCAAGTTAAGATCCTTCTGCAAGAAGAGATATTTCAATGATTTATGGTCAGTGTATAATTCGAACTTCTCACCTAGGAGTTAATGGCGCCAAGACTTAAGCACAAAGATGATGGCGGCTAACTCAAGATCGTGGGTTGGGTAGTTCTTTTCATGCAATTTCAGTTGTCTTCCACCATAAGCTACTACTCTTCCTTCTTGCATCAGAACAGCGCCTAGCCCCGTACCACAAGCATCCGTATATACTGTGAACATTTTGCTTCCATCCGGCAAAGTCATAATTGGGACTATTGTGAGAGCCCTTTTTAATCATTGGAAAGCAAACTCGTAGTCCAAATCCCAAGTGAACGCCAGATTCTTATTTGTTAGCCTTGTGAGTGGAGCTGAGATTTTCGTGAAATCCCTAATGAACTTTCGGTAAAAATCGGCTAGCCCAAGAAAGCTTCGAACTTCGGTTGCATTTCTTGGTGTCTTCCAATCTTGCACTGCCACCACTTTCACGGGGTGCACAGATAACCCCTCTTTGGACACTATATGCCCCAGAAATCTTACTTCTTCTCTCCAAAAGTGGCACTTGGAGAATTAGGCTTTTAGCTGATGTGCACGAAGAGTATCCATGATCTCTTTCAGATGCTGAGCATATTCTTCCTCATTCTTTGAGAAGATCAAAATATCGTCTACGAAGACCACCAAGAACTTATTGAGGAATTCTCTGAACACCCTGCTCATTAGGTCTATGAAATAAGCGGGTGCGTTTGTCAAACCGAAAGGCATGACAAGCCACTCGAAGAAACCGTTTGGGGTTCTGAACGCCGTTTTATCAATGCTGTCTTCAGCTACTCTTAGCTGATGGAACCCAGTTGCCAGATCAAGTTGGGAGAAGACCAACGCACCTACAAGCTGATCAAACAAATCGTCGATTTGGGGAAGAGGGTGCCTATTTTTCTTGGTCAATTTGTTTAACTCCCTATGGTCGACGCAAAGGCGAAGCGAACCGTCCGCTTTGGTTGCGAACACCACCGAAGCACCCCATTCCGAAATGCTCCGTCTAATGAACCCCTTTTCGAGAAGTTCTTTAACCTGCTTACTGAGTTCCTTTCTTTCCTTTGGAGCCATGTGTCTGACAGGTAAAGCTACAGGCTTTGCATTATCCACAAGAAATATGCGGAAGTCTATTTCCCGCCTCGGAGGTAAGCCCTTCACCTCCTCAAAGACATCCGGATATTCCCGGACTACTCTAACTGAATGCAAATTCTCATCAGAAGCATCAAGTGTGTAATGACCCAGATTTCCGTAACATCAGAGTTGACTATATACATCATACGTCCAACCCAAATGTCACAAAAATACGGAACATTTTTTTTAGAAGAAAGAGATAGAAGAAGAACATAAATAACAACACAGAATCTCACATCGCAGCGGAACAAAATATAATATATCATATCTTTGAAATACAAAATCTTCACTGTATAACATACACTTATCAGAGTACAACACTTACAACACAACGGAACCACTATAACTAGATAACGCTGAAGCCTCTTTCTCCAAGCTCCTTTAGATAGATCTGAAAATTCCTGAACTACTTGACTGCCCGTACAAATTTAGGCACCCAAGAGTTTAGGTAGAACAAAACAAATAAACTCCGGGTCAGTCATGGGACTGGTATGAGTAAACAGTTTAAAACAGTTTCAGAAAACTAAATGATATCTCATAAGACCACGCCGTATAACACGGAACGGATTTTTCCCTTATGAGAATCCAAACACTTGACTTATCTTTATATCAAAACTCTTTTGATATTATAATAATGTCTAAATCAAGTAGATAACAATCTAATGGAACGTTTGCATCTCACGTTCCACATATATAATATACAATCATAAACCGCAAGCACGTATTGGGTATTTGATTTCCAACTATGACAAGGTATGGAACCACCTTCCGCTGGTATATCTCTAGAGGAGAATACACCGAGTTCAACAAGAACATCTTGTAACTCAGCCACACATGACCGAC
The DNA here is from genome assembly GCA_030737875.1 of Allium sativum. Lineage (NCBI taxonomy): Eukaryota > Viridiplantae > Streptophyta > Magnoliopsida > Asparagales > Amaryllidaceae > Allium > Allium sativum. The sequence continues at coordinate 661,777,917 of CM060909.1, read as the reverse complement.
CACTCATTTCGCTTGAGTGTATCGAATGTATATCACCAACGATTGGGATCAGCAACCGTTTCCTGAATGGGACAGCATCGACAATAGATTTTTAAAAGTAAATGAAACTCTAGATCAGGTGATTATACAGCCTAATAGGTGCGACCTACATAGCCATGCTGCTTGCCCGATTTCTGTCATTTACCGGTTGATGAGGCTAGAAGCTACGCTTTATCATCACACCAGATTCACTTCGAATGTCACATCGTCAAATCCATCAAATCACCGATTTATGTCCTCAATAGTACATTACGTGTTAGCTAAAAGAAGTTTCCTTCTCCGCTTCCACTCTTGGTACGATTGAAGAAATCAATGTACGTGACCTTTCTGGAAATACTCTGTCAGACATCCATCCATACAGGTCACCCAGGAACAGGATGAACTGAAGGCACTATTTCTATTAATAGAAAAAGTCCTTGCACTCTACTCCGTCTTCGATTATCTTTATACAATCTGATTCGCACTTTACTGCCAATACGGAGTGGTTCTTCGGATAATAATCCAACCGGTCTCTCCATATTGACAACGATGGTCAAAACTTCGATAGTCTGTGATTTAACTATCGAATAAAAACAAGTGTTTCGATAGTCGATGATTTAACTATCGAATAAAACAAGTGTTCATCCAAACATCCAACAAATCAGTGAGCCCTTAATTAATATTCCATTAATTAAATCACTTCTCTATTTCTTTATCAATATTTGTTAACCAAATATTTTCAATAACCATATTGGCCTTTTACGTTATTTGGAAAACATTTCCGAATATCGCCTTCTTTATTTTCTAACTTTAGAAATATTTATTATTCTATTTCCAAGCTTACATTTATTTGGGTTAAACCGGATGTTGTGTAAAACATCGGTACGACAACCCAAATACTATATTCAACTACCTCTCATTCAACATTAATCTTCGAGCCTGAAATCTTACTGTTTATCTGTTAATAATGAAATCAATCAAGTTGGGGTATAATTACCTCTCAGACCTTGACTGAATAACATTTATAACGTCAAAACAGATATGACTACTTACTCGAATAATCAATACCATACAACTACTGATTCACTTTTAAACACGTATACTCTTCTCTTTCTATTCCTACGAGATTTTAATCTTATACTTCCCTTTTTAATTATACTATTCTATTTCTAAGTTCGTTTCCTTATCGACTTCTATATAATTTGATATGTTGATTTCTAACTATCAAATTATCTTAAAAATATTCTATCTCCTTAAATTCCCGGAAAAATTCGCCATAACCTCCTTTGTACCGGGAGCATCGGGAAATTTCAAATAGCTTTCCCGGTCCTTCTCATCTCAAAAAGAAAAAGAAAAAGCCAAGCGGCTTGCCGATACGGCGCATAAAATCTCATATATGAATTAAATACGTACCTTTTTGTCGGGCATTCTATTTATTTCACTTCTATACTTTATTCCAAACCTGTCTCCTGTATGTCTATACCTGTCCAATCTATTTTAACTATACCAATCGTTTTAACTCAATTTGTTAATTAAATCTGTTAATTAACTTCTTAGTCTAATCCACTTCTATTTATCCAAATCTATTTATTATAAATCCCATTTGAATTTCTATATTCAAATTCCATTTGAAATACTATATTCAAATTCTATAGTTAAACTCCATTTGAATTCTATTATTCAAATTCTATTCCAATTCCTTATATTCAAAGTCCATTTGAATTCTCTGCATTATTAATAAACAACGTTTATAACTTCAATTCAAATCCCACCTTTCCATTTATAAACAACGTTTATAAATTCAATTCAAATCCCATATTTTCATTTATAAACAAAGTTTATAAATTCGATTCAAAACCCACCTTTCATTTATAAACAAAGTTTATAAATTTGATTCAAAACCCACCTTTCATTTATAAACAAAGTTTATAAATTTGATTCAAAACCCACCTTTCATTTATAAACAAAGTTTATAAATTTGATTCAAAACCCACCTTTCACCTTTCATTTATAAAAAAAGTTTATAAATTTGATTCAAAACCCACCTTTCATTTATAAACAAAGTTTATAAATTTGATTCAAAACCCACCTTTCATTTATAAACAAAGTTTATAAATTTGATTCAAAACCCACCTTTCATTTATAAACAAAGTTTATAAATTTGATTCAAAACCCACCTTTCACCTTTCATTTATAAACAAAGTTTATAAATTTGATTCAAAACCCACCTTTCATTTATAAACAAAGTTTATAAATTTGATTCAAAACCCACCTTTCATTTATAAACAAAGTTTATAAATTTGATTCAAAACCCACCTTTCATTTATAAACAAAGTTTATAAATTCGATTCAAAACCCACCTTTCATTTATAAACAAAGTTTATAAATTTGATTCAAAACCCACCTTTCACCTTTCATTTATAAACAAAGTTTATAAATTTGATTCAAAACCCACTTTCATTTATAAACAAAGTTTATAAATTTGATTCAAAACCCGCCTTTCATTTATAAACAAAGTTTATAAATTCGATCACTTGTTTTATATACCTTCAAAACAAGTTAATATTTTCTATGGTTTTATTAAAAATTCAAATTCTATTTATAAAAATAGAATTCCCTTTCTAAACCTCAAATACCCTTTTCGATATTTTTATAAATCAATATTTCAAGCTCTAGTGGTATTTTCAACAATCAGATCAACCAATTTTCAATCACTTGATTTTTAACACATCATATAGGAATATATATGAAATCAAACAAACAACAAACAGATAATATATTTTTGAGGAATCCAGTTGGATTCCTCCAACCTGTTTTCCTGCATCCACAGACGTTAGTCAACATAGTAATACCCATCCTGCTTCGAGGCAGGATATCGCGGTATGAAGGTCATCCACTAATCATAGCGTGGGGCGTATAGGGTAATCATCCGCTATGAAACTGCGGGCATCCGCTAATGAGACTGCGGGAATCCAACCAATCACCAAACCAATATATATATATATATAATAGTAAGCCTATATAACTATATATATATATTTAAACCAATCAGCCAACATTTAAACAAGCACAACAATTATTTTTAACAACTAGAAACAATTCTAATTAAATGGCGAGTGAGGTTTACTCACCAGAATTTAAATTGCCGAAGAACCAAATAAATTTCCATTTCATCTCGGATATGTATTTTCTCGAATAAATTCACACCTGCGATGATTTTATTCAAATTTACCAATTAAACATTTATTTATTTAAATTAATTATTTAAATAAATAAATAACTTTCCTTTATATTTTTCTTCTTCTAATGGTTACTAAATCACTTCTAACTTAACCAATATACTTAACCAAACCAATGTATTGTTAAACATATATAAATATATATGTTGGGTTTACTTGAACAAATAAATAACACATTTTAAATTGTTATTTTCTTTTCATTTTTAATGGAATAAGCAAAAATCACTTAAATTAAATGAATAATTTTCACCTTTAATCCCTTTCCATGCCTATCGACCCACTACCAGCGAGCTACCAAACCTCACTGTCTAGCCGCAACTCCCAGTTCAGTCCTCCTTCAACCTCTGCGATGACATCAAATCCACCCTAGTCCAGATCTCAACGCCGTCCAGACTCTATCGCGACCCAAACCATCGCACTGCAGATATTGGTAACGCCCTTCTCGGTTTCCAGACCTAAATCGGACATCTGTTATTAGCGATTTGCTGTTATCGAGAGTCATCTCCGATGACTGAAGCCTCCTCTCGTGACGTTGAACAGACCGTCTCGCCACTCTAAGCTCACCAGCGAAGTCGTCTTCCTCATCGAGTCGAGCTCCGTGACGCTGATTCGAATCGCACCCTGTCACTCCCGTTCGTTCGAACTCCAACCCTTGTCCTGTAATCGAGAGCGCCTTTGAGAAGAGGGAAAAGGGGCGGAACTGATTTCGATTTTGATGGCCATTTTGATTTGAGCTGAAGCTTTTCGATTTGGGATTAAATCTAATGAATTTAAAGAGAAAGGGAGGAGCGGTTTTTATAAAGGAGAAAGAAAGGGGCGTGGTTGCTTTATTTCCTCTTGAAATCTCTGAAGCTTAAGGGAGCCACGGGTTTGGCTTTGGTCCACCCAATTTTGATGTTTTTATTTTAAATTTAATTAAATTAAAAAAATGTATCCTTTGATTTAAAATACTCAAAATGCCGAACTCCTTTCTGAACCCAACAACTGGCGTTTCTAGGGTTTACCCACCATTCCGGACACACTGGGATAGGTCACGAAGTCCTGTTCGATTTATCTGTGGAAGATATTTATTTAAATTTATATAAATCAAACTTTAAAACAATAAATTCTGCGATAATAAGTTAATATTATTTATCGTTTATATTCGAATTAGAATTTCCACAGATAATCTAAATTATCTTGATTCAGCTCTAACTTCGAATATATATATTGTTTTCCTATTCGTCAATTTAAAATATTTGATTTTAAATCGAAATTGATTATTAAACTAATAACACAATATAAAACTCCATTTATATTATCCCCTCCCAATATTTAAATTAAATATTAAATATTCAAAAATTAACCCATAAGGATCCGGGTCATTACAATCTTCCCCACTTAAAATAATTTCGTCCTCGAAATTGCTAAGGTAGGAAAATTCCTACAAACCCATTAACTTTTCAAAACTTATTTATGTTGTTACTCAACATTTCAAATTTCTTTATGTAACCCTCTTTCGAATAATTCCCTATTCGATAACTCCTCCCTTCGAATAACTATATTCGATAATTTCTCTTTCGAATAACTAGATTCGAAAACCTTTCTTCGAATCAACTATATTTGATTTACTCTTTTCAATTTACTCTTATCAATTAACTCTATTGGATTTAACCCTTTTCGATTAACTCCATCGAATACTAAATTCGATAACTCCTTCGAATAACCAATATTCTATAACTCACTTCGATTAAACTAATCGATAACTCTTTTCGATTAAACTATAATTGATAATTCATTTCGATTAACAAATAATCGATAACTCCTTCGATTTACTAATAATCGACAACTCCTTCCGAATAACCAATATTCGATTTAACTTCATTCGCTTGACTCTAGATCGCAGTGATCACAATGGTTACGCCTGATTTCCCCCAGGAAATATCCGACCGCCCTAGGCTATCTGCAGCCCTGCGAATTACGCTAGCAGTCGTACGAAATGGAAACTTATCCTGGGTAACTATATTTGACTAACTCTATCTCAATAACTATATTCGATCAACTTTAATTGAATAACTAACATTCAATTAAATTCTAATTCGATTAACTATGTTCAATTAACTCTATCTGGTTAACTCTTAACTTGAATAACAAATATTCGATAAATTCTAATTGAATAACTAATATTCAATTAACTCTACGGATTAACCCTAACTGATTAACTCTAACTGATTAATTCTTTCTCTAATCGATTTATTCTAACTCTAATCGATTATTTCTAACTCGAATCGACTTCTCCAATTCGAATAACTCCTATTGGATAACGTTTATTCATTTATAAAGATTTACTTTCAGTAACGGTTCTTCACTTTATAAATGTTCTCTTTAATAACGTTACTTCACTTATACAAGTGTTGTGTACCCCTTTTGTTTAAAACTATCGGTGTTAAAAACCAATATCTCTTCTCTATATAAGTTCAGACTTATATATCCCATTTGTCGAATGATAAATTTTTAATTTAATTTATAAACTGTTATTTATAAATTAATCTTTTCTACTTATCCGTTAAAAACAGATTTCCATTTTCTATTCATCTTCTGAATATTCCTTTGATTAATTCTATTTATTTAACAAATAAATATCTCATCTATAACATTCTATTTATTTTCTATAAATAAATATTTCCATTGAATCTATTTGTAAATGTTTTTCACATATTTCCCCTTTAAATTCTATTTGTTTGCTCATAACTTCCTTTGTATTTGTGTTACAAATATATTTCCTTTTATCTCTTTTGGTTTTTCTTTTATTCACAACCAATCCATATTTCATTCACATTGATTTTACTCAATTAATTCATTTCGATCCATTTAACTTACTTAAGTTAAATTTAATTTCAATCGTTCAACTTCCCATTAACTAGTTGCTAATTAACCTTTTTGCCTATTTCACCCATTTTTATTTGAATATAACTTGTTCAAATGTATGTCAACTTAAATATAACTAATCTAATTATATTTTCAACTCGAGTTATATATTCGATTTCGAATATATATTCTCAATCTCTTTCACTTATCCAAAAACCCAGTTTCGATTCAAATTTCCTTTAACTAATTATTTTCCAATTTAGTTAATTCTATTTAACCATTTAAAATATGATTTTTGTCTTAAAAATCATTTCACTTACTTCACTGGAGTTCATATTTATTTTATATCTCTAGTATGGATTTTTCTAATGCCAATTCGGATTTTATTTCCTAAAAATCTTTTTATTTATTTAATTAAACCGTTATGGTTTTATAATGGTCCTGGCGCTGCTTTTCTAAAAATTTGATTTTGACATAACTCAAAATCTATACGACGAAATCCAGATTTTTCTCTTTCATTAGAAAACTATTGTTCAACCGGTCCCGACGATTCTTGTTTCAAACAATTCCAACTTCAATTGAGTTCTGTATACTAAATTGAAGTTCGAATCGCCAATTTTCGAACTGCCGCGCTACGGCTAGCTCATTTTAATTATATTTATAAATATAAACGTTTTAACTTCGTTTATAATAAATTCAACTCCAATCTGATATATTTTTAATATGTATCAAATCCATTTTTCCATTTCAACATAATATTCCCGATCTATTTCACTTCTAATATTCAAATCCTATCAAATTCCATTTGAATTCCTTTATTCAAACTCTATATTATTTCCTTCTATTCAATTTCTATTTGAATTTTCTTATATTCAAATTATATTTCAATTCCTTATCTTCAAATTCTATTTGAAATCCTTTGTTCAATTTCTACCTGAAATCCTTTGAATTCAAATTCTATTTAATTTCACTTTGAATTCAAATTTTATTTAAACTCCTTTGATTTAAAATTCTATTTCAAACTTTTTATTTTCTTTGAATTCTAATATTCAATCTCCACTTTATATTCTCTTTGAAATTCTATTTAACCAAATTCCATTTGAATTCTAATATTCAAATCTCTATTTGACTTTTCTTTATTCAAATCCATTTGAATTCCTTTGAATTCAAATTCTATTTCACTTTTATTTGAATTATATATAAATTCAAATTCTTTTATTTTACTTCTATTTGAAATCTATATTCCAATTCCCATTTCAAAATTCCTTTGAAGTTATATAAATATATACATATATTTATATCTATCTCAAATTCAAAACATTTGAATTTCCAAACAACTTGTTTCTTTTCAAACAAATTTCCATCAAAAACTTTTCTAAGGCAGCAATTCATCACTTAGAAACTCGGAAATGAACACTGATGATGTTGCGACCATCATCAGAATTATTTCCCAGCTACTGAATGAGTCCAGTGCTATATTACTTGACATTCATTTAGAAAAATATTTTCCAAACTCCCAGGATTTTAAATTCTGAATTCTGGTTGGAATTAAATTTCAATTTATCACATTTGTATATTTGATTTCATATACAAATTCTATTGGTTATATATTACTATTTCTGTTTTATAATCTAATTCGATTATAATCCTAACAATCAACTTAACTATTTAAAAACAATATCGTGTCCAATCTCCTGTTCAAGTGTTTATAAATTCCTATCGACATCGTGGCGTCCCACGATTCGACCAAAATTTATAATCCACTCAACAGACTAGTCAACACAATATAAAACAGTTTTTATATCAAATAACAAGTACACTCTCTCGTATATATATACACTCAACTCATTCTAGGATACTACTGATCCTATCTCTAATGAGCACAATTCCACACAGCCTACGTATTCGCTCAACCTAAGCTCTGATACCAACTGTAATGACCCAGATTTCCGTAACATCAGAGTTGACTATATACATCATACGTCCAACCCAAATGTCACGAAAATACGGAACATTTTTTTTAGAAGAAAGAGATAGAAGAAGAACATAAATAACAACACAGAATCTCACATCGCAGCGGAACAAAATATAATATATCATATCTTTGAAATACAAAATCTTCACTGTATAACATACACTTATCAGAGTACAACACTTACAACACAACGGAACCACTATAACTAGATAACGCTGAAGCCTCCTGCTCCAAGCTCCTTTAGATAGATCTGAAAATTCCTGAACTACTTGACTGCCCGTACAAATTTAGGCACCCAAGAGTTTAGGTAGAACAAAACAAATAAACTCCGGGTCAGTCATGGGACTGGTATGAGTAAACAGTTTAAAACAGTTTCAGAAAACTAAATGATATCTCATAAGACCACGCCATATAACACGGAACGGATTTTTCCCTTATGAGAATCCAAACAATTGACTTATCTTTATATCAAAACTCTTTTGATATTATAATAATGTCTAAATAAGTAGATAACAATCTAGTGGAACGTTTGCATCTCACGTTCCACATATATAATATACAATCATAAACCGCAAGCACGCATTGGGTATTTGATTTCCAACTATGACAAGGTATGGAACCACCTTCCGCTGGTATATCTCTAGAGGAGAATACACCGAGTTCAACAATAACATCTTGTAACTCAGCCACACATGACCGACCACTCATTTCGCTTGAGTGTATCGAATGTATATCACCAACGATTGGGATCAACAACCATTTCCCGAATGGGACAGCATCGACAATAGATTTTTAAAAGTAAATGAAACTCTAGATCAGGTGATTATACAGCCTAATAGGTGCGACCTACATAGCCATGCTGCTTGCCCGATTTCTGTCATTTACCGGTTGATGAGGCTAGAAGCTACGCTTTATCATCACACCAGATTCACTTCGAATGTCACATCGTCAAATCCATCAAATCACCGATTTATGTCCTCAACAGTACATTACGTGTTAGCTAAAAGAAGTTTCCTTCTCCGCTTCCACTCTTGGTACGGTTGAAGAAATCAATGTACGTGACCTTTCTGGAAATACTCTGTCAGACATCCATCCATACAGGTCACCCAGGAACAGGATGAACTGAAGGCACTATTTCTATTAATAGAAAAAGTCCTTGCACTCTACTCCGTCTTCGATTATCTTTATATAATCTGATTTGCACGCTACTGCCAATACGGAGTGGTTCTTCGGATAATAATCCAACCGGTCTCTCCATATTGACAACGATGGTCAAAACTTCGATAGTCTGTGATTTAACTTTCGAATAAAAACAAGTGTTTCGATAGTCGATGATTTAACTATCGAATAAAACAAGTGTTCATCCAAACATCCAACAAATCAGTGAGCCCTTAATTAATATTCCATTAATTAAATCACTTCTCTATTTCTTTATCAATATTTGTTAACCAAATATTTTCAATAACCATATTGGCCTTTTACGTTATTTGGAAAACATTTCCGAATATCGCCTTCTTTATTTTCTAACTTTAGAAATATTTATTATTCTATTTCCAAGCTTACATTTATTTGGGTTAAACCGGATGTTGTGTAAAACATCGGTACGACAACCCAAATACTATATTCAACTAACTCTCATTCAACATTAATCTTCGAGCCTGAAATCTTACTGTTTATCTGTTAATAATGAAATCAATCAAGTTGGGGTATAACTACCTCTCAGACCTTGACTGAATAACATTTATAACGTCAAAACAGATATGACTACTTACTCGAATAATCAATACCATAAAACTACCGATTCACTTTTAAACATGTATACTCTTCTCTTTCTATTCCTACGAGATTTTATTCTTATACTTCCCTTTTTAATTATACTATTCTATTTCTAAGTTCGTTTCCTTATCGACTTCTATATAATTTGATATGTTGATTTCTAACTATCAAATTATCTTAAAAATATTCTATCTCCTTAAATTCCCGGAAAAATTCGCCATAACCTCCTTTGTACCGGGAGCATCGGGAAATTTCAAATAGCTTTCCCGGTCCTTCTCATCTCAAAAAGAAAAAGAAAAAGCCAAGCGGCTTGCCGATACGGCGCATAAAATCTCATATATGAATTAAATACGTACCTTTTTGTCGGGCATTCTATTTATTTCACTTCTATACTTTATTCCAAACCTGTCTCCTGTATGTCTATACCTGTCCAATCTATTTTAACTATACCAATCGTTTTAACTCAATTTGTTAATTAAATCTGTTAATTAACTTCTTAGTCTAATCCACTTCTATTTATCCAAATCTATTTATTATAAATCCCATTTGAATTTCTATATTCAAATTCCATTTGAAATACTATATTCAAATTCTATAGTTAAACTCCATTTGAATTCTATTATTCAAATTCTATTCCAATTCCTTATATTCAAAGTCCATTTGAATTCTCTGCATTATTTATAAACAACGTTTATAACTTCAATTCAAATCCCACCTTTCCATTTATAAACAAAGTTTATAAATTCAATTCAAATCCCATATTTTCATTTATAAACAAAGTTTATAAATTCGATTCAAAACCCACCTTACATTTATAAACAAAGTTTATAAATTTGATTCAAAACCCTCCTTTCATTTATAAACAAAGTTTATAAATTTGATTCAAAACCCACCTTTCATTTATAAACAAAGTTTATAAATTTGATTCAAAACCCACCTTTCATTTATAAACAAAGTTTATAAATTTGATTCAAAACCCACCTTTCACCTTTCATTTATAAACAAAGTTTATAAATTTGATTCAAAACCCACCTTTCATTTATAAACAAAGTTTATAAATTTGATTCAAAACCCACCTTTCATTTATAAACAAAGTTTATAAATTTGATTCAAAACCCACCTTTCACCTTTCATTTATAAACAAAGTTTATAAATTTGATTCAAAACCCACCTTTCATTTATAAACAAAGTTTATAAATTTGATTCAAAACCCACCTTTCATTTATAAACAAAGTTTATAAATTCGATTCAAAACCCACCTTTCATTTATAAACAAAATTTATAAATTTGATTCAAAACCCACCTTTCACCTTTCATTTATAAACAAAGTTTATAAATTTGATTCAAAACCCACCTTTCATTTATAAACAAAGTTTATAAATTTGATTCAAAACCCCCCTTTCATTTATAAACAAAGTTTATAAATTCGATCACTTGTTTTATATACCTTCAAAACAAGTTAATATTTTCTATGGTTTTATTAAAAATTCAAATTCTATTTATAAAAATAGAATTCCCTTTCTAAACCTCAAATACCCTTTTCGATATTTTTATAAATCAATATTTCAAGCTCTAGTGGTATTTTCAACAATCAGATCAACCAATTTTCAATCACTTGATTTTTAACACATCATATAGGAATATATATGAAATCAAACAAACAACAAATAGATAATATATTTTTGAGGAATCCTGTTGGATTCCTCCAACCTGTTTTCCTGCATCCACAGACGTTAGTCAACATAGTAATACCCATCCTGCTTCGAGGCAGGATGTCGCGGTATGAAGGTCATCCACTAATCATAGCGTGGGGCGTAAAGGGTAATCATCCGCTATGAAACTGCGGGCATCCGCTAATGAGACTGCAGGAATCCAACCAATCACCAAACCAATATATATATATAATAGTAAGCCTATATAACTATATATATATATATATATATATATTCAAACCAATCAGACAACATTCAAACAAGCACAACAATTATTTTTAACAACTAGAAACAATTCTAATTAAATGGCGAGTGAGGTTTACTCACCAGAATTTAAATTGCCGAAGAACCAAATAAATTTCCATTTCATCTCGGATATGTATTTTCTCGAATAAATTCACACCTGCGATGATTTTATTCAAATTTACCAATTAAACATTTATTTATTTAAATTAATTATTTAAATAAATAAATAACTTTCCTTTATATTTTTCTTCTTCTAATGGTTACTAAATCACTTCTAACTTAACCAATATACTTAACCAAACCAATGTATTGTTAAACATAAATAAATATATATGTTAGGTTTACTTGAAAAAATAAATAACACATTTTAAATTGTTATTTTCTTTTCATTTTTAATGGAATAAGCAAAAATCACTTAAATTAAATGAATAATTTTCACCTTTAATCCCTTTCCATGCCTATCGACCCACTACCAGCGAGCTACCAAACCTCACTGTCTAGCCGCAACTCCCAGTTCAGTCCTCCTTCAACCTCTGCGATGACATCAAATCCACCCTAGTCCAGATCTCAACGCCGTCCAGACTCTATCGCGACCCAAACCATCGCACTGCAGATATTGGTAACGCCCTTCTCGGTTTCCAAACCTAAATCGGACATCTGTTATTAGCGATTTGCTGTTATCGAGAGTCATCTTCGATGACTGAAGCCTCCTCTCGTGACGTTGAACAGACCGTCTCGCCACTCTAAGCTCGCCAGCGAAGTCGTCTTCCTCATCGAGTCGAGCTCCGTGACGCTGATTCGAATCGCACCCTGTCACTCCCGTTCGTTCGAACTCCAACCCTTATCCTGTAATCGAGAGCGCCTTTGAGAAGAGGGAAAAGGGGCGGAACTGATTTCGATTTTGATGGCCATTTTGATTTGAGCTGAAGCTTTTCGATTTGGGATTAAATCAAATGAATTTAAAGAGAAAGGGAGGAGCGGTTTTTATAAAGGAGAAAGAAAGGGGCGTGGTTGCTTTATTTCCTCTTGAAATCTCTGAAGCTTAAGGGAGCCACGGGTTTGGCTTTGGTCCACCCAATTTTGATGTTTTTATTTTAAATTTAATTAAATTAAAAAAAACGTATCCTTTGATTTAAAATACTCAAAATGCCGAACTCCTTTCTGAACCCAACAACTGGCGTTTCTAGGGTTTACCCACCATTCCGGACACACTGGGATAGGTCACGAAGTCCTGTTCGATTTGTCTGTGGAAGATATTTATTTAAATTTATATAAATCAAACTTTAAAACAATAAATTCTGCGATAATAAGTTAATATTATTTATCGTTTATATTCGAATTAGAATTTCCACAGATAATCTAAATTATCTTGATTCAGCTCTAACTTCGAATATATATATTGTTTTCCTATTCGTCAATTTAAAATATTTGATTTTAAATCGAAATTGATTATTAAACTAATAACACAATATAAAACTCCATTTATATTATCCCCTCCCAATATTTAAATTAAATATTAAATATTCAAAAATTAACCCATAAGGATCCGGGTCATTACAAAGCGGCTCTAGATAACTAAGCATAACAACATTTAAGGGATTACAAGAAATTTCTGGAGTGTTACCAAGCCGATTCAAGAGTCTAACTACTCTTTTCTCATAATAAAGAATGGCACCATTACTGGATAACCAGTCGATGCCTAAGATCAAACCATATCCCGAGAATCCCAAAACAAAGGCATTACAACTAAACTCAACGCCGAGAATAGAGATTTTCAAACCCAAACCATTGACAAGTAAGCGGAGCCCCCAATTGGATTTGAAGCTACTATGGGATCCTCTACCATACTAGTGTCTAGATGCAGAGATTCTACTAAGGCAGATGAAATAAAGGAGTGTGATGCGCCAGAGTCCAAAAGTGTGCGAACTGGATGATCATAAAGATAGACTACACTTTCTACAGAAATATTACTACCTCGTTCCTGTGGAGGTGCCACCAGTGCATGAACTTGACCACCTGAAGTGGATCCGGCCTTCTGTCCCTGCCCTCGCTTCTTTGGGCAGTCCTTAGCCAAGTGCCCAGTCTCTTCGCAATGGAAGCACCCACCCATCTTCGCTTTCTTCATTCGGTAGTCTTTCGATATATGTCCAACAATGCCACAGAAATAACATTTCCTTTTCTCACGTGTCTTGTAATTATTGTTGGGGTCCTTTCCTCCTTGACCATTATCCGTCTTCTTGTTCTGCGATTCTTCTGCTTGCTGTTTCATGTAGAGGAGGAGGAGGAGGAGTAAAAGCATCTGCAGCTGGGGAGTAAGGTCCCCAGACATGCTGAAACGAAAAGGAAAGATTCAAAATGAAGGATAGAGAGAGAGACAGTGCACATGGCTTTGGAGGATTATGACTTTTTAAAAAATATAACATTTTTTTCTTGAAAAATGCTTCTTTAAACTTCCTTTTGAAAACAATTTCAATTTTTTTTAATCTTATCTGGTAAACCTATGCTCTGATACCAAGTGAAACACCCCACCTCCGTTAAGGTCACTCACAAAGGGAATGCCTTAACTTTGGTGGAGGTTTATAAGTAAAGTCACAGATAAACACAAGAAAGATATAAATACACATATTTTAAACAGCGGAAAACAAACAGGCTTTTATTTCATAAATACGTGTTCATACAAAACATTTCCATAATTGTCTCAAAATACTTCCAACATTACAACCTCATTACTGTCTTGATTATTAAAGAACCATAAAACATAAACAAAGTAACAAAAATCCCCATAATGATATCCAAAGCCATAATCCGAGCAAAAGAGATCCAAACCATACATCTACGGTCTTGAAGCTTGCAAAGAGTCTGACTAAATTGGGTTGTTTCCTCCCTGTGGACCTAGGGGAGGGGGGGATGAAAGAAAAGAAGATGAAAAGAAAATAGAGTCAGACATAAAGCCTGAGTAAATCTAGTGACTCTTCAGTATGTGAATAAGAAAAAGGGCATAATAGATATAAACTGAAAACAGGAAAGTATCACAAGCTAAGGAAGTGTAGTTTAGAATCGAATGTACTATCGCACCCACACGATATCTCTGCACCTACTTGAGCTTATTCTAACTGGCACCCCATGCTGAGGGTGAAGTGACCCCATTTTCTAAAGATCGGCTCCTACTTGCATAATCATCTGTGTCTTATGGCCCCCAGAAATTGTAGATACCTATGCTGGCCCCACCATGGGGTGCATCAAGACCCATGGGGGCGACCCGACACAGACCTTAGAATGCATAGGTTATACTACTGGTGCTCCCAGTGCCCTGTTTGTCTGCTCCGAAGTGCGTGCACGCCCTCACTCCGTTAGAACCCACACTGTTGCACCCACCGCCATCGCTTTGACTGCTTACAATCAGCTCAGTAATCGTGCCCCACCCTGCCTAGTTTCAGGGTACCATGATACCTAATTGGGTTACTGCTGAAATGAGTCCCCGTTACTAGGGTTTTCTAGTCAAACATGCTAAGTGGTTAAGTGTCTGTATTTACCTAACCCCACCTATCAATTTCATTAACATGTTGAATTGGTTAAGTGTTTTCGTTAACTTAACCCTACCATCTGTCCTTAGCCTTTTAAAGCACTGACCACTCATATTAGACAGATATTGTTACGGTTACTGGATGTGCCGGTCGGTCCCGGGCAGATTTACACCGTAACTCAGTCTAACCTCGGGTCCTTATTGGGCTTCATGCTTAACCAACCACATTGGATAGGTATCGTTGTGACTACTGGACAGCCGGGCGGGTCCAGACAGATTTACATCACAACTCAATCCAACCTCGTGTTAAGCATATTCGTATTTTCTAAATTTACATATTTGTCTTTATCACTTAATATTTGTAAATTTGTCAACAATTAAATGCTATGACCCACTTTCCAAGTTTAACCTTTTTTTTGGTAAAGAATTTATACCGTTTAAATGCCACCAATTTTGGCATGTGACAAACATGCCAATTTCATATATTTTTATGACAAGTTTTATTAATATTCCCAACGTTACCCCGTTTAAACATTAGGCTAACAATCTTAGCCTAATTTTCCGTTCGCATAGTTTTTAACGTATGATATTAGGCTAAAAACTTAGCCTAATTTAGCGCACACAAATAGGCATAAGAGAATTCATAAACATAAACATAAACATAACATAGGTGTAAACTTGGCCTTTTTGGCATAGTCAATATGAACATCATAGGTGTGAACTTGCAAAATAGCCAACATGAATGTCATAGATGTGATCTTGCAAAATAGTCAATATACATATATGTGAATTTGCAACATAGCCTAAATAAATTTTACATATATGTGAATTTGCATTGAAATAAGGGTCTAAACAAATAGGTGTCACATAAAATGGCATATTTAGACTTATACAAACTTGGGTTTAAACATGTTTAACTTGGCATAATGTCAACCGCAAAACTAACATGTTGTATATTCACCAAAATGTCCAATTTTAACATTTAATCATATAACCTATTTCAACATGAAACTTGCATAGTTTATGTAACCCAAACGGTACTTAACATAGATCCAATTATACTTGCAAATAAACATAAGAATGTGTTCATAGGTTTTGAGTCATGTAGGCATAAAAGGTCTCAAATCTAGAACATGTTTACATAAGCTTTAACTTAGACTTAGGGAATGTATATAGTCCATTCCATCAACATAAACATAAAGGGATCAAATTCTAGTTTTTGCCACAACTTGCAAGTGCTATTATTTTCATATACAAATGTCCAATAGGCTTGCATAAATCAATTTATGCCACAAATATCAATACACAAGTCATGACAGAATTATTACAATACACAGAATTCATATCATTATTATACAATAACACAATTCTATTTTCATTTACATCGAATCACGTCACAGTTTTATTCATATTTTGAAAGATCACTATACTTACAACGAATGCAGAATCTTGAATTCTGGATTCTGAGTTCTAAAATTGAGATGCGTTCCTTTGGGTAGATTAACGTTGCGTTGAATAATTTGATTAAGCTTTAGTTCTCTTCTTAATTTGATTCGTCCCTAAGCTCCTTTCCCTTGACGGCTACGCTCAATTCCTTCCCGGCAGCATGACGACTCCAATCTTAATTTTTTATGTGAATTTTAGTTGAGACTTAGGGTGTATATATAGATTTTTAGAGTGTTTTGAGTCGTCAAATGAAGACGGGAGGAACTAGACCATACAAAGTCCAAAGAGCCAATCAAGAGATGACATGTCAGCCCTAATGACACACCGAGCCACAGAAATTCGAGCCAGAGCCAGACCCAGCCAGCCAGGTCGACCGGGTAGGTCGACTGGCAGGTCGACACCCATGTCGACACTATGGTCGACCTGGGGTGACCAGGTCGACACCATGGTCGACCCTATGGTCGACCTGGTCCTTGGGCGGGAATTTTCCCGCACAGCCCAGTTTGAGCTTATTTTTCGAATTTTGAACTTGAAACCGAGCTGTTTGAATTTTAAATTTCATTCTGAACTTTCCGAAGGTCATAACTCCTTCATACGAAGTCCAATTCACGCAAACTCGGACTCTATCTCAAGCAGAATTCCGAGACGAACGCAATGGCGTAACCAGTTTCCCTTAATTCTTTCATTTAGAATTAATTACACTTTAATTTGTGAAGCTTAATGTTATAGAATTCACGGGGTGTTACAGTTTATGAGGCCACACAATGCTTGCTATGAGTGAATACCATTTAGAATGCCATACTACCGTTTCTGGTGACTCATCAAAAATACAACCCTTAGATTCATGCATATCAAGTAATGGTGTTATTATAAGTGGGGTCACCTCCTGTATCACGAACAAATGTATGTTTTTAATAGTCATTTTTGATGGTCTTAAATTGCAATATTGGACACTTGCCTGTATAAGTTGTTTAGGAATAGGACAAATTAAAGGCAATCCTGCTATACATCCATTATGGGGTCAACCATAGATCATCAACAAGCAGCCATTCTGTTCAAAAGGCCTCTGCCTTTAAACATAAAACCTTCAGTATGTCTTCACTTCCAAACATATAAACCGATTTGGAGTGGTTCTCAGATCCAAACTGGATCCTTGTTTCTTCGAACCGACAATAATAGTTTAAAACTGACCAACATTTGATAGTCCTATTTAACTAATAAATACACAAATCATCATATCGTAATTTTAATTCCCTGAGGAATTTACTTGGTTAAGCACATACATAACTAATGAGCCTCTTTTTAGTTAACAATAATTAATTAAAATTGCTTGGTAGATAATGGGAATCAATTTCATATACTTATCTCAACGGTATAACTATATTCGCAAAACTCCGTTTTCAATACTTGATATATCCACACACTCATCATTATCGAGTAAATGTATTCATAAAACCTTATATTTTCAATACTTAGGAAATATAGCTATATATTATCTAAGTGATATAAGTATATTGACAAAGCATATAATTTCAATACTTAGAAAACATCACTATATACCAATATTAATGTTATAAATATGTTCACAAATCTTATATTTCCAATAATTGGAAAATATCACTGTACACTTATGTCAAAGGTATAAATATGTTCACAGGTCTTATATTTTCGATACTTGAAAAATAACTTTAGTGTAAGTATTTTCACAAATCAATTCTTTGATGGGTCAAGACAATTTACTACAAGAGATAACTTACTGTAAACCCAAACCAATTAGTATTGAGTGTAAACTATTCATAGAGATTAGACAATTATGACGAATGCATCATTTTGTATTCCACTCGTACTATTCATCGAATAATGATGAAATCACCTTTTAATTTTTCATGGATTGTATGAGTTCGTTCCTCGGAATGTAATGATATTTTTAATTAGAATGTTCTTTGTTCTATTTTGAATCTTGTTTAACTATAGGAAAAATCCAAATCTCCTTTCTTCTCTTATTAATTTTCTTTTTCATATAAATCTAATCACATATTAGTGCTCTTGTTAATGTCTAAACTTTCTATAAAATTTTTGTTATAAGTTTCTAAATTCTTTTATTATCTTGTTTATAAATTCATAAGTCTCTTTTCATAACTTTATAAAATCCTCTAGAAATCTTGATTTATTTTAAACTTTTTATTTTTAATAACTATTTGTAGCTCTTAGTATTTCAAAATACTAAACTAAGGTCAGTAGCCATCAAGCACTTAACCAACACTGTTTATTGATATTTTTATTACAATAGGGATTGGGTTCAATATATAACAATGTCATGTAAATGGTAGGGTCCACAATTAGGTTTAATGTACAATCAATTCGTACAACAGGAATATGAAAGCAAATAGAATAATAGTATCAAGCAATCTAGTTGGATCCCTCTACAAACTTTCCTATTTGCAGATAGTTCCCTACTATTAATTTCATATATTTATCATATTAAAATGAAAAATCAACGTCCATTCAAAAAATAGATAATCCAGGCCAACAAGTAATCAATAATTTATATTATTATTTGATTATAATATGATTACAAAGAGTGCAAGTTGCATAACATAGTTCTAGTTAACATTGAAGCGTTTCAAAATAGTTAAAAATCAAGTACGCTCAGTTTTAACTAAATTTCCGATGAGCGCAATTCTCAAAAAATCCAGCACTATCGCGAAGATATCGTCCATAAAAGTGCAAAATGACCGATTACTTCCAAATCCAACCTCATATGAAAAAGATATTATATTTACAATTTATACAGATAAATTAAAGTAATATATTTCACTAATCAAAATAATTAACATTAATTACTATCATTAACATAACCAAATCACATGATTAACTCACTAGGTTGTCTAAATCGACTATACCGAATTCATCGTCGACATCTCTCTGACTGACTCTGAACCATTGTCGTTGGTGACATTTCCATACCACCGCATCACAAATGAACTTCCCATGCCAAGCCAAACCAAAAGCGACCAACCTTGCCTCGTCTAGCCACTTATAGCTCGCCATCAGACTTAATAGTTGAACTCGATCATCTTTCAATTCCGAACGGGCAGTTGTCATTTGACACCAAACTTCGATGAATTATAGCTTCCAAAATCCTCTTCAACTTTCATGTAGACAACTTACCTATCAACTAATGACAATGCCATGATCCACCAAAAATGTAACAAAAAACAACATTGTTCATAAATGATTTCTGGTGAACTATGACCACAATGTGACGATCCAACCATACACTACACTTGTCTCATCTAGCCGATTATTTTCGTATTTAGGGTCGATGCGTAATTCAGTCTCTAAAGCTCTAATTGACGTGGATCATCGAACGATAGAGAATAAATGGGGGCTACATTTAGAAAATAGGGATTCTGAAATAAAGGAAGTGTTGATATAACGTTCCATAATTTTACGGTATAATAAATAATTTATTTAATTATTTAAATAATGGTTTGGTAATTTAAAATGACGAGAATTAATAATATGGAATATTTAATTAATATTAATAATAGAATAATATATTTAATTTTGGAATAATCTAAAATGGTGAAATTGACAAGATTGTGTGTATCAGATTATTTAAAAGTATTTAATCTAGTTTAGAGTTGAATTATATTAACAAATTTATTTATAAATTCCAGTTGAATGTATAATTTATATTATAATTATAATCGAGCTCGAAATGGCGCGGTAGTTCATAATTTGGCGATTCGAACTTTAAACGAATATACATAATCCGTTTTAAGTCGGATTTCTATGAAACAAGAAACGTTCGGAGCTGGTAAACAATATCTTTCTAATGGAAGAGAAAAATCGGGATTTCATCGTGTAGATTTTGATTTATATCCAAATCAAATTTTTTGAAAAGTCGCTATGGAATTACTTTATAATTTATAACGATTTATTTATATTATAAATGGATTTTCAATATAAATTGAATACTGATTTAATCTAGATTTGAAATGTCAAGTTATCAAAGTCAGATAGGAATATTTTGGGGCTGTATGATATTCTAGTGTGAATATATACGATAATATTAATTTATTTTTATTTATTTTAATTATTTTTCAATATATTAATATTTAAATTGGTTTATTTAGAGCTTTAAAAATAGCAAGATTTGCAAACGACCTCCGTTTTCGACGAAACTAATTTTGTTGGATCCAGAATATTAATTTATTGTTAGATTTCAATTTCCGTGATTTTTGGAGTCAATGTATGGTCGTACAGATCTTTAATGTGAAAAAGTCAGTATTTTGATGGTTAAAAATACGTTGTGTGAGCAAATGGACTCAGAATTCGACGAAACTAGTTTCATTGGATTTGTAATGTCGAACTGTAGCTGCATGCCCATTTTTGTGATTTTTGGGTATCGTATGTGACTATACAGATTTTTAAACGATAAGCACTCATAATGGCTGATTAAAATTTAATATAATAATGAATATAAAAATATTTAAATCCTTCTATAAATAGTCCTTAAATTACTTCTAACCTAAAATTTTCCTTCATCTAGTCAAAATAATTACTTCTAACCTAAAACGTGAAACTTTCCTTCTTTATAAATTCTTAGAAATCAAATCAAAAATCTATAAATCACCAGATAATTATATTAGGATTCAAGGAGTGTTTCTCTTCAATCGTACATACTTTTCAAGGGGTTCGATTTTGACCCGTTCGTTGGAAAATTGAAACGCGTAAGATAGGGTTGAACATCGCAGATCATGAAAGCATCGAATCATGTTTTGAAGTGCATATGAGTGTTTGTGGTGTTCTGTAGCATCAAATGGTGAAGTTTGGTGGAATTCAAAATATTTTTTGTCACGCGTGTCTGTGGATGTGTGAATAATACAGGGACGACGCGACTTAAAGGGGTGTTGCGAGTTGGGTGTTACGGTGATAAGAAGGAGGGCGGTTTGATGAGGAAGAAGAGCGTGATATTTGTTTTGATTTTCATGATGTAAAGAGATAGAACAGATTGAAGGAGTGGGATGGAAATGGCTTGTAACAACGAATGTCGGGGAAGAAAAGGGACGAGTAGAGGGGTTAGCGCACTAATGATGATTTAGAGAGTAATTAAGTATATTATTAGTTTCTTTAATTGAGTTAATAAACCTTAAATTGTTTGTTAACTTATAAAATGCATACCTTATCCATATGTAATCAGAATTCTGCAAAACAAGATCCGTTGGGATCGTATGTGAGACGACCCCAAACCCCGTACTGACGGTGGCAAGGGTAATCCTTGGAATATAACACATAAACAGATAACAGCAGAATAGAAATAAACAAATACACCAGAAAATGCACAATATAATATACTGAATAAAAGTAATCATCAGAGTTACACAGTATACATGTAACACCCCGAATTTTAGTTAATACTAAAATTCACTAATTACAGGATAAATAATCTCAAATGTGGGAATTGGGGGTAACGGGCTGCGTCATTTCGTTCGTCTCGGAAAAATACGCGAAATAGAGTCCGAGTTTTCGAGAATCGGAGTCCGTATGGCCCGGTTATGGCCCAAAGAAGTTTGCAGAAAATTTAAAGTTAAAAACAGATTTAAAATTTAAATTCAGATTTCAAAATGGAGCCAGCAGGGGGCAGGCGGGAAGCTTCCCGCCCTACCCATGTCGACAGGGCTGTCGCCTGGCCTGTCGACTGGGGAGTCGACTTGCCTGTCGACTTGCCTGTCGACCTGGGCGTGGCGTCCAGAAAACCTGGGTGCACCAGGTTGGGTTTTAGGCTGGCTTGGAGGGCTGGGTTCTAGAGATTTCCTAAATCTAACGGACCTAATCTAATCTAGGGTTAATCTAAGGGCCTAAAACACTCTCCTAATCTATAAATACATCCTAAACCTACCCTAATCCATACTAAAAATAGAAATGATGGCCTCATGCCGCCAAATTAAATCTTAGAAGGAGCCTCCACTAGTTTATGAAGGAAGTTGCAAGCTAATCACTCTCTAATCAATCTCTAATCATCACCATCTTCATATTTACAACTAATTCCACTTCATAAGTTTGCTAATCTTGGGTTTGGTGAGTTTCTATCACTTTAACATCAATTGTTAAAGTAAGTAGATTGGGTGTAATGAGACTTATGGTCTTAAATGCGGATTAGTGAGTTTGAATCATTTATAATGATATGCTACTCTATGTTTTCCTATGTTTATGCATAATTAATAAGTGGGTTTATGCATGTTTGATAAGTTGGTTTATGCATGCTTAACAAGTTGGTTTATGCATGTTTAACAAGTGGGTTTATGCATGTTTAACAAGTGGGTTTATGCATATTTAATAAGTGGATTTATGCATGTTTAACAAAGTGAGTTATGCAAGTTCACATGCAAGTTATGTGTATGATGTTATGTAAGTTATGTGTAGGTGGTTATGCAAGTTCATATGCAAGTTATGTATATGCTTAAATGCAAGTTTAACATGATTTGCAAGTTATGCATGCTTATGCAAGTATATGAATGCTAATGCAAGATATGTATATGCTTAAATGCAAGTTTAACATGATATGCAAGTTATGCATGCTTATGCAAGTATGTGAATGCTTATGCAAGTATGGGAATGCTTATGCAAGTATGTGAATGCTTATGCAAGTTATGTGTATGCTTAAATGCATGTTTAACATGTTATGCAAGTTATGAGAATGCTTATATGCAAGTTCAACATGTTATGCAAGATATGTGTATGATAATATGCAAGTTTGGGTTAAATGTAGTTGGGTTAATATATGCTCATATATGCAAGTTGACATCCTCTTAACCCATGACAAAGTTATATGCTAAACCCATGATATTTGTGTTGGATCTTCCCCTTTATTATGTCATGAAATGAAAACGATTTACGTGGGGAACGATGGGGTTGGTAAATATGTTAATAAAAGTATGATTGGGTATGATTAAGCATACCATAAAAATAAATTAACATAAGTGGGAATTTACCTATTGAGTTAGGTCTACCCCATGGGAATTTACCTATTGAGTTAGGTCTACCCATGTTATGAAAAACTGGATATTAATTAGGGATAATTAATATGGGGGTGATTAATTAGGTGTAATTAATCGACTAAGACACGAGGTTGGACTCATTTGTAGTGTAAAACTGCCCGGACCTGACCGGCTTAACCAGTTGCTACAAATGTTAGCCCAATGTGAGAGGTCTTAGCCATAAATTAAATATGTGATTAAAGTAAAGACACGAGGTTAGACTCTGTTATGACGTAAGACTGCCCGGACCCTACCGGCTTAACCAGGCGGTCATAACAGCCAGTCTAATGTGGGAGGTCTTTATGGGAGATCACGGTCTTAATTAATTAAGAAACACTTAACCATATTAGCATGTAGTGGGACATGAGGGGTTAAGTGGGTGCCTTGGGTGGCATGTGGAAATTTAGTGGTTGCCTTGGGTGGCATGTGGAATCTAGTGGGTTGCCTTGGGTGGCAATAGAAAATACGATTAGAATACTTAACCAAGTGGAAACATGTAATTAAACATGATTAAAGGGTTAAGTGGGATTCACTAGATAAGTGACAAGCTTAGGTGGGTAGCTTGTGGGGGCCCATTTCAACCAATATCCCAAACGTATCTTTGTGGGCTCGACCCATGTCGAGTGACGGGACACGCATATTGGGCTTGATTATAAGAGGCCAAAACGGGTTAGCGGTGACAACGCAAGTCCAACGGGTTTCATATGCGTGTGTGGGCCCGGGCTGGTAGATAAGCCGTTGTTGCATCGTGGTGATATAAAGCCGTGCACCGTTGATATTATCAGGTGGCCACTTTAGGGGAGTGATACACCCCACTGTGGGACCAGCACGGGTATCTACGGTAGGGAGCCGATCGCTTGGGGAGTAGTGGGGTACACCTAGTGGAGATAGGGGCAGACGGCACCTATGTGGTCAACTAGGGGTACATGAAACTACTAGTTATATCTTTCTTTAAGTCCTTGGGTGGGATCAATCTTTGAGTAGGAATGACTGGTGTGGTGCAGTGTAGTAATTATCCTTGGGTGGGTAGATGCGTCGTTACAGTTATCTTAGTTTATCCTAAGTATACCAAGCTGCTTAGTGTAGCCATTCATCCCCAGACATTACCGTAGGTCAAGTTTATGTCTTCTCTGGTTACTTTAATGGTTGTATTGTTAAAGTTATAGGACTCGCTCAGACTTATGTCTGACCCCGTTGTTTTTATCTTTTTCCCAACCCTCAGGTCCTACGGTGGATCCTAGCAGTAGTGGAGCTTGATCGGATTGCTGTTCCAGTCTTTAGGAGCTTGGATAGATGTAAAGCTCCAGTTACCCAGTTATCTTTTCTTTTGTCTTGGCTATTGTATGAGAGAGTGGGATTATGTACTTCTTATTTTGATGGATATTGTACTTGACTTCTATTGTGGTTTTATGATGTAACCAGACATGTTTATTTCCGCTGTTATGAGATGATGTTTTTAAATTTCAAGTACTATTTATATCTGTCTTGTTGTAATTTTTCTGTTCTATATTCACTAAAATATTCCACCGATGTTATGGCATTCCCTTAGAGAGTGACCATAGCGGGCGTGGGGTGTTACACGTGGTATCAGAGCAAAGGTTACCGGAACAGATAATTTTTTTAGAAAAACTATTTTTCTAAAAACATTTTTGGAAGAGATATTTTTAAAAACATGTCCTTAAAAAGAAAAGTTTTTGAAAGAAAAGCATAATCCCCAATAGCCATATCTATATCCTTCGAATTCTCCGTTTTGAATCTTTCCTTTTTCGTTTCAGCATGGCTGAGGATCTTAACTTTCCGGAGGGTGTGACGGTACCAGTATGGTATAGGAGATTGATGGAGGCTAGGGCCACCACTGCGGGTCCAGCAAATGTTCCTCCACCAACCATAGCACCCGATCTTCCTCCTCCCTCTCCTCCTCGCACAGATACTTTTGCTAAGACTTGTAAGGAATTTAAAGCTATGGGAGGGAAATCTTTTCAAGGATCTGAAACTTTTGTGGAGGCTAGAGATTGGCTTAAGGAGGTGGAAGAGTTGATAGATATCTTTGAGATGGAAGAAGGGAAGAAAGTCAAGTTAGCTGCTTGGTTAATGAAAGGAGAGGCCCCATTCTGGTGGGAGGTCACTAATGGTGAACGCCCCGTTGACTCTTGGGCGGATTTTAGGCAAAGATTTGTGGCCAAGTTTCTCTCAAGGGCGGAGGAAAACTTGTATATGGAAAGATTCTTGACTCTAAAGCAAGGAAATCTCTCAGTGAAGGAATATGTCAACAAGTTTAATCAATTGGCAAGGTTTGGCCTAGATATGGTGAATACACCGGAGAAGAAGGCTTTGAGGTTCGTCAAAGGCTTGAATGAACCAATGCATGGGTTAGCTATGACTCATATCCCTATGGGGGACACCTTTGAAAAGTTAGTTGATATGGCACTCATGCATGAAGAAGAGAAGGGTCCCAATGCTAATAAGGCACCCGAGAAGAAGGGAGATCAAAAGAGACCTCAGCAACAACAACAAAACAAAGGTGGGAAAGGCAACGGTGGCAAAGGCAAGAAGAAGAAGTGTTTCAATTGTGGAACACCTGGCCACCTAAGCAAGGATTGTCGCAAGAAGAAGAAGACCGGCTGCTTCCACTGTGGCGAAGCAGGGCATCTAGTGAAAGACTGTCCTAAGAAAGGGCAAAGGACAGGGTCTACCTCAGGAGGACAGGTGCAAGCTCTTATGGCACCAGGTCAGGCTAGGGGGCAAGTACAGGCTCTCGCGGTCCCACCAATTCAGGAAAGAGGTAGAACTATCTCCGTTGAAAGTCTGGTTTTTCTATTTGATCATCCTGTCCGTACATTGTTTGATTCAGGCGCATCGCATTCGTTTATCTCATCATCATTAGTTGAGTCACTGCACTTAGACACCAGTCTGGTAGATGATCCCTTGGTTGTTTCAAACCCAATTGGGGGCTCCACTTATTTGTCCATGATATGTTTGGGTTTGAAGATTTCTATACTTAGCATTGAGTTTAGATGTGATGCTTTTGTGTTGGGCTTCACGGGCTATGGGTTGATTTTGGGCATGGACTGGTTATCCAGTAATGGTGCCGTTCTTGATTACGAAAGGAGAGTTGTTAGGCTCATGACCCGCTTGGGTAACACTCTCGAGATTTCTTGTAATCCCATGGACTCTGTTATGCTAAGTTATCTTGAATCGCTTGACGCTTCGGTCGAGAGTTTGCAATCTGTTAGAGTGGTCCGGGAATATCCGGATGTGTTTGAGGAGGTGAAGGGCTTACCTCCGAAGCGGGAGATCGACTTCCGAATATATCTGGTGGACAATGCTAAACCTGTATCTTTACCAGTGCGCCACATGGCTCCTCGTGAGAGGAGGGAACTCCATAAGCAAGTAGGGGAGTTGCTTGAGAAGGGGTTCATAAGACGAAGTATATCGGAGTGGGGTGCTCCAGTAGTATTTGCTACAAAGGCGGATGGGTCCCTCAGACTTTGTGTAGACTATAGAGAACTCAACAAGCTCACAAAGAAGAATAGACACCCATTGCCGAGGATTGATGATCTTTTCGATCAGTTGGTTGGCGCTTCAGTATTTTCTCAGTTGGACTTAGCCACGGGGTTTCATCAGTTGAGGGTGGCTGAGGATAGCATAGACAAGACTGCCTTTAGAACTCCGGATGGTTTCTATGAGTGGCTGGTGATGCCATTTGGGTTGACGAACGCCCCTGCATACTTTGTTGATTTGATGAGTAGGGTGTTCAGGGAGTTCCTTAATAAATTCGTGGTGGTCTTTGTGGATGATATCTTAGTATTTTCTAAGAGTGAAGAAGAGCATGCCCTACATCTTGGGGAGGTATTGAAGACTCTTCGAGCACATAGCCTTAAGGCTAAATTCTCTAAATGTCACTTCTGGAGGAAGGAGGTGCGGTTCTTGGGGCACGTGGTCTCCAAGGAAGGGATAGCTGTGGATCCCGCGAAGGTAGTATCAATTCAGGATTGGAAGGTTCCGAAGAATGCTACCGAAGTAAGAAGTTTCTTGGGGTTGGCGGGTTATTATAGGAAGTTTATTAAAGACTTCGCGAAGATATCAGCCCCATTAACCCGCTTAACGAAGAAGAATCTTGTTTTCTCATGGGACGTAGATTGTGATGATGCGTTCCGACGGTTAAAGAGAGCTTTAACCACTGCTCCAGTTTTAGTATTGCCAGACGGGAGCAAGCCATTTGTTGTCTATACCGATGCTTGTGGGACAGGACTTGGCGCAGTCTTAATGCAAGAGGGAAGGGTGATAGCCTATGGTGGAAGGCAGTTGAGGGCACATGAGAAAAATTACCCTACCCATGATTTAGAGTTGGCCGCTATTGTTTTTGCGCTTAAGATTTGGCGCCATTATCTTCTTGGTGAGAGATTCGAATTGTTCACTGACCACAAATCATTGAAGTACTTGTTTTCTCAGAAGGATTTGAATCTGAGACAGCAAAGGTGGATGGAATTCTTAGCATCCTATGATTTCGAGATAGCATATACCCTTGGCAAGGGTAATGTGGTGGCGGACGCCTTGAGCAGGAAGAGGTTGTCCTTGAGTCCATTGTTCGTGGAACAACGAAGCTTGGAATTTATCTCGATGTTTGATTTCAGACCTTCCGTCGATTATGTACCCGGTTTGCTAGCTTCCTTAGAGGTTAGACCTACTCTTTTTGGGGCGGATTGGAGAAGCACAGAGGGACGACCCATAGTTGGTTGAGTTGGTGGAGAAGCTCATAAGGGGGGAGTCGTCCAGCCATTTGAGTAGGTATACCCTAGACGATAGGGGGTGCTTGCGTAGAGATGGTAGACTTTGTGTACCGCAAGGCGAGGGTTTGAGAAAGGTTATTCTTGATGATGCACACCGTTCTAGGATGACCATTCATCCCGGTGGGGACAAGATGTACCAAGACATGAAGAGGGTTTTCTTCTGGGCCGGTATGAAGAAAGATGTGGCCGAGTATGTCGCTCGATGCTTGGTGTGCCAACAAGTGAAGGCGGAGCAAAAGAAACCAGGTGGGTTGCTTCACCCATTGGAAGTTCCGCAATGGAAGTGGGATAGCGTCTCGATGGATTTTATTGACGGGTTACCCAGATCAAGAAAGGGTAATACGGGAATTTGGGTGGTGGTAGACAGACTTACTAAGAGCGCCCATTTCATACCTGTAAAAAACAAGAGGACCGCTCCATGGCTAGCTTCAGTATATCTTCGAGAGGTAGTTCGATTGCATGGGGTACCCTCTAGCATAGTGAGTGATCGAGATCCTATCTTCACTAGCGAGTTCTGGAGAAGTTTGCAAGAAGCAGTGGGGACTCAATTGTGTCTGAGCACCGCATATCATCCTCAGACAGATGGCCAGACTGAGAGGGTGAATCGTGTTCTAGAAGACCTTTTGAGGCTTTGTATCTTAGATTTTGGAGGTACATGGGAAGAGCATCTTCCATTGGTGGAGTTCGCATATAATAACAGCTTTCAGTCCAGTATTGGTATGGCTCCTTTCGAAGCTCTCTATGGAAGGCCTTGTTGATCACCTACATGTTGGTGGGAATCTACAGATAAGATCTTGCTTGGGCCTGATATGATTAGGGAGACTTCTGAGAAGATTGACTTGATTCGAAGAAGGATGAAAGCAGCGCAGGATAGGCAAAAATCTTATGCGGATAAGAGAAGGACGGATCTTGAGTTTGAAGTTGGGGACATGGTCTTTGTCAAAGTGTCTCTGTTACGAAATGTGGTTCGCTTTGGATCTGTTGGGAAGTTAGCACCAAGGTTCGTAGGGCCATTGCCCATCAAGGAAAGGATTGGACGGATGGCATATAGAGTGGAGTTGCCCGACAGACTTAGTGGTGTACATGATGTATTCCATGTGTCCCATTTGAGGAAATGCTTACATGAGACCGCAGAGGTGGTAGAGCCGAGCTTGCTTAGAGATGTAGAGGTAGAGCGTGATGCGACTATTCGACGAGCTCCTACTCGCATCCTTGGGTCAGAGACTAGGAAGTTGAGAAACAGAGAGGTTCAACTAGTCAAAGTGCAATGGGGAGAAGATGAGAGCAACGCAACTTGGGAGACGGAAGCGAAGATGCGTTCATTGTAGCCATTTCTTTTTGAGGGTATGTCTTTATTTTCTCCTCTATCGTTGTCTAGTACTTATCTTATCTTTAGTATATCCTCTCGTTGGTACTGATTGACCTTTAGATAGGGTAAACCTATGGTTGAAACATGTGTTTGAGACATGTTATGGTTGATGGATGCAAGTGGATGCAAGTGTTTGCTAGTGGTTGCTCGTGGATGCATATACACACACTCTAGGCACTAGATCGGCTCAGTCACTTCATATTGCATATTGCATAAAATTGTGTGTAGGAAGCTATATTTATGGATGTATAATGATTGTGTTATCATATGGATGATGCATTTTGGTGAATGATTGTGCACTCATGTAGATATTGTATGTGTCGATAGGGTTCTCTCGCATACATAATGGATGCATGGCACTATCATGGTTTGCGTATGTTCATACATTAGATAGGGAACATATACACACACTTTTTGCATATGCTCATACATCATTAGAAACTGTTTAAGGACAATGGACGCCCGTGTTTGATGGATTGAGTAGATGGTTGTTTGGATGGTAGGATATGCATTCTCCTTAGCTTAGAGATTTCGGGGACGAAATCCTTTAAGGAGGGGAGAATGTAACACCCCGAATTTTAGTTAATACTAAAATTCACTAATTACAGGATAAATAATCTCAAATGTGGGAATTGGGGGTAACGGGCTGCGTCATTTCGTTCGTCTCGGAAAAATACGCGAAATAGAGTCCGAGTTTTCGAGAATCGGAGTCCGTATGGCCCGGTTATGGCCCAAAGAAGATTGCAGAAAATTTAAAGTTAAAAACAGATTTAAAATTTAAATTCAGATTTCAAAATGGAGCCAGCAGGGGGCAGGCGGGAAGCTTCCCGCCCTACCCATGTCGACAGGGCTGTCGACAGGCCTGTCGACTGGGGAGTCGACTTGCCTGTCGACCTGGGCGTGGCGTCCAGAAAACCTGGGTGCACCAGGTTGGGTTTTAGGCTGGCTTGGAGGGCTGGGTTCTAGAGATTTCCTAAATCTAACGGACCTAATCTAATCTAGGGTTAATCGAAGGGC
Source organism: Allium sativum (assembly GCA_030737875.1). Taxonomy (NCBI): domain Eukaryota; kingdom Viridiplantae; phylum Streptophyta; class Magnoliopsida; order Asparagales; family Amaryllidaceae; genus Allium; species Allium sativum. The sequence goes on along the minus strand of CM060909.1, from coordinate 661,746,913 downwards.
CTAAAACACTCTCCTAATCTATAAATACACCCTAAACCTACCCTAATCCATACTAAAAATAGAAATGATGGCCTCATGCCGCCAAATTAAATCTTAGAAGGAGCCTCCACTAGTTTATGAAGGAAGTTGCAAGCTAATCACTCTCTAATCAATCTCTAATCATCACCATCTTCATATTTACAACTAATTCCACTTCATAAGTTTGCTAATCTTGGGTTTGGTGAGTTTCTATCACTTTAACATCAATTGTTAAAGTAAGTAGATTGGGTGTAATGAGACTTATGGTCTTAAATGCGGATTAGTGAGTTTGAATCATTTATAATGATATGCTACTCTATGTTTTCCTATGTTTATGCATAATTAATAAGTGGGTTTATGCATGTTTGATAAGTTGGTTTATGCATGCTTAACAAGTTGGTTTATGCATGTTTAACAAGTGGGTTTATGCATGTTTAACAAGTGGGTTTATGCATATTTAATAAGTGGATTTATGCATGTTTAACAAAGTGAGTTATGCAAGTTCACATGCAAGTTATGTGTATGATGTTATGTAAGTTATGTGTAGGTGGTTATGCAAGTTCATATGCAAGTTATGTATATGCTTAAATGCAAGTTTAACATGATTTGCAAGTTATGCATGCTTATGCAAGTATATGAATGCTTATGCAAGATATGTATATGCTTAAATGCAAGTTTAACATGATATGCAAGTTATGCATGCTTATGCAAGTATGTGAATGCTTATGCAAGTATGGGAATGCTTATGCAAGTATGTGAATGCTTATGCAAGTTATGTGTATGCTTAAATGCATGTTTAACATGTTATGCAAGTTATGAGAATGCTTATATGCAAGTTCAACATGTTATGCAAGATATGTGTATGACAATATGCAAGTTTGGGTTAAATGTAGTTGGGTTAATATATGCTCATATATGCAAGTTGGCATCCTCTTAACCCATGACAAAGTTATATGCTAAACCCATGATATTTGTGTTGGATCTTCCCCTTTATTATGTCATGAAATGAAAACGATTTACGTGGGGAACGATGGGGTTGGTAAATATGTTAATAAAAGTATGATTGGGTATGATTAAGCATACCATAAAAATAAATTAACATAAGTGGGAATTTACCTATTGAGTTAGGTCTACCCCATGGGAATTTACCTATTGAGTTAGGTCTACCCATGTTATGAAAAACTGGATATTAATTAGGGATAATTAATATGGGGGTGATTAATTAGGTGTAATTAATCGACTAAGACACGAGGTTGGACTCATTTGTAGTGTAAAACTGCCCGGACCCGACCTGCTTAACCAGTTGCTACAAATGTTAGCCCAATGTGAGAGGTCTTAGCCATAAATTAAATACGTGATTAAAGTAAAGACACGAGGTTAGACTCTGTTATGACGTAAGACTTCCCGGACCCTACCGGCTTAACCAGGCGGTCATAACAGCCAGTCTAATGTGGGAGGTCTTTATGGGAGATCACGGTCTTAATTAATTAAGAAACACTTAACCATATTAGCATGTAGTGGGACATGAGGGGTTAAGTGGGTGCCTTGGGTGGCATGTGGAAATTTAGTGGTTGCCTTGGGTGGCATGTGGAATCTAGTGGGTTGCCTTGGGTGGCAATAGAAAATACGATTAGAATACTTAACCAAGTGGAAACATGTAATTAAACATGATTAAAGGGTTAAGTGGGATTCACTAGATAAGTGACAAGCTTAGGTGGGTAGCTTGTGGGGGCCCATTTCAACCAATATCCCAAACGTATCTTTGTGGGCTCGACCCATGTCGAGTGACGGGACACGCATATTGGGCTTGATTATAAGAGGCCAAAACGGGTTAGCGGTGGCAACGCAAGTCCAACGGGTTTCATATGCGTGTGTGGGCCCGGGCTGGTAGATAAGCCGTTGTTGCATCGTGTAGATATAAAGCCGTGCACCGTTGATACTATCAGGTGGCCACTTTAGGGGAGTGATACACACCACTGTGGGACCAGCACGGGTATCTACGGTAGGGAGCCGATCGCTTGGGGAGTAGTGGGGTACACCTAGTGGAGATAGGGGCAGACGACACCTATGTGGTCAGCTAGGGGTACATGAAACTACTAGTTATATCTTTCTTTAAGTCCTTGGGTGGGATCAATCTTTGAGTAGGAATGACTGGTGTGGTGCAGTGTAGTAATTATCCTTGGGTGGGTAGATGCGTCTTTACAGTTATCTTAGTTTATCCTAAGTATACCAAGCTGCTTAGTGTAGCCATTCATCCCCAGACATTACCGTAGGTCAAGTTTATGTCTTCTCTGGTTACTTTAATGGTTGTATTGTTAAAGTTATAGGACTCGCTCAGACTTATGTCTGACCCCGTTGTTTTTATCTTTTTCCCAACCCTCAGGTCCTACGGTGGATCCTAGCAGTAGTGGAGCTTGATCGGATTGCTGTTCCAGTCTTTAGGAGCTTGGATAGATGTAAAGCTCCAGTTACCCAGTTATCTTTTCTTTTGTCTTGGCTATTGTATGAGAGAGTGGGATTATGTACTTCTTATTTTGATGGATATTGTACTTGACTTCTATTGTGGTTTTATGATGTAACCAGACATGTTTATTTCCGCTGTTATGAGATGATGTTTTTAAATTTCAAGTACTATTTATATCTGTCTTGTTGTAATTTTTCTGTTCTATATTCACTAAAATATTCCACCGATGTTATGGCATTCCCTTAGAGAGTGACCATAGCGGGTGTGGGGTGTTACAATACAGGATCATACTTAGTACAAATACAGTTCAGCTATACATAAATGTCTACAGCGGAAACAAACATAATATGTACAATAGGAGCTGAACAACATAAAAAGAGATAAATGATAGAATCCATCTTCAGCTCCAGCTATCCGGATAAAGCCAGCTAAACCTGAATACAAGGATGCCCGTGTAGAAAAAGGGGCACCCGAGTTTGAAAGTGAAACAAACTACGAGTCAGTCATGGGACTGGTATGAGAAATTTACTCAACACATTTAAAATATGGCTAATCACAGGACCACGCCACTTTCGTGGAACGGGTTTACTCCATCGGATCGCCAGTGCTTTAAAACAAATCATTCTTTGAAACATCGCAATGCTTTTTATAAAAATGAAGCCATTATAAGACTCAGTTCCCATCACACAATGCAACGCAAACTGGAGGATAGAGTTTTTACCTTATAACGGCCAAAATATGCTTGATACGAATAAAACAAAGGCATTTGATATTACTACTAGTGTTTATATGTTTTAAAAACAATTTCAAATCATAACTATCAATCATAGACGGCATTAATGCCCCATACCACTATGTCGCCATACATAGGTATACAATCAAAACCGCACGATGTCGTATTTGGAAATTGGATTTCTGTCCTGAACCAAGGCAAAAGATAGTCCTTACCGAATTCGAGACGCTCTAGCCCGTGTCTCAGGCGCAGCCGCAACCCTACCTTGGATCATCAGGGCCGGTCCACACGAAGTGGATTATAATGCCTGAACAATGCGTTTCTCCACCCTTTGGGGCGTCAATGAGCCAACGAATGACTCCATCGGTCCCGGATCGACCGATATAACCGAGGCGCCTTGCAACAGTAACAACCACATAAGTCAAACTCGTCAGGGCGTGTAAAACCACTGATGCCACTTCTAGCTAGAAAGAAAACGCACGTCCCCCCTGAGGTCCTCTCCCGTTTCTGGTTCATATCGGGGTGTGAGGTTCGCGAATTCACGTTATACACAAAGCTACGCCACACAGGCGGGGCTTTGATCATCACCACAAGACTTTGCTTTTCAACAGAAGCCCAGATCACTGCATCTTAGCATGCCACACAGGCAATTCACACCGTGCAACTGATGGCTATCAATCACACAGAATAAATTCCAATGTCAGACACACTGTCCATTTTCAAGTCCGTCCTGGGTCTGAACAAATCCGGAGGCACTATATACCTCGCAAACCCATCGATCACCTCGTACGTCTGGACGATCACCACTCATTATCCATATTTCGGGATGCCTCCCAATCAGGACCTCGGTTACCATCCAAACGAGGTGAAGATCTTCAGTCTTCGACCACCGTCTTCATCTTCGATTTCTTATCGTCGATTCAGTTATTCAGAATGGGATAAACCCGGTCTTTTTGAGCAACTCGCATATATAATAAACAAGTGCTACACAAACACTACTATGCATCATTTCAATTCATTAGTCACTAACCATCAATCAGTAAGAGAACGATTTCCCAAATATTAACCCCGAAGGCCGAAACCAACATCAGATCAATACCCAAGAAACCATTCGACTTAGCCAACCTTCAGTTAGTTTCTAAATTTCACATCCATATCGTTTATAATATTTTATAATGATTTATCGCTATTTTTATTTATTTTAAAATAGCCAATGTATTCAAAACGACGCTTCGGGCCATAACGCGGCCGTGGCGCTGTTTTTCTTCAGATTTGATTTACACATATCTGAAAATATAACCGTTGGATCTTCGCAAAATTTACATCATTAGAAAGATCTTTTCAAAACGAATCCAACGGTTCCAGTTTCGGGAAAATCCGACGGTCGGATCTCCCGGTATAAACGTTTGAGGTTTCGATTTCAAAATACGATCTGCAGCGTCGTTATTCGATTAAATATAATTATATATATATATAAATATAATCAATTCTTGCGCTGTTTTTCTTCAGATTTGAATTAAACATTCTAGACAATCCAACCGTTGGATTTTTACAAAGTTGGTGCCGTTGGAAAGATATTTCCAAAGCGAACCCAACGATTGCTGTTTTGGGAAAATCCGATGGTCGGATCTCCCGCACTAATCGTTTGAAATCACGGTTTCAAAATACGAACTGCAGCTTCGTTATTCGACATATTTCAATTCTATTTATATATATATCGATTCTTCGATTTCAAAACTATATGATTTTCATACTTTTGATAAAAATTATATTTTTATCTAACTGTCTTCTATTTCAACACTTCACTATATTTAACAATTCATGTATATAATAAAAATGTGATTTTTAATGTAAAACAATTTATTTCAAAACACGACTATTTTATATAGTTCATATAGATGATGAAAATATGATTTTTATTATAAAACAATTTATTTCAAAACAAGATTATTTTATATAGTTCATATTGATGATAAAAATAGGATTTTTATTATAAAACAATTTCTTTCAAAATATGAATACCATTCAACACATGAATTTCAATTCAACGAATGAATTTCGATTCAACACATGAAGGTTTCCTATAGTTTATATATATAGATAAAAATGTGTTTTTTATTATTAAAACAATTTATTTAAAACACGAATACCATTCAACACATGAATTTCTATTCAACGAATGAATTTCAATTCAACACATGAAGGTTTTCTATATTTTATATATATAGAGTAAAAATGTGATTTTTATTGTTAAAACAATTTATTTAAAACACGAATACCATTCAACACATGAATTTCTATTCAACGAATGAATTTCAATTCAACACATGAAGGTTTTCTATTCAACGAATAAATATAGTTTCAACAAATGAAAATAATTCTAACACATGAATATTATTCAATATTTCGGCAGCATAACGGCTGGGTAGTTAAAACCGGGACCGTCTCTAGTACGGCTCCTCGCTCTACCTTAAAGCCTCGCAGATTTTGACAATGGGGAATCATGCATCTAGTTCGCACGCAGGCGGCATGTATATTTTTTTCATTTCCACAAACTAATCCTATGTGGTTTCAACCAAATATTTCTCAACCACAAACGGGTATTTTTCAACCATAATCAATCAATTTCAACCACACACAATTCTAATCAACCATTCGTAATCAACCAATTTTCACACCAATCACAACCAATAAATATCGTCCATGGTTTGTGGACGAGGGGCGTATATATATATTTATATATAGGCATTTCACTTCTATTCAACACATATATAATTTTTACAACGCATATATAACTTATACATCGAACGTACAACTTATACAATGCTTATACAAGAGGTGCACAACGCTTATATAACTCATACATCGACTATATAATTTATACATCGTCGTTTTCCACATCGTTTATAATTTAAAAATCTCACATTGGGTTCCACTCCACCAAAAATAGCAGAAGGCTCAGAAAAATATGCGGTCTCTTCTAGAATGCAGAAGACGTCCACACGAGTCCACTGTCTCTTGTTTCACTGAATTTCGATCACACATGAAAAAGATATGATTTTTCAAAGTTTGCAACGGTTTAAAGGTGTTAAAACAGTTGAAAAATAAACAAAGCCGTATACCTTTCAAAATCCTTCAAAACTAGGTTTGGATTTTCACGCAAATCCGTGTAGCTATATGACGATCGGCCATCGCCACTCGAAAGGGCTTGGAACCAGCTCCCCGTGCCAGGTCGTCTCGCCCAGTTCGGTGGTCCCCACTAGTCACGGCGGCGGCTGGAAGTCGATAACTTCCCTGCGTCTGTTCTCCCAAAATACACAATGAAAAAAATCCAAACTATATATGGATTTGAAGGTAGTGAGGAGCACTACAAAATTCTCCACAGGGGGATGGGTTTTTATTGAGCGGATTAGAAGAAATCGAGGAGAGAAGGAAAGAAGGGGGTTCTTCTCGGTTATCGGCTACGGGGAGAGAGAAAAAGAATTTTCTGACCAATGAGGATTTTTCTTTAATTTATATATTTTAAAATTTCGAAAATACCCCCCTTTCACACACAAACTCCAATCCAAACCCAACGACTGTCGTCCCTAGCGTTTTACACCCATTCCGAACACAATGGGATATGTTTCGTAGGCCCATTCGACTGTTTCAGTTAGTTTTCATTCAGATTAAAATATAAAACATTCAATATTTGATTTGAACGTACATTTCAATTTGCCAGGGCCACAAACTGATTCGAAAAATTCCAGAAAAATAAATCCAGCTATTTTTTTGACGATAAGGTCCCAACAAAACTAGTTTCGTCGAATTCTGAGACCATTTGAAAAATGGCCCATTTCTGGTCGATCCAATTTAACTGTAATTGACCAAAACACGTTTTCCTTTGCCACGCTCACATACTAGCTTCAAAAATTATGAAATTTGAAACCTAGTAATAACTTCACATCAAGGATCCAACAAAAGTGGTTTCGTCGAATTCCGAGGTCGTTTGCAAAACAGCCAATTTCACGGGCTATATAAATTCCATAGCGACCTTTCTAAAAATTCATTTGGCCATAACTTTTGCTTTCCGCTATGAAACTTTGATTTTCCAGATTCATTAGAAAGGTATTCACTAACAGATTTAAATATTTTTTGTTTCACTCAAATCCGTTTTGTTTTGCACCCAGTACAGTCAGTCGAAGTTTGAATTCAAATTTTTAAACTACCGCGCCATTTCAGGCCTTGTTTATAATTAGAATTAATTATATTCGTTTTCATTTCTAACTTACTTTTCATTGCTATTATTTAAAATATTTATTTTAAATATTTAAAATCCACTAAAATAGCCAATTTAAATTTTTTAAATTGGTTCAGATTTTCCGGGTCATTATAGTATGGACGAGGGCTATGCGATGGAACTAACTGGGTGTGAATTGGAGCCCGTTACAATTTATAGCGAAATAAATTGTCTGTTTGAATCAATCGTCAGTTATCGTTATTTAACGATGACCGTCCAATGTGAGTAAAACTCAGTAACTCTATCAGTTTATATTTTTATAAATATAATTTAGTAATGATAAATAATGATTGATTACTGTGTGATGATTGTTTAGTTGAATTGTTGATTATTGGTCGAAATTACAAATAATGATATATATACATATCGTTAAACAAACGTTAATACTGTTCATCAGAATAGTACACATTGAACTATAATTGATGTGAATTATATTGTGTAACATATGTGGATGTAGGGAAACAGGTCGGAGGGATCCAACTGGATTCCTCAATATTTATTTTACCGTTTTCCATATATTGTGATATATGATGTGACACATAACCTATTGTTGATTATGTGTGTTTGAATGATACTAATTATTGTTATATGGTATGATAAACACCATAAGGAATACTGGAATGTGAAAAGTGAAATTTTAAAGCATATATCAGAAATAATATATATATATATATATATATATATAATCAATGGATTTTATATAAAAAGGAAATATTTGTAAAGTAAAATAAAACATTATAAAAAAGAAGACATTTTATAAAAAGAACGTATATGAAAGGAAGACATTTTATAAAAGAATATTTATGAAATGAAGACATTTTATAAAAGGACATTTATGAAATGAAGACATTTTATAAAAGAGAAACATTTGTAAAATGAATAGATTTTATAAAAGGGAAACATTTATAAGATGAATAGAATTATAAAAAGGACACATTTCAGAAATGAATAAAGTTATATAAAGGGAATATTTCAGAATTGAATAGAATTTCAAAAGAGAATTGACAAGAGACAAAAGAACGACTAGAAGATGGTTTCAAAGTAGATTTTAACTAGAAATCTGTTTTAACAGATAAATGGAGACGATTAATTTATAAATAATATTTTATAAATTGAATAAAATATTTATCATTTGATAAATGGAATATATAAGTACGAACTTATATAGAGAAATAGAAATCGGTTTTAACACAGATATTTAAACAGAATGTGAACTCAACATTTATAAAAGGAAATATAAATGAGATTTAAGTGTTAGAAGTAAAAAGGAGATTTCATAGGAATAATTCTATAAATAGAATTTGGAAATGGGACATTATTTTAAGATATGAAATCAAATTAAATAGAAATATAAAAGAAATATTTTTCACATTCGATGTGAATAATCCGATAAAATGAATATTTTATAAATTAAAACATTTATAAGGAAAATTTGGTTTTGAAATAGGAATTCAAATAGGAATTTGAATAAGATAGGAAATAGGGTTAAAATAAAATTAGTTATTCGATTAGAGTTAATCGAATAAGAATTAATCGAATATTAGTTAGTCGAATATAGTTAATTAAATATAGTCATTCGAAGAGAGATTTTCGAATATAGTTTATTCGAAGAAAAGAGTTATCGAATATAGTTATTCAAAGAAAAATTATCAAATATAGTTATTTGAAGAGAGAATATCAAATATAGTTTATTCGAAGAAAAGAGTTATCGAATATAGTTATTCGAAGAAAGATTATCGAATAGGGTTTATTCGAAAGAGAGTTATCGAATAGAGATTATTCGAAAGAGAATTATACGTTGAAATTCGATTATATCGAATTCGGGAAAGCACTATTCACTTTCCGTTTTTAATCAAGTTTTATTTATTTATTAATAAATTAGTTGTTTGTTTATTTATCCAAATTTAATAAATAAAAGTTTTATTTAAGTTATTATATTTCGGAAGCATGGGATTATAACACTATTGTTATAATCAAATGATTTATGTAAAAGGAGTGGATTCGTAAATAGAATCCGAGAGTTACGTAAGAAAGTTTGTTAAAGATTTAGAAGGTGAACTTTGTCTATTTCGAAGTTAGAAATGTTGTTCAATTAAGGTTTTAGAGGTAGTTATACCCCAACTTGATTGACTTCGTTTTTAACCAAGGAATGGTTAAGGTTTGATAGTAAAGTTTGGTTAAGTGAATATAGTTAATAAGGGTAATGGTTTGAGTTGGCATAGCGATGTTTTATTTAAACATCTGTTTAAATTCCATGAAGTAGTTTTGGAAATATTTTCCAAATAAGAATCAGAAATGTTTTTTAATATAAAAAATAAGAGATGAGAATAAAAATGGAAACGTTTTTCCATTATTAATAATGTATATTTTATAAATTTAGAAATAAGAATTTTTGTATATATATGGAAATAGGAAATGGGTAAATGAATAAATTAATGATAGATTAATTTAAGAGATAAATGATGATTGATGATTGATCGATAGAATTTCCATCCGGAAATAATATCATTGTTTGTACACATGCTTTTCATTGATAGTTAAATCACCAACTATCGAAGTTTTGACCTTTTTTCCATCGTCAATACGGAGAGACCAGGATCAGATTCATAGTGCTTCCTCTCATTACTTCTTTCGCGAAGAGGGAACCGCGCCGCGTCCTCATCAGTCGAAGTGGTGGAATGCCCGCGGAACATAGGAGCGTACCACCTAATGGCATGTTTCCTCCTCTCCTTGCAGGATGTCTTTGGTGCGACTGCAGTGCTTGTAAGACGCAAGCACCTAAATATGGTGTGAGAAGATAACATGAAACCCATTCGATCTACAAACTAGTACAGTTATCTGAAAACCACTCTGTATGGACGTTAGCGTTGCGATCAAATATGATGAAGATAATTGAAGACGAAGTTATGCAAGAGTTGTCCTGTTTACAGAATAGTACCTTTGGTTTGTCCAGTCCCAGGACAAACAGTATGGAAGAATCTCTGATAGTATATTTAATAGATCACATAAGTTGATCTCTTCAAACGTATTTACATTTGGTGGCAGAGGAATTCGTTTCTCTTAGCTGTACACACGTGGTATTTTTGGAGAAATCAATTTGTGATTTGGCGGGTATGATGACATTCAAAGTAAATAAAGGTGTGGTCTGTACGTTATTATCTCTAGCCTCACAACTAGGAAATGGTATAAAATCGGGTAGGTCGCATGACTAAGTGGTTGGCTGCCAAGTAGGGTGTATTGTCACATGATCTAGAGAAATTCCTTTTGCTTCTTAAATCTATCGATGTTGTCCCTTTCGAGAAACGGTTGCTAGTCCCAACCGTTGGTGATAATACATTCGGTACACCCAAGCGAAATGAGTGACCGGTCATGTTTAGCCTGGGTTTCAAGATGTTCTTATTGAACCCAGTGTATTCCTCTCTAGAGATACACTGTCAGAAGGTGGTCCCATTCCTTGCCAGTTGGAATTCATTACCAAATAAGCGCCCGCGTTTTTTGTTTATATATTATGTATGTGGAACGTGAGATGAAAGCGTTCTGCTAGATGATTATTATATTATGGTTGATAGACACTATTATAACATCCAAAGAGTTTTGATATAAAGATCTCGTTTCTTTTAAAAAGGATTTTTCAATGTTGGACCAAGTGTTTTGGATTCTCATAAGGGAAAAAATCCGCTTCGTGTTATACGGCCTGGTCTTATGAGAAATCGTTTAATTTCTCAAATTGTTTTAAATGGTTTTACTCATACCAGTCCCATGACTGACTCGAAGATTATTTTGTTTTTTGTTTTCCCTAAACTCTTGGGTGCCCAATTTTGTACGGGCAGTCAAGTAGTCAGGTTTTTTTATAGATATACTTGGAGAGATGGAGCAGGAGGCTTCAGGATTATATAGCTATTATTTATTTCTGATGTGATGTAAGTGTTAAACTCAAATGATAGATTTGTATTTCCAAGTTATGTTGTATACTATATTTTATTCATCCCGCTATGAGATTCATGTTTACTCTGATATTGTATGTTCTTCTTCTTCTATTCTAATTTTCTATCTTATCTATCCTCACCCTTTAACTTCTTTCATTAATTATATGGTATTTCCGATGCTTGGATAGTCGACATTAAGTTTATGTCGATAACCAGGATCGCGAAATCCCCTGGTCATTACAGTTGAGGTCCTTTTATAGGAATTCTCAAACTCCGTTCACCCAAAATTTTATGAACCCCAGTCGATGTGTGCTTACTACAAATTCCTATACACCACACTCAGTGGAACAAGTTTCACGACACAATTCGATCATATATAGAAATGAGCTTTTAAATGCATATTATATTATTGTAATTTTCAATAGTTAAATGCTATGTGTTTTATCTCGTACGAGCCGTAATATGTTCTATCGTCACAAAACTCGACATCATGCAATAATCAGCTATTCTAGATATAATCACACTAGTTTCGCCAAAATCCAAGACAATTTCGTAAAATGGTACTTTTACACGTTAACTAATTCGATTTATAATTGAAAGAGTTTAGATCACTTAAATTCTAAGATAACAATTATTATTATTATTATTTTAAATAAGCTTTAAAATTAATTTAATTCCATGTAAATTTAGGATTCTCTTACTCGAATAATTCCAATATTTGAATTACTATTTCACTGTTCAACTGTATTAAATAACCCTTATATTTGAATTTAAGTCACTCAATTTTTAAAACAATTGCTTTCATAATATGGTAAATTAAATACTTAAGCATTAAAAATCTGGGTTGTTACATTTTTTCCCCTCTTAAAAGAATGCCAGCACCGAAACCCTAAGGTAAAAATGCTTCAATCCCATTACCTTTTCCAAAATTATTTATTCCAAAGAATTTTTAGTTTTCTCTTAAGTACTTAAATTTTTGAATTTTTTTAGCAGTACCTCCTATGTGTGGCTATGTCTGAAAACTTACGATTTCAATATAAGATTATATCTAAGAGCTCTCCTATCTAGGGCAATCACAATAATTTTATTTACAGAGAGTGTATGTCATATAGCAAACACACTCATTAAGCATAAACACATAACATTTTTTGGCTAATCAATCTTTACTTATGAAACCAAAAGAAATAAGCAAGCCTTTTCTTCCATATACCTTAATTTACTTACTTAACACAAAAAAGAATTACGCAAACAAACTAGTAATACAATAGCTAATTCTATCATGTGCACAATTAATTGTAAAAACGTGACACAATTTGTATCAAGGTAATGTAATGTAACTAATAATAATGATGCAACTTTAGCATAATATATAGTAATCTAGAACCAAAGAAACTATTGTCCTGCCTTTTTGCAAGGCCATCACACTCCAGACTTTTCATCATTAGATCAATCGGGACTCGAGCAGGGACTCAGACGAACCCTAATACACTTGGTTGAAGTAGCAAAACCCTAGAAGACATGGTATAGAATGCTTGGAAATCCCACTCAGTTAAGCTGGCTCGACTTCTCACTTCATCATTTCATTTCGGCTTGACTCAACTAGCTCGACCATCTCTGATCAATCAACCAAGCTCAATGTAGCCATGTCACCTCCATCACTAAGCTTTCTTCTGGGTTGAGCTACCTGACTCGACTATGTCGGGTCGGCCTAGTTCGACTACGTCAACCAAAAGGTGGATACTTCCTAAAGACGAGTTCAACTTCTTAGACTTGGTCACCACCCTACTATTACCCCTCTGGATCAGCCTCCACGTGTCTTGGTCAAGCCGAACCCATGGTTACCTATAAATAATTGATTTCTTGACTTCTCAAAGGATGAATCTTCTAACGTCTTCATCCTATAACCCTCTGATACATGCGCAAGGACATTGCCATGGCTTCTCTTAACAGTTTTCTTGTAACACCCTGCATTATAAGTAATAAAATTATCAAAACAATTACACGAGTAATGTGCTTTTGAAATTCAAATACAAACGTATATTATGAAATAAGCAGTAAATAAAAATCTGCCACTATGCAAATATAACATTGCAAAGATATATATAGAATTAAATAAAATGAATGAAAATTAATAAATGGTACGTTTAAAACAATCAGAAGGTATATGCGCACATTAATTATATGAACAATATGGGTTTGAATTTGAAAGTAACGGAAGATTATTAACATTAACATATTAACAAACATAACCATTTAATAAAATAGGAAAAACAAATGTGTGTGATAGAAAGGATTAAATCAGGGAAGCGAGAATAATTAATATTAAAATGGCAACTGAAGCAGAATATATATCTGCTACTTTGGCTTGTTCACAAGTAACATATATGTAACAAACTTTAAGGGATTTCAGATTAAATATAAATAAATCACCAATATACAGTGATAATAAAATTGCTATAAACATATCTAAAAATTCAATACATAATTCGAAAACTAAGTATATTGATATAAAACATCATTTCCTAAGAGATAACATAAGTAAAGAAAAAAATTAATTAGAATTCATAGAAATAGAAAAAAAATAGTAGATATATTAACCAAACCTTTACATAAATAAACATTTACTAAATTTAGAGGAGAACTAGGCATTTGCCCTTTAACCGAAATAGAGTAGTTTAATATATTTTTATAAAAAATGATAAAATTTTGAAAAATAAAAAGTAATGTATATATGTCGACATACACAAAGATACATGTCAACATATAACAGCTATATTTTTAAAATTTAATTCCCCCCAAAAAGTAGTTACAACCTATATTTAAACTCTTAATTATGGAAGAAGAAGAAGAGGAAGAAGAGGCACTAAACGAGGAGATGGAAGAAGATGATCAAGTTATTTGTGTAGGAAAAGTGTGTTTCGACAAAGATGAGAATTTGATAGAGAAAAATGTGGAATTTTGTCTTCATTATCCTCATTGCCCAATTCATAAATCCCCAATTGTTAAGAAACACTAATTAATTAGGAGTACGTTTATTCGTACAATCGTATATTCATTGTAAATAAGTACATTCGTGTATTTTTTGTAAATACATACATTCTATATTCGTTGTTCGATTAAGATTGTTTTGTACATATCATTTGGATTGATTGTTTGATATATACAATGGTTATATTAATTATACTCTTGTACAGTTTACTTATTAGAATTACAATAGTATTTCCATAGAGTTAGGGGGAGTTATAGGAAAATTATAGATTAAGAGAGTTATAGATTTAGGGGGAGTTATATGTAGAATTAGTGATTATTCTAATTTTAGATAGATATACTTTTTGTTGATGACAAAGAGGGAGAAATTATAAAATAGGTATAGAAATAGGTATAGTTTTAGGGGGAGTTAGAAGGAATTCATGGTGAAAGGGAAAGTAATCTCAAAGAATCAGACTGATAGGTAATTCATGTATGAATATTTTATAAACCAAGGTTGTCATCATAAAAAATGGGGAGACTATTGGAGAATGGAATGTTGATGATGTTTTGATGACAACAAACTTGTTTCAATCATTATCATTATTAATTATAAAATATACAATAACACTTAAATACAGAATATATACACACACACACACATGATTTAAATGCAGGTTAAAAATAATTGAAGACTATACAGTCAAAAGATTCAAGATTTCAAAGGAAAATCAAGACTCGTGCGTATCAAGATATCAAGAGATCAAAAGTCCAAGATTATTAGAATAATAGAGTCTAGCTAGTATATAAAACTCCGAATAACACTCAAACTCAATTTTCAAATTATCACTTATCAAATTGGTTTTAAAACTATTTTCAAAATTGACTTCAAATTCTTCTCAACAATGATTTTAAAAGGATTTATGATTTCAAATATATATACTTTCTAATTATATATATATTATAAATTTTTGTAATTATATATGTTTATAATTATATTATATAGTTTTATATCATTTATATATTTATAGTTTTTAAATCATATGTTTAAATTATATTTTACTATGATTTTATACTTGAAAAATTATATTCTAATAACTTGTTTCGTTTCAGGAATTTCCAGAATATATAGATTAGTTTCAATACTTTATAAAATGATTTAAATTTTAAAAACAATATGTATGTCGACATACACATTGTTACATGTCGACATATAACCGTCACATTTTATTTTCAACATGAAAATGCATCACAAACAGTCATACACAAAATACGTTAATAAATAAAAACCCAGAACAACAAACAATTTTAATTTTAACATGAAAAGGAACTAATCTCATTTAAATCATTTAAGCATTCAAGCAATTAATCGTACATAGATCAATTTTTTTTGAATGAGCACCTTTCTTCAAATCAACCGATAATTATATTCCACTAATCATGTTCAGGTTAATTTTTTGAATGAGACGGCCTTCGAATATTGATGAACAAATCAAGAACCAAAACATAATCACAACTTTTATAAATCTCTAATAGCATATGAGATCATTCTGTTTACTCAATGGTTCTGTTAATCAATTTATTAAATATGTAGTTTTAATCATCGATTTACGGACGAATGAAACAAGAATCAAAATAGCGATTACCTGGTTTTAAAGATTAAGAACTCATGAGCAAAGCTGGGGGAAGATCGACTAAGTGGAGGGAAGCCGAAGTCGAAGCCGATTCAACGAAGTGCAGGGAAGCCGAAAACCTGGTCGATTAAACGAAGTGGAGGTGATCAGTTCAACGAAGGTGCAATCTGAAGTGAATGATTAAGGTGAAATTTTGTTCAATTAGGGAAGAACGTAACATTGGGGGGAAATAGGGGTAGTGGAGCGAAACTGATGAAAACAAACATGACAATGTCTAACACTTGAAGGCAACCCTAAAATTAGATGTACAAAAAAATGAAAATAAATGGAAAGGATAGTATTTGTATCATTTACCCTACAAATGCTGCCAATAACTACAGATAAAGGTAGGTTTTCTTTTAGTGGTTAGAACAAAAGGCTACAATTTTTCGACTAGAGGTGGACTCACAAGGGTTTGTAGGGGTAATAAGGAGCTTCTGCATTCAAAAAGGGAAAATAATAACATATAAATTGCTTGGAAAAAAGGTGGAGAATATTATGAGTTCTCAAACTGGATTAGGGGTGACAAGTTCATCTGAATCAAGGTGGAGCCAGTAACGTAAAGCCACAAAGCCTACATAGAGGCCATTCTGGTATTACAAAAAATTTAAGATTATTTTTGTGTAGGGGTATATCATGAGAGAGAGGCATCATTGGTAGGCAGGGTTTGGGTTTGTTTTGAGATTGGAGTTTATTGGAATGTTAATGTGATTTCATACCAAGGTGGAGTGTTGTGATTTGTGATATTTATCACGTGGATGTTGAAGACAGAGATTTGAAGTTAAATAAATCGAGATATTGGAAATTGCAGCTGAAAGAGGCAGAAAATGGATAGAGCAGTTGGTGTTTGAGGCATCAGGTCAGCCGTTTGAGTTGTCAAAAAATTGTTTCTCGAATGTTTGGTTAGACGTCAGACCATCCAGGTCAAATGTCTGAGCCGACGTGGCCTTATTTTTGCCAAGTTTTATGAAAAGATTTATTTTGAGATATTTTAGTAACAAGTGGATATTGACCTAGTCCTTATATGTGCCTATATAAACATCTCTTTAGAGATAGATTTACTGGTACTTAGATGAAAAAAAGCTTGTTTTTGTTTGTAGGGATTGAGATATCTTCTTAACTTTAAGTCACTCTTTGTAATCAATTTAGTGGATTAATAAAGGTTTTTTGGAGGAATTCATTTGTTATTGTTTTCTTCTTTCCTCTTCCAAAATCTAATTATGTAGTGATCCTAAGGAAACCCTAACGGTTTCTCTGACAACCTGCAATGTACCATATTTATAGTCGGTTCTTTCGTTCTTCAACCTCATTTTGTTATGGGGAGTAGAACACAATAAGTTGTTTATCGATTCCATGACCATTGCAAAACTTATGGAGTTCCAATGAGGTAAAGTCCCCACCTCTGTCAGTATGAAGATAACGTATAAAATTTCCAATTTCTTTCTCTTCCTCATCAGACACACTTATGTAATCCTCCAACCATTATGGTTCTCTTCTTATCCTTACCTAAGAATGACTTTAAGAATGACCTTCTACAAGTTCATTTACCAATGAAATCGGAGTAGCAGCTCCTATTTTAATTCGCACTACATCTTCAATGTCATCTTCCTTATCACACCATCTATTTCGTCTTCATCTCCGCACTCGAGAATGCCACACCTAGTTCCTTCAACAATTTTGATCCATTTTCACTTCCTGTCTTCCTTAAACACCATGTCTATAATAATTTTCTTCGACATAGGATCATACAACCTATAAGCATTTGGTTCTTTACTTAAGCCTAAGAGGATGCATCTGAAACACTTATTATTGAGTTTTTCCCTTTTATTGTCAGGAATAAGCACATGGCCAAAGAAACCGAACACCTTAAAATGATCAACAAAAGGTTTAAACCCACACCATGCTTCATCAGGAGTCATGTCTTTACAACTAACACAGGACATAAATTAAGTGCATGGACTGCCCAGTTGACCGCCTCAGGCCAAAATACTTTTCGTACTCGTTTCTCTAACGGACTGCAATGTACCATATTTACAATCGGTTCTTTTTTTCTGCAACCCATTTTGTTGTGGGGAATAGGCCAGAGTAAGTTGTTTACCGATTCCATGACCAGTGCAAAACTTATGAAATTCCAGTGAGGTAAACTCCCCACCTCTGTCCGTACGAAGACAACATATAAAATTTGCTGTTTCTTTCTCTACCCAACTCCTGAAATTTTTTAGTGCAATAAAACCTTCTGACTTATTATTCAAGAATTAGCACCACACTTTCCAACTATAACCATCTATAAAGCTAACTAAATACCTCTTTTGGCTATTAGACTCACATGAGATGGAATCACAAATATCAACATGCACGAGTTGAAGCCCATGAAAAGCTCTCCACAAGCTCTTCTTTGGAATTGAGTTAATGTTTTTTCCTTTTGCGCAGTTAGTGCACATTTTTGAAGAAGCCTTGCGAGGAGGCATCACTTTCACCAACTTTTTGTAGGATAAGGTTCTCAACCCTTAAAAGCTGATATAACCAAATCTTTGATGCCATAGGTAAGTTTTTTCCTCGGATGTACTTTGGAAACATACCGAAGATTGTGTTTGTACTATGGCGAAAAGCATGAACATTCTATTTGTAGATATTGTAGTTTGCATGATCAATCCTTCCATGAGATCAAATATTTTGCCAATTCTATGCTGAATTAGAATGGTTAAGCCTTTTTCCTATAATTTCCTAATAATAAGTCATCTTTTACCAAAGGATTATTGAACGCTTCAGTAATCACTTAAGTTCCACTGATTTGAATTCTGGCGCACCACACCCTTTCCCTCTCATTGCCATGTTCGATTTTTGTTGAGCGTCAACACTTGTCTGAATGCCTCATATATGCTAAGAGACCACTCTTTTTTATCATACATGTTGTTGCTTCAACTAGAAGAATTAAGAAACCATACTAGTCTCTTTGGAACTTGTGATGCTACAAGTATGACATTAACACCATCTCATGTTCTTCATCGAGTTCATCAAAATTCCTCCTTTTTCCCAATATGGCACTCATGTTGGAAGTGTCCTACCTTGTGATAATTTTAACACTCTACAGTTGCCTTTTTGCAAGGTTGCCTACCACTTCCTCGAAATATACCTCGACCTCTACCACTGGTTCCAAATATTTCTTTATATCTAACTTTTAGAGCTTGTTCTTCATTCTCGTGCCCATTCATCCATTTTTCATTTACTAATAAGCTGCTCTGTAATTCGTCCATCATCAAAAATCCAAACTGTTGGATTCTTCAATACAGCATACTACATAGTCGAATATTGTCATCATAGACCTCAGAATTTTATCGACGATCACCACCTGCTCTATTTTTTTCTCCATGCAAACTTTCATCACTTATCTTTTTACAGTCCACACGCCTTCTCCCGGGCTTGGTGTCTTTTCTTGTAGCCGACAGTCCTGATTTTAGCGCCTATCAGTTTGTCGGGTTTCAACTTAATTCTTAACAGTAATGTGCCTCTTGAAGTTTCCAAGTGAGTATGATCTATTTCATTGCTTTGTGAAAATGTCACATGAGGTCTGGCTTCTATCAGGTGTTAAGGACTGGGACGTTATTCTGGTGATACTATGTAGATGTAACAGACGAGATTCAACATTTGCTAGGTGGAGATCAACTTTCTTATGGGGAGGATGTTCAGCTATACTGCAGAGTCTATAGTGCGACTGTCTGGTTACATTATTGGTTAGTTTCGCGACTTCTCTCGCTTTATCCGGGTTGTTTATTTCCCTTATACCAAGTATGCAATGGTTATCTTCTCTTACTTGTGAGCTAATGGTGGATTTGGCGCTTTAGGTGGTGAGAGTAAAGTTGGGCTTGCTGTTACATTTGGTAGATGGTGTAAATGATGTTGGTTCTTGTTATATCTATTTGTGGAGTTAGTTTGTTGGGTTGTTGAAGCTTATTGGTTTATTTGAGGGGAGTCTGGAGTTTATTTGTGCCATGCTACCAAGGTTCTGTAGATTTAGTAATTATCTGCCATTTTGTATGACAGTATATCTGGTGAAGCTTGACACTTAGTTTTCCACTTCGACTGGTTTTACTTGTTGATCATCTTGGTTTGAAATTATCTTCCTATTTTGCAATATATTGGATGTTGAATTTGAGTTCAGCTTGAAGATGTTGTGCCTTTATTCATGGAAAACATCTTTCATCTTCTATTTAGTTTGTCATATTGGAGTGCCATTTGATACATAGTTTTCTTTTCTGCGGATAATATGGAGCATTTCATGATGCTTATCTGGTCAAGATGCAATACATGTTCAGGCATATTGATTCCTATTTTGAGATTGTTCATTAGCTCTTTGATGGGGTAACATTCATAACAGTTCAAATATATGGTGATCTTGGTTGGATCCGAGAAGAATTTGAATTGTGTATTTCACATACAGTGTTCAAGTGTATAGTATGGTATGGTTGATATGTGAGATGTAACACCCCGCATTTTTAATATAATTAAATAAATATATATATATATGCATATATAGGTAAATAATGGTGATGTACAATGAGAATTAATTAATACATAGAAGAGAAGGAAAAAATTAATTCAATAATAGTGTGTGTAACGGAAAAGATAATAAAATAAGGATACTTAATTTAAATTTCAGGAATTAAGTAAAACAAACATCACCATTGCGTTTGTCTTGGAATTCTTCTTGGAATAAGTCCAAGTTTGCGTAAATCGGACTCCGTACGAAAGAGTTATGGCCTTTAGAAGATTCAACTAAAATTCAAAATAGTTCGAAATTCGACCCAGGCTGCTGGGCGGGAAATTTCCCGCCATCAACCAGGCAGGTCGACCTGGGGGTCAGGTCGACTAGGGGGTAGACCTGGGGGTTAACCTACCCCTAGGGAGGTCGACCCGCAGATCTGGGTAATTTCGTTCCTGTGACGTGTTTTAATGTGTTGTACGAATCTGATGGCTTCTAGGTCAATCTAAGGGATCTAAAACACTCTCTACACCTATAAATACATAGCAAGACCTAACCCTAATTCATAACAATTCCTCAAGATGCCTCTGTGCTGCTGAACTCACAATTCTCTTAGCCGCCGCCTCTAAAACCTAAATCAAATTAGAAATTCTTCATCAACAATTCAAGGTCTTCACCAATAATCAAAAAATAAGATTAAATCAGTGTTCTACATCAACAACAAATCGTTTATTTCTCTAATCCAGTCAATGTGAGTGGATTTGAACTATATTTGTTGTATAATATTGCTTCTATCGTTTACCATTCCCCAAAATGAATATGATGATAATTTAATAAGATCAGTTATTTTATTTATGCCTACGTTTGAGCTCTCTCCTTCTTATTCTTTCCCCTTTTATTTTTATAGCTAGGTTATCTCGAGCCTACGTCTATCATGGACTTACGCGTTTTAATGGGAACGGGAAATTAAAAAAGGGAAAAAGGGTTGCTTTGGGCATAATATAGGGATTGGAAGGTTTTGTATAGAATTATGGATATAATTATACTGTAATGTTGAATTTATGTAAGTTTGACATAATTGGATATGGAATTGGTATAATTTAATATTAACAACATGTAATTGGATAACATGGATTGGTGAAATTTATTTGTGACTTGAAAAATAAGCCTAGAGGGTGAATTAGATTATATGTATGAACGTGGGAATGTTGGGGTATATATACGGGGAAAATATTGATTATATGAAATTAGGTATAATTGGATGTTGGAAATTGGCATGTTTGGGTATGAATAACATGGAATCAGTGAATTTGGCTATAACTGGATAATTTAGGTAATATGAAATTTGGCTAACTATTATGTAATTGGTGTAGTTAATGACAAATTGGAAATAGGCATTAAAAAAAATGAATTGTAATTAAGTTGAATTTGGAGCACATGACATGAATTTGGGGTTTGGGTGAAAGACGATTGTTAATGAATGCCTATGACACGAGGTTAGGCGCGTTTGTGGTGTAAGACTGCCCGTAACTGCCCGGCAATTCCAGCAACCACAAGAGGACGTCTAATGTGAGAGGTCAACGGCAAGAACTAGAGGCGTAACGGTTTATGACATGAGGTTAGACCCGTTGTGGTATAAGCCTGCCCGGAACCGCCCGGCAAATCCAGCAGCCACGAACAGACGTCTAATGTGAGAGGTCATACATCGTCACGGCATAATAAATAAATTAAGAAATACTGGCCATAATAATACATGTGGGTGACATGGGTATGGTTAGACGGTTAAGTGGGTAATATAAATGACATGTAAAGCATGACTAATGTGGACTTAACCGTTGTAAGACATGTGATGTAAAACATGACTAAGGTAGACTTAACCGTAGTAAGACATGTGTAAGACATGGAAACTATAATAAAGGGGACTAAGTGGGACACATGTGACATGTGAAGCAAAAAATTTAGATATGCATAACCAAATGGGACCTGTATCGGTATCATAAATTAATTGAATAGGGTAAAGTTTAAGTAACGGGTTAAGTAAATGGAAGGGTTAAGTCAAATCTAAACAAGAAATGGGGAATGATAAATAACCTATTATGAATAAACTTGAATAAGGCAAGAAAGGATAATAGGTGGAAATTATAACTTATGGGACAAGATAAGTTATAGGAAACGATAAGGAAGATGAGATAACTTATATGCAAAGATATACTTAAATTAAGTGGTTTGGGAAGGAGAAATGTGAAATTAAAAATGATATAATTTATATGAATGGAAAAGAAGTAAATTAGAATCATATTTGTTGGTTGGGTTGAGTAATTCTCTGGGTTCCAGTCTGATGTTGATTTCGGTCTTCGGGGCTGGTGTTTAGGGGGTTATTCTCCTAATCAGTATATATGTGGGATAAGGCATAATTAACTATGAATTAAGTATAACATGTTGTTGTAACCCTAAAAGGGAATAATTTATGAAATTGGAAAATAACACGTTGTGGGCTTATTAATGGACTTAATGGGTTAATTATAAATTAAATTAATAAGCAAGGGTAACTTGGTAAAAACGAAAAAGGGAGCTAATGTGAATAACCAAAGTTAAACGAGAAAGTTGACGAGGTGGCACAAGCGCGAAATAAATGGTTAGACTTAGGGTCTAATGACATATAAAACTAAGTCGCTTGAAGCAGTCCGTACGTTGTAGGATGAATAACCCAACGAGGTAGATCATCACAGTGTCATAAGGCACGAGGAGAGCATACGTTCGTTATTTTGGCGGCTCCAACGGACTGGAAGGGGAAGCATGCGGTTTCCTGAGACATTAAAGGTGCTCCTAGTAATCCTCTGTGTGGTGGAAGATGTTTCCGGCTGTGCCCGCAGAGGTTGGATCTGCGCGTAACTACTAGGTGGGTCGGCCTTGACTGCAAGAATAACTTGATAGTCAGAATGCTGTACGAGTTGACAGGAAAGGTGATTCGGCGGCTGCCTCAACAGAGGTGAAGGGTCAGGACCAACAAGGATAGTAGGTCATCAAGTGCCTATCACCACAGCCAGTAGGATGCAGGAAAACTAGAGCTAGACCCAAGATACCATTAACCATTCACTATCGTGGGACGGTGGTTGAGGGGAGACACCGCATGGATGTTTAGATTGTTTGCTTAGGGGCTTGTTGCTTAGCTCTCGTAGTCTTTACTAGTTAAGGGAGGGGTTGCGGTGGGGCAATAGCCACCATGAAAAATAGATCGTAGGGATATTTGTGCTAGAGGCTCATAAAGGGGGGCCTTACACAGATATAAGTAAATCTCCCGAACGAGTTCCATGTTTCTTGTGTAGCCCTACCATGGAACTCAGGAACGCACACACGATTGGTTTGCGGGTTAGGCATCGAATACGCTTGACGATACGTACGTGGGAAAGTCTAGGTACAACCATTTCTGCTCTGGATGGTGTGTCATAGACTAGAGGGCATTATTCGATAATGGCAGTCATTATGTTTACATAATATAATTGTAGTAATCCTATGCGGGTGTAGTCTTGTATTATACCTAAAAGGAATGTATGTTACTATCCCATACGATGGGAGACTGCATATATCACTACGATGATACGGTGGAGACCATGCGAGTGGGGTACCCTGGGGTGTACCTTAGTTTGAGGGTAGCTGCATATACATTATATGTGGTTAATCTACTAGGGAGTAGACGTGTGTGACGTGTGTGTAAGCTTTGAGTGCTAATAACACGTATAACCTAATAAATAAGAAAGTGTAATTGAACGGTATATGTAGGATTATTCAAGAAGTGTAGTTTAAATTCATTCACACAGAACTTATGTTCTGACCCCCTCCTCATAACATTCGCAGGTTATACACAGACTTATAGATTTGGAAATACTGGTTTAGCAGTATTGTGATTAAGGTAAAGCTATGTTATAAATATATTTTATTTTACTCCTTCCGCTCTGAGGTGTTTTCCGAACTCTGACATATCTCTTTTCTCTGTCTTTTTTTTGCAGGATACCAGAGCAACCAACTCGGGTTTCGGTGGATTAGATTTTAAAAAAAAATTGGTCCATCGGAATCTGGGTTGTTACATTTGGTATCAGAGCATAGATTTACGATTCCCATATAGATAATGAGTGAGCGTATTTATATTTTCAAAAATATAAATATATTATGTAAACCTAGATCCATAAAGGAGCCCACTAAGTAGAAAGAGTAAAATATGGAAAGAGTTGGGACATCTCTTTTGTACACTAAAGTTATGAACATAGAAATTTTGAGACCCTTAGGTGGTTTGGTTGGAAAGTGTACAATATGTTTGGTATTAGAGAAAGATGTATCCCATATAATAGAAACTGAAATGTTAGTATTTCAAATTAGTGGGTTTAGAAGTGAAACCTTATAAATTGGAAAAAGGTTAAAAAGTGGAAGATGGATTAGGAATGTACATAGTTGAGAGAATTGGCTTTGGGAATGTGTTTAGGATAGCCTAGTTAAGTTGGAGACCTACTTTGAGTTTAACCCAATGATTAACTTTTAAGAACTTGAAATTATAAAAGTTTTGGCAAAAGAGAATTTGTGGTGTTTTCAAGTTTTAATCTTAAAAGTATTTTGATGTTTGAAAGAGATACGATGGAATCATATTTGAAAAACTACATATTGGGTTTTAAAGTAAAGTGGGGTATATTTTGCAAAGTAATGATTTCTTGTTTTAAAAGAATTCTCTCACGAAAAAGTGTACGTTATAGAGCATATATAGCTCATTAGTTTTCATACTATAATATATGAAAGGATTAAAAAGTAAAGCATACAAAATGTTGCATTTTGTAAAAGAAAGTTTTAAAACCTCTATTCGGTTTACAATAAAATTTTATTTATTGTTTTAGAAAAGAATTTTGCTGGGTAGACGAAATAAGTTGTAGGAATTAAGAATATGTTTGCACCTTGTAGGAAGTAGTTAGATTAACATCGTAGGTATAAACAGTGTAACCCATTAGTTGTCCTTGTCTACTCCAGTTTTGTGATTTGAAAAAAAAATGTTTTGCATTTTTATTTAGTAACATGTTTTTATGGTTTGACAAAGGCAAGTTTTTGAGAAAAAGATAAAAGTTTTACCACTTTTAGTTTTTGGAAGAAATATGCAATGCAAAGAAAGAGGCCAAACTATACTTTTAAAAGAATGGGGCAGGTAAGGATTAAGGCCTAGAAAGAATGAGATAAAATTAAGACTGTGAATTAAAGGACTAGAACCTAACTGGAGATTGGTAGAGTTGAGTGATTCTCTGAGTATCAATCCGATGTTGATTTCGGTCTTCGGGATTGACGCTTACGGAATTATTCTCTTACCAATTTCCGGTCAAAGATTAGCTAATATTAAACTAATAGAAAATTCCTGTAGATTGCATAAACATTGAGAAACCTAGGTTTGTTGCTTGAGAAAAAGAGATAAGGTATAGGCTAGTAATACACATCAAGGACTAGTAGTGACTACTAGGTAGTGGAAGGGTAAGTAAGTGTTGAGAGTTGGTGGTTGGACCTTTCTTTAGAGAAATAGTCTTATGATTCTTGGCCCTTGGTAATAGCTGTGTAGGATGTTGTTTGAGTTAAAAAAACAGAAAAGCTTGGAAAATAAATTTAAGTAACTGGAGTAAGTCAAATAAGCTAAGAAAGAGAATAGCCTAATTAAGAAGAAAACAACAAATCCAATAAAGCAACAAACTGACGGGAAAAGGAATTGAAAATCTTAAGAAAAGTTGAATAAAAATGAAATTTCTCCAAGATAAGTTGAAAAAGAAAAGAAATTTTCTTATTTGGGTTGTGCTTGGATAGGAAAATAGGAAATCTTTATAAAATAGTTACATAAAATCCAAGTACAATTAGAAAAGATACATGAAAGAAAAACGGAAGATGTGAATTTTTCGTTTTATACCTTTTTATAACATAAGAAATCGAATTTAGAAATTAGATTTTTCTAAATTTTGGAAACTTAATAATAATTGGTAGGATTTTGGATGCAACAATTGGATGAACTATGCTCTTATTCTATAAGAGTGTGGGAAAAATTGGATGAAAAATGTTTTGATTTTCAAAAATATTGCATTCATATAGAACTGCATGAATATTAAGGATGTGAGCATCATGTTTTAAAAATCAGCTTTTAAAGGTTTGCATACATATAGGTGGTACCAATTAGGCATACATGCTTTACTATGATGTATTTCACTTTGCACATGTGCACAATGTTTGCAACAACTGAATGCACACTTGATGGATGAATATTGCGAGGGATTATCTATTTTACTCTTATCGAATTTCTAGGACGAAATTCTTTAAGGGTGGGAGAATAATGGTGATGTACAATGAGAATTAATTAATACATGGAAGATAAGGAAAAAATTAATTCAATAATAGTGTGTGTAATGGAAAAGATAATAAAATTAGGATACTTAATTTAAATTTCAGGAATTAAGTAAAACGGACATCACCATTGCGTTCATCTCGGAATTCTGCTTGGAATAGAGTCTAAGTTTGCGTAAATCGGACTCCGTATGAATGAGTTATGGCCTTTAGAAGATTCAACTAAAATTCAAAACAGTTCGAAATTCGACCGAGGCAGCTGGGCGGGAAATTTCCCGCCATTAACCAGGCAGGTCGACCTGGGGGTCAGGTCGACCAGGGGGTAGACCTGGGGGTCGACCTACCCCTAGGGAGGTCAACCTGGGGGTCGACCTACCCCCAGATCTGGGCAGGTTCGTTCCTGTGACGTGTTTTAATGTGTTGTACGAATCTGATAGCTTCTAGGTCAATCTAAGGGCTCTAAAACACTCTCTACACCTATAAATACATAGCAAGACCTAACCCTAATTCATAACAATTCCTCAAGACGCCTCTATGCTGTCGAACTCTCAATTCTCTTAGCCGCCGCCTCTAAAACCTAAATCAAATTAGAAATTCTTCATCAACAATTCAAGCTCTTCACCAATAATCAAAAAAGAAGATTAAATCAGCGTTCTACATCAACAACAAATCGTTTATTTCTCCAATCCAGTCAATATGATGGATTTGAACTATATTTGTTGTATAATATTGCTTCTATCGTTTACCATTCCCCAAAATGAATATGATGATAATTTAATAAGATCAGTTATTTTATTTATGCCTACGTTTGAGCTCTCTCCTTTTTATTCTTTCCCCTTTTATTTTTATAGCTAGGTTATCTCGAGCCTACGTCTATCATGGACTTATGCGTTTTAATGGGAACGGGAAATTAAAAAAGGGAAAAAGGGTTGGTTTGGGCATAATATGGGGATTGGAAGGTTTTGTATAGAATTATGGACATAATTATACTATAATGTTGAATTTATGTAAGTTTGACATAATTGTAATTGGATATGGAATTGGTATAAGTTAATATTAACAATATGTAACTGGATAACATGGATTGGTGAAATTTATTTGTGACTTGAAAAATAAGCCTAGAGGGTAAATTAGATTATATGTATGAACGTGGGAATGTTGGGGTATATATTTTGGGAAAATATTGATTATATGAAATTAGGTATAATTGGATATTGGAAATTGGCATGTTTGGGTATGAATAACATGGAATTGGTGAATTTGGCTATAATTGGATAATTTGGATAATATGAAATTTGGCTAGCTGTTATGGAATTGGTGTACTTAATGACAAATTGGAAATAGGCAAAAAAAAAGAATTGTAATTAAGTTGAATTTGGAGCACATGACATGAATTTGGGATTTGGGTGAAAGACGATTGTTAATGAACGCCCATGACACGAGGTTAGGCGCGTTTGTGGTGTAAGACTGCTGGTAACCGCCCGGCAAATCCAGCAACCACAAGCAGACATCTAATGTGAGAGGTCAACGACAAGAACTAGAGGCGTAACGGTTTATGACATGAGGTTAGGCGCGTTGTGGTATAAGTCTGCCCAGAACCGCCCGGCAAATCCAGTAGCCACTAACAGACGTCTAATGTGAGAGGTCATACATCGTTACGGCATAATAAATAAATTAAGAAATACTAACCATAATAAGACACGTGGGTGACATGGGTATGGTTAGAGGGTTAAGTGGGTGATATAAATGACATGTAAAGCATGACTAATGTGGACTTAACCATTGTAAAACATGTTATGTAAAACATGACTAAGGTAGACTTAACCGTAGTAAGACATGTGTAAGACATGGAAACTATAATAAAGGGGGTTAAGTGGGACACGAGTGACATGTGAAACAAAAAATTTAGATATGCTTAACCAAATGGGACCCATAACGGGATCATAAATTAATTGAATAGGGTAAAGTTTAATTAACAGGTTAAGTAAATGGAAGGGTTAAGTCAAATCTAAAATTAATGACTAGAAATGGGGAATGATAAATAACCTATTATGAATAAACTTGAATAAGGCAAGAAAGTATAATAGGTGGAAATTATAACTTATGGGACAAGATAAGTTATAGGAAACGATAAGGAAGACTAGAAAACTTATATGCAAAGATATACTTAAATTAAGTAGTTTAGGAAGGAGAAATGTGAAATAAAAAATGATATAAGTTATATGAATGGAAAAGAAGTAAATTAGAATCATATATGTTGGTTGAGTTGAGTAATTCTCTGGGTGCCAGTCTGATGTTGATTTCGGTCTTTGGGGCTGGTGTTTAGGGGGTTATTATCCTAATTAGTATATATGTGGGATAAGGCATACTTAACTATGAATTAAGTATAACATGTTGTTGTAACCCTAAAAGGGAATAATTTACGAAATTGGAAAATAACACGTGGTGGGCTTATTTATGGATTTAAGTGGGTTAAATATAAATTGAATTAATAAGCAAGGGTAATTTGGTAAATACGAAAAGGGAGCTAATGTGAATAACCAAAGTTAAATGAGAAAGTTGACGAGGTGGCACAAGCGCGAAATAAATTGTTAGACTTAGGGTATAATAACATTTAAAAATAAGGCGCTTGAAGCAGTCCGTACGTTGTAGGATGAATAACCCAACGAGGTAGATCATCACAGTGTCATAAGGCATGAGGAGAACACACGTTCGTTATTTTGGTGGCTCCAACTTACTGGAAGGGGAAGCACGCTACTTCTTGAGATGTTAAAGGTGCTCCTAGTAGTCCTCTGTGTGGTGGAAGATGTTTCAGGCTGTGCCCGCAGAGGTTTGGTCTGCGCGTAACTACTAGGTGGGTGGGTCTTGACTGAAAGAATAACTTGACAGTCAGAATGCTGTACGAGGTGACGGAAAAGGTGATTCAGCGGCTGCCTCAACGGAGGTGGAGTGTCAGGACCAATAAGGATAGTAGGTCGTCGAGTGCCTGTCACCACAGCCAGTAGGATGCAGGAAGACTAGAGTTAGACCTAAGATACCATTAACCATTCACTATCGTGGGACGGTGGTTGACGGGAGACGCCACATGGATGTTTAGATTGTCTGCTTAGGGGCTTGTCGCTTAGCTCTCGTAGTCTTTACTAGTTGAGGGAGGGGCCGAGGTAGGGCCATAGCCACCATGAAAAACAGACCCTAGGGATATTTGTGCTAGAGGCTCTTAAAGGGGGGCCTCACACAGATATAAGGAAAGCTCCCGACCGAGTTCCTTGTTTCTTGTGTAGCCCTGCCATGGAACTCAGGCACGCACACATGATGGGTTTGCGGGTGAGGCATCGAATACGCTTGACGATACGTACGTGGGAAAGTCTAGGTACAACCATGTCTGCTTTGGATGGTGTATCGTAGACTAGAGGGCATTATTCGATTATGGCAGTCGTTATGTTTACGTAATATAATTGTAGTAATCCAATGCGGGTGTAGTCTTGTATTATACATAAGAGGAATGCATGTTACTATCCCATAGGATGGGGGACTGCGTATATCACTGCGATGATACAGTGGAGACCATGCGAGTGGGGTACCCTGGGGTGTACCTCAGTTTGAGGGTAGCTACATATACATTATATTAGGTTAATCTACTAGGGAGTAGACGTGTGTGTAAGCTTTGAGTGCTAATAACACGTATAACCTAATAAATAAGAAAAATGTAATTGAACGGTATATGTAGGATTATTCAAGAAGTATAGTTTAAATCCATTCACACAGAACTTATGTTCTGACCCCTTCCTCATAACATTCGCAGGTTAGATAGAGACTTATAGCTTTGGGAATACTGATTTAGCAATATTGTGATTAAGGTAAAGCTATGTTTTAAATATATTATATTTCACTCTTTCCGCTGTGAGGTGTTTCCCGAACTCCGACATATCTCTTTTCTCTGTCTTTTTCTGCAGGATACTAGAGCAACCAACTCGGGTTTCGGTGGATTGGATTTAAAAAAAAAATCGGTCCATCGGAATCAGGGTTGTTACATGAGACTCTGGATTTGGTTATGAAGCATTCTACATACTATGTAGTTATTTGTTTTGAAGAACTCATGTCTCTCTGATTTGTTTAATTAGAAGCTGTTTAGTGGAAATTGTGCTTCATTTTCAATATAAGCTTGGTTGCATGGGTGGATAGTTATGTCGAAGAGTTTCAGTATTGATTTTGGTATTAGAGCTTGGTTAATGGATAATTAGAGCTTGGTAACGTAGGGAATAGTTATATGAGGTTCAGTAAATGTCAATTGGATATTATTTTATAGCTTAGTTACATGGATAATTGGAGCTTATTTTGTAGCAGAAAGTGGATAGTTTCTTCATCATTTTCGATGCCAGAGCAATTTCATGCTTTCAGATAGTCACTTTAGTTTCATGCAATTGTTTTGTATAGTGAGCAAGTGTGTGTTTGAACTGTGAGCAAGTGAATAAATGTACAGTCATGTTAGATTTACGCAAATGTTTGTATTGAGAGTAAAAGCATATTAAGCTGGTTATTTGGTGTTTGTTTATATTAGTCAGTCTGTAAATATTGTAATTTCGTGTTGATTAATAAAAAAATTCAAGCTGCCTTTCAAAAAAAATGGCAACATTTCCATTAAATTGACAATGCATGTCATAAATGACATTAAAGGAGAAATAATGGAAATAACGCAAAAGTTGAAAGCATACAATTAATCTTGGTGTGTGGATACACATAAGTATATAAATATATTTATACATAAAATACAGAAGTAACACGCAAAATAAACGCGTGTCATAAATGGTATAAAACCATGTAATAAAAGGAAGTTGAAATGACACTAATTCAGTAACGTTTTAATATAACGCAGACATGCATCGTGTATTAATAATACATCTTTGAAATTGAAAGTAAATGCGTATTAAAATGGTGGAAATAAACATTAAAAATAACGTTCATGGAATTCAAAGAATTAAACATGCAAGAATTTTAAAAATGAAAGAATTATTAATGCGCACAGTGATTGCACATTTGAATTTGAATAAGAATGCGCATTAAAATATGAAATAATATTTAGAAATCAATGAAAATAGTTGAGAAATAGTAAAAGTTTAAACGTAGCTAAAATCATGTAGGAAAGACCTGGTATACGATTTTTTAAATCGTATACGGGTCGACCCATACCAGAAGGGGGTCGACCCATAAGTCAACCCACCTGAAGCATGGGTCGACCCATTTCAGGCCAAGAAAACATGGTTTTATATTTTATACACTTCAGATTTAATTCATTTGAACCGGACAGACGTGGTTTTTCTGGGCGGCTATAAATAAACATGCAAGGCCTAACTTCCAACCCATATTTTCTGACAGGGCGCCAAAGCTGTACCATTTCCTTTCTTCTCCAACTTTTCAAAAATGAATTATATTTTTAGATTTAGGATTTCTAATTCAAGAATTGGAGTAAAATATAGTAGATTCAAAGTGTAGATGCCCAAATACTATAGATCCGTAAATCCGAATTGAAAGTAAACAAAAAGGAATGCAGATCCAAATCAGATCCAAAACTTAGAATGCAAATCCCAGCCGAATGGGTTTAAATTATATTTTCTTATAATAGTATAAGATATCATTTGATTCCAGTGAAAATTCATAATATGTTCTCTTCTTCCTCTTTACCCCCATTATACGTCAGAATATATATATATATATATATATATATATAATGTATATTGAATTTTGGCTATGAGCAAAATATACGTAAACCTAAAATGTTGATATATATATATATAGTTGAATTGTGCACCAAATTTATATGATCGATATAATCCTTTTGTTTATGCACATTGGAAAACATAATTTAATTGGAATTATGAACAAAAGAGGATTTGGTAATTGTAGATGTGTCAAAATTAACATTATGGACAATAAATTTGTAGTTAAATGGTATATCTAAGAATTTCTATGTTCATTGAAAAGATTACCTTTCAAATTTAGAATCGAACGAATATAGAAATTGTTGGGATTGAAAAAGGGATATAATCAAATTGTATCCAAATTTACCGTAATTATGTAAAAAGGGGAAAGTAAGTTAA
Source organism: Allium sativum (assembly GCA_030737875.1). Taxonomy (NCBI): domain Eukaryota; kingdom Viridiplantae; phylum Streptophyta; class Magnoliopsida; order Asparagales; family Amaryllidaceae; genus Allium; species Allium sativum. The sequence goes on along the minus strand of CM060909.1, from coordinate 661,713,927 downwards.
AATTAGGAACTAATGTATACTAATTAAAATAGAAAGCCAAAAACAGTCTAGATTGATTGGTTAGGAAAAAGGGGAATATACTTCCATAATTTGATTTGAAAAGAAGTGGAAAACAAAATTACAAGTTTAAAATAAATAAAGGTGTGGATTAGTGCAAAATAAGGATTTCGCCATATTGCTCACCCTTCAATAGCCTAAATAATAATTGAAAGAGATGTCTCAAAATTATGGGTTTTTATGATAGTAATTACCTTAAGATATGAAAATTGATTTATGTACATTTTTAATAACCATTCAGGTCTAATTTCCTAAAAAGTAAACTGTATAGATGGGAAGAATAAATGGTAACATAACTGATAGAGGTAATAAAAAGTTAAAGGCGTAGTGTAAACTTATGTTTGGAATATAATAAGCATGGTTAAGTAGAAATGACATATAAGAAAGATTATAACATAAAGGTTATAATCTGGAAAGTGGAAAGAAAAGATCAAAGATTATTATAAATAAATAGGAAATTAAGTTTAATAAACCTAAGGATATTCTATGGTAGCCTTATAACTAGGTGATGTTCTATGTTGGCCTTACGACTAGGCGATTTTATGGTAACCAGTAAAGTTGATTTATGAATAAATAATATTCAATTAAATAGATTAATGAATATTGTAAATTAATGAAAAGGATAGTAAGTGGAACACATGATAGTAAATTGGTCATAGGGTCTAATTAACATAACGATATGCATTTGGACCTATCAGTAAAGATGAAGAGCCCAATGAGTAAAATCACCATAGGCGTTCGGAGGCACGGTGGGAGCACGCCCAACTTATTCGACGTGACTGAAAGGAAGTGCGGGACTTCTACAAGACGTGAGGATACTCCGTGATGGACCTCTATGGTAGGCCTAATGAAGCTGTACCCACAGTAGCATGGTCTATATGATTCCATCCGATGAGTATGCCTTGGCTGCATCTGTCATTGTAGGCAGCCTAAAGACAGACCGAGATGATTTTGGATGATTTAGTGGTTACCTCGACTTGTAGGCGGGGAGGATTTATGGTCAAGACCCAACAAAGGATAGTAGGTCGTCAAATACCTGTCATCGCCACTCGAAGCGAGTAGGGAAATAATGAAGCTAAACCAAGAGGCCAATGATTTTTTTACTACCGAGCCATTGGATGAGGGAACACATGGGTATTTAGATTGTTTGTTAGGTGATAGTCACTTAGCTCTTTAAATAGTCTTTCATTAGTTAGGGGGTGGGTCGGTCCATAACCACCATAAAAAGATAGATCAAATTTTGATATCTGTATTGTAGGACTGATAAAGCCATTATTGTAGGTCTAACGAAACCGTTATTTTTGGGCCCAAAGAAGCCATTCTTGTAGGCCTAACGAAGCCATTATTTTTGGGCCCAACAAATTCTTGACATATATAGAAAAGCCACCAACTGAGTTCCATAGAAGAACTCAGGTTTTAGGCACCTTTATGGCGCATCGATAGAAGCTCATTCGCTTTCGTAGCGCAACTTAGTACGCTTTTGAAGCTTGGAGATGGTGGTCTTGTGCGCTTTCATTGTATGGTGATGGAGACCACTCGAGGATGGTACTATGGGGAGTACCTTGATATATTGGGCATATAACTACATATATGTGACTTATTAGGTGTAACACCCCGGATTTTTCCGTTAACAGTAAATTAACAAATTAAAGTATAATTAAATTGTAACAGAAAAATTAAGGGAAACGGACATCACCATTGCGTTCGTCTCGGAATTCTGCTTGAGATAGAGTCCGAGTTTGCGCAAAACGGATAACGTATGAAGAAGATATCTTTAATTTAAATATTACAGCAAAACATGAAAAAAGAGAAGTAAGGAGAGGACAATAATTATTATTATTCTAAGACTTATTAACAAAAGCCTCTGTAGCTCAGTTGGTTAAGGCATTGGATTTGTAGCATGGAGGTCGGGGGTTCGAACCCCGGCGGCGACATAATTTTTATCTCTGTTTTAGAGAGGGCCAACTGAGCATGCAAATACATGTACGTATACAAATTCAAATTTTGAAAGGATAAGAACGTACATATAAGGAAATAAAGAAAATATATGTATATATATGAGAATATATATATATATGCAAAAATATATGTATACAATAGATAAAATTCAAATAGACTAAAACAGCTCAATTTAAAGTTTAATTTTTGAAAATCGAACCCAGTCCCTCCTGGCTGGCCTGGTCTGTGTTTGGTCGAATTTCTGTGGGTTGCTTTGTCATTAGGGCATTCCCTTTGAGAGTGACCCTAACGGAGGTGGGGTGTTTCACTTGGTATCAGAGCATAGGTTTACCAGATAAGATAAAAAGTTTTGAAAAATTATTTTCAAAAAGGAAATTTAAAGAAGCATTTTTAAAAGAAAAATATCATTTTATTTTTAAAGGCAAAGTCCACTCCCCAAAGCCATAGGAACTATCTCTTATCCTTCGTTTTGAATCTATCCTTTTTTTTCTTGTTTCAGCATGTCCCAAGATCTTAACTTGCCTGAAGGGGTGCCAATACCTGGTTGGTTTAGACGGTTCTTAGAAGCAAGGGCCACTCAGCCAGGTCCTACCGTTCCTCCTCCCCCAGCTGAAGGAAACCATCCAGCTGCGGCAGCACCTTTTCCTCCACCTCCTCCTCGGGGAAACACATTCGCTAAGATATGTAAAGATTTTAAAGCCATGGGAGGAAGGGATTTCCGTGGAACTGAGTCCTTCGTAGCAGCTAGGAATTGGCTGAAAGAAACTGAAGACCTATTCATCATCTTTGAGGTAGAGGATAGACAAAAAGTACAGTTGGCAGTGTGGCTATTGAAGGGTGAGGCTTCCTACTGGTGGGAAGTCACTAATGCTGAAAGACCAGTGGAGACATGGGAGGACTTTAGGGCAAGGTTTGAGACCAAATTTCTCTCAGATGCAGAAAGGAGTTTGCAGTTGGAAAAATTCTTATTTCTTAAACAAGGGGACAAGACAGTCAGAGAATATGTGAATCAGTTCGATGAGCTGGCTAGGTTTGGGCTTGACCTAGTCAATACCCCGCACAAGAAGGCTCTCTGTTTTGTCAAAGGGTTAAATGAGCCATTACACAGTTTGGCCATGACCCATATACCCATGGGAGCCACGTATGAAAGATTGGTGCAAATGGCATTGCTGAATGAGGAGGATAAGGGCAAGAAGGAGGCAAAGGCAGAAAGCTCTCAAGGGAAGAAAGAGGGTTTGCAGCCTAAGAAGACAGACTTTAAGAAAGGCGGGGAAGGCAACAAAGAGAAGAGGACGTGTAATTTCTGTGGCAAAGTGGGGCACTTAGTAAAGGACTGCCGGAAAAAGAAGGCCAAGGAGAATGGTGGGTGCTTTTCATGCGGTCAGACAGGCCACAGGGCTAGGGACTACCCAAGGAAACGAGGACAGGGGCAGGGCGCTGGATCCACCCCAGGGGCACAGGTTCATGTGCTAGAAGCGCCACCATTGCAACAGCGAGGTACAAACACTTCTGTAGAAAGTGTAGTTTATCTTTACGATCACCCCGTTCGCACTTTATTTGATTCTGGCGCATCACACTCCTTCATCTCGTCTGCTTTAGTAGAATCTCTGCACCTAAAAACTAGTATGGTAGAGGACCCCTTAATTGTTTCAAACCCAATTGGGGGCCCAGCTCATTTGTCTATGATCTGTGTGGGATTGAAAATTTCTATTCTAAGCGTAGAATTTCTATGTAGTGCCTTTGTTTTGGGCTTTTCGGGGTATGGTTTGATTTTGGGTATGGATTGGCTATCCAGTAATGGGGCCATCCTTGATTGTGAGAAAAGGGTTGTTAGGCTCCTAACCCAGCTCGGTAATACTTTGGAAATTTCTTGTAATCCCTCATATGCGGTTATGCTTAGTTATCTTGAATCGCTAGATGCCTCTGTTGAAAATTTGCAATCAGTTAGAGTGGTCCGGGAATATCCGGATGTCTTCGAAGAGGTGAAGGGCTTGCCTCCGAAGCGGGAAATAGACTTCCGCATATATCTTGTAGATAATGCAAAGCCCGTTGCGTTGCCGTTAGACATATGGCTCCACGAGAAAGGAAAGAGCTCAGTAAATAGATTAAAGAGCTTCTAGAAAAGGGGTTCATTAGTAGGAGCATTTCAGAATAGGGCGCTCCAGTAGTGTTCGCCACTAAGGCTGAAGGTTCATTTCGCTGATGCATGAGTTGCAAAGAATCACCTTAGTAAGTACATTTGGCAACATAGTTGACATTTGTTTATTTTCAAGAGATAATTCATCTATGTGGAATACCTTCTAGTAAGTGAACAAGATCCAAGATTCACTAATGAATTTTGGAGAGCTTACATGGAACCATGAGTACGTAGTTAAGGCTTGAGCCAAGTATACTAGAAGGAGAATAAGTGAAAGAGGAACGAGAGGCAAGGGTTCCAACTCATCTGTTAGTAACACATGTTGGGACTCGAGGGTGTTCATTGGTTTGACTAAAGTTTTTGGGTTTTATAGGATACAGACTGGTCTTAGGAAGGGACTCCCTTGTGACCTAAAAGGAGTCCATCATGCTTAGTTGCCTAGAATCATATATGGTGGTTAGGCTGAGTAACTCTTTGGGTGTCAGTCTGATGTTGATTTCGGTCTTCGGGGCTGATGCTTAGAGAGTTCTTCTCCTAATCAATATATATGTGGCATAGGTTTTCAGTTTTGACATTGCCTAATGGGCACAAAGTTCTTACTTGCTTCATTCGACTATACCTTTAGATAGGAACAATTGGGAAAATGTCCTATAGATTAGAGCTACCCGAGAAGTTGGCTGGAGTCCACAACGTTTTTCATGTTTCACATCTCCGAAAATGTCTACATGAGTCTGCTGAAGTGGTAGAGCCAAATATCCTCGAAGAGGCCGAAGTGGAACGCGAAGCAACCATAAGAAAAGTTCCAACCCGCATACTAGGAACGGAAGAGAAGAAGCTACGCAACCGCGAAGTCAAACTCGTCAAAGTTCAGTGGAGCGACGCCGAGGGAGACGCGACTTGGGAAACTGAAGCTAGAATACGCACTGCTTACCCTTTTCTTTTCGAGGGTACGTCCTTGATCTTTCTTTTTCCTTAAGTTGCGCTTTTATCTATCTTTTTAGGAATATCTCCTCGACCTTATCTTTTAGATAGAAACCTTTTGGATGAAAACATGTAATTGAAACATGTTATGTATGATGGTTGCAAGTGGTTGCAAGTGATTGCTAGTAGTTGCTCGTGGCTGCATATACACACACAATCTAGGTTTTAGATCGGCTCAGTCACTTCATATTGCATATGCATATATGTTTGCACTCGTATATGGTTGAATTGTAATGTGTTGTCATATGGATGTTGCATTTGTATGAAAGATTGTGCACCCATGTAGAATCATGAAAAGGAAAAATCTGCATACATAATGGATACATGGCACTTACATGATTCGCATTAAGGAGGTCAACTGAATCAGTAGACCGCCTGATTTTGCATTAGATAAGTTCATGAACACACACACTTCGCATATGATCATGAAGCATTAGAAGTCTTTTAAGGACAATGGATGCTCGTGTTTGATGGATGAGTAGATGGATGATTGAATGTTAGGATTTACATTCTTCCTAAACTTGAAGATTTCGGGGACGAAATCCTTTTAAGTGGGGGAGAATGTAACACCCCGGATTTTTCCGTTAACAGTAAATTAACAAATTAAAGTATAATTAAATTGTAACAGAAAAATTAAGGGAAACGGACATCACCATTGCGTTCGTCTCGGAATTCTGCTTGAGATAGAGTCCGAGTTTGCGCAAAACGGATAACGTATGAAGAAGATATCTTTAATTTAAATATTACAGCAAAACATGAAAAAAGAGAAGTAAGGAGAGGACAATAATTATTATTATTCTAAGACTTATTAACAAAAGCCTCTGTAGCTCAGTTGGTTAAGGCATTGGATTTGTAGCATGGAGGTCGGGGGTTCGAACCCCGGCGGCGACATAATTTTTATCTCTGTTTTAGAGAGGGCCAACTGAGCATGCAAATACATGTACGTATACAAATTCAAAATTTGAAAGGATAAGAACGTACATATAAGGAAATAAAGAAAATATATGTATATGTATGAGAATATATATATATATATATATATATGCAAAAATATATGTATACAATAGATAAAATTCAAATAGACTAAAACAGCTCAATTTAAAGTTTAATTTTTGAAAATCGAACCCAGTCCCTCCTGGCTGGCCTGGTCTGTGTTTGGTCGAATTTTTGTGGGTTGCTTTGTCATTAGGGCATTCCCTTTGAGAGTGACCCTAACGGAGGTGGGGTGTTTCATTAGGTTAATAAACTTGGTCGTAGAAGGGTACGATTTACACGTGAAATCGGAAGTGTAACGTTTAATAAACCAAATAACTTAATTAAGGTAAACCAGTGATAGAACAATATATGTAGTGTTACTTATAGAAAGTATTATTCGTCCATTCACTGGAATTTTTGTTCTGACCCCCACCTCATAACAAACACGCAGCTTAGACATAAGGAAGATTATTTAACTTAGATAAACTTGCTAGAAAGTGTGATTATTAGGGTAAGTATTTGTTTACTATTATAATTTATTCATTTCGATGTGAGATATTTTATTATGAGCTCTGATATATTTAATCTTTACTTTTCTGCAGGATACCAGAAAAATCAACCCGACTTTTAATGGACTTGTATTTATAACATTTTACGAAAAAATTTGGCTTGTTGAAACTTGTGTTGTTACATCTAGTATCAAAGCTTAGGTCTAGGACTCCTATATAGATAGTGAGTGAATGTATTTGTATTTTTAAAATATAAGTATTATATATGTACCTATATCCATAGAGGAACCCACTAATTAGGTGAAGCAACACTTGAAGAAAGTTGGAATATTAGTTTTGTATACAAAGGAAATGGTTATGGAAGTTTGGGAGTAATAGGTCCATCGGCGGCTAGAGAGAAAAGTACAATATGTTTTGAAAAAATAGAGAGGTTAAGGCTCCTTATGTTAATATCCGAAATTTTGGATTAATGGATTAGGCAGTAGGGCCTTGAAAGTTGAATAAAAAAAAACTAGATTAGGAATTTATATATACACACACATTTGGTGCAAAAGCGGATCTAGTTTTATTTTTTAATTCAGACATAGTTTTGGAGGAACTAATAGGAAAATGAAATTTAGGACGAAGAAGTATAATTTCGCGCAAAGGATTTGGGAACGACAGTTAAGAAACCACTTGTTACTTAGCCCCAAAGTTAAAACTTTTAAAAAGAACTTAAAAAAAATGTAAATGTAAAAATAAATTCTAGAAAAGTTTTCAAGTTTACAATTTTGGAAACTTAATGTTTTGTAATATTAAGAGTTTCATCAAAATAATTTTTTTAAATAAAGTTATGCAAATTTGTTTTTTAAAAAAGAGCGCACAAGCAAGTTATGGGGCTAAGAGATATAAGTGGTTAAGAGAAAGCGCGAATAAATGAATCGAACATATGTGATGCACAGGTGACCTTGAGTGAAAAAAAATAAAAAAGTATTTTCTAAAGGATGGATATGACAACTTTTTCTTGTTGGAACAATAAGAATGATTAGATATGTTTTTGTAAATCAATATATGTAGCGACCCGAACTTCCCGAACGGCCTAAACCGAACAAGAACGCGGACTGCTTTGAGAACGCGACGCATTAGAACACAAACATAAGAACTTTTAATTGCTATTATAACAATTTACATAAGTATAAGAATATCATAGATTAATAATTTACATAGCAGCGGAAATATAAAGGTATAAATATAATGCACAACGGAAATACATCAAATAACTCAGTTGAAAGAAATACACGGATACAAATCTTTCTGAATATAGCTCCAGCTGTAAACTAGGATCCCATTAAATAGAAATCTGCAAAACTAAAACTACCGATTGCCCATGTGGAAAATATAGGCACCTAGAGTTTAGACGAAAATAATAAACTCAAGGTCAGTCATGGGACTGGTGTGAGAACTCAAAACAATTATTAAACTTTTACTTTAAAATAGGGTAAATCACGGAACCACGCCGTATGTCATAGAACGGGTTCACTCCCATGAATACTCTGAAATAAAACAATTTGTAAACAACGCAATGCTTTTCGAAAAATGAAGCTATTATAAAATTCAGGTCCCATCACACAATGCAACGCAAGACGGAGGATAAAGTTTTACCTTATAATAGCCAAACATGATTGATATGCTTTAAAAACAAATCACTTTTGATATTACTATTTGTGCATAGTGTAGTAACAACTTCAAATATAAATGTATCAATCATAGATGGCATAGGTACCATATATTATGTCGTCATATAGGTTTACAATTAAAACTGAAAAATGTCGTATTGGAAATTGGATTTCCATCATGAGTTAAGGCAAGGGATGGTCTCCTGGCCGATTCGGATCACCTCTAGACCCAGGACTCAGACTCCGGTGACTCCTTAGATCCTGTAGGGCCAGTCCTCTCTTACTATTGAGGATTAGTTATTCCTAAACAATACATTTTTCGGTCCTATCGGACCTCCAAAAATGGCCATTGTCGACCAAACATATCCGAGGCACTTCGCAATCCATCATCCATATAAGTAAAAATATCTGGGCTCCATAGGACCATACCATGAGACAACTTCTAGCTAGAAAGAAACGTATGCACTCGCTGCGTCCCTTACCCGTTTTTGACTCATACCCGGGTGTGAGGCTTGAGAATTAACGCTATACACAAAGGTATGCTACTTAAAGCTGTGCTTTGATTATCATCCACAAGACTCTACTTTTCAACAAAAGCCGTGATCCTTGCATCTCAGCATTCCACATTGACAATCCATATCATTGATTTCCACCAATAGATAACCTTAAAGATCGAACGTCTCAGAAAGGGTGTTAAGCAAGAGAATAAATTCTTCGCCACCAAACAGATATCTATTTAGCAGTGATCAATGAATACAACGCACAATACAATGTCAGACATACAATTCATTTACAAGTCCGTTCTAGGTCTGAACAAAACCCGAGGCACCTTATTCCTTATCCCATATGTCCAATACAGAAGAGATATCCTCGCATATCCGGTCGATCTCCATGTACATATAGATGACCACCACTTATTACCTCTCTCAAGGGATTAGCCCAATCAAGAGATCAGTAATCATCCATTCGATGTGAAGATCCCTGGTCTTCAACCACCGTCTTTATAGACGACCTTTAGTCGTCATATCAATTATTCAGAATGGATTAAACCCGATCTTTCCGGATAACTCGCGTCTTATAATCAAGTTCTACAATAACACATCATACACCTCATTCCAATCTAGAATATTCTTTTATTCTAATATTCTTTTCAAATATTTGATTCATTTAAACCTCTTGTTTAAATCTTTCTTTGAAAACCATTGCAAAAGATTTTATATTATCTTTTAACGATTTTAAACCCAATTAAGATTTATCAACTAGTTGGGATTAACGAGCCTTACCAAAATAATCATTCATGTTATTATCCCCATCCCAACCTACTCATCCCTTGGAGCAAGACTGGTAGCACTTCATATCTAACACCCATTGTGTTATTGGTAAATTTAGTTAGCATCTAACGTTCAAATCTAATTAAAGATTTGACTATCGCATAGAGTAAAATAGGTGGAACTCCATTTCGAACATTTCTTGAATTCGGTAAATTTAATTACCTCATTCACATTTTAATCTAATTAAAGATTCATTAAAACTATTATTCGGTTTTAATTTCAAAAATCATTATTTTATGATTTTTCAACCCTTGAAAATCAATCTCGTCTTTACTTTGGTTAAAGAATAAATGTCATGTAAAAACAATGTTCACAATAAACCAAAATCCTCTTCCATTTAATTCCAATTTATATGTTGGAAACTTCCGGTTATGATAAAACCATTCACAAATCCGATTTATTATTTCTAAAAATCATTGGATTATCATTCTAGTAATTAACTAGTTCATCGGATAAAAATATCTTTTATCTTTCCAACTATGGAATATTTCATACAAAATATTTCCTAATCATTTCTTATTATTTTACATAATTTATTCACATTTTTAATAATTTAAATAAGGCCCTTACAGTCGGTTTCAAATATCGGCCACCGAACTGCATCCACAGCGACCTTTTCCAAAACTGATTTGGATATGTTTAAAAATCCAACCATTCAAATTAAAATCTCATGTATTCATTGGAAATATCCTTTCGATATGAACCCAATGGCTCCGGTTTTAGGAGAATCCGATGGTTCGGATCTCCCGCTATGTTAATTCGAAGTTCATGGTTGAAATTCGCGAATGGTTGTCGCACGACACGTTCTATTCAAGCCATTTAAATATATATAATATATTTTGTCCATTTCCATTCAAAACATATTTTATAAAACGTTTATAAATTCATTTAAAAACGATTTCAACTTCAACTTCAATTTTTAAATAAAAATTGAACATCCCATTATATTATAATCTCAAAACGATAATATTTTCAAAATGTAATATTTTGAAATTAAATGCTCTCGATATTCATTATTAATATAAATAGAATCAATAAAAATATCCGTTCGATGCAAAATAACGATTATATACTTAACCAGCTTCACATTTTTATATTTTCGTGTCCATCCGAAATCGGACATCAAAATCAACTTCCAAATTTTCACTGAATATTACATTATAAAAATATTCATGTCTACTCCGGATTGGAATAAAATCTCAACCAATATCCATATAAATAAATTTATATGGGTTACGTTCATCATTTACATCGAACAATAGTTGCTAACAATTATCAACATCAAAAATGACATCCAATGTGCATTTTATTTTTATATGAGCTTCAATCAAATAATTAATGCTTACATAAATCCGTCAATCAACCGATTAACCACAATTTCACATAAGGGAGATGTGTGAGTCAGATACCATCCCAAGACCCATGTGGGGTTTTCAACCAATAAATAATTAAACTGTAACGACCCACATTTTTCAGCGATATAATTAATTTATTTAATTATTTAAATAGTGATTTAGGGAATTAAATGGTCGTTAAATTAAATAATATTGAATATTTAATTAATATAATAATTTAATAATATATTTGATTTCTGAAATAGTCAAAAATAGTGGAATTCACAAAATAGTGTGAATTGGATCATTTGTGATATTTAATTCAGTTTAAAATTGAATCAGAATAACGAATACATTATTTGAATGACAGTTTGAACGTATAATTATATTATAATTAAAATCAAGCTTGAAATGGCGCGGCGGCTCGTTATTTGGCGATTCGAACTTTAAACGAGTATACAGAAGCCGTTTTAAGTCGGATTTCTATGAAACAAGAAACGTTGAGGGCTGGTGAAGTATATTTTTCTAGTGGAAGAGGAAAATCAGGATTTCGTCGTGTAGATTTTGATTTATGTCCAAATCAAAATTTTGAAAAGTCGCTATGGAATTCCTTTATAATTTATATCGATTTAATTATATTTTAAAATGGATTTTTAAGTATAAATTGAATATCGATGTAACACTGGATTTGAAATATCGAGTTATAAATCCCAGTGTAGCAGTACGATATTCTGTTGTGAATATAGACGATAATATTTATTTTTAAATATTAAATTTAAATGTTTTTATATATATTTATATATTTAAAAGGGTTATTTAGAGCTTTAAAAATAGCCAGTTTTGCAAACGACCCCTGTTTTCGATGAAACTAATTTTGTTAGAACCACAATATTAAATTATTGTTAGATTTCAATTTTCGTGATTTTTGAAGTCAGTATGTGGCCGTACGGATTTTTAAGTGAAAAACAGTCAGTATTTCGACGGTTAAAAATACACTGTGTGAGCGTACGGAGTCGGAATTCGACGAAACCAGTTTCGTTGGATCTGCAATGTCGAAATGTAGCTGCATGCCTATTTTCGTGATTTTTGGGTATTGTATGGGATCGTATAGATTTTTATTTGACAAATGAATTAGCAGTTGATTAAAAATGAATATTAAAATCGAATATTAAAATATTATATTACTTCTATAAATACCCATACACCCTTACCATAACCCTAAAGTTTTTCTCTTCATAGTCAACGGCAGAAATCGCCTCCACCCTCAATACCAACTCACGATCCTTTCAAAGATTAGAACAATTCAAATAAATTCTTAAAAATCACAAAAGTTGTGTATTCAGATTCCTTCTTGTTTCCTATCCGACCTGATATCATTTTTCTGTGGTTCGACATCTTTCTGGATCACCCCAAAATAAACAATAGGAACTAGGGCTCATGATTTTGGGATGTAGGTACATCGATGTGTGTTTTGGGTATTGGATTTGTGATCGGAGGGGACAGTAGCAGTGTTTGGCAATTTCTAGGGATAATCGGTCGCGAGGAAGTTCGGTGCTCCTCTGTAGCACTCGCGCGAGACTCAAAATCGCGGCTAAGGGGAGAGGTTCGAGTTGTGTTGTTGTGGTATAGGAATGGAGAGTTTTCGAAGTAGCGTTTTATGGATATTTTCCCATGAATTTAAGAATTGTGATGGGGAAGTTTTGGTTGGAGGAAGCGAACGCTGGTAAAAAGGGGGATACAGGTTTCGATTGGGAAGAAGTTTCACTGTTTGAAGCGGGTGCGGGTGCATGGTCTTGGGCTGATGGGTGAGGAAGTAAGGCCCAATTAGATTATAAATTTAGTTTAATTAGTTTAAATGTATGTTAAACTTCTAAATATAATATCTCGATCATACGTTATCAGAATCCGACGAAACAGGATCCGTTGGGATCCTATGGACGAGAGTTATACACTGGAACTGTCTGGGAATGGATTTGAGCTCGTTACACTTTATGGCGAAATTAAATTGTCTGATTAGAATCAACTAACGCTAATCGTTATTTAACAGTTAACGCGAAATGTGAGTAAATCTCATTAACTCTGATCAATTTATATTTTTAGAAAATATTTTTAGAATTCATAAGTAATGATTGTTTGCTGTGTGTTGGCTGTTTGGTTGAACTACTAGTCAGTTGATTGAAAATAGAGATAACGATATAAATATAAATCGTTAATCAAATATTGATTCTGTTTAGCAGAATACTTCATAGTGAAATGAAATTGATGTTAATTTTATTGTTTAACATATGTGGATGCAGGGAAACATGTCGGAGGGACCCAACTGGGTTCCTCAACATTTATTTTACTGTTTTATCATATATTGTGTTATATGATGTGATATGTAATCTGTTGTTGATTTTGTATGGTTGAATGATACCGATCATTGTTATATGGTACGTTAAATACCATAAGGATACTGGAATGTTAAAAAGGAAAATTTCAATGTTATATTGAAAAAGAATTATTTATAAAATCAAAAGATTTTATAAAAAGAAAATATTTATTTAGAAAATAAATAGATTAAAAGGAATATTTATTTGTAAATCAGATAAATAGAATTGGAAAAAGAAACAATTGTAACTATTTACAAATATAATTGAAAGGGGTATTTATTTGAAAAAAAAATAGAATAGAAAGGGGAAATATGTGTAAAGTAAATAGAAAAAGGAAATAACTAGATTATAAAAAGGAATTATTTATAAAATCAATAGATTTTATAAATAGAAAATATTTTATAAATAAATAGAATTTTCAAAAAGGGAATTTATTTTGTAAATAAATAGATTATAAAAGGAAATACTTGAAAAAGTGACTAGAATTGTATAAAAGGAGAATTTTACATTTGAAAGGTTTAGACCCGTGCTTCACACACGGGTATCACGTGTTATGGATTTAAAGCAGTGTTTTTAAATAGAATCTGTTATGACCGATAGATTGAGAAGAATAATTTATAAATAATATTTTATAAATTAAATGAAATGTTTATGATTGGATAAATAGAATATATAAGTCAGGACTTATATAGAGAAGTAAGAATCGATTTCAACATCGATATTTAAACTGGATAAATGTAGAGCGAATCAAAGGAGCTAATCAGTTAGAGTTAATTAGATAGAGTTAATCAAATTAGAAATTTATGAATATTAGTTATTCAATTAGAGTTGATCGAATATAGTTATTTGAGATAGAGTTAGTTAATCATAGTTATTAAGGATGAATTGCCATTTCGTGCGACTGCTAGCGTAATTCGCAGGGCTGCAGATAGCCTACGGCGGTCGGATATTTCCTGAGGGAATCAGGCGTAACCATTGTGATCGCTGCGATCTAGAGTCAAGGGAATGGAGTTAAATCGAATGTTAGCTATTCGAAATAAAGTTAAAATAGACATAATTATTCGAATATAAACTAATCGAATATTAGCTATTAGATAAGAGTTAAATAAGTTGAATGAAATAAGTTAAGTTAATCAAGTAAGTTAATCGAATCTAGTTATTAGAAAGGAGTCATCGAATCTAGTTATTCAATAGAGTTATCGATTAGTTTAATCAGAAGGAGTAATCAAATGTAGTATTCGAAAAGAGAGATTATCGAATATCGTTTATTCGAAAGAAAGAGTAATCGAATATTAGATATTCGAAGAGGGTTAATCGTCGAATTCGATTATATCGACTTCGGAAAAGTACTTATACTTTCCGGTGTTTAAATCAAGATTTATTTATTTATAAATTAGGGGTTTATTTATTTATTCACATTAAAGAATAAGAGTTAGATGTTAAGTTAGATATTTTGAAAGTAGGGATTATAACGTTATCGTTATAATCAATGTTTTAAATAAAGAAGTGGATTCGTAAATAGAATTCGAAGTTTCATAAAGAAGTTTGTTAAAGGTTTAAAAGATAAACTTTGACTATTTCGAAGTTAAAACGTTGTTCAGTTAAGGTCTGAGAGGTAATTATACCCCAACTTGATTGGCTTCGTTTTAATTAAGGGATGGGTAAAGTTCGGTAGTGAAGATTGGTTAAGTGAATTGAGCCAATGAGTGAAATGGTTTGAATTGGCTTAGTGATATTTTATTTAAACATCGGTCTAAATTAAATGAAGAAGTTTGGGAACGTTTTCCAAATAAGGATCAGAAATATTTTCCAATATAGGAAATAAGAAATGAAAGTAAATATGGTGATGTTTTCCAAATGATTTATAAAGTATGTTTTTTTACAAATTTAGAAATTAAGAATTTACGAATATATAGAAAGGGAAAATGGATAAATTAACGATAATTTAATCAAAAGAAATAAACCTTTGAATGATGATTGGTCGATAGAATTTCCATCTGGAAATAATATCCTTAGTTGCACACCTGTTTTTCTTTGATAGTTAAATCACCGACTATCGAAGTTTTTGACCATTTTATCGTCGTCAATACGGAGAGACCGGGATCAGATTCATTATCTAAAACCACTCTGTATGGACATTAGCGTTTCGATCAAATATGATGAAGATAATTGAAGACGGAGTTATCCAAGGGCTATCCTGTTTACAGAATAGTGCCTTCGGTTTGTCCAATCCCAGGACAAACGTGAATGGACGAATGTCTGACAAAGTATATCTAACGGATCGCGTAAGTTGATCTCTTCAAACGTACTTATGTTTGGTGGCGGAGGAATTCGTTTCTCTTAGCTTTATACCCATGCTATTTTTGGGAAAATCAATTTATGATTTGATGGGTATGACGATGTGGCATTCAAAGTGAATGGTGGTCATGTGTATCTAAGATACGTAATAGCCTCAAGCCTCATCAACCGGGAAATTACAGAAATCGGGCAGGCAGCATGGCTAAGTGGGTCGCTCCCATTAGGGTGTATATCACCTATCTAGAGGAAATTTGTTTCATTCTTTTATCTATTATCGATGCCGTCCCTTTTCGGGAAACAGTGGGTAGCTCTCAACTGTTGGTGATATACATTCGATACACTCAAGCGAAATGAGTGGTCGGTCATGTGTGGGCCGGGTTACAAGATGTTCTTGTTGAACCCAGTGTATTTGCCTCTAGAGATACACTATCGGCAGGTGGTCCCATACCTTGTCATAGTCGGAATCCAATCTCCAATAAGCGCCCACGGTTTTGTTTGTATACTATATATGTGGAACGTGAGATGCAAGCATTCTACTAGATTGTTAATTACTTGTGATTAGACATTATTATAATATCAGAACAATGTTGATTTCCAAAGGTGTTTTTCTTATCGTAAGGTAAAAACCATTCGTGTTTATGTGTGGATCGGTCTTACGATTATCTTTTCTTTTGAAAAGGATTTTTGAAAAGTTAAACCAAATGATTTGAGTTTACTCACACCAGTCCCATGACTGACCCAGAGTTTTATTTTGTTTTGTTTTCCTAAACTCTTGGGTGCCCAAATTTGTCCTGGCGGTCAAGCAGTTCAGGTCTTTACAGATACACTTGGAGGAGCTTGAAGCAGGAGGCTTCAGGATTATATAGCTATTGTTATTTCCGCTGTGTGTAGATGTTGTATTCTGATAATGTTATAGTGTATATATACTATTTTATTTCAAAGTTATGTTATATATTATATTTTACTCGTTCCGCTGTGAGATTCGTATTACTCTGATTCTGTTCTATAGTGATCTTCTTCTTCTTCTATTCTAATTTTCTATCTTACTTATTCTCACCCTCTAACTTCTTTCTATTAATGATCAGGAATTTCTGATGTCTGAATAGTCAACATGGTAGTTTTGTGTTGATTTTCGGCCAGTTCGTTACAATAAATTAATCATTTCTCGCAGGCAATGCACGCACCGTAGTCATAAGTAAATAGATACTCAATTATCCAATTCCATTTACGGTGCCTTTAGTGTCTATTCACGGAGTATGAAATACGAGTGTCACATATTCATACAACGCTTCTAATGCAAATGATTTGTGAATAGTTCATGTGTCGAACTCAAGGGATATCACATGCAATAGATGAAAATGGCTATACAAAATATTTGAGTGAGAGAGTTCTCACTAAGATTTTTGATTGACCCAAACTTTCAACTAGCTCCAAATTTGATCAAGTTAGTTTCACTGTGAAGCTCTCATCGATATGGTTCTAGCGCATCTTGAATCGCCTAATTTCGAGTTCGTATGAAAAAATTATGAACTTTACAAGTTCGCATATTTATGTTTAAACAAACATTTAACAACATAACTACGCAAACTAATTAGAATGGAAAATTCTCATCCCAAGTACTCCATCATCACAACACTTCAACGTCGGCGCTCCACATGCTTGCTATGAGTTAAAAACCTCTCCTTACCTTGCCAAAACAACTCCAAACATCTCGACAACAAGACATACACTTAAACACACGTCAAAGATTATAAAGCTAGCACTTTTATGGATTTTCAGGCTTGTGGGGCCCACTGGGCTCTCTGTTCGAAGAAGAATAGCGGAGGGGGGGGGGGTGATGTAGCAGGGTTGTGAGGTGGTGCAGTGGCTATTGGGGGCCACACGAGGTTGGTGGTGGTGGTAGACCTTGGTATTGTGGCTAAAGGAGGTTCCTTTCTCAAAATGGAAGAGAATGGAGGAGTTTGGAGAGGAGGAACTGGGCACACGTTGGTGAGGGCTGGAGCAGTGAAGGGGGTGCTAGCGCAGTAGCCCACGGTGGTGGTGGTGGCCTTGGAGGTGGCAGCTTGGGTAGAAAAGGGAAGGGTACCATTAAAATGAGCATAAGCTCTTAAGAAATGAAAATTAGAAATGAAAATGGGATATAAATGAAACTAAAGACTGAAAAGAAGCTTAGGTACACGTAATGACATGTTGCGGAAGTAATGGACAAGTGAAGGAGGGAAATGATGAGGTGACTAATTTTAATATATGAGGGGTGCAACATGAAGTGACTAATTAGCAAATGTATTAATTCGACATTGCAAACTTCGTTCTAGTCTCACGACCACATGTTAACTCCAAAAAGTATTTGGAATCTTGCTATATTTTGGAACTACGGTTCCAACGAACCTAGCTGCTTCGAATTTGGAGACCGTTTGAAAAATCGCCTTATTTTCAACTTAAACTGAAAACTGACTGAATTTTCAGCTTTCGTTTATATACCTTCTCTTGCATACGAACTCCATTTGACTTGAAAATTGGAATCCTGACATATTTCGACATTATGCATCCAACAAAAGTGGTTTCGTCAAATTCCAAGACTGTTAGAAAAATGGTCATTTTATCAGCGATCGATATAATCTTGAAATATCAATATTCAAATTTAAGACTTATGAATCAATTTAATAATTTTACTAAGCTTGTTTTAATTCAAAAAAAATATAAAATCTAAATTTAAAATTATTCTCAAATTTTATTTAGCAAAAATAACCAATTTATATTCAAAATTCGTTAAAATATCTTAAATTAAATTTTTTAATTAGTTCTGAAATTCTGGGTTGTTACAATCTCCCCCACTTAAAACTTTTTCCTCCTCGAAAAAGAACGAAGCTGAAAGTCATTTAACTAACCAACTCAACTTTCATTCAGGCTTGAATTCTTCAACTTTTCAGTTTCTAAGAACTTTCAAATTTCTCTGAAATTTCGCTAATACCTCAAATTTCTGAATTTTTTTGCCATAACCTCCTTTGTACAGTGTGATTTGAACAAATTTATTGGTTCGTATTAGATACCTAATAAATCAATATATCGCATACAAAACAAATGTGACCTATCTATGCTCAAGGGAGACATGCAAAAAGTCAAAAATATCATTCCTTTCCGTAGTGTTGGAAACCCATCCACGTGCCGTAACTAAAATAAGAGAGATGTGAATTTTTGTCATCCCCAGACCTGTGTAGGGTTAGTTATTAAATCCTGCAATTCACCATTATTGGTTATTATGTCCATAATTATTCTTTGGTTCGACCTGTAATTCAGTCCTCTCCATACAAGCATCTTGCTCATATGGTAATTCAAACCTCGTCATATAAGCGCCAAATGCTTGTATAGAATATGATATGTCGTCTTTAGTAGTATGTTATACGGTGTAGTCCATAATTTATTGGTTATTATCCTATGGTGTTTGTTCAATTACACATAGAACAACAATCACATCACATCCAAATCATTCACAGTAGTTTATAATAAATGAAATTGCGCAACCAACTCATTAAGGTGCACCTGTTTGTCGGGCATGCAGTTTATTTCTCTACTCAACAGTAAATCCATAAACTGCTCAACATATATATATGTATATCCATGTATATATAAATCCAACTCGAACTAAATTTTCAATTTAGTCCCATATTATATTTGATTTGGCTTAATTTATCATTCATTCCCTTATTGGTTTTATTAGTCCAATATTTTAATTAGTTAAATTAATAACCACACACTGCAACCTGCAACTAGTTAATTGATTAAATTTCCAAATGCATAACTTTTATATATTCAAAAAAATTCAATGCCAAATATGAATCAATAAATGATAACTAAGTTTGGTTCTCACGCCAGTTAATTGGAAATATATAGATATCCCACTTTCGTAACTCAAAAATAAATTATTGATGCTGTGTAGTCATCAATAGAATCATCCCTGGGCGACTAGAGTGTGATTCTATATCTACCCAGTATATTTGAGGCTTCGAATATACACTAGCCAGGCGTATATGCAAAATCTTCTTATACTCGATAGTCCAAATTCAATATAAAATTAAATAGTCAAATACGTATAATAAGATATAATTGTCAAAACCAATTTCATTTTTAATAAATAACACTCTTCAAACTCATTCTAAGGTATTAATAACCCTTTCTTTAACGAGTTATTCTTATAGGATACTACTAATCCTATCTCTGTTGAATCCTTTCATTCAGTTCTAACATGTCTTGTTCTCGAGCTTTGTAAACTAAAGCTCTGATACCACATGTAGTGACCCGAACTTCCCGATCGGTCTAAACCGAACAAGAAGGCGGACTGCTTTGAGAATACGATGCATCAGAACACAAACATGAGAACTTTTCATTGCTATTACAACAATTTACATCAGTGTATAAGAAAATCAGAGATTAATAATTTACATAGTAGTGGAAATATAAATGTATAAATACAATGCACAGCGGAAGTACATCAACTAACTCAACTGACAGAAATACATGGATACAAAGCTTTTCGAATATAGCTCCAGCTGTAAACCGGGATCCTATTAAATAGAAATCTGCAAAACCAAAACTACTGACTGCCCGTATGGAAAATATGGGCATCCAGAGTTTAGGCGAAAACAATAAACTCCAGGTCAGTCATGGAACTGGTGTGAGAACTTAAAACAGTCATTAAACTTTTACTTTAAAATAGGATAAATCACTGGCCCAAGACGTATGTCACGGAATGGGTTCACTCCTATGAATATTTTGAAATAAAACAGTTTGTAAACAACGTAATGCTTTTCGAAAAATGAAGCTATTAAAAGACTCAGGTCTCATCACACAATGCAATGTAAGCCGAAGGATAGAGTTTTACCTTATAATAGCCAAACATGCTTGATACGCTTTAAAGACAAATCATTTTGATATTACTATAAGTGCATAGTGTAGTAACCAACTTCAAATATAAATGTATCAATCAAAGACGGCATAGGTACCATATATTATATCGTCATATAGGTTTACAACTAAAACCGAAAAATGTCGTATTGGAAACTGGATTTCCACCATGAGTCAATGCAAGGGATGGTATCCTGCCCGATTCGGATCACCTCTAGCAAGATGACCCATGACTCAGACACTGGTGAGCCCTTGGATCCTGCAGGGCCAATCCTCTCTTACTTTTGAGGATTAGTTGTTCAAAAACAATACGTTTCCCGGTCCTATCGACCTCCAAAAATGACCATTGTTGACCAAACATATCTGAGGCCCTCACAATCCATCATCCACATAAGTAAAAATGTCTGGGCTCCATACCATGACACAACTTCTAGCTAGAAAGAAACGTATGCACACCCTGCGTCCTATATCCCGTTTTTGACTCATACTGGGGTGTGAGGCTCGTGAATTAACGCTACACACAAAACTATGCAACTTAAAGCCGTATTATGATGATCATCCACAAGACTC
This sequence comes from Allium sativum, assembly GCA_030737875.1. Taxonomy (NCBI): domain Eukaryota; kingdom Viridiplantae; phylum Streptophyta; class Magnoliopsida; order Asparagales; family Amaryllidaceae; genus Allium; species Allium sativum. Next base: position 661,692,847 of record CM060909.1, on the reverse strand, counting down.
TGCTTTTCAACAAATTCCTTGATCCTTGCATCTCAGCATGCCACATTGGCAATCCATACCGTACCATTGATTTCCATCATTATATAACCTCTAAGCTCATATGTCTCAGAGAAGGGTGTTAATTAAGAGAATAAATTCTCCGCCACCAAACAGATATATATTTAGTAGATATCAACGAATACAACACACAATACAATGTCATACATACAATCCATTTACAAGTCCGTTTTGGGTCTGAACGAAACCGGGGGCACCTTATTCCTCATTCCATGTGTCCAATAGAGGAAAGAGGTCCTAGAATATCCAGTCAATCTCAAAGTAAGTATGGACGGCCACCACTTATTACCTTGTCTTGGGGGATCAACCCAATCAAGACATCAATAATCATCCATTCGATGTGAAGATCCCCGGTCTTCAACCGCTGTCTTTATAGTCAACCTTTAGTCGTCGTATCAGTTATACAAAATGGGTTAAACCCTATCTTTCCGGATAATTCGCGTATCTTATAATCAAGTGCTATAAAAATACATCATAAGCCTCATTCCAATTCAAAATATTCTTTTATTCTAATATTCTTATTACTGGGAATTATCTCTATAAATCTTTTCAAAGATTTAATTCATTTAAACCTCTTGTTTAAATCTTTCTTTGAAAACCATTGCAAAAGATTTTGGATTATCTTTTAACGATTTTAAACCCAATTAAGGTTTATCAACTAGTCGAGATTAACAAGCCTTACCAAAATAATCATTCATTTTATTATCCCCACCCCAACCTACTCATCCCATGGAGCACAACTGGAAGCACTCCATATATAACACCCATTGTGTTATCGGTAAATTTAATTACCATTTAACATTCAAATCTAATTAATGATTTAACTATCGCATAGCGTAAAACTGGTGGAACTCCATTTCGAACATTTCTTGAATTCGGTAAATTTAATTACCTCATTAACGTTTCAATCTAGTTAAAGATTCATTAAAACTCTAGTTCAGTTTTAATTTCAAAAATCATTATTTGACGATTATTTAACCCTTGAAAATCGATCTTGTCTTTACTTGGGTTAAAGAACAAATGTTATGTAAAAACACTGTTCACAATAAACCCAAAATCCTCTTCCATTTAATTCCAATTTATATGTTGGAAACTTCCGGTTATGATAAAACCATTCACAAATCAAATTTATTATTTCTAAAAAACATTGGATTATCATTCAAGTTATTAACAAGTTCATTCGGATAAAAATATCTTTTTTCTTTCCAACTATGGAATATTTCACCTAAAATCTTTCCTAATTATTTCTTATGATTTTACATAATTTATTCACATTTTTAATAATTTAAATAAGGCCCTTATAGTCGGTTTCCAGTATTGGCCACGGGACTGCAACCATAGCGACCTTTTCCAAAATTGATTTGGACATTTTAAAAAATCCAACCATTCAAATTTGAATCTCATATATTCATTGGAAAGTTCTGTAGTGGCCCGAAAATCCATACTATCTGAGCTGACTAATACAACAAACGTCCAACTCAAATAATACAGAAATACAAGTCATTAGGGTTAAAGAAGAAAAAGATAGAAGAAGAACATAAATAACAAAACAGAATCTCACAGCGGAACGAATAAAATATATGTAAAACGTAACTTTTGAACTATAAAATTTTGTATCATATATACATACCATTATCAAAGATCAATATATATACAACACAATGGAAAATAATTCTAAATATCTAACGATGAAGTATCCTGCTTCAAGCTCCTCCAAATGTATCTGTAAAAAGCCTGAAACACTTGACTGCCCATACAAATTTTGGCACCGTAGAGTATAGGAAAAACAAACAAAATAAACTCTGGGTCAGTCATGGGACTGGTGTGAGTAAACTCCAACCATATTGTTTAACTTTAAAAATATTTTTTTGAAAGAAAGGGTAATAGTAAGACCAACCCACACATAAACATGGATGGTTTTTACCTTACTATAACCAAACATTTTTGTTATCAAAATCCAGTGATATTATAATAATGTCTAATCAAATAAATAATCAAATAGTTGAATGCTTGCATCTCACGCTCTGTATATATAGTATAAAATCAAAAACCTCAGGGAGCTTATTGGAGATTGGATTCCAACTATGGCAAGGTATGGGACCAACTGCCGATCGCTGTACTCTAGAGGGGATACATTGGAGGTCTGCAAGAACATATTGTAACCTAGCCACACATGACCGCCCACTCATTTAGCTTGAGTGTAGTGAATATATTGTCAACCACAGTTGTCGGCCGTCCAACCGTACTCCGTATGATATAGAATCGAAAGAAGAACAAATAATTGAATTTTCTCTAGATCAGTGACAAATGTACCCTGCTTGGGTATGACCCAACTAGCCATGATGCCTGCCCGATTCTTGTCATTTCCCAGTTGTGAGGCTTGAGGCTACGTTAATCTTTCAGAACATCTGGCCACCATTCACTTTGAATGTCACATCGTCAAAACCGTCAAATCACTAGTTGATCTTCTTAAAAATATTATGGGTATAAAAGCTAAGAGAAACGAATTCCTCCACCACCAAACGTAATACCTTGAAAAGATCATATTATGTGATTTGTTAGGAATACTCTGTCAAACATTCGTCCATACAAGTTGTCCTGGGTCTGGACAAACAAAACGTCCCTTGCATTTAACTCCATCTTCCATTATCTTCGACATAATCTAATTCGCAACGCCTATGCCAATACGGAGTGGTTTTCGGATATTAAATCCAACAGGTCTCTCCGTATTGACAACGATGGTCCAAAAATTCTTTGATAGCCGGTGATTTAACCATCAGAGGAAAAATAAATACCAATCAACAATCAGACAATCACTGGCCCTTTTTAATTAATATTCATTCATTAACTATATTTCCAATTTCCTTATCGAATTCTATATATTTCGATCTATTGATTTCTATTTTCGAAATTTCTTAAAAATATTCTAACTCCTTAAATTTCTGGAAAATTTCGCCAGCACCTCCCCTGTATCGGTCAATCGTTCAAACCCCAACTCACCTATCTAAGCACTTTCCATTCAAAAAGAAAATCAAAAGGCCAAGCGGCTTGTCGCTTCGGCGCATAAAACCTCATATGGAAATTTAAACATGTACCTTTTTGTCGGGCACTTAAATTAAAATCTTCATACTCTTCATTCACTTTATCTCATACTTGTCTAATATACACGCACCTGCATTTTCATTTTATCTCAATCCATATGACTAGTTTGACTAAATCACATTCAATTCCACTAATAAATTCTTTAAATAATTCAACCGCTCCATTCGCTTATAGTTTGAATCAATAGTGTTCAAACATATTGCAATTCACTTATGACAATTCGAATTCCATTTATAACTCACACCTCATATTTGAATTCACATTCTAATATACAAATCCAATTTGCTTAACTCACAACAAGTTCCACTCAAACCATATCACCTAACTTCTTGTATTATTTAGTTAATATCATTCCATCATTCAAAATCTGATTTTTTTATTATTATCAAAAATCACTTTATTCAACTTGCTTGAGTTCATATTTATTTTACACTCAAATCTGGATTTTTCAAATCGAAATTTGGATTTTTATTCAGTAAAAAGCTTTTTTAATAAGTTAAATTGTTATTGTTTAAAAATGATTTTACAGCGACTTTTCTAAAATTTGATTTTTGACATAACTCAAAATCTTTAGGTCGAAATCCAGAATTTTCTCTTCCATTAGAAAATTATTGTTCAATAGGTCCAAACGTTTCTGGTTTCATCACATTCCGACTTATATTGAGTTTTGTATACTTAAATGAAGTTCAGAACACCAAATTACGAACTACCGTGCTATGGCGAGTTCGTTTTAATTAAATTAAATATAAATGTTAAAAACTTCCTTTATAGAATAACCTCAACTCCTTTTTCAATAAATTAAACCCATTACCCAAAACTAACTTAAAAATTCAGGTTATTGCACTTTTCAATTATTTTATTCCATATTCATATCTCAGTTATGAATAAAAATCAAATTTCTATATTCAATTCCAACTCTTATGAAATTATATAATTTATAAAATATTGGTATAATTGAATTTCCAATTATAAATTCCTTTTATGAGGTAAAACAATTTATTCAACACCCTTCATAATTACAAACTAATATCATCCCTTGATAATAGTGAAGCCATTCAAGTTGGTGTATTTTAATTACCTCTCAGACCTTGACCAACAACGTTCTTATCTCGAGACAGATAAGAGTTCGTAATACAAAATTTCCATTCCTTATCATAAAAATCACCTCTTCTTTCTCATTTAAAAATATGATTTTTAAATGTCAGTTCTTATATTTGGATTAAATCTATTTCCAATCTACCCAAAGAAAATTACTTCATTTCATTTATAAACATGGTTTATAAATCACTTTCTTATTTTATATTTAACAAACTTCCATTTAAAACTCGATTCCATATTTGAAACATGTCATCATTATAACTATATATATAAGCATAAATCTATTTTATTATTAATATTCTAAATTTCTATTCAATACACTTCCAATATCCTTTGGAAATAAATTTATTTCTATAAATTTGACATGCTCGAATTCCAACTATAAATCCAAATAGAATTATTTCAATTTGATTACATTCCGAACATCGGAAATAAATTTCATTGTTTCTTTTCAAAACAATTCTATTTACTCTTTAAACTCACACTTGAATTTAATTTATAAATTATCTAATGATAATTTTCACATTCATTTTAAAACGTCGTCTGTACATTTCACTTATTATTTTAAATTATTTAAAACAAGTCCTTATTTCAAATCTTATTTGAAATCCAATTCCCATTCTGGAAAATAAATTTTCCTTTTTAAATTCAAACTTGAATTTACAAATCTAATATTATCAAACGATAATTTTTCTTTCCATTTATAACATTATTTATAAATTCAGCTACTTGTTTTTATTATTAAAAACAAGTTAATATTTCTCAGTCCATTTGAAATTCCATTTCCATTTCGAAAAATAAATTTTCCTTTCTATATCTAAAAATCCCTTTTTTATATTTTTAAAATATAAATATCTAGGGCTAGTGGTATTCTAATATCCAAACACACAAATCATTCATTCAATTCACACATCACACACATATATAAATATGTAAATAAGATTAAATATATTTGAGGAATCCAGTTGGATTCCTCCAAATTGTTTTCCTGCATCCACAGATGTCAAACAACCTAAATAATACAATCCTACTTCAAGGCAGGATATCTGTAATGTCCCGTATTTTTATGGGGTAACAATAAATTTATGTAATTATTTAAATAATGGTTTAGAGATTTAAATGGTTGTTTAACTAAATAATATTGAATATTTAATTAAATTAAATAATAGAATAATATATTTAATTTCTAAAATAGTCAGAAATAGTGGAATTCAAAATATTGTGTGAATTGGATCATTTATAATATATAATTCAGTATGGAGTTGAATTTTATTAACAAATATATTATATAAACCATAGTTGAACGTATAATTATATTATAATTATAATTGAGATCGAAATGCCGATGCAGTTCGCTGTTTGGCGATTTGAACTTCAACTGAATATATAGGGTCCGTTTTAAATCGGATTTCTGTGAAACAAGAAATGTTCGGAGCTATAGAAGTATATTTTTTTAATGGAAGAGAAAAATCAGGATTTAATTGTGTAGATTTTTGATTTATGTCCAAATCAAATTTTAGAAAAGTCACCATGGAATTCCTTTGAAATTTATAAATATATATTTATATTATAAAAGGATTTTATATATAAATCGAATATCGATATAACTGGGAATTTTGAAATACCGAGTTATAAATCCAATTGGAGTTGTAGGAATTCTAGTGTGGATATATACGATAATATTTATTTTTAAATATATTTAATTTAATTATTTTTAAATATATTTATATATTTAAATGGGTTATTTAAAGCTTTAAAAATAGCCAGTTTTGTAAATGGACTCCGTTTTCGATGAAACCAGTTGTTGGATCCGCAATATTAAATTATTGATAGATTTCAATTTTTGTGATTTTTAGAGTCAATATGTGGCCGTATGGATTTTTAATGTGAAAAACAATTAGTACTTTGATGGTTAAAAATATGCTATGTGAGCAACCGGGGTCGGATTTCGATGAAACCAGTTTCGTTGGGTCCGTAATGTCGAGGTGTAACTGCATGTCAATTTCCATGATTTTTGGGTATCGTATGTGGTCACAGGAATTTTTAAGGACAAGTACAAGTAGCGGTTGCTTAGAAATTAATATAATAATCGAATAAAAATATATTAAAAACTACCTATATAATACCCTTACAAATTTCTAAACCTAATCAGTTCATTCTCTGGTGCGCCGTTAGTTTTTCATTTATACGAAAATCGTCCACCTTTGAAAAATTAACAATTATACAAATCAAATTCCTGAAATCAAAACAATTATGTATTTCGATTCCTGCTAAGATTTCGTTCATCCTTATATGGTTTTCGATGGATACGGAGAAATTTGTGTTCGCTGATTTGTTGACAACATAGTCTAGGGTTCAAGAAATGGAGAAATCGAAGCATGGAGTCATGAATTGATGGGTATATTCGGACTTAGATAGTGAAACCAATCTTGAATACTGATTCTTGGGGTGTGCGATGCATTTGAAATCAGTCCGTTCCTGTATATCGTGATCTGGGAAGCGCCATCAAGTAGGAATTTTTGGGGTCGATGCGGAGGAGATTTTGATGGAGAATATAATGGTGATGTTTGTTCGTTAAAGGAGTGAAAGGGGAGATGTGAAGCAAGAAGGTATCAGCCATTATTGGGTTAACAGTGCGGCTTACTAAAGTTGAAGCGTGTTGTGATGGAAGGGGAGAGATAAAGGAATAACGTGGGATATGGTGTGTGATTACAGCTGTCGACAAAATGGATTTTTGTTGAAGAAACCAAATAAGAACGTTGGTTTGAGCAACTGTGTCTTGGTGACTGGTAGAGTGGCATAGATGAGTACGGTAGCAGGTGATAATGGTTAATGAGGATGGTCATTATATTAACTGAGTTTGATATCAATTACCAGTAAAGATAACAAAGTTTTCTACCATGCCTAACTTGCCATAGTTGAAGCCTAACGGTACAAACCAAGGTATATCATCAACAAGTTGATGAGTGAAGGATTTTAACATAAGTATATTCTTAGATTGTGGGTTAATGAAGTTTATGGACTTAAAACATTTGATGGGTAATGTGAGAGGATATGGATATGGTATTTTAAAAGAGGCAGTGGGTTTTTCTTTTGTGGCATCTAGAAAGAAGAAGTAATGGGCCGGGATGTTGGGTAATGGCCCAAGTTTTTTTTATTAAAGGAAAATTTATTTAAATACTATTTCAAACTTGTTAATGCGATATTTCACTCATACGATATCGGTTTACAGCGAAACAAGATCCGTTAGGATCGTATGGACGACGACTACAAAATGGAACTGACTGGGAGTGAATCAGAGCTCGTTACAATTTATAGCAAAATAAATTGTCCGTCTGAATCAAGCGAGGATTATCGTTATTAATGATGATCGTCCAATGTGAGTAAATCTCACTAACTCTGAATAGTTTATATTTTTATAACTTATTTTTAGAACTGATAAATATTGGTTGATTGCTGTATGTTGACTGTTTGGATGAACTATTAGTCAGTTGGTTGAAATTATATATATATATAAATCGTTAAATATATATTGATTTTGTTATCAGAATATTTCATATTGAACTGAAATTGATGTGAATTATATTGTGTAACATCTGTGGATGCAGGGAAACAGGATGGAGGGATCCAATTGGATTCCTCAATATTTAATACTGTTTGATTTCATATACTTTGATATCACGTGATATATAATCTATAACACCCCGTATTTTCTGTGAATGTATAAGTAACAAATCAGAGAATAAATAATTTTTAAAATAAGAATCAAGGGAAACGGGTTGCGCTATTGCATTTGTCTCGGAATTCTGCATGAAATTGAGTCCGAGTTTTCGAAAATCGGAGTTCGTATGACCAAGTTATGACCCTCAGAAGTTTCAGGAATTTAAATAAAATAAAACAGCTCGAAAATAAAGCCAGAAATTCGAAATTCAAACCCAGAGAAGGTTGGCGGGAAAATTCCCGCCCATATACCCAGGTCGACTGGGGAGTCGACCCCCCCCCAACCAGGTCGACTGGGGAGTTGACTGGGGTGTCGACCTCCCCATGACCAGGTCGACTGAGGAGTCAACCTGGGGGTCGACCTGCTCCCGAAACCCAGTTTTTGAACCTGGTTCATTTTGTCTATATTCTGCCTCTGTTCTAATTAAAAATAAAAATGGTGTCGCTACTCTGCTGGAATCAAAACTTGGACTGATGCATATTCTTCCAACCTGAATAGAATTAAAAGCTAAATCAAATCTCAAATCAAAGTTTAGAGCTACAACAACAATTAAAGAGGAGTAATTCAACATTTCTGCATCAACAATAGTTCATTATCCTTTCTTTAAACCAGGAAAGGTAGGTACATTTATTTTCCGATATAAACTTTAATTATGGTTGTGGCATGATTATAAATCTGAATCTGAGGTTATGTAAATTCTTATCTGTCAGATCTGTTTTTTTGTGACTATTCTGTACCTCTATCTTCTTTCTGTTCTATAGCCAGGCTACTACGATCCTGTGCCGAATCTCATAAGAGATTAACGCATGAACGCTAAATTTTGGGACAAATAATGAATAATGCATAATTGGACATGAAACTGTTGCCTATGAGACTATTGCCTATGACTATAATTCACGCCTATGAGACTATTGCCTATGACTACGATTCATGACTATGAGACTATTGCCTATGACATTGAATAAGAAACTATTGTAATTAGTCGCCCATGACTATTGTGGTTAGTTGCCTATAATTATTGTAGTTAGTTTCTTATGCCTATTCCCTTAATGATGTTAGATCTCATATTTAGTATGTAACTTTGCTAGTTTATTCCCATTCACTGTTATGTACATCGAGCCTATAGGGCCATTTCGTGAGTATTTAGAGAACCTGTGGAAACATGTTATACGGGGATTGGGCGTAGCTTAATTAAGTAAATCTGGCATAGCAAATATGTTGGCATAATCTGAGTTGGCTATAATAGAGAATGATTTACATGTGTATTAGTCTTGGACATAAATGGTGAACTAGAATATTAAATCTAGTTTTGACATGAACTGTAAATGGGAATATTAAGGCTAAGATTTGGGGCATATATTGTATTATGAATTATGACCTTGATTTGGGCATGTAAGTTTAGGCTAAATTTATGATTAAGCAAGATATGTAAATAAGTTTTAGATATATATAATTTGCTAAATCTGTTATCTGCTAAATCTGTTAAATTTCCTAATCCTTATCTGCTAAAACTGTTGAATTGCCTAAACTGCTAAATCTGTTATCTGCTAAATCTGTTGAATCGCTTAAACTGCTAGATCGGCTACCTGTTGAATTGTCTAATCTGTTGAAACTAGATAATGGTAATCTGGGTATGGAAATCCATAGACTCGACCTAAGATTTAGTAGAACATGGAAATTTGATTAATCTTTTATATCCTATGAAGAAGTTTAATCTGTTAAATAAACAGAATTAGTCTGATATCTGGAAAATCTGTATTGGAATGAATTGGCTATGACACGAGGTTAGACTCTGTTTGCGGTAGAAGCATGCCCGGAACCAATCGGCTTAACCAGCAACCGCAAACTGTTAGTCTAATGTGAGAGGTCGTAGGCATAACTAAAATATGCTTAGACACGAGGTTAGGTCTGGCTTGTGGCAGAAGTCTGCCCGGAACCGCCCGGCATATCCAGCAGCCATAAGCTACCGACCTAATGTGAGAGGTCTGTGCATTAATATTTAATTAATGCAAATCTGGGATAAATATGATGTCTAAAACATGTTGGGTGGATAGGGTTAAACCAATTGGACTAATGAATTTAACAAACCCGTTTCGTGAATCTATAGGCCCAACTACAAAGTTAGACAAATTTGTAAATCTGTTAAATCCGTATATCTGATCCGTTAGTCTGAAAAACTTGTCTGATATATGAACTAGTTGATCTGAACCCTGTATGTCTGAACTTGTAAACAAGTTAATCTGAAATCTGTTAGACTGGGGACACAAGGTTAGGACGGAAATTACTTGTTTCATCTGTTGTTTGGGACCCATATTAGTCAGTAACCCTTTCTGGTATCAAAACTTTGACCCAACAGTAGGTAGGGTCCGGGCACGCTTACTGAACTAATTATAAGCGGTTCGTTCTGATAATGGCAAGGGGTGTTATGGTGCATTCCAACCGAGTCATGTGCGTGCATGGATCCCGGTCTGCCTCTGAGGATGTAAGACGCCGTGACATCTGTAAATAGGTCTGTGCCAATTGGTTGTCACTTTAGGGAGTGATACACCCTACTGTGGGGACGACACAGGGTATTTATGTATTAGGGAGCCGATCGCTTGGGGTAGGGTTTTAGGGTACACTTAGTTCTATCTGTTTCTGTTGGTACCGTCTGTTTCTATTGGGTGGTAACACCTGTTTGTTTCTGCGTGGTACCATCTGTTCGGGTGGTAAAGGCCCATTCACTAATGTACACCTAATTCTACATTCCGTTTCCGTAGGGATTAATCTGTTTCCGTACCTTCTGTTCGGGTGGTAAAGGCCCATTATTAGCACTCTGTTTCTGTCTGTTTCTGTTCGGGTGGTAAAGGCCCATTATTAGCATTCTGTTTCTGTCTGTTTCTATTCGGGTGGTAAATACCCATTATTAGCATTATGTTTCTGTCCATTTCTGTTCGGGTAGTAAAGGCCCATTATTAGCATTCGGTTTCTGTCTGTTTCTGTTGGGGTGGTAAAGGCCCATTACTAGCATTCTCTCCTATGAAAATTATTCTGTTCCCGTTTCTATTTCAGTTTAGACACTAGGGTGACACCTAATCCTGTTATACTAGTATTAGTGTAGAGAAATGAAAAGTAGTATTATTATGTTTCTTCTGTTTAACCTAAGTACATCTGCTGCTCCTGTTACTGTTATCTCTTATCTAGCTTATTTTCATGTCATAATTATTATTATCTGTTCATATGCTGAAAGTCATTGGACTTGCCAGACTTTATGTCTGACCTTGCTTGTTTTCGCCCCTTTTTCTTCCGTTTCCCCCCAGGTTTTCCAAGGAGGGAACACTTTAGCTTGATCCAGATTTCTTCTGCTTGAAGTACTTGAAGTGCGTAAAGTATGGCTTAACTTCTTATGGCATCTTCTGTGGGGATTATGATTTTAAAGTTTTGTACTCTGATGACTTTCTGAACAAGACTGATATTTACGTACTTGAGTTTTTGGTAAAGATGTAACCATACTGATTTCTGTTTTCCGCTGTAATAAAGTTATAATTTCTCAAGTATTGTTTATCTATCTTGAAATTTTCTGTTCTGTTTACTAAAATGCTCCACCAAAGTTAAGGCATTCCCTTTGTGAGTGTCCTTAACAGAGGTGGGGTGTTACATAATCTGTGATTGATTTTGATGACACTGGTATTGTTGTTTGATTTGTTAAAATGCCATAAGAAATACTAGAATGTAGAAAGGGAATTTTCAAGTGGTTATTGAAAATAAAAATATTTATAAAATCAAAGGGTTTTATAAAAAGGAAACTTATTTAATAAATCAAAGGATTTTATAAAAGGGATGTTTGTTTATAAAATGAATTAGAATTTATTAAAGAGAAAATATTTATAAAATCAAGGTATTTTATAAAAGGGAATCATTTATAAAATCAAAGGATTTTATAAAGAGGAATATTTATTGGGATAATAAATAAAAGTATAAAATGAATTATTTATTTAGTAAATAAATAGAAGTATGAAGGGATTATTTATTGGGAAATAAATATGATATTATAAAGGAAATGTTTAGGAAATAAATTATGATTATAAAAAGAAAAAATATTTGTAAAACAAATATAAAAGGAATATTTGTGAAGACAAAAAGGAAAATATTTATGAAATCAATGTAAAAGGAAAATATTTGTGGAACAAATAGGAAAGGAAATATTTATAAAACATTTACAAATAGAATTGAAAAAGGAATATTTGTAAAACATTTACAAATAGAATTGAAAAGAAATTGAAAAGGAAATATTTATTTGTTAAATAAATAAAATTATAAAAGGAATATTTTGTTGGAAAATAAATAGGATTATAAAAGAGAATTAACGAGATATAATACTGTTAATTAAAAAGAGTTATCGAATATTGGTTATTTGAAAAGAGTTATCGAATATAGTTTATTTAAAAAGAGTTATCAAATATTAGTTATTCGAAAGGAGTTATCGAATATTAGTTATTAGAAAAGAAGTTAATGGAATAGAGTTATTTGAAAAAAGTATTATCGAATATTAGATTTTCGAAAGGAGTAATCGAATATAGTTTATTCGAATAGAGTTAAAGGAGTTAATCGAATATAGTTTATTCGAATAGAGTTAAAGGAGTTAATCGAATATAGTTTATTCGAATAGAGTTAAAGGAGTAATCGAATATAATTTATTCGGATAGAGTTAAAGGAGTAATCGAATATAGTTTATTTGAATAGAGTTAAGGCAGTAAATCGAATATAGTTTATTCGAAAGGAGGTAACCGAATATAGTTTATTCGAAAGGAGTTAATCGAATATAGTTTATTCGAAAGTAGTTAATTGATGGGAGTTAATTGATAAGAGTTAATTGATTAGAGTAAATCCAATAGAGTTAGTCGATTAGGGTTAATCAAATAGAGTTAATTGATTAGGGTTAATCAAATAGAGTTAATCCAATAGAGTTAATCAAATAGAGTTAATAGAATAAAGTTAATCAAATAAAGCTAACTGATAAGAGTAAATCGATTAGAGTTAATCGAATAGTGTTAATTGAATAGAGTTAATCGAATATGGCTATTCGAAGAGAGATTATCGAATATAGTTTATTCGAAGGAAAGAGTTATCGAATAGAAATTTATTCGAAAGAGAGTTACATAAGGAAGTTTGTTAAAGGTTTTAAAGGTGAACCTTGTCTGTTTCAAAGTTAGAAATGTTGTTCAGTTAAGGTCTGAGAGGTAGTTATACCCCAACTTGATTGACTCCATTTTTAACTAAGGAATGGTTAAGGTTTGATGTAATGTTTGGTTAAGTGAATTTAGTTAATGAGTGTAATGTTCTGAGTGGGCATAGAGATGTTTTATTTAAACATCGGTTTAAATCAAATGAATGAGTTTTGGAAACGTTTTCCAAATAAAATCAGAGATATTTTCTGTTCATAGAAAATGAAATGTTTGATGATAAAGAATACTGGAATCATAGTGAAACATGAAAAAGAGATGGAAATGTTTTCCAATGGTAATAACGTATATTTTATAAATCTAGAAAATAAGAATTTTCAAATATATGGAAATGAGAATAGGGAAATGGATAATTGAATGACAAATAAATTTAAGAGATAAATGATGACTGATGATTGATCGATAGAATTTCCATCTGGAAATAATATCGTCGTTTGCATACATGTTTTTCTTTGATAGTTAACTCACCGATTATTGAAGTTTTTGACCATTTCCGTTGTCAATACGGAGAGATCGGGATCAGATTCATTATCTGAAAACCTCTCTGTATGGACGTAGCGTTGCGATCAAATATGATGAAGATAATTGAAGATAGAGTTATGCAAGGGCTGTCCTGTTTACAGAATAGTGCCTTCGGTTTGTCCAGTCCTAGAATGACCTGTATGGAAGAAAGTCTGATAGAGTATATTTAATGGATCACGTAAGTTGATCTCTTCAAACGCATGCACGTCTGGTGGTGGAGGAATTCGTTTTTCTTAGCTGTATACCCGTTGTATTTTTAGGTAAATCAATTTATGATTTGGCGGGTATGACGATGTGACATTCAAAGTGAATAAATTGTGATCTGTCAGAGATAAGCGTGGCCTCTAGCCTCACAACCGGGAAATGACAAAAATCGGCCAGGCATCATGGCTAAGTGGTTGGCTGCCAATTAGGGTGTATTGTCACTTATCTAGAGATATTCATTTCATTCTATAATCTATTGTCGATGCTGTCCCATTCGGGAAACGGTTGCTGATCCCGACCGTTGGTGATATACATTCGATACACTCAAACGAAATGAGTGGTCGGTCATGTGTGGCCGGGTTGCAAGATGTTCTTGTTGAACCCAGTGTATTCCTCTCTAGAGATACACTATCCGAAGGTGGTTCCATACCTTGTCATAGTTGGAAATCCATTACCCAATAAGTGCTCGTGGTTTTGATTATATACTATATATGTGGAACGTGAGATGAAAGCGTTCTGCAAGATGATTATTATATTGTGGTTGCTAGACATTATTATATTATCAATGAGTTTTGATATAAAAAATTTCGTTTCTTTCAAAATTATTTGAAAGTTAAATCAAATTGATTTGGATTCTCATAAGGGAAAAACCCGTTCCGTTATACGGCGTGGTCTTATAAGATATCGTTTTATTGCTCCAACTGTTTTTTAATTGTTTTACTCACACTAGTCCCATGACTGACCCGAAGTTTATTTCGTTTTGTTTTCCCTAAACTCTTTGGTGCCCAATTTTGTACGGGCAGTCAAGTAGTCGGGATTTCACAGATATACTGAGAGCTTGGAGCAGGAGGCTTCAGGATTATATAACTATTGTTATTTCCCCTGTTTTGTAAGTGTTGTACTATGATAATGTTACTGTATACGTATACTAGTTTTATTTCAAAGTTATGTATCTATTACATATTGTTCGTTCCGCTGTGAGATTCGTGTTACTCTGATGATGTTGTATGTTGTAACGACCCGTATTTTTACGGTATATAAATAATTTATTTAATTATTTAAATAATTGTTTTGTTATTTAAAATGACCAGAATTATATTGAATATTTAATTAAAATAAATAATATAATAATATATTTGATTTCTGAAATAATCAGAAATAGTGGAATTCACAATATAATGTGAATTGGATCATCTGTGATATTTAATTCAGTTTAGAATTGAATCAGAATAACGAATATATTATTTGAACGACATTTGAATGTATATTTTGTACTATAATTATAATCGAGCTCGAAATGGCGCTGCAGTTCGTAATTTGGCGATTTGAAATTCAACTGAATGTACAAGATTCGTTTTAAATCGGATTTCTGTAAAACAAGAAACATTAGGAGCTGGTGAAGGATATTTTTCTAATGGAAGAGAAAAATCGAGATTTCGTCGTGTAGATTTTGATTTATGTCCAAATCAATTTTTAGAAAATTCGCAATGGAATTCCTTTATAGTTTATATCGATTTATTTATAATTTAAAATGGATTTTTTTAATATAAAGCGAATATCGATGTAACACTGGATTTGAAATATCGAGTTATAAATCCCAGTGGAGTAGTATGATATTCTGTTGTGAATATATACGATAATATTTATTTTTAAATTTAATTTAAATGTTTTTAAATATATTTATATATTTAAAAGGGTTATTTAGAGCTTTAAAAATAACCAGTTTTTCAAACGACCTCAGAATTCGACGAAACTAATTTTGTTGGATCCGCAATATTAAATTATTGCTAGATTTCAATTTCTGTGATTTTTGAAGTCAGTATGTGGCCGTACGGGATTTTAATGTGAAAAACAATCGATATTTTGACGGTTAAAAATACGCTGTGTGAGCAAACGGAGTTGGAATTCGACGAAACCATTTCGTTCGGACCGTAAGGTCGAACTGTAGCTGCATGTCCGGTTTCGTGATTTTTGGGTATTATATATAATCACCAGGATATTTAAGGACAGATACAACTAGCGTTTGAATAAAATCGAATATAAAAATCAAATAAAATATTATATTTTTCTACTTATAAATACAACCCATCCCTTAACCCTAATTCTTACCCTCCCAAAGTCAACATGATTTCGGCCGTTGTCATTTTTTTCACAGCAAAAAGTTCCATCGAGGAAAAATCAAAATCAATGGAAATCAAATAAAATAAATCATGTTATACACCTATACGAAATGCTTGAAGGATGCTATACGATCTAGAGTGGTTTTTATGGGGTTCGACTTCGTGTTAGTTCGCTGGAAAATACATGTCGCGAGTTAGGGTTAGATCAATTTCGAAATTTGTGGTTCGATTTATGAAATGGAGTTCATTTTTGGTTTTAGAGTGGAGAGTAGCATCATGTCGGAGACATTGGTAGAATCCGATGTATATTTGGTTCGGTGGATTCGAGGTAGTACGTGGGGAATCCTGAGAATGAGACTGGTGTTTTAGGGCGCGAGTTCTTCAAATCGGGTACAAGTTGATGGAGATTCGAAAGAAGATCGAACCGGTGGTGGTTATGTTGGACTCGGTGGATTAAAGTGATGGAACGAGGGCTTCAAAAGGTTGAAAATGGTGGAGGACTTACTGAGCGTCGGGTCTGTACATTTGGGGAAGAAGCAATTTAAACGGGATTGGGTTTTTGAGGGGTAAGTGGGTCGGGTTAAGGCCCATGATATTATAAAAACTCAAGTTTTAATTAATTTAAATAGCTTAAACTTATAGATGATATATCTTGATCATATGATATCAGAATTTCAAACCGTTAGATCCGTTGGGATCATATGGACGGCGGCTACAAAATGGAACTGACTGGGAGTGGATTCGAGCTCGTTATAATTTATGGCGAATAAACTGTCCGATCAGAGTCAACTAACACAAATCGTTATTTAACGGTTAACGCGAAAAGTGAGTAATCTCACTAAATCTTCCCAGTTTATATTTTTATAAAATATTTTTAGAATTTATAAATGATGGGTGTTTGCTGTATGTTGGCTGTTTGGTTGAACTTCTAGTCAGTTGATTGAAAATGTAGATAAGGATATATATATATATAAATCGTTAATCAAATATTGATTCTATTTAGCAGAATATTTCGTAGTAAAATGAAATTGATGTTAATTTTATTGTTTAACATCTGTGGATGCAGGGAAACAGGTCAGAGGGACCCAACTGGGTTCCTCAACATTTATTTTACTATAACAACCCGTATTTTTATAACATGTTAAAACAAGAAATCAAGGCAGAATTAAATTTTTAAATTCAGAATCAGGGGAAACGGGTTACGCTATTGCGTTCGTCTCGAAATTTTACATGAAATAGAGTCTGAGTGTTCGAAAATCGGAGTCCGGATGAAGAAGTTATGTCCTGTACAAGTTTCAGCAGTTTTCAGGCAGCACTGGACGAGGGGTCGACCTACCCCCCAGGTCGACCATTGTGTCGACCCCCCACCTTACAGGTCGACCTGGTCGGCCTGGTTTGACCCAGAACTCATTTTTGAAGTCTGAGATGTGTTTTGACGGTCCGGATTGATTCTAGGGTTAATCTAAGGGCCTAAACTAGTTGCTACACCTATAAAAACACCCTTAGACCTAACCTAATTCCTATCAAATCATTCTTACACTATTATGCTGCTGGACTTCCTCTTGATCATGGCCGCCGCTCTTTAAACTTTTCTCTTAGCCTCCAAACTAGATTCAAACTAGAGATTAAAGCTTATACAGCAATTCTACAACAATTCAAGAAGATAAATCAATGTCTCTGCAACGTTCTATGACAATTGTAGTTCTTAATTAATTATCCATGCTCTGTAAGTTCTAGTTATTTTCAGATTAAAACAATTAAATTTAATATGGACATGTGATGAAATGAAATTGGACTTTTGATTCAATTCTTGTTTCTTCTTAGATCTCGATCTTGAGAACTTTTCTATCTTTATTCGCATGACAAGTTTATGGTCTATTCAACCTGTTGTAAATCAATTTTTCTTGGTTCATGTTTTATTATCAAGATCTATTCTTTATGCCTGAGATGATGCTTTTATGCCGTTTTTTCTCTGATCTTGTTTTTATTGCAACTTCTACCTCCCCTTTTTATTTTCTTTTGATGAACCTATGTCAATTTCGGACCTAGGCCTAAACTACGATATACGTGCGATGGTATATGGGGAAAATATCGGAATATTGCATAGTGGAATATATGTGTTTGGTGGGATCGAAGGCATAATATGAAAATCAGATGTTTGGGGGATAATTTATCATTAACATGAAACTTGATATTTGGGTATTGTCATTATAATGGTAATTGCAAGAATGGGGATTGGCATATATAATTTGACATGGATCTTGATATATATAACTTGATGTGGATCTTGATATATATATATATATATATATATATATAATTTGACATGGATCTTGATATATATAACTTGATGTGGATCTTGATATATATATATATATATATAATTTGACATGGATCTTGATATTTGCAATTTGGCTAGAACTTGTTATGAGTAAACTGGTGTAAACGTAGTATACATGTAATTTTGGGTATAAAACTTGATCTATGTAAATTGGGCATAGCTTTGTAAACATGTAAATTGTAACAACCCAGAAAATACGAGCCAGTGTAAAATTTTTAAATTGGTCATTTCAAAGGAATTTGAACAATTGAAATAGAATATTTCAATAAAATAGTAAATTAGAAATAGTGAGTCAGTTTGAAAATTTGAATTCAAACTTTGACTGACTGTGCAGAGTGGAAAATATAACGGATTTTAGCGAAACCAAAAATATTTAAATCTGTTAGTGAATACCTTTCTAATGAATCTGAAAAATCGAAGTTTCATAATGGGAATCAAAAGTTATGGCCGAATGAATTTTCAGAAAGGTCGCTATATAGAATATATAGCCTTGGAAAATTGATATTTTGCAAACGACCTCGGAATTCAACGAAACCACTTTTGTTGTGTCCGGAATGTCAAATTATTGCTAGGTTTCAAATTTCATAATTTTTGAAGCTAGTATGTGAGCGTGGAAAAAGAAAATGTGTTTGGTCAATTTCTGTTAAATTGGATCGACTAGAATATGGCCATTTTTCAAACGATCTCAGAATTCGACGAAACTAGTTTTGTTGGGACCGTAGCATCAAAACATAGACAGATTTATTTTTCTGGAATTTTTCGAATCAATTTGTGGCCCTGGCAAATTGAAATGTACGTTCAAAGTTAAAATTAAACGTTTTATACTTTAATTTGAAAAATAACTGACTGTAACAGTCGACTTGGCCAACGAAACATATCTCATTGTGTCCGGGATGAGGGTATTTAGCTACGGGCGACAGTCGTTGGGTTTGAATTGGTGTCCGTGTGGAGAAACAGTATTTTAAAATATAATAAAACCACGGGCCAATGGAAAAATTCCTTTCATTATTTAAAAAAAAATAAAAAACGCGAAACCCTTTTTTTTCTCTTCCCCGATCGACGGCGAAAACCGATCGCCACTTCCCCTTCAAATCGCTGCCGCCTCAGCCCGCTGCCACCGCCGACGCCGCCACCTACCCCCGTCGACGCGCCTCCTCCTCCTCTTCAGATCCGACCAACCCTCACTGTAACGACAAGGAATTTCGCTCGATCCAAATCGATCGTTAAACCGACTAAGACCGTTCGAAACCCCTGATCGTTTGAGAACAGGACAAATCGGAACGCAGACGGAAGAACATTTCATTGTTATTACAAAAATTCCATCAGATACAAGAATATACAGAGTATAAATGAATAAATTACATTCGATAAATATCAGAGATTACAATAAATTACATAGCAGCGGAAAATAATACAATACACAACTAGAAATAATACACGGATACAGAGCTTTCCAAGTATTGTTCCAGCTGTAAATCAGGATCCTATGAATATAAATCTGCAAAACCAAAACTACTAGCTGCCCGTGTGGAAAATAGGGGCACCCAGAGTTTAGGTTAAAACAATAAACTCTAGGTCAGTCATGGGACTGGTGTGAGAACTAAAACGGTTATTTAAAACTCTACTTTATAGATAGTAATTCAAGGGACCACGCCGTATAACACAGAACGGGTTTCCTCCCGAGAATACTAGTGCATATAACAAAACAGCGCAATGCTTTTTGGAAAAATGAAGCTATTATAAGACCTAGGTCCCATCACACAATGCAACGCAAGCCGGAGGATAGGGTTTTCCCTTATAATAGCCAAACATGCTTGGTACGTTTAAAACAAATCATTTGATACTATTATAAGTGTATAGTGTCAAAACAATTTCAATCATAAATATCAATCATAGACGGCATGGGTACCATATATCATGTCGCCATACAAGTTCTACAATTAAAACCGCAATATCACGTATTGGAAATTGGATTCCGTCATGAGCCGAGGCAAGGGGCAAGCTCCTCTCCGCGTTCGAGACACTCTAGCAAATGCCTCAGGACCCCACTCTGATCCTTTGGAACCTCCAAGGCCGGTCCTCGCTTACTTTTGAGGATTAATTATTCCTGAACACACGTTTCCCAGTCCTTACAGACCTATATCCGAGGCGCCTCATATCCAACAACCACACAGGTGAAAAGTATATAAATGTCAGGGCTGGTAGGTCACTGACACCACCCTAGCTAGAAAGAAACGTCGTGCACTCCTTGGGTCCGTATCCCGTTTTTGACTCATACCGAGGTGTGAGGCTCGCGAATTCACGCTATACACAAAGCTACGCCACACAGGCCG